>OX637409.1:2157500-3357500 GCA_951799425.1 Ilex aquifolium | reverse complement strand
TTCACATGTTCTGCTGCGTCAAGACTCTTCACCAGCATGTCATCAACGTAGACTTCCATCGTTCGCCCAATCTGGGACTGGAACATTTTGTTTACCAGCCGCTGGTAGGTTGCCCCCGCATTCTTTAGCCCAAAGGGCATCACCCTATAGCAGTAGGTACCCTTTGGAGTAATAAAGGAAGTCTTCTCTTGGTCAGGGGGGTGCATGCTGATTTGGTTGTATCCAGAATAGGCATCCAGGAATGTGAGCAGTTCATGCCCTGCTGTGGCGTCGATGAGGAGATCGATCCATGGTAACGGGTAGCTGTCTTTTGGGCACGCCTTGTTAAGGTCTGAGAAATCGACGCAAAGGCGCCACTTCCCATTAGTCTTAGTGACCATCACCACGTTGGAGAGCCACTCAGGATACGTTACTTCCCTGACGGCCCCGTTGTCTACTAGTTTCCCCACCTCTTTGTCCATAGCTTGGGCCCTTTCAGTGGATGCGCCCCTTAGCTTTTGGCGAATAGGCTTGTGGCGTGGGTCAACATTGAGTCGGTGTGTGACCACTTCTGGGTCGATGCCCTCAAGGTCTGCATGTGACCATGCAAAGACGTCCATGTTTCTTTTCAAAAAATCTATCAGCGGGCCAACCAGATTTTCAGAAAGGGAAGAGCCAACGTATACTCTTCTGTCTGGGTGATCTTCATTCAGAACCACGGGGGTGAGCTCTTCCACCGGTTCTCCTCTTTCTATGGTGGAGTCATCCCTTGGGTCCAGGATTTCAACTTGCAAAGCTTCATGTGGCTTCCTGGTCTTCATGGAGGAGACATAGCATTCCCTAGCTGCTACCTGGTCTCCTCTGACCTCTCCAACTCCGTTAGGGGTTGGAAATCGGAGAATGAGGTGGTATGTGGAGGGCACGGCTCTTAATGTGTTGAGAGCAGGTCGCCCTAATATGATGTTATAAGCTGATGGACAGTCTATCACCAGAAAGTTGACCATGACTGAGGAGCTTCGGGGTGCTGCTCCGGCTGTGACTGGTAGGGTGATGGATCCTAGGGGGTACACCTTTTCCCCCGAGAACCCAATGAGGGGAGATCTGATGGATTGCAGTCTCTCCCTGCCCAAGTTGAGCTTGTCAAAAGCTTCTGCAAATAGGATGTCGGCAGAGCTGCCGCTGTCCACTAGGATTCTGCGCACTTGGAAATTGGCAACTGTCATGGTGAGCACCAGTGGGTCATCATGGGGGTGCTGAATTCCTTCTAGGTCCTTATCTGAGAAAGATATAACCTCCTTGGTGCCTTGCCTGGGCGCTTTGGACGGGCGTCCTTCGTCAAGGTGTCTTGCCTTCCTGGCATGGGCCTTCATGGCAGAGAGGGACTCTCCACCTCCTACTAATCCTCCCGAGATGGTGTGAATTTCCCCAACGGGGTGTTGCTCTTCCTGGTTATGGGGTGGTGGCGGAGCCTGTCCTCTACCAGCAACATAATGGCGTAGGTGGCCGCGTTGAATAAGATCCTCAATTTGCCTTTTGAGTTCATAGCAGTCGTCGGTGTCGTGCCCGTGGTCGCGGTGGAAGCGGCAATGCTTGTTAGGATTTCTGCGATTGGGAGGGGACTTCATCTTCCTTGGCCACTTCACTGCGGGGTCATCCTGAATTTGGAATAGGATATGCCCGAGGTCGGCATTGAGGGGTGTGAAGGCTTGTCGATCCTTCTGAGGGGCTGGGCCTAACCGGTCTCTGACGGGAACCTTCTCTGTTCTACCGTGCTTGTTGCTAGCTTCCTTCTTATCGTCCCTCTCTCTTTCCTTCCTCTTGTCTCCAGATCTGGAGGACTCACCTCGCCTGGCCCTTGTGATGTCCTCCGCGTTTATATATTTCTGGGCTTTCGCTAGCAGCTCTGGCATGCTCTTTGGTGGGCGCTTCATCACCGAGAAGAGGAAGCTTGATGAGCGGAGACCTCCCAGGAAGGCAGTCATCGTCACTTTGTCATCGGGCTCATCAACCTCAAGTACCTCCTCGTTAAAACGAGTGAGGTAGCTCCTCAGGCTCTCCTCACGGTCCTGTTTTATGCTAAGCAGGTGGGTGACTGGCTTCTGGTGGCGACGCCCCCCGATGAAATGGGACACGAATGACCTGCTTAGCTCATCAAAGGAGGCAATGGATGCAGGGGAGAGCCTAGCAAACCATTGTCGGGCGGATCCCTTTAGTGTGGTTGGGAACGCCCTGCACATGATTTCGTCTGGGACGTTGTGCAACTGCATCAGAGTTTTGTAGGTGTCGAGATGGTCCAGCGGGTCCTTTGCTTTTGTTCCATCAAAGACCTCAACAGAAGGCATTTTAAACTTTTGAAGGAGGGGGTAGTTCGACACGTCCGGCTTGAAAGGTGTGTCAGTTCGCCTAACAAGATAGTCCACAGTCTCAGGTCCTTGTGCTTTCATGGCGTTGAAGACGTCACCTAGCTGGTTTTGCACTTCCTTGATTTTCTTATCCCAAAGGTTGGGAGCTCCTCTGGGATGGTCATGAAAGTGACTCCCATGCTCCACGCTTTGGTTTTCGCCCTCGTCCTCTTGGAGAGGAGGGCCCTCACCATGGGAAGCAGGAGGAGGGGGTAGAGGTCCTTCATGACGAGCCTCCCTGTATAGAGCCTCCCTGTGCATGGCGCCTGGGGGGACTCCAATGGGGGCGTCCAATCTTACGGGGGCACCTAGATGTGGAGCATCAGGGCATGGAGCTCCTGGACCCCCAGGACGTGGGACTCCTCCAAGCTGTGCTCCATCGAGTTGTGCTCCTCCTCGTCCGGCGAGCATAAGTTGTAACATCTGCTGGTTTTGGGCCACCAGCTGCTGCATGGTCTCCAGCATTTGTTGAGGATTCGGAGCTGGAGCATTTGGCACATGGTTGACAGGCGGAGGAACCTCCTCCTCTCGTGGAGGATTGCCTTCATGCTGGTTCATAGATCTGGTAGGGATCGCCATTGTTTCAGTAGAGAACTGGATTGTGTTTAGGAATGAGAATTCTGTTGTTTCCCACAGACGGCGCCAAACTGATGATGCACAAATTGGTCTTCGTGCAAGATCAACAGTTAAGAATGTGTACAAGTATGATTAATAAGCAATTAATGACAATCAATAGCGAAATTGTAAATAAAGGATCAACACAGGAGGCTTTTAGTGGTTCGGTCTCGGATGACCTACGTCCACTCTTCGAAAGGCGACGGTGGCCTGGGATGTTTTATTGATCAATCATGGTGGTACTCCGGAGAGTTTTACAATGCTTGAGAGGGAGAGAGAGAGAGAAGCAAACACTCAATAGGAAGCTCACGACTTACACTCTCAATCTCTAGAAATCTTTTCTGATGTGGCAGATCAGTCTAAACTGCAACCACAGAGCATACTAAGAATCTCAAGAGAACTCTCTCTTAAACTCACTCTTAGAAGCTTTGCTTCTTTTCTCATGCTAGAATACCCAAATGGGTGGTCTATTTATAGTAGTAGGGAATCAATCCTAGCCGTATAACGTGAATCAATCCAAACCACACAAATTAAATAATATCTATCTAACATTCAAATCTAACATTCAAATTCTTATCTAACATTCAAATATTTATCTAACATTCTCTAGAATCTTCTCTTTAGTGGGCTTGGGCTTGGGTAACGGATTGGACTCTTCTTTGGGCTTTCTTGGCTTATTTGAATTGGGCTTTGGCCCAGTGGAATTCGGACTCGTCACCATCTACATTTATTCGGTGCTGATGACATGCATAGGTTGGCCGGGCAATTATGTCGAGTGGAATGGTTTTGTTTTGGGTGGAATGGATTTGTATCAAAAAAATTTTAATTCATATTTTATTTGTTTATATAAACGGGCTTAAATATTGCACCCGTATATGACTCGTTTATTAGATGAATTATCCGACACAATCCGTGTATCTCCGCTAAATAAGAGAATTGATTAGCGCATTTTGAGTCTACACAAAAAAATATTAACTCGTCGTACATTACACATGTTTGACTTGTTTATTATAATAATAAATCATAGTGGAGGAAAAAGGTAAAGATAAAAAATAAATATTAAATTACTACTAAATTCAAATGAGTCTAAGAGATCAGGGGTGTGAGATGAGGCAGAGGCTGAGAGACTTATTTTTTTTTTAGAATTTATAGTCTCACCATTAACGAGTTAAGTGGGTTGAAATGAGTTTATATCTTAAATACAAAACCGATTCATTTATTTTACGAGTGTACTAAATTAACCCGTTAACTACATGAACCTGTTAAAATTATACCCAAAATTACTAAATTTATGTCAAGTTCGTATCGATTTCACTGAGTGTTTGACTAGAATTATCAAGCCTAGGTGTCTCGTTTGGGAGTGTCATTTCGGGTTTTTAAAGAGTAATGCATATCCGATACATTAGATTTCTAAATTAAATCCTATGTTCTCCGCAGTTTTCGAGTATGACAAACAGTTCCACAACGTAATGCAAGTGAGCCGCTCAGAGTTCCATTCATGCAATGCAACGGCTCCTATTGCCACCTACTCCACCGGCAATGACTCGATCACAATCAGGTGGGCCGGTCATTACTTCTTCATCTGCGGCTTTCCCGGCCACTGCCTGGCCGGACAGAAGGTTGATATTAGGGTTCCAAGAGCTTCTCACCCATCCGCAAGTCCAAGTGTAAGCCCCAGTTCAGCTCCTACTTATGAATCAGAGCCAGCGGCGTCACCGGTTGGGCTGATAACACCAAACCCATCTAAAAATACTGCTCCATCTCTCCTTTCTTCCAACTGGTCTCTTAGCAGCAAGCTTGGATTGTCCATTATTATTGTTCTGGCATCTTATATTTCTGGTTTTGTATATTAGCGCATAGGGTCTGTCATTTACGGGGTACTTTTTTTTTTTTTTTTGCTCGTGAAAAAGGAGGAGAGGCGATCAATAGGTACATCTTGTTAATTTGTGGCTTTTTAATCTGGACATGACTAAGTGGGTATCAAACAATCAATGAATATATATGTCAGGGTGATTTGGTCTGATGTAGTATATATCAACTTTGTGGTGGTTCTGTTTTTCTTAAGAACTATAGTGTTTAACTTAATCATCTAATCAAATTTGTTCATCTAGTGAATCGTTATTATAGAATTGACAGCAAACCGTATCTAATATTTGAATTTATCTTCAATTCAAAGGTAACAACGGCGTACGTATTATTATGATTATGAATGACATCAATACACGATAATTCTCAGTTATATCCATAATTTCTAATTGTTTATTGCCATGTAGTGGAACTTTTGGTTCACTTTGATTTTTGGTTTCTCATGAGCTTGCATTATTCCACGTTTATAATCTTGCCCAAAGTTTGCGCCTTTGCCCGACATACTTTGTCGTCTTTGTACAATAAATCGTCTAGTCAATTGTGGAAGCGATAGAGAAATCAAGCCGTATAAAGGCGAGCAGCCTTTATAGCAATAGCAAACAGCCAAACTAAATATTATTATGAATGATATCAATACATGATAATTCTCGGTTATATATGTAACTTTGAATTTTTTATTGTCATGTAGTGGACCTTTTGGGTCGCTTTGATTTTTGATTTTTCCTGAGCTTGCGTTATTCCACGTTTATAACTTGACCCAAAGTTTGCCTTAGCTGCCGTTATGCTACATTGCTTTCTTAGTAATATTTGTGAATTAGTGAGTTTTACTAGATTAAATCTATATTCAGTGATTTGGATTGCATTATGTCAATTGCCAAGAGAAAATGGTTTTGATTGCACTATGTGAATTGGTAAGATAAAGTTTGTTAAAAAAATCTCTAACTATCATTATATTGAGAAAATAACCGAGATATTTGACTTTTTTTTCCTTCTCTCTTCTTTCGCACGGGTGAAACAGAAAAAAAAAAAAAAAAAAAGGTAACCCCTAGCCTTTTTCCTAATCTTTTAACTTCGAAAGGTAGTTTAAGTAATAATATGAACGAGCTGTAACATCAAACATGTTCAAATCTTGATAATCCTTTAGAGCCATAAATATCGAAGACTGGACGTGGATGACTTGTCTTTAACCAGACTGGAAAGGGGATTAATCGAGATACGCGTAAGCTGGTCCGGATACTCTGACCATTGAAAAAAAAAAAGGAAAAAAAAAAACAGAAAACATTGACAAAAATGGCAAGTTTATAAATTGGCTTGATGAACGTTCAAGATTGACTGTCTAGAACGCTCGTGTGGTTCTCCTTCACTAAATCTTGGTAAGAGAATCATTAAATCATGAATTAACGCAACTTCTATAAATCCAGCTGCAATTATGGAATATCTCCACGATAATCTCGTCTTTCCAAATCTAATTCTTGAGCACTGCTATATAGTGCTTCGCAAGGCGTCCTTTCTGTGTTTGTCTGTGGTTAATTCTGTGGGCTTGAGCCATGGGTTTGTGTGATAAAGTAGTGTTTGTCTTGATGACAATGGCGTTTTGTAGGGTGTCAACGGGTGAGGTTTACAAGGTTGGTGACACTGCTGGATGGACAAACATTAGCCATGTTGATTACAAGGCTTGGTCGGCTACCAAGAACTTCCATGTTGGCGACACCATCCGTGAGTCCTTCCTCTTCCTGCTCATCAATTCATGATGATCACTAGATTATTCTTTTACCTTTGGTGAAAAAAAGTTTGTCGTTTTTTTTTAATGTTTAGGCACTATTTTATTAATCTTAACACCCATTTTATAGTTCAATTTTACTGTTGACAATGCAAAAATTAATGTTTTAAATGTAGATATAGATTTTTTTTCAATATTCTATGTACTAATTTCTGATGAAATGGTATGCAGTTTTTCAGTACAACAATCAATTACACAACGTGGTACGAGTGACTCACAAAAACTTCAATGCCTGCAATGCAACATCCTCTTATGCCACCTTCACTTCCGGCAACGACTCCTTCATCATCAAGAAGACCGGCCATTTCTACTTCATTTGCAGCGTCCCCGGCCACTGCCAATTAGATGGGCAAAAGGTAGACATAAGGGTCACCAGAGCATCTCCTCCAACTCCAGCTCCAGCTCCTTCAGGCCCATTACCATTGCCATCGCCATCACCGTCTCTATTGCCATCTTCACCATCGTCACCACAGCCATTGCCATCTCCACCATCGTCACCATCTCTATTGCCATCTCCACCACCATCACCACAGCCATTGCCATCTCCACCATCGTCACCATCTCTATTGCCATCTCCACCACTGTCACCACAGCCATTGCCATCTCCACCACCATCACCATCTCCGTCAGGACCACCACTGTCACCACAGCCATCGTCATCTCCACCATCGTCGCCATCGACATTGCCATCTCCACCATCATCACCCTCACAATCACCGTCGTCTTCGCCTTCAGCAGGAAACGTTCCTGGTCCTAAGAACAGTGCAACTGCTATTCACTTAACCAAGGGGCTACTCGCTAGCAAGCTTTGGTTGTCCTTGGTGGTTGTAACATTTTATGTTTCTGGCATTGCTTATTAGGAAGATTTCTTTGACTAGTGTGTTTGCCATTTGGGAGTCCTTGGATATTTGTTGGTTTCCCAGGGCCAGAAAAATACCACACACAAGATATAAACAAAGAGGAATTCTTTATTTCTCACTGGAAACAAAAAATACAAGAATTATACAAAACTCTCTCTCTCTTGAGATTTCTCCCGAATCTCTCTCTCTCTGTTTCTTCCTCACTGCCTTAAGCTTAATTATAGCCTTCACTAAGCTTCCTACTTATAGGAGCTTTCTGGCCAAAAAAGTCAAGGAGAAGGGGACACATTTAAGGCCTTGGTTAATGCCTTGGCAAGCTTTGTCAAAGCTTCATCCGTCTGCCATCAATAACCATCGGTAGGTGAGGGAACACATTTAAGGCCTTCTACAGTGTGCTACTGGGTAGCCTTCTGATAGAGCTGGAATGAGCTGGAACCTTCAAATCTCCCCCTCCAGAACCATCAGAAGAGAATGTAATTAGACATTCATTCCGGCTATGTCTCTGCACAGCTCAAGCTTATCCCGAGTAACGACCTTTGTCATCATGTCTGCTGGATTCTCCTTTGTGTGGATCTTCACTAGTTTCAGTAACTGTTGCTCCATCACTTCGCGTATCCAATGATAGCGAATATCAATATGCTTTGTCCGGGAATGGTACATTGAGTTCTTGCTCAAGTCCAGAGCACTTTGACTATCACAATGCACATTGTATTCCTTCTGCTTAATACCTAGTTCTTGGAGAAACCGCTTTAACCACAACATTTCTTTACCAGCTTCCGCTGCAGCAATATACTCTGCCTCTGTCGTGGATAAAGCTATGCACTTCTGCAACCTTGACTGCCATGACACAGCTCCCCCTGCAAAAGTGTAAAGAAATCCTGATGTAGATTTTCTACCATCAAGATCACCTGCCATATCTGAATCTGTATAGCCTTCCAAAACTGGTTCAACTCCCCCGTAACACAAGCATATCTTCGATGTACCTTTAAGGTATCTGAGAATCCACTTGACCGCTTCCCAGTGTTCTTTCCCTGGATTGGAAAGAAATCTGCTTACCATGCCCACTGCATGGGCAATATCTGGCCTTGTACACACCATTGCATACATTAGACTCCCAACTGCTGAAGAGTAAGGAATCATTGCCATATCTTCTATCTCCTTCTTTGATGAGGGACAGGAATTCTTGCTCAGCTTGAAATGATTAGCCAGTGGGATGCTGACTGGCTTGGCAGTATCCATGTTGAACCTCTGGATCACCCGTTCAACGTATTTCTCCTGTGATAGCCACAATTTCTTGGTTTTCCTATCACGAGCAATCTGCATGCTTAATATCTGCTGAGCTGGGCCTAAGTCCTTCATGTCAAAGGACTTGGACAGTTCCTTCTTCAACTGGCTAATCTTCATTGCATCCTTTCCGACGATCAACATGTCGTCAACATAAAGTAGGAGTGCAATGAAGTTGCCATCCGAGAATTTCTGAATATAAACACACTGATCTGCAGCAGTCCTCTTGTAACCTTGACCCACCATGAATGAGTCAAATTTCTTATACCACTGTCTGGGCGCTTGCTTGAGGCCGTACAGACTTTTCTTCAACTTGCAGACCAGATTTTCCTTTCTTGGAACCTCGAAACCTTCCGGCTGTTCCATATAGATTTCTTCATTCAGATCTCCATGAAGAAATGCAGTTTTCACGTCCATTTGTTCAAGCTCCAAGTTTAAACTTGCTACTAATCCGAGAATTACTCGAATTGAGGTCATCTTAACGACTGGTGAGAAGATCTCGTCAAAGTCAATTCCTTTCTTCTGTTGGAATCCTTTAACGACCAATCGAGCCTTATACTTCACCAATTTTCCACTGCCGTCTTTCTTCAGCTTGAACACCCATTTATTCCTCAGTGCTTTCTTGCCTTTTGGAAGTTTCACAAGCTCATAGGTTTGATTTTTCTGCAGGGAATCCATCTCATCCTGCATGGCTTGCATCCACTTGTCTTTATTTGCATGAGCTTGTGCCTCCTGGAAGCTCTCCGGCTCCCCCTCATCAGTAAGCAGAATATAGTCTGACTCCGGATATCTACTCGACGGAATGCGTCCTCTTTCAGATCTTCGCGATTGAGGCTCGTCAGCTATATGAGGTACACCATCCTCTGGTTGCTGTGATGGTCCTGCAACATCTGGTGGAGGGGGTTGTTGCTCCCCCTGCTCAACACCTTCTTCGTCATCTTGTTCTGCTTCTGTAGCTTCATCCTGCACTTCGGCATTATCTGTGGCGAACTGTAATGGTGCAGGGTCTGGAACAACGTCCTGTGCACTGGAACTAGAACTGCTGGACTTTGTGGGATTTTCAAAGTCCTCATATGCCTGGTTTTCATGGAACACCACGTCTCTGCTCCTGATGATCCTTTTGGCCTTTGGGTCCCACAATCTGTATCCAAATTCTTCATCTCCGTAGCCAATAAAGATGCACGGAGTGGTCTTGACATCAAGTTTATGCCTCTGCTCCTTGGATACATGTGCAAATGCTTTGCACCCAAATATTCTTAAGTGAGAATAGGAGGGATTCTTACCAGACCACACCTTCTCCGGAATATCAAAATTCAACGGTACTGATGGTGATCTGTTTATCAGATAACAGGCGGCACGAACAGCTTCACCCCAGAATGGCTTCGGCAGCTTTGCCATACTGAGCATGCATCTGACTCTTTCCACAATGGTTCGATTCATCCTCTCCGCTACTCCATTGTGCTGTGGGGTACGTGGAACAGTCTTCTCATGTCTGATTCCATAATTTCCACAGTATGCTTTAAATTCTCTGGAAGTATATTCGCCTCCATTGTCTGTTCGGAGACACTTCAGCTTCGCTCCTGTTTCCCGCTCTACCATGGCATGGAATCTTTTGAAGCATTCGAGTACTTGATCCTTTGTCTTTAGGAAGTACACCCATACCTTCCGTGAAGCATCATCAATAAAGGTCAGAAAATATCTGTTGCCGCCTAATGATTCCACCTCCAGGGGACCGCAAACATCAGAGTGTACCAAGCTTAACAACTCTGATCTCCTCTTCATAGAGGAACTGAACGAGACTCGATGTTGTTTACCAAACAAGCAATGATCACAAGGATTTAGTGCAACATCCTTGGCAACGGTGATGAGATTCTTCTTTGCCAAGGTAAACAATCCCTTCTCCCCCATGTGACCGAGTCTCTGGTGCCACAGATTTGGTGAAGCCTCATTTTCAACTGCATTGAGGCTGTCTGAGCAAATCTTCACATGGGTCTTGTAGAGCGTGCCACAAATATGTCCTCGGGCGACAACCATGGCACCTTTCGTGAGCTTCCATGTGCCATTGCCGAAGTGGTTATCGTAGCCCTGTTTGTCAAGGGCTATCCCGGAAAGTAGATTTAGCCGAAGGTCGGGCACGTGTCGGACATCCTTCAATACCAGTGTACAACCAACATTTGTTTTTATCTGAATATCACCAATTCCCACGATCTTGGAAGAACTGGTGTTTCCCATTCTCACCGTACCAAAGTCTCCAGCTTTGTACGTCGAGAAGAAATCGCTGTGAGAAGTGGCGTGGTATGAGGCTGCAGTATCTACCACCCACTCAGCGTCATGGTTTGAACAATGAAGGCATGTCTCCTCATTGACAGAAAGAATGGCCACGTCTTCTGCGAGAGTGACTAGCGTCTCTCCGTCTTGTTTCTTCGGCTGATTACTGCCTTGGCCTTGCTCTCGTAGCAACTTGCGGCAGTTCTTCTTCATGTGGCCTTGCTCTCGTAGCAACTTGCGGCAGTTCTTCTTCATGTGGCCTTGCATGCCACAATGGTAACACTTGTATGTAGGTCTTCCTCCGTCATTTGATCTCCCTGGATCTTGTGACCTTCCTCTACTCTGACTTCTTCCTCTTCCCCTGCCTCTGTTACCTCCTTGTTGTCTGCCTCTACTCTCAGTGACGAGGGCATTTGACTGGTCAATGCCAACATCCTTTCTCCTGGTCTCCTCATTGAACAGGGCATCCTTAACCATTGACATGGTAAGTTTGTCTCCTGGAGCCGAATTGCTGAGAGAGACTACCAGCGTCTCCCAGCTGTCTGGTAGAGAACCCAAAAGCAAGAGAGCTTCTAATTCATCCCCAAAGTTCAACTCTGTTGATGATAGTTGATTTACCAGACTCTGAAACTCACTAGTGTGCTCGGCAATTGAAGTTCCTCCTTTTAACTTCAGATTCACAAACCGCTTTATCAAAAGGGCTTTATTCCGAGCAGTCTTGGCCTGGTACATATCTTCCAGCTTCTTCCACAAGACATGTGCATCAGTCTCTTGTGCAACATGGTGGAATACACTATGGTCAATCCATTGTCTGATTTGACCGATAGTTTTTCTGTTCAGCTTCTTCCACTCCGTTTCTTTTGTCGGATCTGGATTTACACCTTTTACCTCCAAAGGATCGTACAAGTCTTTACAACTTAGGAGATCTTCCATCCGAGGTCTCCAAAGTGTATAATTTGAGGCAGTGAGTTTGATCATAGCTCCCGATGTTGATTCCTCCATGGACATATTGAGTTTTTAGGCTCTAAATGTCTCGATCAAAAATTCGGGGCTGAATTTTGAAAAACGGAGTGCACCGTTACGTCCGGAACGGTTGAAATAGCTGGGAAAGAGTCCTGGTTCACCAAAAACGGAGCCAAAATGAGGTCAGAACTGGCTCGGAAAGTTTTTGGTATCTTAACAGAATATTCTTTGACGGAAGGGAATATTCCGTCGTCTTCAACCTTTCTCCGGTCACCGGCCGGCGAACTTTTCCGGCGAACTTTTCGGGCAGAATGTTCAGCGAGCTCCGGCGAGCTCCGACAGCAATTCCGGCGGCCGGCGAATTTTCCGGCGAACTTCCGGCGAGGTCGGATTGATGCGAGGCCAATGGGGTTCGACTTGTTTCGACGAGGGGAATCCAATGGTGCGCTCAGAATTTGATTTCGAGTTCGTTTAGAACCCGTACGAGCCAAAAACAGTGGGCTGAAAATTTTTCCGGCGACCCCAACCAAAGCTCTGATACCACTTGTTGGTTTCCCAGGGCCAGAAAAATACCACACACAAGATATAAACAAAGAGGAATTCTTTATTTCTCACTGGAAACAAAAAATACAAGAATTATACAAAACTCTCTCTCTCTTGAGATTTGTCCCGAATCTCTCTCTCTCTGTTTCTTCCTCACTGCCTTAAGCTTAATTATAGCCTTCACTAAGCTTCCTACTTATAGGAGCTTTCTGGCCAAAAAAGTCAAGGAGAAGGGGACACATTTAAGGCCTTGGTTAATGCCTTGGCAAGCTTTGTCAAAGCTTCATCCGTCTGCCATCAATAACCATCGGTAGGTGAGGGAACACATTTAAGGCCTTCTACAGTGTGCTACTGGGTAGCCTTCTGATAGAGCTGGAATGAGCTGGAACCTTCAATATTTAGTCTAATTTTTAGTTGAATATTTTTAATTATCTTTCAGGGTACGTAAGTCGTTTTTTATTCGATGGTACATTGAATTTATTTGTTTTTCACTTGTTTGGATCTTCTATGAGATGTGGCATTAACAACAAGGCTAACTTATATTTGATTTACCCAACAAAAGAATTGGGTTGTTTCACTATAAAATTGTACGAGGTCCAAGCATTTGAGTTTGATTCTAGTAAGTTAGGATTAATCTTAGATTTATGATCTTGATTCTTGCATGATTTTTTTATTTCATAATAACTTGGTCTAGCTATATCTTTCAATATAATATCGAAAAACTATCATGAAATCTAATCTATAAACATCAAGGATACGATAAGAATTTTCGTGGAGCTTCTGATCAAATTACTGATGAACTTACCAATATGAAATCTCTAATTGTCGAGAATAATAAAAATAGTCATAAAAATCATAAAGAAAGCCTTCTGAATTGGTGCTAATTCTCCATGCAAGTTGAACGAGAGACAATTTGAATGATTCTGCCGCCAAACTGACCACCTTAGAAATGGGAAAAGACTCCCAAAAGTCGGCTTTGAAGACGCCTCAACGAGATACCTTACCTTTATAAAGACTGAAACCGATCCGCCAATAAATCACCTAAGGATGACAAAAGACTCGTCGAAGACTCAGGTCCAAGTACCCATAAATGTCACCTCCCTCTTCATGATCTCTTTAAACCAAAATTAAAGTGAGAGTTCAAACTCGTAACTAAATAAGTGCACAGGGGTAAGAAAAGGGAAATACACTTAAAATATAGACTTGATCAATCACCGTCATTGAATAGGTAGTGAGTTCTAATAAATGTTAGGACCCACAATTAAATCAGTGACAGTGATTGATCAAGTCTATATTTTAAGTCTACATTTTAAGTTCATGTAATATTACTCGGTAAGAAAAGAAGGACTAGCATGAGAGAGAAGAGCATGTCAACCTAGCCAAGGAGATTACCTGACAACCAAAGAATGGTGCTAGACATTATATAAAGCTTAATTAAGACCCCCTCCATAGGAAAGCAGGCAAATCATCCTTGGCTAGTAAACAATACTATTCTCTTCATGTACGACCTCTCTCCTCAAATTCATGCTTCAATTCGATGCAAAATACTTAGGCTTCAGAGTCTCAATTTATAGCTGATAAAGAATATTGATCGGATTCTAATCGACTCATAACTTTTTATTTCACATCAGCCTATTTCTTCCCTCAATCTCTATAATGTATATTTCCATGCAAGAATATATTCTGTTCAGTTAAAAGCATAATGATATCTGCCTATTGTTCATCTTGCTAGTTGATTCAAAGAATGTCAATGAAGAAAAGCTCATGGAAGAAGTCGTTGAGTATTGGCCATATCCAACTTGCATGGAATCAATTTTTTCTTGACCCTTAGCCCTTCCAAGGGGGATTTGAATTCGGTATAGAAGTAGGTATACCACCGACGTTTACAACTTTTGTAATTAAGATACAAGTTTTTATAGTCTAATTATAACCAACAAAAAAAAGGTTAGGATCGATGACATAAAATTTACAACCATTTGGGGGACATATTACCATTTATGGGGATCAAGTTATACTATTTTGAAGGATCGAATTTTAACTCTATAGGGTGTTTAACATCGATTTCAAAATTTTAAGATCCGTCATGATAACCCCAAAATTATAAATGATGCACAAAAAATACTCGAATAAAACAGTATGATATTAAAATTGTTTTTTCGATACAACACATTTCTCCTTAATTTCCAAAGATAGACAACGTTACTGAAAGCTGGTATAAGGCAAGCTTTGTACCGTAACATTAAATTTGGTATTGATGTTTTGCATGCTCACATCAAGTTTCCATCTTTAGTGGTTATATACCCATAGAATTGCTATGGAAACGTCAAAGGATCGAATTTTTTTTTTCAACAGTCAAGGGAGTTTAGGTCAATTTACGCGCACCGCGAATAATTCCCTCCTCCGGTCTGGTCAAATGTAGGTCATTCACGTCGGAACTAGGGTATTCATGAAGGATAAATCTCGTATGACTTGACCCTAATGGATTGTCCAAATTCGACCTCAGGACGTCTGAGTTTATAGCTCGTCTCTGTTTCTTTTTGAGCCATCTCTTTGGATTAAAGGATTGATTTTAGTAATAATGTCACTTAAACCTAAATTATTTACACAACTTGTTGATATGATTTATTGTGCAATTAGATTGATAGCGAATCTCATTTGATATTGGCTATTACTGTCAATCACTCGACAACAATAGATTAAATTAACAAGTGAGACACTACAAATAAAATTACTTTGCTCTAAAGAAGTTTTACACATGATATCTGTATTGTCGGTAAAAATGAGTAACTGTCAATCACCCGACAACAATAGATTAAATTAACAAATGAAACACTACAAACAAAATTACTTTGCTCTAAAGAAGTTTTACCCATGATATCTATATTGTCGGTAAAAATGAGTTTTTCTCAAGAAAATTTACTTTAGTTGGGAATAAAATAAGAAGTTGACATTTTTTTTTGGCTCATGTAAATAGAGATAATAAGGGGAAGTGTACTTACAAGTATTTCTACTAACAAGTATTCCTACTAACTATTTAATCTAGAAAGGAAGGAAAATAACTAATGTATTGTTCAGGTGACCTCTTGTGTTCCGTGTGGATGGGCCTCTTGTTCCTTGAGGACAATTCTTTTAACTACCTGTGGAAGATGATCTGCAAGAATAATTCCTTCTTTTTTTGTGGAGAAGTCCCCATTTTGCAAGGGCTTGTGCAGCTTCATTATCCTCTCTATGCACATCAGTCAAGCTCCATTCAAGATGTTGTTCCAGCAGTTGTTTCGTATCCTTTGTGATTGTCTCGATGGGCCAAGGGATTTTACATCAAGGATTTATGGCAGCCAAAACCGTTACTTGAGAATCACTTTCCATCCCAACATAATTCCATTCCTTCTTATGCGCCCACATTGCTGCCTCTCTAGCTGCAAAAGCCTCTGTTACTAGGGGGTTTTCCTCCTTTACTGCCTTAACATATGCCTCCATGACTTGACCTTGCCCATTCCTAGCAATTGTTGAGATATAAGATTCCTCTTCCCCCATAGCTGCATCCACATTGATTTTAATTTCCCCATCCAGAGGCCTAGACCATCCTTTTTATGCATGATTCCTTGCTGCCATCTTTGTAGTGATAGGAGGTTGGGCTCTTACTTGGCTATGTTCATTGAAGACATTTAAAATTTCATTAAGAATAGTCATCAAATTAGGCTTGGCATCTCTATAACAGATCATATTCCTCCATTTCCACACCATTGTAATTACAATGGCAGTGAATAATAGTAGCTTACTGAAGTGTGGGGCATCTGAACCGAAAACCAATGTGGGATTAAGAATATAGTGAATCCAATCTTGAAGAGTGAAGTGGGAGAAAGGTTCAGTCCTGAATCCCCAAATCTGGAACCATATTACCCAAGCTATATCACATTTGAAAAATAGACGAGATTCATGATTAACCATCAAAAGTGTTATTTTATTATATTTAATGATTGGTTAATTGCATATTATTTGTGATTAAATGTGTTAAATTCCTTGATTTTCTAATTTGATACTTTTTCTAGTTGTTTGGTTTATTTTGCAGGTAAATTGGTTGATTTAAAGTAATAATGGATAATGCAAGTGAAGCAATCACTAGAGGAAGAATCACAATTGATAAGGATTGAAGAGTCAAGATTGAGATAGGAAGACTTGAAGATAAATCAGCATTTTAATCCTTATAAGAGTCCAAGTTAGAAGAAAACTCATTTAAAGTTGGATTAAGAAAGTTTCCTAGAAGATAAGGATTTGAAACGTCTTCAGTATTTCAGTCATAACTTTTGACTCCGATATCGTATTGACCTGATATTTGCGGTGTTGGAAAGAAGACTTCAAGGGCTACAGAAGTGTATTTCACGAAAATTTGGTGATTCAGTCTCTAAATATGCGAAATTCAAGCTCGAAGTCTGGACAGATTTTGTACCCGCGGGCCTCAAGATTTATGCACGGGATTTAACCTTACAAGACATCTTTTTGGGAAAGGAATTCCTTTCAACCTGTACTTAGGATTTATTTTATTATAAATAGAGGCTCTCATCTATTGAGGGATTTAGATTAGGATTTATTTTATTTATTCTTTTTTCCATCTTTTTATTTTTAGTTCGTCATGTCTGGCTAAAAATCTAAGCTAGGGCTAGGGGAAAACCTCTCGACGGAGTACGGTATTTTTATTGACTCTTGTACTTAAGGATTTATGTTATTGTGTTAATTTAATCCCTAATCTTTTAGCAAAGTGTTTATGCTGTATAGACTCCTGAGTTGTTGTGCCACGTACATCGATTGCTTGAGTTTCCCTGCGTGTAAATCACTGGTTATTCCACGCTGGAAGGATTAACATTATTTCATAAAATAATATGATTGAATGATTATTCAGGTTCCTGGTAGTCTTTTGATTATAACCTTTGGATTTATCACTTGATTTGTTAATCGGATTAACTGACATTTAATTCTTGTTTCAAGTCAAGCTTTGAGTCTTTAACTATTATTATATGAAGTTGAGAGGGGGTACCCGATGCTTTAGTATTGTTTTAAAACCAAATTTATTGTTTTCTAAATCTCTACAACAATTATTTCAAAACAAATTTTCTTTTATTCTTCTTTGTGTTCTAAGTTTTTCACAATTCCTTGTGGTTCGACCTCGGACTTCCGAGTATTATATTACTTCGCACAACCTGCACTTGGGTTTACACTTTTAAAGTTGAAGCAATTCACTCTCCACAACTTGATTACACATAGGACATAATAGGTCTGAGACTGGAAATCTAGAAGAGAATGTTACTTTTGAAGGTAGACTTTTTGTGATAGCTCTCCATAAAGTTATCTTGAGCCTTGGATGAATCTAAGATTTCCATAATTTATTCCAATCAGTGGTACTAAGGTAGTAGATATGGGAATCGAGTGTATCTCTATGCGTGGAGTATGCAGACTTAGAAGTGAACTTTCCTGAAATATCAAGGATCCAAGCCATGTGATCATCTTCTGGGAACATTGGCAATTGGATATTTAGAATGGCTTGTATAGTATCATGACAGAAGAGCCTCTGTATTAGTCGAATATTTCATGAGTTTGTTTCTGGGATAATGAGTTCATCAACTGTATTAGGGATAGGGTGAATATCATGAAGCAATTGTGGCTTGAAATTAGGTAAATTAGGAATCCAATGGTCGGTCCAGATGTTGATTTTATAGTCTTTCTCCATAGTGTAGCATGCTTTTTTTTCAATAATGGATCTACATTCCAGAATTTGCTTCCAAATTTGAGAATCAATGGACTGCTTGTCAACTTGAAAAAAGGAGTGTCTTGAACAATATTTCCTTTCCAAATGAGAGGCCCATAACTCGTGTTTCTGTTAGAGCAGCTGTCATCCCAGTTTAGCCATAAGAACCTTGTTATTGTCTTTCATTTTCCTAAACCCCAGTCCTCCCACTACTCTTGGTCTGCATGTGAAGTCCCACGATTTGATGCACATTGTCTTTTTCTCTTCAGTATGTCCCCACTAGAAAGCTCTAACCTTCTTATCAATGGATTCACAAGTAGCTGTGATGCCCCAAAATTCGGGTGTCTGTAATTACTCCCTTGATCACCCATCAACCCGCAGAATACATGTGGATACCGTGTAACTCGATACCACAGCGTTATGCCCTATTTACCGGGATCCATAACTTAATAAAATTCGGTGAAAGTCTCCTTTATATGGAGAACTCTACCCAAAACGCAACATGTGCAATCATACAACATTGACCACACCGGATCCATTTATCCATACTCATATAACAACATGCAATTTTACATTAAACATAGTCCATATAAGTTCGATTACAATCATTTACATACATTACATGCCCCAAAACTAATTTACATCTTAGTTTTACAAAAGTATAGTTTAAAAACCACATTTTGGTTTTTCTTCATCAATGAGGGCCCGAATGAGAGCCGTCCACTAGTGCATGTCCCGCACCTGAAATATTGTCCCCATAAAAGGGTGAGTCACGCTCAATAGGGTATCTCCTAAAAAGACTACTCTCCAACCTAGATGCATATGAAATGTTCACAAGCAACAATCACTCTATTCAAAAATATGCAATTCAACAATGAAATCTTCAATGTCATGTTATGATATGAGATGAGACTCACACATGCAACTCAACCCGAGCTTTTATCGGCTCTTTCAACACATGCAATGTCATACGTATGAATTCGGGCATTCCAAGCCCCCGTCATTGATATTACACATCCAATGACATTTTTTTTTTAAAATAAATCATGTGTCTTTGTTGGGTATTCGGATTTTGGAATCTCACTGCCGGTTCCGTACACTGTTACACTTTTTTGGACTTACACCGTCGGAAGTGTATAAACCAGTAATCGGGTCTTGCACCATGAGGGAGTATCTAGTTCTTCTTGTTATACCCGACACAAGTTTTTCATGCAACCGTGCAACTCAGCCGGACCTAGGTCCAACCTTCCTGAGTCCACGCCTCGAACACCAAGAATGATGTTTGATTCAAAAACATGCACACACACCCACATTCATGTCAAATGCCCACAAATGTGATGTTATCCGTGCATATGCAATGTAAATGTACAATTACAATTCTCAACTATGTTCAATATGTCATGTGCACATTATGAACAATTTAATATACGACAACCTTTCTTTCCATGATAAATTACATCACAAGCATATAACTATCATCATTAACCTAAATGTCAATATATCATGTGCATATACCAACATCAACT
This sequence comes from Ilex aquifolium, assembly GCA_951799425.1. NCBI lineage: Eukaryota > Viridiplantae > Streptophyta > Magnoliopsida > Aquifoliales > Aquifoliaceae > Ilex > Ilex aquifolium. Next base: position 3,337,674 of record OX637409.1, on the reverse strand, counting down.
CTCAAGTATGTTATAACAAAATCAATGATAATAACACATTCAATCCACATAGGCATTTAACCAAACACCTTCAAAGCAATAAAATTATGTAACACATAATATGCCCAATTTCATCATATATCTCAAGAAATCACAAACAAGTAATTTCTACAAACTCAATTCATACTAGAATTGATTTTAACTATTCTCAATATCCAAGCATGTTATAACATTTTCAATGTTAATAACACATTCAATCCACATAGGCATTTAACCAAATACCTTCAAGGCAATAAAAATCATGTAACACATAATATGCTCAATTTCATCATATATCTCAAGAAATCACAAACACGTTTACAAACTCAATTGATGCTAGAATTGATTTTAACTATTCTCAATACCCAAGCATTTTATAAAATTTTCAATGCTAATAACACATTCAATCCATATAGGCATTTAACTAAACACTTTCAAGGCAATAAAATCATGTAACACATAATATGTCCAATTTCATCATATATCTCAAGAAATCACAAACAAGTAATTTCTACAAATTCAATTCATGCAAGATTAATTTAGCATATTTTTATACCTATTACCTATAATCTAGTTACACTAGGAGTACATCAAATAAGAGCATTCATCTCAAGTCATGCTACCCATATCATATGGAATCATAGGTTGAAAAAAAACTTAATTATGAAAAGAACTCTACCTCTTAAAGTGTAAAATAATAGTAGAAAACTCCCAAGACCCAAAACAAGCTCTAATTATTGCTTCCTCCAAAATCACATTTTTTGTTCTTCGTCAAAACCTTTGATTTTTGGTATGTAGGCGTAGCCCTCGTCATGTAGATGAACTTTGGTTATTGGCTCGAGTTGATTCGACGAACGTAGAGTCGTAGATCGTAGAGAGAAGTTGGAGAATCCTCTATTTTTCATCTTTTCCTCTCTAATTTCAAAAATTTGATGGGTATGGGGAGAAAATCAGATTTCTCCCCTATTTATACCCCTTCAATGCTTAGCCTTTGTTGCGACACACGTCCTCCATTCACGGGTCCGGTTTCGTCCCGAAATAATTAAATTTCGTCTCGGTTCAAGTTCAAAATATTTTTATTTGAACTAATTTTAAATTATTTTCTAATTTTTGAAATTTAATTTCACGTCTTGTTTTTAGGTCACGCGACACCCGATCGTCTCGTAAAACGCAAAAAATTTCGACTGTTTCGAAATTCAACGAAAATTAACTGAATAACTAGATTTCGCGAGACGAATCTAACGGTGATGTCCGTTTCATCATTCGAGTTCTAGAAAAATTTGAGTTTTCAACCCGTACCATAGTGGCTAATTTATCGTTTTACCATTTTTCATAAAAAATCAAATTTACCCGGGTGTTACAGTTGCGCTTGGAATGAGAAATGATTACATAGCATTTATTGGGAGCGCCATAACAATAGATTTGATCAATGAGGCTCTTCTAGCGAAGGAGATGCGCTTTGACTTCCATACTTAAAGTTTCTTATCCAGCTTCTCAATGATTGGTTGGAATGTTTGCTTCTTGGATCTTCACATTAACAGTGGTAAGCCAAGATATTTGACTTTATTGCTTCTTCTTTTTAGCTCCATAATGGCTTTTACTGCTCTGATGGTCTATCTTGAAGCATTCATGCTATAGAAAATTGAGGATTTGTCCTTATTGATGAGTTGTCCCGACCATTCTTCATAAGTTGAGAGACATTTGGAAATAAATTCAGCCTCATGCAGATCTACTCTGCCAAAAATAAGAAGATCATCTGCAAACATCAAATGGGTTAGTGGTTCACAATTCCTAGCAATTTTGATTCCTTTTAAGTGTCTTGTCATCGCCTTTCTTGTTAACAATCTTGAGAGGACTTCAATTCATATAATGAAGAGAAAATGAGGCTTGATTTTGTCTTGGTAGGCTTAGGCTTGGACTTGGGTTGGTAGTTTATTTCTTTCAAATTGATGGGCGGTGATTGGGTTGAAGAGTTGGGCTTTTTGTTTTTTTGGGTATGACTATATGACATTGGGTAAGTGGGCTGAGTGGCTTACCTTTTGGGCTTCGTCAAGATGGTTGAAGTAAGAAACTTTAGGGTTTTCCAGATGGGCAAAGTCACCATTGGCAGGGAGATTATGTGCAGAGTTTCTTATATTCTCTTCCAGTGCAACTAGGCCACGTGGCTCTGTTACTGAATATTACAGAGTTGTGCGCACAATGCTCGACCTCGGATTAATCACATAATCCGTTGTAGGGTTGTTATCTGTAATACCATACGAGTAGGCTTCACACGCCATAACCTTTGGTTACTCACGCACCACCGCAATAGGCTGTTCACATGCCCTCTCCTTTGACGATTTAGAATTTGAAGTTGATGATTTCGGCTGAATTTCTTCTTCTGATGACTTCCAAGGCGTTGCTCGTAAATGTGGCCCAAATTTCATACTATTCCTCAAATTGGAATTATTATGGCATCCATTCTAATCATGACCAATAGACCCACAAAGGTAACAGAAATCTCCAAGTCTCTCATATTTTGGCGTAATTAATTTATTAGGTAGCTCAATTCTGGGTAGTCAGAAATAGGTATGGAGTGGCTTTGATGGAACAATCTCAACTCTGGTTCAGATATAATTTTTCCATCTGGTTTTTTTGTTGAAGTAGTTGCTATGAATCTGTTGAAACCTCTAGAACTTCAGCAATCCTCAGAGTATTCTCTTTGTTTATCATATCCGGTGGCAATCCATGAGTCTGGATCCAAAATGGGCAGGAGTTGAAATTTATTTCATTGAGTGCTACTCTTGGAGTCCATTGCTTTAGCACCATAAGTTGCCCCTTAACAGACCATGGGCATTGATTGAAGTATTTTGAGCTTGTGTTCCTGTGAATAGAAATGTGAAAATACCATTTTCACTTTCTATAATTTGGACTTTCTTCTCCGAACTCCATGCCTTTTCCAGCACTATTTTGACTGCATTCTTGTTGATTTTCTTGTTTGTGTATAGTTTGCCTAATAGGCAGGATTGATTGAGTGTGTTGACTGTGTTTGAATCTGGCAGAAGGTTGATTCTGTGAGGTTCATTTGCTTGTGGCTCTTCGATGGAAATCTCCATAGGTATTGTTTGAAGGAGACCTTGAACCCAGATGCAAAAAAAAAAAAACTGGAGAAGAAGATCTTGAACCTAGATCTTAAGAAAACGCTGGAGAAAACAGAGAAGACGTCAGAGATTGTCGAAGAAGACAAATCTTGTGTGTATGTGTGTGTCTGTTTCGTCGAAGTGGAGAGAAGAAATTCGAGGAGAGAGATAGGAAAATAGAGAGAGAGAGAGAGAGAGAGAGAGAGAGAGAGAGAGAGAGAGAGAGAGAAGCAACAAAAAAATCCTTTTATAGTAGAATTTGTTTTGCTACTAAAGAAGTTCGAATGAGAAACCTCATGAAAGAGAGAGGGGTGTTCTCCATGTTTCCCTTTTTCCCTTCTTTTGTCTCCAAAACACCCAAAACAAGCTCAACTTGTTTCTCATTTGTTGTTATTTTATATCCCTCTTTTTTCTGAAAATTGGAGAACTAAAAACTCAAACCAAACACTTTCTCCTTATTTTTAGAATTTTGAGAACAAAAAACTATTTCAAAAACCAAACCAAACATGCCCTTACTTTCCCATATAAAAGTTTGTAGGCAAAACCCACACAAGAGTCCTCGCGTGCAATTTTTTTTTAGGAAATATTTAGTGGCTGATTGTTTTTGTTTTTTCTTTAATTTTTTTATCAAATTATTAATTTCGTTCGAGAAATTTGAGTTATGTTTGAACAATGCCGAGCTGTGCTACTATAGGAATCACCCAGGAAATTACTTCGTCGCCTTTAAAAACGACATCATTTTTTATCTGCTGGATGCATATCTGTTTCACTGTTTGGGCTTCTTAGTATTTGCACTGGGTTGTTGAGTTGTGTTGACCATCACCTAGCCTACGTGTTGGCATGTGTAGATTATTCTATTCAAAAAATTCTGAATGAATTTTCTACTTGTATGTGGTATTTGCAATGTTTTTTTTTTTAAATAAAAATCTTAATTTAAAAATAAGTTAATACTTATATGATCCAACTAATCAAATTAGAGAATGAATGGAGATGTTAGGCCTTGTCCACATTTCATTGGCCCATATTGTATACGAGCCGAGTAATTGTTGGGATTATGGATGGGGCCAAGAAGGATCCGAGCCCAGAAAACAAACGTGTTAGGCATTTCTTTTACTCTACTTCACAGATTGCACAATGAGCAGCCCAGAAACCGATGTGTGGTATTCTAATCGGTCGGTGTTATCAGAATTGGAACGGACTTGCTTGACGAATCAACCCGTTGAACCAACAATAAACTGTGTAATCCGCCAATTTTTGAAAAAACTAGTCAACCGGACAATGTAGAGACTTGGGCGGTTCAATTTGAAGTGCTGTAAAAGCCAGTTTTGGGGGCAAGTTTGCTCTAAATTAGGGAAAAATATTGGATGTAACAGGTAATACCACGTTACTAATGTCACATTGTATAACCGTTTATTGATAAATAAATAAAAAAAGTAACAGAGCCTCACAAATTTAAGTAATCACTAATCCATATAATACAATAGGGTCCACTTTATATTTTTTTTGGTTTTTTATTAAACGGTTACACCACGGAACAATACTAACATGGTATAATTGTTATACCCAATATTTACTCTTAATTTAGGCCTCTTATCTTAATGTAACTCTCACAAATGAGTAAATATTACACAATGTCATCATTCTGACATGATGTAACCGTCTAATAATAAAAAAATATGCAGACAAATGAATCCCGTATAATTAAATAACTATTAATCATACCCTAAGTGGTATCAAATAACATAAGTTTCACCCACAAAATAATATGAAATATCAAGAAAAATAATAAGTGATATGGTATCACTTTTTTTTTTCCCGATTAAAATCCCAAGTTGAACACTGTTGTGATGCTTAATGGTAGGGTCAACTGCAGGAGTAAATATAAACAATATTATTGGACCTAATTTATTGACTTAATTCACTATGACATTTGGATTAACTGTGAGTTCATCAAATATTACAATTTGGTATTGATCTAATGATTCCACTGAAACCACATCATTATGTCAGCAGATTAGATCAAATTTTTAGGTTCAAATAAGATTATTTAGTAAATATCGGGTGTAACTATACTAACATGATATAACCAATCAATAAAAAAATAACAAAAAAGATAAAATAAGAATCACTTCTTAGTATAGAAACGGTTATGTATTACATAATTTGGTGATTATGAGTTTAAATAAAACTTATTTTTTAATTTGTTTATATATTAATGAATAATTACACCACGTGGTGTAACGGTTATCCCGATATTTTTTCCAACCACAGACAAAAAAGGTTGAACCGGATTGAGTTGGAACCAACGTACTAAAGTCCGAACTCCGAACCAATGCGCAAGCTAGCGTCTAATTCGTAATAACATTGAGCGGGAGCGCAATTTAGCGATCATTCTCAAAACTTTTGACATAGGTGGGCGTCAAATCAGCCCGGAAAATAGAAATGGTCCGCCCGGGGTAAAACCGACACAAAAACCCACACATTTCGATAACAAACCCCACATTCTCTCCCCAAACTACCCTTGCCCTCGCACTTACTCCTCCTCTCTCATTTTCTCTCTCATCTTTTGCTCATGGAGAACCAGAGGAGCCATGGCCATGAGCAACCAGTGAGCTCCGTGAGAAGAAGCTTGAAGCGAAAGCTGGAGGAAGATTTGGAAGAAGATCGCAAGATCGTATCTATATCTCTGGAAGCTCACCAAGATCTCATTCGTGAGGTTCGTGCTCAGGTGGAGGTTCTAGACTCTACTTTTTCTTCGATTGAAGCAGATCGTGCCTCCGCCAAGCGCGCTATCCATGTTCTCTCTGAACTAGCGAAGAACGGTGAAACACCAACGCTCGATATCCTCATTTCATCTCAATTGAATATTTTTATGTTGTCCGTACAGTTTTGATGTTGATTTGAGTTGCACTGTCGAGTTTGTGCGTTTCATCGACTTTCTTAGTGGTTTAGGGTTTTGATCTTTGGATGATTTATATGTTTGCAGAGGAAATCGTGAATGTGATTGTTGATTGCGGGGCAGTTCCGGTGCTGGTGCGGCATCTTCAGGCGCCGCCGCCGTTGAGAGAAGGAGACACTGGTCCGAAACCATACGAGCATGAGATTGAGAAAGGAAGCGCCTTCACGCTTGGACTTCTCGCCATCAAAGTAGTTATCTAAATTGCATGCCTTTAATAAAATAAAAATATCTTTAGGAAATGTCTGGACTTGTCGGTGAAGTATACAATAAAATTGTCTAATTGATCTGAGAGTTACAAATGGAAATATATCTATATCTAATTAATAAAATTTATCATATGCCTAGAGGTGCCAATGAAATTTCTGACTTGTATTTATTAGTGGATAGAAGGTGCTCTGGTTTCTAATGCTGACTTTTATTTCAGTCAGTGTTTATGGGGTAAGTTTCTTATATACTTGATATGGTTAATTGATGTACCGTTACTTCACAATTATAGAAAACATTGCAATTTTTTGGACTGCAGGTTTGATCTTATGATATTTCTTGTGTTTGACATGGTTACTAATTGAGGAATCTTTTATTTCGAAAAGGGTCCTTGATCTTGTTCTTATTCTGATCATTCATTCAAATCCGTGCTAACTTCATGGCTGTTCTTTCAAAACCTGTCATACATTTATACTTAACCTTGTTGCTAATTCCGCACATGTACCTGTGAGGTATTGATCTATACCCCTTGAATTCCATATTTTGATTCTTGGGGCATTTGTAACCTACTAATAAACACCTTGATTTTAATCTGCAAGGAAATTAGCAAGCATGGCATCCTACCTATACGGTATGGTGATGCATAGAGCCATAAATTTGACTCCTACGACCTCTACAACTTCTAAGGGTGCAAAATTGCAACAAGATTTGTAAAAGATTCCTATGTGCTACTATAAAATGTATTTATTAAGCTTCTGGTTTATGCATCAAATTGAGTGCCTTCATATTGTATTATTTATCCTTTGCATATTTAGGGTCACCTTTGTATACATAGTTATCAAATTGTGTATCAGAAGTCGTATCGTTTTTTAAAAATAGCGTATCGTATCGTATCGTGTATCGTGTACCGTAAGATACGACGCAATTTTAAATAAATAATAATAAAATATATATACATTTGAAAAACAATCATAGACTCATAAAACCATAACATTTCATTAACACTCCACAAACTATTCAAGTCATCAACATAGTTCACTAATATTATAATACAAAGTTCACACCATAGTTCACTAATTCAAACTTCAAACACCCAAGAGACTTCTAAACCAAACTTCTATACATCCATTTAGAACTCAATCTTCAATTTCAATCGAAAATGCCTCAATCTTACACTGCACAGGACCACAAGTTTCGCTGGAGAAGGAAGAAGAATGCAACTGTGATCGTCGATGAAGAATAGAGAGAAGACGGAGATTGGGCTTCATTGTCGTCAAGAACAGAGAGAAGAGGGAGAGGGGCTAGGGTTCTTCACAACGAGGGAGACTTGGGCTGCTGTGATAGTCGTCGAAGCCTGAAGTCTGAAGAACACCCAGAAGTCGAAGACAATGAACAACGAAGGAAGAATGGAGAGGAAAAGAGGGATTTTATTTTTTTTGTAAACCCTAGCCACTGAAACGACGTCGTTTCAGTGGTTATAGGGATAAAAAATTCAGTCTCTTAGCACAAAAACGACGTCGATCCATAAAAAAAAAACAGCGTTTGCACGTATCGTACGTATCGAACCGATACATATCGTATCGTAAAAACGTATCGTGTATCGGACGATACAACGCAAAAACGATACAAAACTACGATCCATATCGTTTTACCTATGTATCGTGTGATACGTATCGCGTATCATCCTAACAACTATGATTGTATATAGTTTCCACTTTTTAGGTGTACCATCTTATCTTATTAAAAAAAGAGATTATGACCAATGTTCTTTCTATAAGATATATTTGACTTACATTAAGTTGTTCTGCTGCCTATTTTGTTTTACAGCCTGAGCATCAACAAATCATAGTTGATGCCGGAGCTCTACCCCGTCTCGTGGATCTTCTAAAGAGGCACAGGGATGGTCAAAACTCTCGAGCAGTTAACGGTGTTATAAGGAGAGCGGCCGATGCAATCACTAACCTTGCTCATGAGAATAGCAGCATTAAAACTCGTGTTAGGTTCGTTTACTTGGATTCTTTGGAGATGCATACCTAGCATCATGCACTCTTTGTAACATTTCAGCCATACATGCAGGATTGAAGGTGGTATCCCTCCCCTTGTTGAATTGCTTGAGTTTGTTGATACAAAGGTGCAGAGAGCAGCTGCAGGGGCCCTGCGAACTCTTGCCTTTAAGAATGATGAAAACAAAAATCAGGTTGATGAATTTCTCTGGTTCAAATGATTTATTTTGAGATTTAATTGCAGTTACCTTTTTTTTTTTTCACTTGTTACAGATTCTGTTTTTATGATATGTGGTATACTGAATTAAATATTTTGCAGATTGTGGAATGCAATGCTCTACCTACTCTTATTCTTATGCTTCGATCTGAGGATGCTGCCATACACTATGAAGCGGTTTGCTCTAGTTGAAACTTTTGGATATTTGACTGTTGTATCTTACCTATACTTGGATACATTTTCTACACATCCATGTTTCACCTTCTTTGTATCTTTAAATGAAAAATAAAGGTGTCTGTCAGGTTGGTGTGATTGGGAATTTGGTCCATTCATCCCCAAACATTAAGAAAGAAGTTCTTGTTGCTGGAGCTTTACAACCTGTCATTGGGTTACTTAGGTACCAAGTTTCATATGATGGCTCTTTTTCAGAGTTTTGGTTGTCCTAGTTTGCTGCACATTGTCAATGAATTTCTTGCAGCAGAATTTGAATTTGCGTTGAGTCATTGCCGTGTGCCTTTTCCTTTTTTTTTTTTTTCATATTTTTGATCTTTTGAGTTTATTACAGTTCCTGCTGTTCAGAGAGTCAAAGGGAAGCTGCTCTGCTTCTTGGGCAATTTGCTGCCACAGATTCAGATTGCAAGGTTAATAGAGATAAATTTATTTTTTTTGAAAAAAGAAGTTAAATCGACCTAGTATCCTCGAAGTATGATAATTCACCACCATCCTTTTGATTATGTGTTAAGTCCCTTTTATGGAGTATAGAATAATGTCTGTGCAGGTGCACATTGTCCAAAGAGGTGCTGTGCAGCCATTGATTGAGATGCTTCAGTCTCCAGATGCTCAGCTAAGGGAAATGGCAGCTTTTGCATTGGGGAGGTTGGCACAGGTTACAATTCATATAAATTCTTGTGCTATTATTTCTGATTCGGATATATGTTGTTCGCATTAAAACACTGCTGTAGCTGAATTAATTGAGGGTTTGCTTTTCTGCGGTTGACTATTATACATATGAGATGAATATTAGTGTTGAAGTATGTTACGCTATATTTCTCCTTAAAGAAAAATCTGCCTTTATTTTTGGTTGTTTGGAGCAATGTTCCTTCAACCACCAGCATGTTACTTTCCAAATTTCAAGTGTTATGTTTGTGAAAATCCACTCGGTTAAACTGTACTTTTATTTTTCGTTATTAAGGCGTGTAGCATGTGCTCATGGTATGGTGGGGGTGCCCCTGCAAAGGTGTCTCTTTATTTTTCCATGATGAGACACTTTTTAGAAAGCTTTTGAGTCTCTCTCTCTCTCTCTCACACACACACACACACAAATACAAACTCTCAATGGGCAGTAGATTATGTTAGACCTATGTGTTGCCTGTTTGCTGAATTTTTTCATTGTTAGGACACACACAACCAAGCTGGTATTGCTCATAGTGGTGGAGTAATTCCACTACTGAAGCTTCTTGATTCAAAAAATGGATCCCTGCAACATAATGCTGCATTTGCTCTTTATGGTCTTGCAGATAATGAGGTATTTTTCATCTCATTTGTTGACTCTAAGGTGTCATTTTTAATTTTATTTTGATTTGTTTTTATCTACATTCCAACTCACTCTAAGTTCATTTGGTAGGATAATGTTGCAGATCTTATTAGGATTGGAGGTGTTCAGAAACTTCAGGATGGAGAGTTCATTGTCCAAGTATAATTCTTTTCCATTCTTATTCTTATAGTTGTTGTGTTTATTTATATAACAGTTTTAGGTCATTTTTGAAATGTGTATTTTGATCTAAAATCTTTGCACAAGTAAATGATGGTGAATTCCTCCTGATAGAATTTTATGGTTTACAGCCAACTAGAGATTGTGTAGCCAAGACATTGAAAAGACTAGAGGAGAAGATTCATGGAAGAGTGAGTTTATTTCATACTCCTCCTTGTTCCTCTTTTCTAATTTTGTTCTTAACTTTTAGTGGGTAAGCCTTAAGAAACCTGCAAGTATCCTATAGCTTTTAGCGGATGATGATTGAAGGGACATACAGAATTATAATAAAGATGTAATGATAAAGTAGCCTTGGAATTTCTTGAGGGAATCCCGGTTCCCGTATTGATATTTGTTAAAACCCTCATTAAACCATAGTTTTCTTTCATGTACCTGCTCCTATATGTACATGTATGTATGAATGCATGCACGTATTCATATGGGCGCTACAGTAAGTACAACAAAAACAAGAGGAAGGCATGGAGTTGGACTTGGTGCTTTAAACATTTAAAGAAGAAAGGGGAATTTAAATGAATTAAGTTGCAGGACAAATGTCTATATATGTTTAAACAAACGCAGCTTTCTTATTTGTTTTACTTCTGAGTTCTAAAGTAATGGACTGACTGTTGGATCTGCTAAATACTTATTTGGGATTTGTAGATTCACAATTTGTGGTTGCTTTAAGGTGGTTTGGATATATTTACAGAAGACCTAGTATTCTAGCAGTGAGGAATAGTGATCTGATACCTATCAATGGTAATGGAGAGATAGTGGTTGACCGGAATCAACTTTGAATGGGATAGTAAAAAACATGAGAGTTTGATTATTTAATATGAAGTATGCGCCTTGATAGAATGCAATGGAGGACCATGATTCATGATTCATGTTGCCAACCCAATTTGGTTGGAAAAGAGCTTTGTTGGGTTGTAATTTTACCAATGGCGGACTTCATCACTTTAGTGGTAATACACCATTTTCTTTTCTCTTTTTGGCGTACTTGCTTAAACTGAAACAGTTAACTCTATTTATTGAATGTTTTAAAACATGCTTTTGTGCATTGGAAAAACTTTATCTTCACAAAGAAGGAAACTGGAATAGGAATACGTAATAATCTCTTTTATTGAAAGGCACATTGTTATGTTTATTTTGGAGGGCCTAAGCGGCAGAAAAAAGGTCTGTTAGTATGTAACTTTGGACCTTGGAGGAGACACTAATGGTAAGTATAGAGTATAAGACACAGACTGGTGTTTCAGTTGATCATTCCTTCAATGTTTCTATTGGCAGGTTTTGAGCTATTTATTGTACTTGATGCGAGTTGCAGAGAAGGTTGTTCAAAGACGAGTTGCTTTGGCTCTTGCACATCTTTGTTTGCCCGATGATCAGAAAACAGTTTTTATCGATAACAATGGTAATGTATTTAAGATACCATTTACTTCAACATAGTTTTTCTATGTAAGTGTTCTTGCAAGTGGCTTCATTCTTGTGCAGTCCTGAAATTTTAACATTTGCTGCCGCATGTACATTATGTTTGTGCAGGACTAGAGTTGCTATTGGAGCTTCTGGAATCAACAAACTTGAAGCACCAACAAGATGGTTCAGTAGCTTTGTACAAGTTGGCTAACAAAGCGAGCTCACTTTACCCTGTCGACGCAGCTCCTCCATCCCCAGTTCCTCAAGTATGTTTGTGGTTGGCAACCATGTTCTTGTAGCACGGTTGAGACAATATTCTTTGTTGTTACTTCAACAATTAATGTTATCCTTTGCATATGTGTTGTTCTGATTGTTGGAAAGGATCATCCTATTCTGAATGTGCCTTCATTTTGCTGGTGTGTAATTCTAGACTTTTTGTCAATATATTTTTGTGAAGTTTGACTTTCATCTTCTTGATCTGTTTTCATATTGTAGTGGGAAAGAAGTTTAAATGGGGACTAGGGTGTTTAAAATTGATATCTTCTGATTTTTCTATAACAACGAGACAGTATATTGCATTAAGCTAGAGTTTTGATTGTATGTCATAGGTAAATTTTTGCTAAATGTTGTTCAATAGGCTGGCTCAAAATTTTTGTCCACTTTTAGAACAAACAATTCTAAGAATAATTGATGAAGTGAAGTCCTTTCTGAGTTAATGGGATCATCTTCATGTTGAATTAAGATTACTGGTTCCCAGATGATTTCAGTCATCATATTTTGTCTGCTCACTGCAGACTTCGTAATTTTTTTGTTAATATGGAGTTAGCAAGTTCAATGAAACTGTTGTATAGTTTACTATATGGTCTGTAATGATCATGCTGTTATTGTTGCAGGTGTATTTGGGTGAGCAGTTTGTAAACAATCCCACACTATCTGATGTTACATTTTTAATTGAAGGTTTAAAACTGTTCACTTACATGAATTTTTAACTTTGCTTTTCATGTATGAATTTTATGTGTTTTTATACGGTGTAACATAGTTCTCTTATATTGTTCTTGTGTTTTTACATCAGGTAAACGTTTCTATGCTCACAGAATCTGTCTGCTTGCCTCTTCTGATGCATTTCGGGCAATGTTTGATGGTGGTTACAGGGTGAGTATGGCTTTAATAAAAGCTTCACTTAAAATCTATTAGCCTTCTAGGACTGTTTTGTTGTTTCTACCCCAATTCATGTGCACACACGGACACATATGAATGTGTGTATCATACCAATTTCACTTTGTTCTGTGAAATATACTTAGAAAATGACCTGAAATCGGTCATTGTTGTGTTTGAAGTGTGAGCGGCGAGCCCCATTCTTTATCAAATTCTTCATAGGAACCCGTTTTCACTGCTAATCTGCCTTTTTTACTTTCCTGTGATGTTATTATATTGGTGCTGGCCGATCATCATGCTCACTTGTTGTACTGTAGCACCATGTTTGCACAAAACCATTCCTGTACATACAAGCTATACTCAATTTATTAGATAAATACAAGGCTTTTCGCACTTTGCACCTCGAAAGATGTTTCGATTCCCACTTTACATCTCGAAAGATTATTTTTCCCACATTGCACCCTGAATGTCATAAATTAGTTCAAATGTGGCCCTCGAACTAACATCTGTTTCAAATTCCGTTAAAAAGTGATGCACTTGTTACACACGTGTGTTGTTCTTGGCCAAAAATGTAAACTCACCATTTATATCTTTGGGTGGCATGTGCGTCAATTTTAATGGAATTTGAAATGGATGTTAGTTCGAGGGCTACATTGGAACCAATTTATGACATTCAGGGTGCAATGTGGAAAAAATAATCTTTTAGGGTATAAAGTGGGAATCGAGATATCTTTCGGGGTGCCAACTGTAAAAGTCCCATAAATATATTAGAAATTTTGTGATGTCTTTGGGCCTATTATTATTACTACATTTTCATTGAGTGCATTGCATTTCAGGAGAAGGATGCCAAAGATATCGAGATTCCAAATATCAAATGGGATGTTTTTGAGTTGATGATGAGGTGCAGATTTTTTTTATCCAGTCTTTCATTTGAAAGGAAAAAGAAAATCAAGACCCAGGAAAAAAAAGACTCTTTCGTGACTGCTGATGTGATGCCCTCATTCTTTTATTCTTTTTCTGCAGATACATATACACAGGATCTGTAGCTGTCAATTTGGATATTGCACAAGATCTTCTGAGAGCTGCCGATCAGTATCTTCTGGAGTGGCTTAAGAGACTTTGTGAGTATACCATTGCAAAGGTGAGATTTCAAATCAGTTGGATGGTGAATTATGCCAATATGCTATGTATGAGTATGACATGCTAATCTGATGGTTGCTTATGATGTCTGTGCAGGGTATTTCAGTGGAAACTGTTTCAGTTGTGTACGAGTTATCAGAGGCCTTCAATGCTATGTCGTTGAAGCATGCATGCATTCTGTTTATATTGGAGAATTTTGACAAATTAAGTCCTATGCCATGGTATGTTTTGGTTGTTCTTCTGTGTGTGTTTTCTTTTAGTTAGCAGATTTGGTCCTAGCCGATTTTCCAATTTGTATGTATTCCTTTATCAGTTCTTACGAGGAATTGGATGTACGAGATGCAGGTACTCCCATTTGATCCAACGTATTCTTCCAGAGACACGCAATTATTTTGTGTGCGCGCTTACAAGGCCTGCGCAACCTAGATGGTTAACCCGCAGCGGTTTTGATCATTTGATTAATTAGTTTAACACAGGAGCGAATGTACAGTGAGTGGTTCCTTTCTTTGTAACCATTAAAACGGCTAGGAACTAATTTTTTAGGAGGCATGATCTGGAAGCATCTGTAATTCCTCATTCAATGCAAATTCCTGATTTTGATAACACTTGTTCATCTTCAAACAGTTATACATCAGGTGCTTCATGTTAGTTATTAGGAGTTGCCAGACTTAAGCCTTGAACTTGATCCACAGCCCCCAAGTCGATGATACTAATCGTTATTAGAACAATATTGACTTGTGAATCTTCTCATGTTACCACCGAGAATTTTCAAGTTCAAACATTTTCCTGCTAAAATAATAAGGGGGTTGAGTTTCACTTGTCTATATTTACTGCCACGGGAAAAGATTTGGAATAGCTTGTTAATGAACCAGTGCGTAGTTAAAATCGAGCAAGTGTGATTATATTGTACACGGTTGTCACATTTTTATTGGTTTGAATATTCATTAACTAGAAAAAATTAGGGGTTTTTGGAAGCCAGTACACCTAATTAGAATTATTTGGTAAAAAGTACACATTAAAAAATGTCTTGGAAAAAAGTACACTACATGGATACAAAGACCTAAATATCCTTTTTAGGGTCATTTAATTCAAAATCTTTTATCTTTAATGCACCTTGATTCATGTGTATTTGTTAATACATATAAACACATATATATAATTTATATATATATATATACATATATAAATTCGTATACACACACACACACATACATATATATATATATATGAGAACTTTAATATTCTATATTTGTATATCCTCCCTTGATTCATGCGAATTTTTTTTGGAACTTTAATATTCTATATTTGTATGTCCTCACTTGATTCATGCGAATTTTTTTTAGAAAGTGATTTTGTTTTCAAATTATATTTAATACACATTTATTCATGCGTTTTTTTTTTTTGAAAGTGGTTTTATTTTCAAATTAATTTAATATCTGAAATAGTGTAATAGTGTAACAATAACAATGTAACAATAAAAGTGTAACAGTGTAACAAGTTATATACACAAAATATTGTACTATTACATTTTGTTAAACATATATTTTCACATAATTTCATTCAAAACAGTCCATCTCTGTTTAGAATTTATTACCACATGCACAAAGTGTAACAATAAAAGTGTAATAGTGTAACAATAACTGTTACACTGTTATTGTACACTGTTACACTTTTATTGCTACACTGTTATTGTTACACTATTATACTATTTCGCATATTAAATTAATTTGAAAATAAAATCACTTTCCAAAAAAAAAAACGCATGAATAAAGGTGTATTAAATATAATTTGAAAATAAAATCACTTTCCAAAAAAAAATTCGCATGAATCAAGGGAGGACATACAAATATAGAATATTAAAGTTCCAAAAAAAATTCGCATGAATCAAGGGAGGATATACAAATATAGAATATTAAAATTCTCATATATATATATATATATATGTGTGTGTGTGTGTGTGTGTGTATATACGAATTTATATATGTATATGTGTGTACGAATATATATATATACACGAATTTATATATGTATATATATATATATATATAAACGAATTT
Organism: Ilex aquifolium; assembly: GCA_951799425.1. Taxonomy (NCBI): domain Eukaryota; kingdom Viridiplantae; phylum Streptophyta; class Magnoliopsida; order Aquifoliales; family Aquifoliaceae; genus Ilex; species Ilex aquifolium. Next base: position 3,321,642 of record OX637409.1, on the reverse strand, counting down.
ATGTACGTATATATACATATTTTTATATATATATAAATTATATACGTTTATATACATACATATATATATACTTGTTTGAATTTGTATATATATTCAAACAAGTATATACACGAATTTAATGCACCACTTTCCCATAAAATTAGGAGATGTTTAATTCACCACTTTCCAAAGAAAATACACATGGTTCAATGGAGGACAAAAATGTCACAAAAAAATCAATAAAATTCAAATAATGTACTTAGATACAAATAAGTATCAAAATTAAAGACTTAATTACTCAACATTTTTTTCTGTGTACTTTTTTACAATTAAGTCTAATTTGGTGTACCCCCTTCCAATTTCCCCAAAAAATTAATGATCGGTTTGTCATTAACCATGATGATGACACCTTGTCCGCAAAAAAACGTTTAGGATGAGTACTTTTAATAATTTGTGACATCAATCTTTTAAATTTGTCAAAAGAAGATCAACTGATAGGATTTTTGAATGATAAATTCAATTTCTTTTGTTCAACTTACTAAGAAAAAAGGAAGATCTCAAATCATGTGTAGGTAATTATCGTTGTCATTGGATTGAGATTTTTTAATTTTAGAGTGTAAAGAGGAACAACTCAAAATATTTTGTTAATAGGAAAAAAAAAACTCAATATTTTGTTTGGTGATATTGTAATTTAGTACCTCAGAAAAAAAGTACTCAACAAAAAAGGTGAAAAATAAGGCTCTATATTATATTTCTCTCTCTTCAAGAAAAAATAAGTTGTAGTGGACCTAAATCTTGTCATCCTAACTATCGGGTGGGGTGGTTCAGTAGACAAAATTTTTAACTTGAGTTTAAAAGTTCGAATATTAGAATTTATATTAAAATTTGATAATCGACCGTTATATTAATTTACTTTAAGTTCGTTTTCAAGAAAGACAATGGGCACGATAAAAAATTTCACGATGCCATCTCATTATCATGCTATAAAGGACTTATCAAAATGGTACTTTCTATTGTTCTCAGCCTTTTTTGCACAAAAAAAAAAAAAAAAATCCCGTCCTCCTGCGTAAATCCACGAACTTCATACGAGACCCATGCGTTGATGGTTTAACAGGACACGTGGCAAGATCAGGTGTTGCTAGGTGAGTCGACCCTCTTTATCACCTCAGGATCCTTCAATCTTCATCCCTCGTGCATTTGAAAGACGCAGGCGTGACCGAGAGAGAGTAAGCGAATGGCTGCTCAGCTTTCTGGTCTTTGGCTCAACAGCCCCTCATTAAGTGGACATTCTCTCCGGTGCCGCAGCAGACCAACGCCGATGTCTATTGCTGCCGCGATTCCGCTTCCCTCTCCGTCTACTATTCAGGCAAGACATTAGTTGCACTCCGCTGCTTTTCTGTTCGAATAGCTTCTATCCACTCATTCAATCTCCGTTTGGGTCGCAAAAAAAATTGAGCAGATAAACGAACAGGAAAAAAAAATATTTAGTCGTTTCTCGGGAGCTTTACTTCTTTTAGCGACGAGAATCGACTAAAAGAAGCTTTACTTATCCATTCATTCTGTCAAATCCAACCTCTCCGTTACGATATTCTCCCCCAATCTCTCTATTACTTGGTGACTTTTTGCCGTTCTTAATGTTTTCATCTGTTTGAATTTAGATTCATGATGATAAGTTTGGGAATTAGGTGAAATTCAGATAATTTTGACACCGAAGACTTCTACTTTTTGCCTGACTGCCAAAAGCCCTGGCCCTAAGTTGAAACATTCTGTGCCGGGAAAGGGGTGGGGTTTGAAGAAAAATTATTGCAGGAGAAGAGGAAAATTGTGAGGAAACTAATCTCTACGCTGTATGAAGAATGTTTGCGTATGTTTGTTTATTTGGATCGTGGGGATAAGAACTTAAGAGGAAAAATCGGACTTGTGAGTATTTGGACTATAACTGTTCTGATGAACAGTCACTCACTTTTGACCGTTATACCCAGAATTTGGCCAATCACGTTAATTAGAAGTGGACAATAGAGTGGTTGTACCTGGGTCTGTATATTTTTGCATAATTATTATGGTTTTGTATAGTCATGGTTATTTATTTTGATAAGCTGACATTGCACCCAAATTATTGAATACGTAGAAATTGACTCTTAGTTTGAGGCCTCTTTTTCCTTGCAGCTAAAATTGCTACCCTCTTTCTCTATCTTTCTCTCACATTCGGTTATGGTTCCAATGAGGGATATCATTTTGCAGATTGTTGGTGAGAAATCTCCAGGTTGGTATGGAAATGGGAGTTCAATTACCAGTGACACATTTGAGGGTTGCCAAGTTGAATATGATTGGAATGCAATAGAAGATGATCTTTATCATTGGACGAAGACATTACGTCCTGTGCAGGTATTAATAAGGTGTGGACTTGTGTAGCTGATCTTATGATATTAGTTTAATAGAGAGTTTATGTTTTGAATTTGATCATTCTTGCTCATCTATATGTATTGGGGCTGGCAATTCAACAGTGGTATCCTGGTCATATTGCAAAAACTGAAAAAGAACTTAAGCAACAGCTGAAATTGATGGATGTGGTGATAGAGGTTCGAGATGCGAGGATCCCGATGTCCACAAGTCATCCACAGGTCAATTTACTTTACCTTGTTGGTTCCTTCTACAATTTCTCCAACACAATAGGAGGTGAACAACCCAGGGAGGGGTGTAGAAAAGCAAAAAACTCGAAATGAAATAAAGAGTCATACTAGCTTGTTCATGGATCCTTCCTGTGTACATAACCAGTAGTTGCACGTCTGACTGCCACTATCTGTTACAGTCCGGAGAGAGCTATTAGATAACTAGATGACCTGCTGGCCTAGCTGGCCAAGGTGATGCCTAGGCTGGCAGTGCCTTGATTAAACTGGGCCACTGGTTTCTCATGTGCTTAATGCATTGCTATAAGTTCCAGTCCGTGTGTGGATTCTACTATTCTGATGTGTTCCCTTCTTCACTGTTAGTTGCTATAACATCCAGAAACTTAGGAAACTCAGGGCCTGTTTGGTTTGCATCTCAAAAAACAGTATCCGAAAATAATTTTTTTTTAGAAGAGTTTTATAAAAGTGTTATTTGATAGTTTTGTATTACAAAACCTGTTTGGTTATATGGTTTTGAAAATAGTTTTAAAGAACAAAAATAGTTAAACTTGTTTGGACAATGATCCACAAAATTAATTTTTAACTTATCACTTTTGACCCAAAAAAAATAAATTATCACCACAAATCTTTTCTCTCCGGTCGGGCATCACGTCTTCTGGAGCCTTCTCTCCCTCTCTCTCCTACCTCCATTATCTTCTCACACAACAACTCTCTTTCTCCTCTCTCCATTAGCAGCTCTCTCTCTCTCTCTCTCCCCCATTATCTTCTCACACAGCACAAACATACACACGCAACAAACACTCACCCACACATACAACAAACACACACACAGAGCCATTGCACACACATACATCGCTTAATACACACATATATATACACAGATTTATACAGATCTGTTGCAGAGAGAGAGAGATGACACTGGAATCGATGTTGGAGCCAACACCGGAGCAAACTCAAATCTGAACCCAGATGTGTGTGTGTGTGTGTGTTTCCTTTCGTCTGGTTTTCGCCGGAGTGTGAAGAGAGAGAGAGAGAAGGGCAATAAAAAAACTTTTTTATAGTTGGATATGTTTTGCTGCCAAGAAGGTTTGAAGGGGAGATCTCATTAATGAAGAATTGAGTTGTTCTCGGTGTTCTCATGTTTCCCTTCTTTTGTCGGCAAAACACAGAAAAAAAGCCTAGCTTGTTTTCCATTTTTTGTTTTATACATCCATCTTTTCCCAAAAATTGGAGAACAAAAACCCAAACCAAACAAGTTTCTCTTGTTTTTTAGAAATTTGAGATCAAAAAATTGTTTTCAAAATTCAAACCAAACAGACCCTCAATTTTTCAGGTTCTTCTGCCTCCTCCTTTTTGTTTCTTTTTAGGGAATGAGCAGAAAAAGCAGAATCACTTTGTACAAATTTTCGTAGTGTACGAGGCCACCAAAAACTGGTCTTTTGGTTCGATGTTTACTGAGACTGCAATGGCAACTGATGTCAACAATGCACCATTGTGTATACAATGTTAAGTGCACATCCTAAAATGGATCCCAGACACCTTTGGGAATGTGGGATTCAGGGCTCCTATTTCTTATCTTTACTCTTTTATTTAACCTTTTTTTATGGAACTTATATGCGCAGATGGATTCATGGCTTGGTAATAGGAAAAGAATTTTAGTTTTAAATAGAGAAGACATGATATCCACCACAGACCGGAATGCTTGGGCAACTTATTATGCTAGGCAGGGAACAAAGGTTGTCTTCTCCAATGGAAAGCTTGGGATGGTATCTACTGAATACTTCTTCTAGTAGTCTTGAGCACCACAAGGTACCTCCACCTAAGAAGGGGATAGGTTATAGCATGAAATAATCACTCTGCACAAATGCAGGGGTCCATGAAGCTGGGCAGGTTAGCGAAGACATTAGCAGCTGGTGTGAATGTAAAACGCAGAGCCAAAGGATTACTTCCTCGTCCAGTAAGTTACCATAGACCCTTAATTTAATGTTGCAACTTTTGTCAAGGCAGACTCATTGCTAGATATGTTTTGCTTGCTGCCATGGCTTTTCATTGGTAGACATCCTATGAGCTGCTTTGAATTGCCATGAAATCAAATCAACAGTTGTGGCAGAAAGATTGCCTTTTTCTGAATTGTTTACCATTGGGATTTTAATTTTTTACTTGTATGCACATGGCAATGACAGGCTTCTCTAAAGAAGACATGTAGCATATGTCAAAGGTGACTAAAAAGCCTTTGGGTTCATCTCTTATATAGTTATATGATACAAATAAGTCAGAGAAAAGCGTTTTTTTTTTTTTGGGTGGGGGTTGGGGAAACCAGCTTTAGGAATTCGTTCTCTGGGCCTGGAATTTTTGTGGAAAACAAGGTGTTTCTTCATATTTGAAACAAATGCATGTTGGTTGAAGTCATAAAACAGAGTCAACCATGGGTTTATTTTTCTTCTTCTCATTTCTCCTATAAAACCCTAGTTTGAGTTGCAAATAAGTGTTTTTCCTATATTATAGGTTCGAGCTGGAATAGTTGGGTACCCAAATGTTGGTAAATCATCTTTGATAAATCGTTTGTTGAAGCGCCGGATGTGTCCAGCAGCTCCAAGGCCTGGTGTTACAAGAGTACTGAAGTATGTATATTGTTTCAGTTGATTATATCTGACTTAGATAAGGAATGACATAAAACGTGGGCTGCATATTCAAATTTTAGAATTCAATGCAAGACTGATGAGGATTTAATATATTGAAATGCATTTTGTATTTTTTTATATCTTTCTCGCTGTTGGAAAAGATGGGTTCGTTTCGGGACGGATCTAGAGTTGTTAGACTCCCCTGGTATAATCCCAATGAGAATTAGTGATCAATCAGCAGCGGTAAAGCTTGCTATATGCGATGACATTGGGGAGAGATCCTATGATGTTGTTGATGTGGCAGCCATTCTTGTACAGATGCTTTCAAGGCTTCCAGCAGTAGGTGTGTTTCCTTTCTACTCTTAATAGACATTTGTAATTTGCACGTAACAAAGCATTGCCTAACCAGTAGCAGTTGATGTATATTGGGAATATGTACTGGCAATTGCCAGTCATCTTATGTACCAAGCCAAGATATCACTGTGAATTTCATTTAAAATTTGAAGCGTTCGGATCTTACTTGCAGTGTTGGTTCTGATCTTGGACTGAATTAATAAGATACAGTAGATGGAGTGAGTCTTGGGGACTGTGACGCAATTTAGCCCTCTAGCTCTAAATCGTTGTTTCTATTTTTATACATTAAGACAATCCCAGCAATTAGATTTGCTGTCCAAAGAAAAGCATGATAATTTAGACACTTTTGTTTGATGCTCATACAGTTGCAGTTTTCTCAATGTTATATCTTCCTGTTATTAACTCTTTTGGTTTTGGTAGGAAACAAAGCTCTTTATGACCGCTACAAGATTGTTACAGATGGTCGCTGTGGTAAAATGTAGGTTTAAATCTATATTGCACAATGCCCATTGTTTTGACTGAATAAACTGATGACTAACACAGGACAGAAAATATTCTGGAAGCAAACCTTAGCACATGTGATTAAAAATATACTTGTGGATTTCAGGAATTTTGTGGATCGCAAGTCAAATGGACATTTTCAGTCTTTTTTATCCTGATTGAGAACTTTTAATATGTGAAATGCAGATATGTTCAGAAGCTTGCGCTTCAACTCTTCAGTGGGGACATTAATCAAGCAGCATTTCGTGTCTTGTCGGACTTCCGGAAAGGTAAATTTGGTTGGATTGCTCTTGAGAGGCCCCCCCAGATAGTGCCGTAGGTTGTTTGCTTTGAAAGGCCAGACTGCCCTCTGCTTGTATTGGCATTCTTCAAATAGCTTTAAGAATGCTAGAGGTCTTCAGTATCTGAAGCTGGAAACGTGGGTCGAGCATTCATCTCCCTAGGGAAGAGGTGGTGCTAAAGAGTTCCAGATGAGTGTGAGGAGGCAGCAAAACTGGGTCCATCTAAAAAGGCCTGATCTTGAGAAAGTCACCAGACAAGGCTACCGCTATGTTTTGGTATTAATCTGTGTGCTTTTACTTTAGGCAGGGACAGTGTTTGGATTCATGTAAATAAGGGCCAAAATCACCTATGCACCATGTAAAGATTTCAGAATCTATTTTGCAGAATTTCAGAGTTATGGAAGAAAAAGAGAATTATGTTTTGACTTTGATGCCCGTGGTTTGGGAGTGATTGTGTATCGAATGTTTATGTTGCAACCATGAGTTCAAGGGTGTATGTTGTTATAATTCCGTGTTACCAAAAAAAGAAAGTTATGCATGAGCATGAGTCAAGTGGGATTGAGCACCCTCAGTACCCTGTTTCGATACGTGCCGGTATGTATACCCATCTAACTGCAACGATGGGAAGCACAGGAACATTGTGAACCGTTTCTGGAGTGTCATGCAGCAGGATGAAACCCACCATTGCCCTCATTCACCAGTTCTCACTGGTATTATCAGACCATGAGATTGATAATGTTAACTAGAACAAACCTTATCCTCGAACAATAAATCCCAGTTGGACAAGAATTCTGAGAAACAAGACCAAGAATAAACAGTTCCAATTCATCAATCATTTCCAATGTTTTCTGGCACACTTTAATATGGTCATTCTGATGTACAGCAAGGACAAAGACCCAAACCAAACAAGCCAAAACCAACTGAAGGGATGGAAGCATTCAGGAGAAAAAATCACCAGAGGTACTGGCAAAAACTGGAGCAACTTATTCATTACCTGGTAAGAAAAACAAAGGCAGAAAAGACGCGTATTTCATATGGTTATGTTATTGGTTGCCCACTCCGAATAGCTATAACATACCAATTCAACACCCATTTTCTGACTTGATGTCTGTCACAGGCTGTGAATTTCTAATGATAATTCCTCATCTAGCAATTGTGGGAGCACAACTTGAATCATCTTTGTTTGACCAGCTCTCTTTGACTCTACAGGCCTGGATTGGGCGTTCAATTTGGAGCCCTCCTGTAGCTTCCTGTTCCAACTGCAAACAGTACTTCCCGAACAATTGAACGCTCACATGAAGTCGGAAATCCAGACCAAAGAGGAACTTCATCTCCAATTTGTTCAACTCCGCGGTACTTACTCCTCCCACTTTGGCGTAGTATGCATTATTGAAGAATCTGAAACCATGTAGATCATGTTTGGGAGTTTGCACTAGAGGAACAACAAACAAAGGGTGACAAGAAATACAGATATGATACAATGGTACCTAATTTTCTCAAAGAAAGAAACTTCCTTTTTTCTCATTAGGAAGGAAAATGAATGTAATTTCATGCATGCGTAAAAAGTTCAGTGAGTAAATATGGTTGCTTTCCAAAAAAAAAAAAAACATACTCTGAAACATTTTACGCATAGTAAGTAGGATATATAGAACATCCAGATTCCTACTTTAGGTTTAGCACTTACGCGTCATCTATAAATTTTGCAGCTAGCGTTACGCTTGTAATTAGAAGCCGATGAACATTGAGAGAAGTTAAATGAACACTTGAGCGCTGAATAAATCTGTCCACATAAATCTGTGCCACGACAAAGCAGGATGGGCTGCAGCAGGAATACTTAAAGATGCGATTGATGTATTGCCGAATGCCCAGAGAAGGTGCTCTTGAACCATGAAATACGGTGACAACATCTTTAATTTGTCTCGTCTCCAATAGCATTTCATTTCTCTGAACAGACCTCTCAAGAAGTGAAGAAAGAAGTGAAAGAACTTGGGGTTCCTTGCTTGACTCTTTAAGGCCCAAAGCACAGCATATATCAGAGCCTATATTGTCAGTTTCAAGTGCCAAAGTTCCCATTTCGGGCCAAACCTGGTACATAAAAAATAAGCTATCAATTGTTGAATATAACACAGTATCAATCAGAGCCTATACTCTTAAGTTTCAGTGCCCAAGTCCCCACATCAGGGCAAAACTGGTACAGAATAGCATCAATAAGCTTTCAATTGTTGAAGATTACACATCATTTACAGGAGTAAACCGGAAAAAAATGAATTTTAGGCGATACAAGAGGCTTCAGAAAACTAGATGAAATAAACATGACAAAACAGTTCATTAGTGCTGCAGTTTCATCAAATAGGAACACCGGCAATCTGGCATATATGTAAGTTTTTTGATCCCACATCTCAAGTTGGTCTCAGTTCAGTCACCAAATTCAATCACCTGAGCCTTAGGAAATGCAAACGAGAAAATCAAAGAGGTGTTACTTATTTAATCCGGTATCTGAAAAACTTTCAAAGTGCATTGCTACTACCTACAGCCTTTCTATTCATTATCTCTTATAACTTGTACCAGGTACTGGAAAACTTACAAATGCGCAATGTCTTTGTCTACAACCTGATAGTCCAAACAGACTTCCATGTTTTTCATGTTACCCAGGTTTACACCACCCATCTCTTGAAATCTCAAATTCTACTAAGGGGCTTCCATACCTAATCAGTCCCCTAGATACCACAGACTTACCAAGTTGCAGAAAAATGTGTGTGTGTGTGTGTATGAGAGAGAGAGAGAGAGAGAGTCCTTGTAAGTCATTAGATCCAGCACCTGAAGCACGGGATCTAGAAATTCCATGAAAGACGCAAGAAAACCAAAGTACACTCCAATAGCCACCAATAGGAAATTAGACATAAAATTACAATTCACCAATTTTTTTCAAACTCACACAAATTGGAACTGATGAGCAAATCTTCCAAAAGAGAACCCTATTCCCACATTCAAAGGAAGCCCTCAAATCCACAATAACTCAGCAAGCTAAACCTCACATCCTCAAGAAAATGAAGCCTTTTGATATAGTGATTAATAAGCAAATCAGACGAACCCACATGAGCAAAACCCGAAATTCTTTCATTTTCAACAACTAGAAGAAACCAGTAAATCCAAACTTAGTCGTAGAATTACCCAATAATGGGATTGTCACTGTATGACAAATATAATACTGCAACCCATTGCATTACGGGAAAACCCCAAAAACTCAACAAAATAAAGAAATATAATGACTTACAAGAGGGTTCTTGAGAGATCTGCTTGCTCAGTCTGTAATTGAGTCTTCTACATGAGCATCAGGCACGAAGATGATACTACCTCACAGGAGACAGAGTATATGAAGATGTTTTATCTCAGGAAGGTACTTCCATCTCCTCCTCTTCTCTGTCACGAGTATATTTGTATTGTAAGTACTTTTTGCCAGGAAAGAGAGAGAGAGAGATAGCTTTATTTATTCAACAAGTTAGTATCTCTCTCTCTCTCTCTCGCGCTTCCCTCCAATTTAGTCGTCTTTTGGGTCACTTCACAGTTCACATGAAACTCTATTCCCCTCTTTGTATATATTTCTTCTTTATTTATTGGCGTCCAATTTTAGATTTGTTTTCCAAGCTCATCTCATGACTTCACATGGAAACTCTCTCTCTCTCTCTCCCCTCTTTAGCCCTTTATATATGGAAGCAGCTGTCGGTGGCTGTGGAGCTCTCTTTCAAGCTTTTCTTCTTCCCTCTTTGTGGGCTTTCTTATCTGTTGTGTATGCATTATTTCAAAGTTGTAATTGTTATCGGTTTACAGTAGAAAACAGGAAGGAGTTGAATTTTGATAATTTTTTGATATTATAAATGTTTTAGTTCCGACGTGAATAGTTTGATTTTGACCTAACTGAAAAAAAAATTAGTCGAAGTGTGCATAAACTAGTCTGAAAAATCTTACTGATTGAAATTTCATTAAAAAACTTATGATGGTGAATTTTGTAAATAGTTATTTTGTCTAAATAGTGTTGAATGTTTGGTTTATGTCCAATCTATTCTTTGCCAAACCCCAATGATGAATACATTTTTTTTCTATTTCTTTCAACTACAATTAACCAAATGTGTTAACTTTTTACTCCATCCCAAGACAGAGAAAATGAAACATCTCCATTAGGAAAATCACCTCGATTAAAATTGCAATGTTCTTCTTTGTGAAGGAGACAAGCAGTGATGATAAAACTACTTTTTAATAAGAGGGATTTTCAATTTTCTAGGGATGCTAATACCCCCACCCCACCCCACCCCCCAACTTTTTTTCCTTTATCTATGTGTTGAAAATCCTATAAAGGTTGCTTCAAATCTCTTGTTCATAATCCATAAAGATTGCTTTAAAGCTAAATATTATTTATTAAATCGCAAATAGGTGAAAATTAGTTTTTTTTTTCTATTAAAAAGGGGAAGAACGCGACCAATAAATAGTAACCTCGCGTGACCATGAAGATCTTCCCACTATGAAATATCTAGTTTGAATTACAATTACTAACTTATAAGGGCAACCGTCACCACATCACCACCCAAGTCAAATAGGTGGAAATTATTTATGTCAAGAAAAAACACACCTAGTTTTCTCTTCTCTAGTATTGAAAAGTCACAAATTCTTGTGGTGCTTGAACATGAAGAGATTGAATTCTATTGTCATTACTAAATAGTCAAAAAAAAAAAATTATGGTAAATTTATTTTTTCTTCTTTTGCCAAATCAAATTTCAACTTTTCAATGGATGGTCAAACAAGTGCTGTGAGAAGAGTAAATTATGATTTACACCCTTGTATTATGTACTTGATTTATTATTTAGTCCTTCAACTATCAATCGAAATAATCAAGCCCCTGCAATTTAAGACATGTTTTAATGAAGTTTCTTTACCAAAAATTATTTGTGTTTTTTTTTGATTTAATGGTCAAAGGTGTCCGGGCCAACTAACCCGCATCATGACTAATCTCCTTCCTGGTCTGATCATAGACAGGTTATCCACGCAGGAATTAGAGTATTCATAAAAGATAACTCTTTTATGACTTGACCTGAAAGAATTGTCAATATTCAAACTCAAGATGTCTAAGTTTACAGTTCATTCATGTTACTACTTGAGCTATCCAATTTCATCTATGTTTTCGAGGAAAAATGTCTCGTACTCCAATTTGGAATTAATTTTGAGTAAATTGGCTCTAATTATAGTTTTTTTTTTTTTAAATTCAAATTGCATATATTAATTAATGTACTGTAGATTTAAGTCCTTTACGTACACTTCTCGGTTCATCTTTAGTAGATTTGACTCTTTTATATACTTTTTTTAGTCAAAATTGATGATGCACAAAATTGTCTCGTGCAAGATCAACAGTCGAGTGTGTGAAGAGGTATAATCAATGGACAATAAATAAAACAATCAATGACAGTAATGTAAATATTGAGTCAACACACAGATATATAGTGGTTCGGTCCGAGTGATCTATTCCACTATCGGAAACGGCTACGGTGGCCGGTGGCTCTTTATTGATGAATAGAGTAAGAGAGAGAAAGATATGGGAGAGGTACAATAGTTAGGAGAGAAAAGTTATGTGTATAAAGAGGTGTGGTGAGATGCCAAGATGTGTTGAGAGATGTCCCTCTCCATGTGGAGAAAACTTACAATTTATAGGTGTGGTGATGCGATGACGTGAGTATGAGGGTACTACTTCTTCGGGGAGGATAGTTACAAAAGGTAAGTACAATTAAAGTATGATTGATTTTCGTGAGTGTGTATCTCGATAATCTCTCTCCTACGTACTCTTATCTTTCCGGGCTCCTCGGATCTTGGACTAGGTCGGATTGATGAACCGGTCTTGGGCTGCCTTTTAGCTGATTTTGGCTTGCCTGATTTATTGGGCCTAGACCTAGTTAGATTTGGGCTCATAAAAAATTATCCCTAATAACTGTAATAAGTGATGTTCACTTTGTTTCAATTGACAATTAAAGGACTAATAACAATTATACATAAATTCCAAGGGTATAAAACGTATTTTACGTTTGAAAAATGCCACACTGTGTGGTCTACATAGAGAAGCATTTACGCCGCAAGATAAGCCACAGTTAGTGTTAGTGTTAGTGTTAGTGTTAGTGCGTGACTTGTTTAAGCAAGACAATGATTGAGAACGAGAATATCATTCTGTGCCTTTTTTTTTTTTTTTACGTTATCAGGAGCAGTTTACGTATATTTCGACTAATTTTTTTTTCTCGTTCCGTTTAAAAGTATATCATTTATGTCGGGACTAGGATATTCATGAGGGATAAATCCCTCATAGTCTAGCCTCAAATAATTGTCAAGATTCGAATTAAAGATGTCTTAATTTACAGATCGTCTTTATTACCACTTGAATTACTCATTTGGGTTTGACCTTCTTCCTTTCATAGTAGAAGGTTAAGGTATTGCCCAAGTACTACATCAAAATTGATCTGAAAATCCTTTACTTTATTTTGAATAATTTATAATTGTTAATTTAAAAATATAAAAATTTTATGTGAAATTATATATATATATATATAGTGAATGTATGATATGAATTTCAGTAATGGAACCTCTACTAGAAGGTGGGTATCGTGTATTTTCCCACTTCTAAAACCACGTCCAATAACCCTCTCTTGTGGCTGTGGTTGTGGTTGCGGTTGCGGTTGCTAGTGGGCTGATCAGAAGTCCAACTACAGTCGTGCTGAAATGATGGGGACTTGTTTTGTGTGAGCCGAATAAAAAAAAAATTATCGTGTTTCCAACTAAGATCACAACAAAAAAAAGGGTAAATTCAATAACATCCCCTAAAAAATGGCCTAATTACAGGGACATTTTCTATAATTTTTAAAATATCACTGTTATCCCCTGTAATTTATATGTCCATTTCACATACTACCCCTTCTACTAGAGACGTTACTGACACATCCAAAAAGTGATTATAATAGTCAATATATTCTTTCATAAATAATCATTTGATCCTTCAACTATATATAAGTCTTGTACCCAAACATCCGTATTCTTTTCCCAAACAAAGTTAATCCTAAAATCAAACAACTCCCATGTCCTTTAATTTCATATTCTACATATTACACACACTAATTATCTCACATATGTATGTATATGTACACACACAAACATGTTCATCCAATTTGTAAGCTTGGAAAATTTTTAGCCTAACATGTTCATCCAATTTGTAAGCTTGGAAAATTTTTAGCCTTCACCACTACTTGCCACAACCCAAATTTCACCCCTTGAATGTTAATTTGCTATTGAATTGATGAAGTTAAAATGTTAAATTGGTATTAAGTTGATAAAATTAATGTTTCTTATGAAATTGAATGAAAAATTGATGAAAGAGCAATGTTATGTAACTCAAATTTGCGACCTAAATTTGCATCCCAAATGAAAGGGATCATTGGATTAGTGGGTCTCATTTAAAAAAGTTGATAGGACCCACTCATTCAATGATCCCTCTTCATTTGAGATGTAAATTTGGGTTACAGATTTGGGTTACATAGTATTTCCCTTGATGAAATTGAATGTTAGTGGGGGTGAATTTAATGTTAACTTAGCATTAAATTGATAAAAGTAGGTGTTAATTTGATGAAATAAATTTTATTTAATTAATTTAAAGTTCAATTCAATGTTAATTTAATGAAAGTAAATTTTAAGTTAAATAAATTGAATGCTATTTTGGTGTTAATTTGATGAAATTAATTTTTAAATTGATAAAATTAAATATTAATTTAGTATTAAATTGATGAAACTAGTGTTAGTGTGGTGAAATTAAATTTTAATTTGATAAAATTGAATGTCGATTAGTTTAATTTAAAAAAATTGAATGTTAATTTGGTGAATTGAAATATTAACTTAGGGTGTGTATAATAAAGAGTATAAATAAGGATGAGTATTCTTTAACTCTTAAAAACATTTGTGTTGGTGACTGTCTTAAAATTAGGTTTCGAGCCACTTTTTTAAAAAAATTTAACTTTCAATTGTAATTACATATTTTTTTTTCTTTTTTAGACTGATTTAATATAATTAAGGGTAATTTAAACAATTACAAAAAAATTCTTATGACTTTACTTTCTTTCAAACAATATAATGAAATTGTTTTAAAACTTTTCCGTAAATTTTTCATTCTAACCAAATACATTTATGAAAATATATTTTCTATCATTTTTTTTTCTTTCACTTCACTTTCTATCATTTTCACTTTCTATCATTTTTTTCTTCCTAACCAAACGGACCCTTAGGAATTGCAATGTCATATAATATTTCTTTGTTATATATGTTAAAGACAAAATCTAATATAAGATGATAGTGATATTTCAAAAATTACAGGGGTGTCCCTATAAACAAATCATTTTTCAGGGGGTGTTAATGAAATTTACCCCCAAAAGAGAAAGAAAAAGAAACTTTCATTATATCTATGTTATCTTCATGCTGTGTGTCCAAATATGATTGGCATTTACATAAGTGACTCTTATTCCATCTTATACTCTATCGTGAGGTATGTCTTTTAAATTGGAAGTTGTCATATTTATTTTTTAATAGGAAAATACTATGTATCTCAAATTTATAACCCAAATTTGCATCTCAAATGAAGGGAGACCGTTGGATGAGTGGGTCTCATCAACTTTTTTAAATAGGACACACTGATCCAATGGTCTCCCTTCATTTGGGATGCAAATTTGGATAACAGATTTTGGTTATATAACATTGCTCTTTTTAATATCATGTCACGCATTTATTTTAATTTAATTCTATTTAACGCATTTCTCTTCCTTTTCCGTATTTCTGATTTGTCATTTCATACGAAATCCTAACATTATTTTTTTGAATTTTATTTTTATTTGAAAAATATAAGTTTAAATCATATTTTTATGTATGTCATGAAGATTAAAATAGAACAATGAAAGATATAAAATAAAGTAAAAAAAAAAAAATCCATGAAATATTTTCATTGATTGATTGATTCTATGTGGTTGAGGCTGAGGCTGGCCCATGAACAGGAGGTCACAACTAGCAAGGGACCAGGGACCCACAAAATGCAATGAAATTGCTGGCATGTCACATGTCATCCACCCACCTCTGGTAGGTAAAGAGTCAGCTATGCTAACTACAAGGGTGTGTGTCAAGTTCGATGTTCGATTATATCTCCTGTATTTTTGTTTTTGCAAACAAAAATTATATTCTGTGTAGGGTCAATAATTGAATCAAATTATTTGAATTTGATTTGAATAAGACTTGATTCAGATTCAATTCGTATTTTAAACGAATCGAACTTAAACAATTTTCTAAACTCGTTTAGAAAATGAGTCTAAATGATTTGGCTCGAGCTCGTAAAATTCGGCTCGTTTATATGTAAAATAGTCGAGTTATTCGGACTTGACTTGACTCGGACTTGGCTCATTTTCTAATCGAGCCGAGCTTAAACAATTTTTTGGCTTGTTTAAAAAAAAGAACTCGACAGGCTCGGCTCGAACTTGTAAAACTCAATTCGATTATCAGCTCTAACTCTAGTGAAAATTGAAAGTGAGTCCCCCTATATGTACTTGTTTGGATATAAGTCCTACAAGGAAACTTATAAGGGGCTAAGTCCATATTTAAAATTATATGTAATGACTTAATTCCACTTTTTGTTTTTATCTCAAAAATATCATTCCTTGAAATGAAGTTAAATTAATTTCCTATTTTGGAAATTGTTATCCCTTCATTTAAGGTCAATTAAAATATGTCAATAAAATCTCCATCATAAATTTAAAATTCAAATTCAAAGCTCTCTCTCTCTCTCTCTCTCTCTCTCTCTCTCTCTCTATATATATATATATATATATATATATATATATATATATATATATATATATATATATATATATATATGTATAAAATCTTCATCATAAATTTAAAATTCAAACTGAAATATGTACGCTGGGTTGTTACGAAGATGATGCAAGTATAGTGGTGGCGATGGTGTGGAGTAAAAATGAGTTATCGAAGTGGAACTTGAATGGACTTACTTTTGTGTGGTGGTGATGGTGGTGAGCGTTGTTGTGGAGGTAATGACAACGTGATGGTTGGCGTTGCTCGGGAGGTGACGATGGTGCGATGGTGACAGTGCTATAGTGAGATATATATATATATATATATTCAAATTCATGTTACTATTTTTTAAATTATGTTACTGCTTTTGTTGAGTATGTTACTGTTTATATTACTATTATTTTGAGCATGTTACTGTTTTTGTTGAGCATATTACTACTATTATTTTACTAAATATTAATATTCAATATTACTATTTGTTTTATTTTTGAATATTACTATTTTTTGTTTTTGAATGGTACTATTTTTTGCGTTTGAATTTGAGAGAAATAATTATTGTTAAGTATGTTACAGTTTTTGTTAAGCATATTACTATTTTGTTGAACATGTTAATATTTTTATTGAACATGTTACTGTTGTTATTTTTTAAAAATATTAATATTGAATGTTTCAATTTTTTTTTATGTTTAAATGTTACTATTTTTTTGTGTTTAAATGTATTATTTTTTGTGTCTAAATGATAACTTTTTTTTGTATTTGAATGTTACCATTTTTTATTTTTAATGGTACTATATATATATATACTAGTCATTACCCGTGCCTGAAGGCACTATATCACAAACAAAAAATTCTTACACAATTGTCCAAATTCAAAAAGAATGAGCCAAAAATATTCATACAAATTCTTCTTTTAAAATGACTCGAAATATATCGCCGATCATATCCTCCATATTAATAGAACTGTCGTAAAGATATATACAACTCTTCAAAACAACACCATATATACAAATGCCTCCGAAAAAAAAACAAATATTAACATAATCCATTGAAATTTACAATCTTTAAGTAATAAATAAAATTTTTCTCATTTATAAGACTCAAGAATTTATCACATTTACCACCACTCAATCCAATAATAGAATATAATTATAAATTTAATCACCATATTTTCAATCCACCCTATCTCCATGTAATATATATCTCAAGCAAAAAAAAAAAAAAAATTACTAACATATCACAATTAAATTCACAATCATTAAGCGATAAATAAAATCAACCAAATCTTACTCATTTATAAAACTCATGAATTTATCACCACTATCACCATTCAACTCCAAATGGCACAACAAAATTATAAATTTAATTACCAAATTTTCAATCCTTCACATATAAATATACACAGAAACATACTCTCACACATTTTGTTTTTGGCTACCAACAAACCTTTCTAATTAATAACTGCTTTTATTAAAAATATAATAATTCAAGTTTTTATGATAAAATAATAATAAATTAATATCTAATTAAAAAATAGGAAAAAAAATACCGACTTCCCCTGAGTTTTGACAATATTATGAAGACACCCCCTGATATTTTATAAATAACACGAAAATCCCCAAAATTTAAAATTTATTACACAGAGACTCATTTGTCTCCCTTCCTTCAATATTGCTAACGTAAAGTGATGATTTTATCCCAAAAAAATTATTATTTTTATAATTGCCTTTCTCCAACTTGAGTACCCAAAAAAATTAAAAATTTAATAAAATAAAATAAGATTTGATTTAGTACCCAAAAAATTGATATAATTTAGTACCCCCAAAAAATTGATTGAATGAATTTTAATATTAATTTGATAACAATAAAAATTAATTTGATATTAATTTGACAAAGTTGAATATAAATTGAACAAAATTAAATGTCAATTTCTGACAAAAATATATATTAATTTACAATTTAAGGTTCATTTCGTGTTTATTATTATTTGTTGTTGATTAAACCAACATGAAATTGACCTTAA
This sequence comes from Ilex aquifolium, assembly GCA_951799425.1. Lineage (NCBI taxonomy): Eukaryota > Viridiplantae > Streptophyta > Magnoliopsida > Aquifoliales > Aquifoliaceae > Ilex > Ilex aquifolium. Next base: position 3,303,389 of record OX637409.1, on the reverse strand, counting down.
ATTCTAAATTTTTTTGTTGTATATAAACTTAAAAATTTGTATTTTAACCCATATAATTTAAATACAGATTTTTTCATAGCATAGCGTATTCTCACTTACTATATAATTTAATTATTCTTTATTATTTTTACAATCAATTTCAATTTTGACTTCAACTTTGAATATTCGTAAAATTCAAGCAAAGTTTAGTTTAAACAAAAATATATACTTTATACTTGATAATCAAATTCAGCTAAATTCGAATTCTAATCATAATCACGTCAAACTGATAATTGAGTAAACCGGTAAAAAATTTTAACACGAACACGAACCATTTAATAAACAGGTAACACGGCACGATTCGTTTAACCCATTTACAAAAAAATTAAAAAAAAAATTTATTTTAATAAATTTTTACACTCCATTTATTTGCTTCCAACTGTACTTTCCTCAATTGAAGGAATTCCAGCCAACAGCTCACGTGAAAATCACACCACAAATGTTGGTTAAAATGAGAAGTTCACTACCCTTTTTATAGGCAACTGAAGTCTCCCCTCTCCACTCCTTGTCGATGTGGGATTCAAAGAAAAGGGGCAAAATGCAATTCAATGCCTCAAGGCTCAAAACTTCACTTTCCTACTATTGATATGCTTTTTTTTTTTTGAAATGTTTTCTTTATTTTTTTTTTCTTTACTCATTCATTATTTTATATATATATAATTTATTATTATATTAAATTTATTTAAACGGGTTGATAGGTCTCACCCGAATATGACCCGTTTATTAAACATATGTTAATAAACCTATACTTTGTTAGCGATAATCCTTGTTATTGTACTATTATTTTGTTAATTTTAAATTATGCGTTTGAACTGTTTATTATATAAATTGAATTATATATATAGATATAGATATCAATATAGATATATAAATATGACGGCATATGTTAATGAACTTATATTTTTTTTAGAGATAATCCTTATTATTAGAGTTTTAATAGATTTTAGATATATTTTATTTTTATTATATATATATATATATGTGTGTGTGTGTGTGTATAACCGTCCAAGTCAATCTCTCCCATGGTTTGAATGGAAATGAGGAGAGATAAAAAAGAATGTAGTAGAGTCTTGTAAGGATGTATATATCTCTCCAATGGTTTGAATGGGGATAAGGAGAGATAAAAAGAATGTAGTAGAGTCCTATAGGAATGTAGATTAATTAGAATCGTTGGATCAAAAACTTAAAAATGATCTGAGCCGCGAAAAGCTAAAGACAAAGAAATCTAGCTACTTTATTATATAGATATATATATATATATATATATATATATATATATATATATATATATATAGAGAGAGAGAGAGAGAGAGAGAGGAGATGAGATAGTGTGTTTAAAATGTCTAAGAGATAAGAGAGACAAAATTATGAGAGATAGGAGTGTTAGAGTTAAGTCTAATTATGATCGTCGGATTATTATTTTTAAGATGATCTGAACCGTCTTTTATGTTGGGATTACATTGTCCGTTAGATTTGTCTCAAAACGATCTGGACCTCTCTTTGTCTTTTGGATTCAAACTTCGCTCTACTTTATTATATAGATACACACACCTAACCTATATATGAATATAGATAGATAAGAGAGAGGAAAATTTTTAATGTTAGTCAAACTCTTAACCTATATATGGATATAGATAGATATGAGAGAGAAAATATTTTAATGTTAATCAAACTCCTAAGATTTATGAGTTTTTAATTTTTAGTTTTATTTCACTTCTAAATGGAAGGGATAATATGATAAAATTGACAAAAAACGGACTTCATAACAAATAAGTTTCATTGACAGACTTAAGTTCAAACAAGTCCATATAGGGAACCGGCCTCCAAATTTCCCCTACCTCTACATGTGCCAAATAATTGGGCTTTAACAACATCAAATTTGGTCCTCTATTTTGGGTCCACTTCAAAACTTTCCAATATGGATATCTTAAATCGGGTCTTGCGCGAAACGGACTGCCCAATTCGAATCCCATTGTCCAGAGACCCAGCCCATGAACAGTCATAGGGGTAGTTTAGGTATTTCGTCTTGAAGATAACGAGAACGTGAAACCTACGCTTTCGCTCCCCAATAATTTTTTTGAGTTGAGTCCATCATTGATTCATTTCCCTCCATTTCCTAACCCCCGAATAAAAGTTTAATGGCCGTTTCATCGCACCACACTTGACTTCTCTTTGGTTTTCTAGGGTTTACAGGTCTCGATCTGTGCTCTTGCGACGGTCTAGGGTTTCGTCTCTCACTCGTACGGTTCCCAACACTTCAATATTTTGAATTCACTCATTTTCTGAATTTTAATCGCGCTCTTCCTTTTCAATGTGACTGTGCTTGAGCAATTTATTTCTGTTTTTCCGCTAATTTTTGGAGATCCGATGACGGATTTGTTGCCAGCACTGAATTTAGTGCATGTGATTTAAGGATCTTTATTCTGGCGATTGATGTATATTGGTTGACGTTTACGTTTCATCCCCCGTTTGTTTCTATGTTTTGTGTATGACTTTGCCACGGTTTGTTTCTCACTATCATTTGCTGTTAATTGTTTGCATAGGTTGTGTTGATATATGGGAGTATATACCTTTAATTGCTACTCTTACTTTTTTGGTTGCTCCACGTTCTTGGTGGATTGAACCTGTTTAGTGAGTCTGTTTTGATACCTCAATTTTTTTTAATTGAGGAAGAACTATAAATGTGGAATTTTGTGAGCAAGTTGAAAGCCATTGTTTGAATTGCATGATTGCCATTTAGTGCATTGGTAAACACAAAACTATATGGTAAGGCAAAAAGTCAAAAACCAGTTGCCAAGTGACAGTGTGAATGATTGGGGAGACATGGTTCTGTTTAATAACTGGATCGTTTGGAGAGAAAGGGAAGTTGTAATTGTTCATTGAGGATCATTATGGTTCTGTAATTTTTATGACAATTTATGACAACCGGGCTGCATTAGGCCAATCTGGCCCTCAAGTATAACCTAGATAGAGATAACAGAACAAATATAGTTTTTCTAGATGTTGGTTTTAGCAAAGAGCGAATTGATCAATTGGAATTTTTGGCTCACTTGGAAATAAACTTACAGAGTAAATGCTATTGTTTTCAATTTTCCAAACCAAAGTCATTATTTTTGTTTGTACTTTGCAAAACATTAATAAATTTCATTTTCCTTTTTAGTTGAAGCATCATTTGGACAGGAACAGGTCTTCTTTTTGATTGCACTTGTTTTGGATATGTAGAGAACACCTTTTTAATAATTGTTTTACCTTAAACCTACCTGTTATCCAGCTGGCAGTCTCTTCTCTTCTAGTTCTCTTGTTTTTGTTTCTGGGAATGTTATCCGAATCCTATAGTGCTATGCTCTCATTAACTAAGTTATCACTGTGAGTTCCGATCATCTCTGGCATCTTTATGACTACTCTTTAGCAGCCCATGGTATGTCTCATTCTGCCAGTGAATTGATGCTGCTGTCACTGCTGTTCCTACCAGTACTATTATCATCACAATTAACTTCAAGGAGCACATGCTTCCAGGCAAATAACATATGTACAAAATTGTCTTATAGGTTTTTTATCTTTTTTTGCCACAAAATGCAAAAGGCAACGAAGTGAAAAAGAAGCAAATGTGGTAATGTGCCACTAATCTTGCTTGGTACCATCACTTCAAATGTCGAACTAATTGGTAAATTCTTGCCATCTTTTGTATTTGAAATTTTGTGCATATTGTTACTCTTTAGCATGATCCATACTCAAGCAATTCCCCGATCCTAATGAAGTAGTTCTTCCGGAATCCAATGAACAACAACGATTACTTAGGATTAGCTTGCGAATTTGTGGCACCGTAATAGAATCATTACCAATGGCATGCTGTGTGCCAGCATGCAAAGGGGTCTTGTACAGTTTTTTTCCATTGTTTCTATTATGGCCACTAACGCTATATTAAGTACCCTACCCTGTGGTTGGATAATTTTTTGCATTTGTTAATGCTTCCTTTCAAGTTACCTCTTTTTGTTTATTTGTTTTTTTCTTCTTATTGTTAGTGTATTTCTCTCAGGGAAAAGTACTGGTGTTGTAAGAACATCGAATTTGTTGACTCAAAATGAAATTACTATGATTAATTGTTCAAGGATTCGTGCATAAGTGGCACTTTCTTCTTGTAGTATGTTATTGTTTCGTGTGTTGTTGGGGAGGGGAGGGGAGGGGAGGGGAGGGGGTTGGGGTCAGTAGCTATGGATGCCTTTTGTGGTCACATGCACAACAATGAGGATTTACAATAAAGATTTAACAGTTAACTTATAGTCTTTTCTCTGATATGGAATTTAAAGAACCTTTGGATTGATTAAAATGTCAGTTTTCAAAATTGTGGCCACGTATGAATTATCATTGTTCACTACTTTTTTTTTTATATAAAATCCTGAATGGATTTTAATTTTGTTTTAAGCTTACAATATAAATGCTCTGCATGGTTTCAGGTTTCTTTGACATGGATTTTGCAGCCAGAAACCGTATGTCAATTAAACTGTGGCCCCCTAGCCAAAGTACCAGGTTAATGCTTGTGGAGAGAATGACCACGAATCTTACCACACCATCCATTTTATCCAGAAAGTATGGTCTTCTGAGTAAAGAAGAAGCTGAGGAGCATGCCAAGCAAATAGAAGTTGTGGCTTTTGCTACTGCAAACCAACACTTTGAGAAGGAACCAGATGGTGATGGAAGTTCTGCAGTGCAACTTTATGCTAAAGAGTCCAGTAAACTTATGCTGGAAGTTGTAAGAAGAGGCCCTAGAACAAAGGAGGATGGAGAACTTGTGGTATCTGAGAAAGCTAAGGTGTCTCATGAAAATATTTTTGATATATCCGGAGGTCGCCGGGCTTTCATTGATGCAGAGGAGGCTGAGGAGCTGTTAAAGTCACTGAGAGAGCCTGGAAATAAATATACAAAGATTTGTTTTAGCAATAGGAGTTTTGGGTTGGATGCAGCCCGTGTTGCTGAGCCCATTTTGTCATCTCTCAAGGATCAGTTGACAGAAGTAGACCTATCAGATTTTATCGCAGGAAGGCCAGAGACAGAAGCTCTTGAAGTCATGTATATATTTTCATCAGCCCTTGAAGGTTGTGAACTGAGGTATTTGAACCTTTCCAACAACGCCTTGGGTGAGAAAGGTGTACGGGCATTTGGGGGGCTCCTAAAGTCACAAAGTCATTTGGAGGAGCTCTATCTGATGAATGATGGTATCTCAGAGGAAGCTGCACGAGCAGTGTGTGAGCTAATTCCTTCCACCGAGAGACTTAGGGTCCTTCAATTCCATAACAATATGACCGGAGATGAAGGGGCAATTGCCATTTCTGAACTTGTGAAGCATTCTCCTGTGCTGGAGGATTTTCGGTGTTCTTCTACAAGGGTTGACTCTGAAGGTGGGGTTGCCCTTGCTGAAGCACTTGGAACATGCACCCATCTGAAGAAGCTTGATTTGCGTGACAATATGTTTGGTGTGGAAGCTGGAGTTGCTTTGAGTAATGCTCTATCTGTATTTGCCAATCTCACAGAAGTCTATCTAAGTTATTTGAATCTGGAGGATGAGGGGGCCACAGCTCTTGCTAATGCTCTCAAGGAGTCTGCTCCTTCACTTGAAGTTTTGGAGATGGCTGGAAATGACATCACTGTAGATGCTGTTCCTGCTTTGGTAGCCTGTATAGCTGTCAAACAGTTGCTCACAAAATTGAACTTAGCAGAGAATGAATTGAAAGATGAGGGTGCTATTTTGATTGCCAAGGTGTTAGAAGATGGGCATGACCAGTTGAATGAAGTCGATCTAAGCACCAACTCCATAAGGAGGGCCGGGGCCAGGCGCCTGGCTCAGTCTGTTGTAAGCAAACCAGGTTTAAAGTTGCTAAACATTAATGGTAACTTCATATCTGATGAAGGGGTTGATGAGGTGAAGAAGATGTTTAAGAGTTCCCCAGATGTGCTTGGTCCTATGGATGAGAATGATCCCGAAGGAGAAGACTATGATGAAGAGGCTGAAGAGGAGAGTGCTGATAATGAGGATCAGTTGGAATTCAAACTAAAGGGCCTTGATATCAAGCACGACGCATAGAGGTTCGATTTGTCAGGTGTGTGGGCTTCACATCGTTTTCTTCAAAACTTCTCTAGTTCTCATTTTGTTGTGATAGGATATGGACTAACAGAGTTCAATGTGTAAACTTAGTCCTGCTGCAGTGAGTGGGCAGTTACTGTAATCCATTGCTAGGTTAGTACTGGGAAGATTCTGTTGTTTTTATATTTGCCTTTCAGACTTCAGGACTAATTTTATGCATTACTGTACTTGGGAACTGGATTTGTCTCCGGATAATTGTTGAGCAATGTGGTGTTGGTTTTTTTTTTTTTGTGGTTATAGCTACCATGCTGGTGGTTATCAAAGGTATGAGATTGTATGGATGGTGCTGTAAAATTGATGCAAAGTAGCAGTTATGAGCCAGAAGCTATAAATGAACTTTATCATGGTTTCTGTGATATAATATCATGTAAAACAGAGTGGCAAGGTAAGAAGAATGTTTAGTACAATTCCATGGTATCTACAACGGTTCTGACTTCCAGTCAACATTTATTAAATTTCTTTTGGAGAGCGCAACACAAAACTTCATCTCTTTCTCCTTAACACGAGAGGCATGAAGGTTTATCAAACAGATACTGGCACTTCCAGTTTCAACGATTCTAGTATCTTATCGTCTATCTCAAATTTCATGGGCTTCTTGTCTCTGCCAATCTTCACATACTCCTCAAAGCGTTCCTTCAAGTCTTCTGGAAGATTTGTGGTACCACACCAACCAAGAATATCCTTGGCAGCTCTTGGCTCTGCGTAAAAATGCTGCAAAAAAGTACAGCAATCATATGGACCATTATACACTTGAAAGAGTTGGAAGAGTGTCCCCGATATTTCAAGTGTCTGTGTGATGAATAAAAGTGTTTGGTGTTCTTTTTTTTTTCATGTTTCTTATCCTTTTGATGTCAAAAAGAAGAAATCTTTATACCATATTACGGAAAGGGAAGGCTTTCTTTGCATCGATTCCAACAGCTTTTGGATCATAATGCACAATCTCAACGGGGTAGCCAGCAGCTTTAGCACATAGTTTCGCCATTCCATCCAGAGTCACAGCACGGTCACTAACACAGTTGAAGATATTGCCACTTGCAGCATCTGGATTCTCAACTGCCAAAGTAAGCATGGACGATAAATCCCTAACATGGGATATATTCGTTAATTGCATTCCAGAGCCAGGGATTGGGACTGGTCTGCTTCGAACAATTCCTGTTTAGAGTTTGTGAATTTCAAAATCAATAGAATGCAAAGGCAGGAACATTGTGTGACAAGTGATCATGCTGGACATACTTATAGTTTTGAATTGAAATCCTTTTCAACAGTGAAAAATGTTTGATAGTTTCTTGTCTACACTACCTTGCTTTTGATTTTGATACAAAACTCTTTTCTGCAGCGATTAAAACCGCATCTATATGCACAAGCATTACATCTATAAGGTTAGAGAGCAATAACTTGGAAAGTGAAGAGAACCGGTAATAAGCCACATAGGAAAGTTTCGAAAAATAAGCTACTGTTTGGTAATATTTTTTTAAGTAACTTTTTGAAGCAAAAATCATCTTGCCATGAAAACAAAAACACATTTCATCATTGTACAATTAAAATGATCTATATGATTCTTAACACAAATAATGCACACATATATATTACTATATATGCAATTAAGTTTGGAAGACGGGAATAAATCCGAACACAGAAAATGTACAAAAGCAAGTACGCAAAAACATACACAACTCAACAACAGTACATAAAAAAAAGGAAACAAAAGTAATTAAAAAAGTTACTAAATAATACAATGTAACTAGTAAATGCCTCTATTTGCTCCAAGCATATTAAAAGTTGATTGATAGCTGTTTTAGTTTCTAGACAATAAAAGATGAAAAAATTGCTCAAATTATGAACTTACGATCAAAGAACCACTCCTCACAATCTTTGTTGTTTCCTGAGCCAATCATGTACTGTGGACGGAATATCGCCCAACTACCGAAAATCTCTGAGATGTACTGCTCTACTCCAACATGACTAGCATCAGCTTTAACAATGTCCTGTGACAGAAAGAGTCTCCTTTACTGAAGCAAATGCTGCCTTTTTTTCATTGCAATTGGTTGTGTAAACCGGGAACATACCCCTTCAACATGAGGAAGCTCGTCCGTTGGCTTGTAAATTCCAGCACTGCTGATATACAGAAATTGCTTTGCCCCAGAACTCTTGGCCCAATCTGCCACGGGCCTATGAATAAATACCGATTATTAGATAATATGTTATATAAAGATCGCATGCACAGGTGAGCAGATAACCCCCAACTAACCCCTCGTAACACTAAGGTTCGTTTAGCTTTTAGTTTCACTTGAAGCTGACTCCCCTGGAACCGAAGGCTGACCCAGCCAGCAGTTACAAGATTGTTAGGTTTTGAAGGTGCTTCATCTTGTCAAGTCAGTAGTAACCACAATTTGGGCATTCCCGAGTTCAAAATTCATGAAAAAGGCCAAAAGGGGATGTGTTGGTGAAGTGGAAGGTATCTAGCATAGAACTTTTTACATCGAATTCTTGTCTGAACCACCGAGTGGGGTGGTCCAGTGGAGTGCCGAACTTCTTATCCGGAGTTTGAAAGTTCGAGTCTTGGAGTCCACATTAGGACTCAGTGGGTTGACCGTTATGTTAGCCTAGTTAGGTTCATTCCCGAGAGGAATAACGGACGTGGTTAAGAGCCTTATGATCTCACCAATAATGGCCTATCGGATGTTCTCTAGACCCTCTCTCTTTGCCCCAACCCATTTTTGCTTATCAAAAAAAAAGAATTCCTGTTTGAAATAGTATATTAAGCATGGTCCTCACTGTGAAATCAATCAAACAGTTGGACTGCATGTAAGCCCGCCTTTAAAGTTTTATGGTAATTTTAAAGCCCAAATAAAATTTACACAAGACCAATAAATATAATCAATCAAAAGCTCCTACTTCTCCAAAGAAGAATAGCTAGTGACATGACATTGTATAAGGCTAATCAGAAACTCTGTGATTCGAAATCCAATTTTCAAATGTCAAAAGCAACAAACCTCACTGTATCCAAGTCCTTGCCATTGTTATCCAACACTGCATCAAAAGCTGCCCCCTTCAAAACCTTCTCAATTTCTACGGGATCCCCCCATAGCGTCCGGCCACCAGCGCTTACTATTTCCTGAAAAAGTATCAAATACCCAGATAAGTATGTATGTATTTTTTTTTTGTAAATGATAAGTATCTTTGTTAGATTTCAAAAGTTTCAAGATACCCACTATAGAACACAAAGAATGAAACACATATTGAGTATTCGTGTAAATTTAGCCGTGTGTGTGTGTGCCCATTTGTATGTATATGATGTTGAAATGTTTACGGAGAATCTATTGAACGGAGGCTTTTTCATCTTGTCTGAGCTCTCTTCACCAACGGTCATTATGGTGACTTCATGGCCAGAACCCAGAAGGTTTTTTGCAAAGTAGAAGCCAATGACTGCATGCCCACCACTGTTGGCATTGACTATGAGAACCTTCTTTTTATCCGCAGAACTGGCCTTCACAGTGAAGGAGGAGAGAGAAAGTGGTCTGGAACTTGTGGGGTAAGTGAGGAAAGGAGGAGAGATGGAGAGAGAGGAAGAGAGAGAAGAAGGGTAAGCAGAGGAGGAGGAGGGGTAGGAAAAGAGTGATAAGCGTGGAATTGAAGTGAGTGAAGCCGGAGAAAGATTGGAGGATGGAGAAGTGAAGCGGAGAGAGGATGAGGGAGCAAGAGTAGCCATTGAGTGTTGCACTTTGTGCTTGATCTCTTGTCAGAACCAACCAATTTTTGATGCAAAGATAAAAAGGTCCTGAGGCCGCATTTTATGACGACCTTTTACAAACAATATCCGATGGATGTAATTTGGGCGGGTGAACTCGAATTTAATTCAAATTTAACTTAAAAAAAATAAGATTTGGGTTAGAATTTTTAATACTTGAGTTAGGTGTGAACAAAAAAACTCCAACTCAAATTAAATTTGGACAAACTTTGGGTTGAGGTATAGAATTGTTGGGTCCAACCCGAATATATATAAATTTATAAATATATTTAACTAGAGCTAGTATTTATCTTCACTCTTTAGAGTCCAGTGTTAGTATTTATCTTCACTCTTTAGAGTCCAGACTTTCACTTCACTTCAAGTCTTCACCCCTGCGCCTCCATCACTCTCAGATCCCTCTTTCACTCGGCACTCCTCCCTCTCTCTTCATTTTCACCTCGCCTTTCATTTCAGATCATTTGAAAAAATTAGATTTACACTTCAAAAAATCAACATGAATTAAGTAACTCAAATCCAACCCGATTTTTAATCCGAAATCAACCCGAATTAAGTAACTCGAATTCAACCCAAGCATGCCCGAATTAAACTCGGACAGTACTCGGGTTGAGGTACAGTTAAGGTTAAAGTTGAAGATTATATACTTAGAGTTAGACTAGGGTTGACCTCTTAACCCGCCCGAATTGCACCCCTAATTCTACAAGGCTAAATTGAAACAACTCTTATGTCACTGTTAGGGTGAGATTTATTTTTTATAAATATCCTAATTCAAGTTGAATGATTTGTCTATGATTCGATCGAAGAGAGGATTAATTAAAGTGGATATAAATTAATCTAAATATTCCTAATTGTTAAACTAATAAAAAAGAAAAGAAAAGAAAAAAATAATGTTAATTAGACTTTAGTGACCTAAGTAATATACAATAGTGATGGTGAGAGCAAGCGGATTGAAATTTAGGTAATTCTTTTTGTTTTTTTGGTTTAATGGTTCAGGGTGTTCGAGCAGTTTATGTACACTTTAATTAATCTCTTATTCGGTCCAGTCAAAGATAAGTCATCAACGCTAAGAGTAGAGTATTCAGGAGGGATATTTCCCTCGTAACCTGATTCTAAAGAGTTGTCAAGATTCAAACTAAAAATGTCTAGATTCAAACTAAAGATGTCTAATTTTATAATTTGTCTTTATTATAACTTAAACTACAATCTATATAATAAAGTAACTTGCAATTCAAATTTTAAAAGATAAACAAAATGACTTTTGCTTTTCGCGGTTCAGATCGCTTTAAATTTTACTTTAAAGTTAATTTAACGGCTAATATTAACACCCTAAATTTAATAAGAAAAATAAGCCTCTAAGGGTGTGTTTGGAGTGACTTTTTAAAAGTACTTTTAAAAATTATTTATCATAAGTACTTTTAAAAAAAAAAATAGTGTTTGAAACCGTCTCACCACTAACTCTACCACCACCACCCCCACCTCTACCACCACCACCGCTACCGTCGCCACCACTGTCGTCGCCGTCGCAGCCATCGCCATTGCCACCACCGCCACTGCTGCCACCACCACTGTCGTCGCCGCCACCACCGCCGTCGTCGTCGCTGCCGCCACCATCGCCGTCGTTGTCGCCGCCGCCATCGCCACCACCAACGCCATCACCACCGCCGCCACTACCGTCGTCGCCACTACCACCACCATCGTCGTCACCGTCACCACCACCGTCGCCGTCGTCGCCCCCGCCGCCTCAGCCACTGCCGGCGCCACCGATGCCATCGCCGGCGCCACCACGGTCATTGCCACCCACTACAACCATCACCGTCTCCTACCACCACCATCTCTCACCCCCACCATAACTGATGCTTAAATTTATTTATCTCTACTCTATGTTTGTGATTTGATTTTGAATATGAATACAAATATGTTTATTGTTTACCATTTTTTATTACTATGTGCCTTCAGACACATGCAATAACTAGTACACCTATATGATACTTTATTATCAGATATAGTCCCAAAACAAACAAAATGTTTAAAAAAATAATAATTTGAGACATAAAGAGTTTCCTTAAGCATCGAAGCATCAAGCATGTCTATTCCTTGTTGTACCTTTCGGAAAATATATACCTACTTGTCCACGTTGCATGTGTGATGGATGAAGGTGAATTTCATCACTTTTTTTATATTTTTGTTATGGGATATTTAGATTTATATCGACTATTTTTTTCGAGTTCAAGAACTGATTATTATGACTTGAACTGGGTTAGGACAAAAATAACTAACCCTTAATAGATATGAGAAATAATTAAATCTGATATTTTTTAATTTCCAAAGAGGAGGTTTAACCAAGGAACCAGGTTGATTCAATCACCTGGTATATTCTCGGCGAAGAGTAAATTAACTTTAAAAAAGAAAAAAAGGCTGGTGGACTACCAGCCGTTGATCTTAATAAATCCAAGGGAAAAGGCAATGCCAATTTTACAATGTAAGGTACTATGGTCTAAAGGAGTACACTGAAAGTCCACTTCAGATAATTAGAACGTTGGCGTCATCCGCGCACCTATTTAAACTTGCTCGTTACTAAGCTCTCTCAAACTAGCCGTTGCAATCTCTGCTTTCTCACTCTCTCAACCTTTTCATTTTCTCTCTCTGAATCCAAAAGGGGATCTCATGGCAACCTCAGTGGAATCATCGTCTCCTGATACTTTCATTAAGGTTTGCTTTCTCAAACTCTTCACTGAATAAATTCCACTGAATCTAGTCGATTTAAACCCTAATTGCAGTGTCAAATTCGAATCCATAATTACATGTATTAGATCTCAACATACTAATTAAAAACCAAATCACAGGGATCTACATGCTTGATGGTTTCATCTCCAATGTTCAGCCCATCATCAGATAAGCGCCTCTGGAGCACTCTCCGTAGCCGTATCGAGACGCTTCTCGAGAATCGGAAACCTATTGATCTTTCTCTGTCCACCCAAATTGTGAGTATCTGAGTCTCTGTTTGATTTTTCTTTGAATTTTAGTTGATTATCATCTCTTTCTTTAAGATGAACTTACTCCCGGTTGGTGTTGAAAATGCGTTAATAGAATGGTGGTGGAGCAGCGGACCGCGCAACGCGTCTGAAGGAGGACTCTTTGCTTCTTCTCAGAGGGTTTGACTCTGTTGGCTATTCCTTGTCTCAGCTGTCTCACAATCTGGAGAATGCCCTTCAGGTAACAAGACAAACTCTTCTCGATCATCGGAAGTTTAACTGTCCTTATCTTGAATTGGGTTTATTTCGATTACTCTCTCTCTCTCTCTCTCACACACACACAGGCATACAGATTTACCGTATAGGGTTTATTGTTCTTCTCAGAAATAGGGTTCTGAAAGTTGTTTATTACAGATTATAGCGGATACCACCAATTTTGTAGCTATAAATTTGTCTACAGAGTAGGAAGTTTGAATTTTTGAGAAAATTATGATTTTGATAAATATTCCATGTGACCTCTGTTTCCCAGGGAACAAGAGATCTTGCTAGGCCACCCACATTCACTGATATGGTTCACAACATTTCGGAGAAGGCCAATGGTGAAGAAGAACAATCAAAAGGAGAAGAAGAAAAGAATGAAGATAACAATAGAGGATTGAAAAGGAAATTTGACTCTAAAGAATGGTCTCAGGGGGAGGATGATTCACCAAAAGAGAATGGGAAGAGACAGAATGCTTTGGGAAACCTGAAGAAAGCCAAGAATGTTAGTTTCTCTGTTTGATCTGCAATGCTTGAAGAGTGTAGATTTTAAGGAGTTTGTGTCAATTGCTTATTGTTTTTATCTCTTGTTGTAGCTTGCAATTTCCATGGCGACCAGAGCGGCTTCACTTGCAAGAGAATTGAAATCAATAAAATCAGATTTAGGTTTTATGCAAGAGCGGTGCGCTCTTATTGAGGAGGAGAATAGGAGGCTTCGTGAAGGTTTTTCCAGAGGAATGAGGCCTGAGGAAGATGATCTGGTATCTTCATAATCTCACTCCATTTAACTAACTGCTATAAGTTCGATCATTTAATTTTTTACTCAATTCATAGAAAAACATGTTGTAATTTTGCTGTAAGAGAAAATCTTGTAAATATTGAAACTGACTTGAATGAGTTGTAACCATTTGACGAACAATGAGCCAAATAAGAAGCCTCCATAGACCCCCTCCCCCCCTCCCCCGTGGGGCTATGGAGGGATTTGAAAGAGTTCAAAAGTAGGACAACTTCAGCCCATTTTTGAGAGATTGATTTCCGGGCTCGAAGACACGACATATCACTTGTAAAGTAGGAAAATGAAAAAGCAAGCATGGGGGAGAATAATGTACATGCAAAATTTAGTGCATTCAACATTTTTTTTCGTGTTTTTGATCTAGAATAATGTTCAATTTTTAATATTGTTGCATGTTTGCTGGGACAGGTAAGGCTTCAATTGGAGGCACTCCTAGCTGAGAAGTCCAGATTAGCAAATGAGAATGCAAACTTAACTAGGGAAAACCAATGCCTTCACAATCTTGTGGAGTACCACCAGCTCAACTCTCAAGATCTCTCTGCATCCTATGAGGATTTAATAAGGGGAATCTGCCTGGACTTTTCGTCTCCACCGCCATCCATACCTGAAGAGGATGAAGATACTTGTACTGATGAAGCTACAAACACACCCAGAACAGATGTGTTTGGATTCTCCAATTCTTTGGATGAATGCTATGGTGAGGAAGAATAGACGATTAAAAATTGTTGAAGGGATGACCATGGAGTGGCTTATTGCTTGTTAACTTCATTGGATTGGGGCTGAATATCAACTCCCAAGTGTAAATTTTGATCTCTGCTTCTTAGTGGAGAATTTTGAAGAAATTGTTTGCAACAATGATGTAGAATTGGAATGTTATAAATTCACAATAAAGAGAGAAGGATTGAATTAATTTTAAGAACTGCCATCAATTTGGTTGTACTTTATTTGGAGCACTAATGCGAAGACCACTACTTAACCACCCTCTAGGGTGCTCTGCTTTCTCCTCTGGTATAAAATATTGTAACCATAATATCAAACAGAATTCACAAAAATTTTCCAGTGGGCCTCCAAACTACAAATAACAGCTGCATGATCATCCAATGACTTCCGATTATAAGAATAAATTTTGCACTCTAGGTACAGTAATTATAAGGGTAAATTGTATTTGTACCCCTGAGATTTGTCATTAAGTCAGTTAGACCCCTCAAGTATAAAAAATATAATGTCGGAAAAAAAAAAAGCAACGGCCAAGTTGATGTGAAGAGTGAAGAGAAGTTATTATTGATTCCCAGCTCGATAACTGTTTTCCATTGTTTGAGATTATAGCTCTGAGAATTTTAAAATGACAAATGATTGATTTCCATATAAAGTTCTTTATTTTTTGCTTGGTGAATGTCACAAGGGACTCATCACTTTGTGAGGTAATCGATAGCAACTATTGCGAACTTACAATGACCTACCCCTATGGAAAAAGGTCTACGATGTCGATTCTCTATTGCTGGAAGGACCAAGAGCTCAAGACCGGGATGGGTTATTCTAGTGGGGTATCTAGGAATGTTAGAGTGAATTTGGCTCGCATTGCACTTCCTGACCAGGTTATGTCGATTTCTCACTGGAAGGGCCAAGAGTTCAAGATCGGGATGAGATGTTCTGGTGGGGCATCTAGAAATGTTAGAGTAGATTTGGTATGTCTTGCACGTGATGTCGATTTCTCACTATTAAAAAGGCCAAGAACTTAAGACAATGAACTGTTCTGGTGAGATATCTAAGAATGTTGGAGTGGAATTGGCTCGCATTGCAATTTCTAACTAGGTCGGCTAAATCTTTCATGATGGAAGGCTAGAAATAACATTGCTTAAAGATTTGTGTGTCGGTGTCCTAAACTGCTAAAGTCGTCGAGAAAATGTAAAATGAAAAGAAAAAAGAAAAAGGTGGAGCCAATCACCACCATTGGGCTCTAATGGGCAAACCCGGATGGGCCGGATCAAAGCCTTTTATATAATCCCACGCCAGTCGCTAATCTATATTTCCCAGTGCCCAACGTTCGAAAAAAGATAAGAAAAGATAGCGAACTTCAGAACCACAAGTAAGGCTCTCTCTCTCCCTCTCTCTCTCTCTCTCTCTCACACACACACACACACACCACTGGCTCCGGCACCGGCAACTTCTCCTAAAGCCTAAGTCTGCGAAATTGTATCTTTCTTTAACCACACACCCTCCTCCCATGGTATCACTACTCTCTCAATCCACATCCATTCACTTCACATCTCATCTTTTCTTCAACTCCCAACTCTTCCAGCATGCACATCCTTCTCAATTCAAATTTCGACCTCGCCGGACCAATCTTTCTATAAACTCACTCGAAAAGAACAGTTCTTTTTCCTCAAACACTCAAAATCAACCTCAAAAACCCCCAAGAACGTTGTTCCCAGGAGGGTTTAAGCGGCCCGAGATCAAAGTACCCAATATTGTACTCCAATTGAGTTCGGAAGAGGTACTAAGTGACAAGAGTGCTTTGGATGTGATTGACGGGGCGGTTAAGAATCGAGTCGGGATAGTGGTGCTCAATGGTGGTGAAGGAAGTGGTGGGAAGTTGTACGAAGCTGCTTGTTTGTTGAAGTCGGTGGTTAGGGATCGGGCGTACTTGATGATTGCCGAGCGTGTTGATATTGCCGCCGCGGTTAATGCCAGTGGGGTTGTGCTTTCCGATCAAGGTGATACTCACATGCTTAGTATATGTTAATTAGATGTCTTTTATCCTTAGAGAGCATCTCCTACCTTTACTCAAATCTTGACTCAAGTTTAAATTTAAATAAAAATAGATTAAAAAAAAGCTCCAACGCTTACTCAAACTCATACCAAGTGATCATACCTAATGAAGAGAGACTTCCAGTGGTTAGATTTATTCTCCTTTAACCATCCAGTAGTTATATTTCGAACTCTTTTAAATTTGGGGTTGTCCATTGGAGCCCTTTGTATTAAATTGAGCTTTTTACTCAAATGTTGACTCAAATTTGAGTGAAGGTTAGAGATAATTCATGAATTGTGAGAAACTTGTTTCTTTCATACTTTTTTCCACGGTGTAGAGCTCGAATTTTGTGTCACCTATCGGCATGTTATGCCTATGATTGCGTACATTGCTTGGAAGATAAGTGCTTTTGAATGTAAGCTCCGAGTTATGGAGGATCATACCTTTTGATTCATCAATTGCATGGGCTGAATTTTGCTGACAGCCAATCCCAAAGATCCCAGCATTTGGATTGTCTTTTTTATAGTAGCCTGAGTTATAGTATCAGACAATGGTTTTTGTCACTTAATTCACTTTCAAATCAGAATTTGTGTATTTAGAGTATTCAACTTGAATCTCTTTCATTTTGTGGGTAATCTGGTTCTCCCTTCTTTCCACAGGTCTCCCTGCCATTGTGGCGAGGAATGCAATGATGGACTCCAAATCTGAAGCAATAGTTCTTCCATTAGTTGCAAGAGATGTGCAGACTTCGAATGCTGCTGTAAATGCATCTAATTTTGAAGGTGCTGATTTTCTTATATATGGTTTTGATGGAGAGAGGGATCCTAACGAACTGGTGAGCTCTGTATTCAAGCATGTGAAAATTCCAATTTTCATCATGAGTAACACGCGTGGAGTTGAGAAATTGTTTAATGAAGGATCACAATTACTCAAATCAGGGGCTAGTGGTTTAGTTATTTCATTGGAAGAGTTGAAGTCCTTTGGTGATGATGATCTGAGCAGATTGTTTTACAGTATTTATGTACCAAAGGAGCGGAAACATGAAAAAGTTCAAAGTTCTCAAAAAATCAGGACATTGGACACAGATAATGGTTTTCCAGGGAAAAAGAGGGTGGCCGGCTTTACTAAACTGGAGGATAGAGAACAACAGATCATAGAAAAAGAGAGATCGGTATTGCTTGAAGCGATAAATATCATCCAGAGAGCTGCACCACTGGTGATCTTTTAACATTAACATTTGGTAGCTGAAGTTGTTCTTCAGACAATTCTATCTTCTTCAATTGTTTCCTTGCTTATGCTTATGTCGAGTTTTATTGACCTTGAATGGCAGATGGAGGAAGTCTCACTTCTCATTGATGCTGTTTCTCAACTTGATGAGCCATTTTCACTGGTTATAGTGGTAATTGTGTGCTGAACTTCAACAAATACTGGTTCCACAGATATACATGGGTATTAGCTCTGAATTTCAAATAAAAACTTTATTTTCTATTTCATTTCATCCAAACTTCTGAAATTATCTTGTTTTCCATGCATTATTTAGCATAAAAATGTTCTAAATGTTTGCCATCGATGTTTTATGGAGTCTTTGGAAGGTATATTTGATCAAGCTCAGCAGAAAATGTAGTGTAGAGTTCGTTTTTTCTATGACAATATTGAGGTTCATTTGCTGAAATAAAGCTAGTGTTATGCTTTTTGTGCATTGAAATAAGCCCACCACTTCAATACCTCCATTTATTCCTGGTTGAAGGAGAATTGAATTGCAATTGTTTTGTCAGATATATGGTTCAAAAGAAACATATGGTAAATCACCCACAAAAGTGGTAATTTTTTTTGTACCGAAGAAAAGTAGTAAAAGTATTGGTCGATACCGATAAGAGTTGACTGGGTCATATCCGACTTGACACCTTTGGAGACGATTCCGTTACGTTATACGATACGTATTAACCTCGAGTCTCGCAAGACTTGGCCGAATCGTCTAAGTTGTATTCGGGTCAATCCTGAGTCACCAAGTTATCGTCACCGAATCGGCCGATACGATTCCGCGACGCTGCGATATATCTAGTATCTCATGTCATGTTCAACATTTTTTTTTAGGTCATATAGCTTGATAATGTGCCGCGACGTTGTGACTAATATGTCTCAGAGCCCTCCGAGTCGATGGCCGATACCGCGGCCTTAAATCATGGTCAAATAACTAAGATTTAGGAGGATGTTCTTAACTTGAGAAAGTCTAGTCAACTGAATTGCTTTATTAAAAAAAAAAACAAGGAAGATCCTTAAAGGCTTATCTGAAGTACATATATCCAAACTATACGCTTAAATGCACCTAAAGCATGCCTAAACAGAGACCTTAAAGAGAACCTATAACACCAAAAAACCACGGATGCTGTCTCCCATCTTCTTAATGGAGCCATAGACCTTGATGGCGACAGCCTACATGGCGTGGACTGCTTGATCTATCAGATGGATGATAGTACCCCAGGGAGAGGGGGATTGGATTTTCTTCATGAGTGGACTCTCAGAATATGGAAAAAAATTCCACTTGCTGATGGGACATCTAGTTGTGTGAAAAAGCATTTGGGAAATGGATGACTTGTCAACCAAGATAGTATTCTCAAAAGGATAAGTCCCTGAAGAGGCTGTTAGCTCACATTGAAAAGGCTCATAGAGTAGGGGAAGGAAAATCTCCTTTTCTCTATGGGAGTTCTCTTAAAAATGAACCCTTCTTTCTGCAGTTAACAGGAAAGCTTATAAATGGATCACATCAAACATATGTTTCTAGTTACATTCCCATTTTGTCTTTTTGACTTTATTGCACTTAAATGGAATGTCCTTTTTTTTTTGTCGTAAAGATGGTGGATTATGGAAATAGCTTTGCTGCTGCTCGGCAAAAAGAAAATAGCACTCATGCTTAAATTATTGTTGCGGCGATTGGAACAAGTTTTAAGTCCTGGTGTTATCTTGCACTTAAATTTCTGTGAAACACAAAAGTTTGATATGAATTATCCCTAGTTGCGATGGGTTATTGGAGAAGCCTCTTTATTTCCAGTCAGGTTGATGACGTGATGTATTCTTTTGAGTAAGTTGTTGAGTTGTACACTAAGAGGCACCGAATAATCAGATTATTTTGTGAACGAAAAGCATATTGTTTCGCCATCATGGTTTCAACTACCTGGGTAAATTGTTTCTCTTTCCTACTCCCCGACTCCTCTGTTCCCCTGTTTTCTGGATTTAATTTGGAATTGTTTATTTAATCATTTGGTTTTGCAATGGAACATTGTTTTGCTATCCCAGCTTGATGAAATTACCTGCACGCAAGTATACAGCTAAAGGGTCAATATTTAAGATCTTGCTATTCTCATTTTCTCCCAATAGGTTAAGTGGTTAACAATGTCATGCTTGATCAAAATTCGAACTTTTTATAAGTGTTTTTGGTGCACAGGAAAATTGTTGTCTATTATGGGAACATTGAATCTTGTTCAAGATTACTTTGTGATTTATGTTCCATGCTTTTTTAGAAAATTGCTTTTTAAGGTACTTTTGTAATTTTGTTTTTCATTTCTTTCATGGGTTTTACACTTCTTGTGTTACCAGGGTGAATTCAACTCTGGCAAATCAACTGTGATCAATGCTCTTCTTGGCGAAAAGTACCTTAAAGATGGGGTGGTTCCTACAACAAATGAGATAACTTTTTTACGCTATTCTGAGTTGAATCCCAAGGAGCAACAGCGTTGTGAAAGGCATCCAGATGGACAATATATATGCTACATACCTGCTCCAATACTTAAAGAAGTGAGTTGCTTCAAGATTTCTACATTTTACCCTTGATATTAGTTAAAAATTGAAATACTGTTCCCCGCAAAAAAAAAAACAAAAAAAGAAGAATTGCACAAACACTCGGATCCTGGTGCATGCTTATGGTAGCTTATTTTAGGACAGTTCTGCTGATGAGAATCACTAAGGGATTAGCTGGAGCCTCGGGTCGAAGATTAGATTTTGGGATTCATTTAATACTTAATTACTATTTTCATAATTTAAGGTTATTGCTAGTTTTGTTATTTTAAGACATCCTATTAATATTGGGCTTATTTTATTGGAGTTCTAGTTTTGGCATTCGAATAGTGGGAGATATTGGACTCTCTCTCACATCTTTGTCATCTCTTTCCCTTTCTCCCTCTTCTTTCTCTGTTCTTTTTTTTTTCTTCTCCTCTAGTTCCTACACTTCGCCTATTTCTCTTATTCTTTCCTCTCTTTTTCCTTTCTATTCTTCTTTTTCCCTCTTAGTCTCTTCCGTATTGTCCTGCGTTAGATTCTCTTATAGAATATGCTTATTTTTCAGTCCCTTTTATTTGAGGCTGCTCACAAGTACACCTTCACACCAAATTGTGTGGAGTTAATAATTTATGGAATGCCGGAAAGCATGTGTATACTGCATTGTTGGACAATAATTCAGTATTCATGTGCAACAGATTGCAAATGGTGTATCGATATTAATTGGAAAAAAAAACTCATTTTAATTTGAGAAATCAATTCTTGTTTTTATTATGCTAGTATCAGTATCTTCGTCATTATTAGATTTTTGACTGTAAGATATCAATAATTCAGCTTATTAATTTTGAAAGGACACCATTATGTTAGGATTCAATCAGTTGAAACTTGAAATTGATTACAGAGACAGGTATTTCATGCTCCGAGAGTACTGAGCGTTGATTGTGTCACAGGACTTGATCTGAGTACTACATGCACCAAAAGGAGAATGTGACAAGCCAAAAATTGAGGATTACTAGAACTGAATGTGTTGAATTGGTTTGGAACTTGATACAATGGACCACAATGAGGAAAATGGAAAAATGAAAAATGAAAAATAAGCTTGTTGAGCAACATCCTTACTTCTAAAGGAATATGCATATATAATGTTTATTTCTTCTGATTCATTTTCCGTGTCTTCTACGCTATTAGCTGCTCTGAAACTTGACCCAAAACTACCCTATTCTATGGAAAGATAATTGCCTTCCACGGGAAATTTAATTTGCTTTAATATTTTTTGAAGCAGATGATTATTGTTGATACACCTGGAACGAATGTGATTCTTCAGAGGCAACAACGTCTGACTGAGGAATTTGTGCCTCGCGCAGATTTGCTTCTTTTTGTTATTTCTGCAGATCGCCCATTGACTGAAAGTGAGGTATGATCTAACGGCCACTATTCAGAGTTCTTGTAGTTAAAAGGTCAATATATTTTCAAGAAACTGACCATGCGATCTTAATAATAAATTAGGAGTCTCTGATGCTTGGTAATCATGTTGTGCTGTTGCTTTGATTCTCAATTTTAAAGTTTATGACCTGCTTGAGGACCTATATTCATTCCTAACCAAGTGTTATTATTCAGTTAACGTTCATAAGTCTGTATCTAGAACTGCTCTTTGGTGTTTAATAACTTGATCATGTCTACCTTTCGGTTGTGGACAAAACTCGTCAAAAAGAAATATGTATTGAGAATGAGAACAGAGAAATTGTGAGACCAGGAATCAAGGATATGTACTCTGTGGAAGCTATACCGAATTGAATAAGTTATGTTTGTGCATGCGTATCATTTATATATCTTTCCAATGGAGGCGACGACAGCAGTGGTGGAGGTATCGGCGATGGCCGCAATGCTACTGCTGCAGTGGCATCGGTATAGAGATGGTGATGCTGTCTGTGATGGTGGCGGAGGTGACAATGGTGGATGTGGTGGTGAGGCCACCAACGGAGAACGGAGAACCGAAGGGCAGCGGCGACATTTGTCAATTTTGTCCAGGGTATTTTGGTCTTCTAAAGCCTTAATTTCCCCCACTTGGTTCTTCCCACCAACCCAAAATGGGATTTAATTCTCATACAAGGGTTGATAATTTGACGTTGGGGTGGGTCCGGGATTAGGAGTTTGAAATAACACCTAGCCCTCTTTTTGCATCCAAACATAGGATGTGTGGGACTGAGATTATTTCTAGTCTAATCCCATGGAGTAATCCCGCTTCCAAACATGCCCTTGTAGTGTGCTGCTGCCAAATGTTTGATGGTAATGCAGCAGGTATTGTTTACAGATTTTGATGAAAGACGGTAATAGGCAATATTAGTAGCCAATTCTGGAATTGAATGAGCTGAAATCTACCTCTCAACTTACTTGTAACATGTTTCTAATTAGCGTTAGTGAGAATGCTTTGATCATCGGTGCTTGGGTTTTGTTATAAATTCTGAAAATTTACTTTCTTCTTCCGAGCAAAATAGCTTAGGTTGAGGACACCGTCCTTTAACTTTTAGTGGTGGTAAAATCATGATTTTCATTGATTGGCTCTGTTCACTGGTATTCTCAAGTTGCACTTATTTTCCATATTGTACTGTCAGTTGTATCTGGAGATGTCTGGCCTAGAGATATACATTTGTGTCAAATGTCTCTCTCAACTCCCTAGTTCCTCTCTGCATACATTTTTTGTGTATTGGAACTTTTTGCTGGTACCAATACAAGGGCATGTTAGGACATCTTTCTATTTTCAGTGCTGTTACCTTGAGATATGTTCCAATGCAGCACTCCCGTTACAGGAGCATGTCATGTACTATCCTCATTTCAATTATCCAGTTGATGCATTGTTTTGTTGGCTTAAAAGTTTGTTTTGGTTTCACTTGTGGTGCTTTCAGGTTACTTTCCTAGGTTACACACAGCAGTGGAGAAAAAAAGTCGTATTTGTGCTGAATAAAGCTGACCTTTATCGGAATGCCAGTGAGGTTCGATATGTATTTCTCTTAAAGTTTGGCTGTTACTATTAGTAAAAATATATATTGATGCACAGGAACTAATAAGAGGTAGTGAGTGATCTTATGCTTGAGCTTCGGAAGTTTAATGTATGTGTAAATTAATGCAGCTTGAGGAAGCTATTGCATTTGTCAAGGAAAATGCACAGAAGCTTCTGAAAACTGAACATGTCACATTATATCCCATATCTGCACGCTGTGCTCTTGAAGCAAAACTCTCAGCTTCCTCTAACAGTCTAAAAGATTATGAAGAACCGTCCATGGATAATTCCCATTGGAAAATTAGTAGCTTCTATGAACTTGAGAAGTTCTTGTATAGCTTT
Source organism: Ilex aquifolium (assembly GCA_951799425.1). Lineage (NCBI taxonomy): Eukaryota > Viridiplantae > Streptophyta > Magnoliopsida > Aquifoliales > Aquifoliaceae > Ilex > Ilex aquifolium. The sequence goes on along the minus strand of OX637409.1, from coordinate 3,279,583 downwards.
TTAGATGGGTCGACAAGTATGGGAATTGAAAGAATGAAGCTTAAGCTTGAAACACCTGTTGAGATTGCAGAGCAACTGCTGTCTGCTTGTCAAAAGCTTGTGAGACGAGAGTGCCAGCAAGCCAAGCAGGACTTCACAGCAGTGAATGAATTAGTTATTAGTGTACAAGAGTATGCATTGAAGATGGAAAGAGAGAGCATTTCTTGGAAGAAACAAGCTTTGTCTATGGTATGCTATTGTGAATTAGTTTATTGTGAGCCAGATCCTAACCATTAGTCCATAATAATATGGAGCATCTATTTGAAAATGCAGATTGATACTACACAAGCACGTATTGTCAAGCTTATAGAATCAACTCTACAATTATCAAACCTTGACCTTGTCACTTCATATGTTTTCAAAGGAGAGAAATCTGCTCCGATGCCGGCTGCCTCAAATATTCGAAATGATATCATCAATCCTGTACTGTCTGAAGCGCAAGTAGGTGCATGCTATAAATTTTTTTACATTGGTTTGAGTTGAGCTCTTCAAGTCACGTGTTTGTAGTTCTCTACTAGAAGTTTGCACCAACAAGCTCATGTACACTTCTTTTATTTTGTCCCCATCATTTCTGTATAACGTGGTTACTGAAGTAGCTGCCTATTTCACTAACATCTAGCCGAGAAATGATCAGGGACACTTGCTTATTCATAACTTTGAGTCTCTGTACTATTTAATTATTTCATAAGGAAGTTAAGATATACTTAAAATGTGTATAAAAGTTCTTCATTTCAACCCAAGAAGCTGTAACAGTTAAGGAAGTAACTACTTGATAAAAATTAACTTTTTTTCTCTTTCATGCTTACCGTGTATTCCAGTTTTGACTGTAAATTTTCTCTCTTTTTTCCTTTTCCTCCATCTCCAAACAATATGAAACTGGTCAACCGTTTAGTGTTTTTTAGCATCTTAAGAGCTATGATTTTTTGTTCAGGTTACAACATGGACTACATTATGAAGATTTTACTTGACCTTTTTCATCTGCTAATAATGTTCCTCAACATAATTTGTACCAGATATCATTTGGAACTGAAAAGATCCGACTTTCAGTTGTTTTTATGAATATTGTCTTCATGTGTAGAAACTGCTGGGTGAATATATGACATGGTTACAATCAAATAATGCTCGTGAAGGAAGACTATATAAGGAATTGTTCGAGAAAAGATGGCCTTCATTTATTGATCCACACAAGCAGGCACGACTGGAGACTAGTAGTGAGTTGCTGGGGAGAAAGTATGATGTGAGCATAAAAGTAATAGAGAACTTCAGTGCCCCGGCTGCTTCCAAACTGTTTGAGCAAGAAATTCGCGAAGTGGTAAGTTTGAGGATTGTAACGTTAATAAACAATAGTTATTATTCTTGAATAAGGCCTCACCACGACTTTCTTTTTCCGTAGTATAAAACAAATTTGTGGTTGCAAAATTCTCATTTTGAATGAAGCATAAATGTTTTGGGGAAATCAATTTCTCTTTTTAATTATATTGGCTAGATCCTTATAAGAAAGTGAAACAATGTTTCTTTAAAGGCTGGTAAAATATATCTGTTTCGATAGAGTAGTGTATACACAATGTTTGCAGCATCTTTGAGAATCCAAGTTAAAACATCTTTTGTTAGGCTTACCAGATTGAACCAAGTAATGAATACTTGATTCAATTGATTCACACTTGGTGCATTGCTATTTCTTGAGTTTGGGTGTTACACTAACCAAGATGCAATTCTAAATGCTTTTTCCCAGATTCACTAGAAAATCCATTACAATAACTTTTTTGGAGTCTGCTGGTTTTCTTAGACTAGGTTCTTTTAGAGAGCAACTTTGAAGGATAATAGTTTCTGATAAATGATGTGGTAATTTTTGAACTCTAGTTGCCTTTTATGTGTTTCATATTATAACCTCAAATCAATGGTAACATTATATACTCTTGGGAAAATAATATTTTTCAACATCAATAATAACCACTTCGAACTTAGTCTAATAGTCAGGGATTACCAGCTCCTTTACTGTTCGAAGGATAAGCTAGCCTGATACTAATGGATCACTCTGTCTGCACATATTTTCAGTTCTTGGGAACTTTTGGTGGACTAGGAGCAGCTGGTTTATCTGCATCACTTCTAACTTCTGTGCTACCAACAACCTTGGAAGATCTTCTTGCTCTCGGTCTTTGTTCTGCTGGCGGGTAGTGTATAATTTCTCTTGATTTATGTTGGCAATTGTAATTTTTTTTGCTCATAATTCTGAAGACTGCCTTTTGAAAGACTGTTTTTCTTCTACTTCAAGATGACATTTACCGACCTTCATATGTATCCTAACCTGCACTGCACAAGTGGTCACAACTCAGCTAAGTTGCAAGGATGTAGCTCAAACTTCTTTGGTGACATCTCATGGGACTGCTTATCTGGACAGTAACGCCTAGGGCATTGTGGTGGATATGTTAATAAGTTAATCAAACCATGGGCTTTTTTGTTTCTCTATAATAGGTGTTAATCAAAACAAGAATACCAATGGTATACTCCATGTGAAAAGGAATTTGGTTAGCAATTTAATCTGGGGAATATGACAGTACGAGTTTATGTTTATTTAGATTCTTCACTTAGAATGTGTGGGGATAATTGTGAGTGTGAACAGAGTTCTATATTGGCCAGTGGAAAATGATAAATATAACTTTATTCTTTGAGGTGTATAAATTTTATTTTCCATGGAACCTGTTTTAAGGTGACTAATGACGTTAATATAAATTGAAGTTTTGATGTGCTTTGTTCTTTGCTATATTTACACCATATAATCGATTTACATTTGAGATACGAGTAGTTCATTACAATCTGCGACTGCTATGGAATTTGACACAACTGGCTTGCAAAGGATTATTTTAAACTTTACAAAAACATTCCCACCAGTGACAAGTGACTCATTGCCTAATATGAGTAAAAAGCTGTGTGCACGGCAGCATAATAATAATGTGCCGACTAGCAATTTATTTATTGTTCTTTGATATGAAAAATGTATGCATATTTTGCCTACATACTGTTTTGTGTGATACTACACGCTCATTTGTGTGCTTGAATCGTTTATTTTCTCATGTATTATGGTTTCATTCTTAAAATCTATTTGCATAACATTGTATATTGATTGAATCTCTTTTTGCTTGATAGTTTGTTAGCAGTTTCAAATTTCCCAGCCCGTAGGCAGAAGGTCGTGGATAAAGTTAAAAGGACTGCTGATGCATTGGCACGCGAACTTGAAGAGGCAATGCAGAAGGACCTGTTGGAGACGACTGAGAATCTGGAAAACTTTGTGAAACTCATCGGCAAGCCATATCAAGACTTAATGCAAAATCGACTGGATAAACTTTTGGAGACCGAAGATGAATTAACAAAAGCTGAGGAAAAGCTTAGAACATTACGGATTGAAATTCAAAATCTGCACATTTCCTGATGGTATGACACACTTCCATTGTCATTTGTGACCTTCATTTCTTTCTGGAGTGGATGCTAAAGAGAAGGTGAGATGTTGTATCACTACTATGCTTTTTAGTTTTCTTGATGTCTAATAATATCTTGCAGAGTAGGGTGTCCCTGAAAATTTTCATGAGATATTAAATCATTATATTGCTCTTTTACATCCCAAGTTTTTGTTGTGGACACTAGGACGATTCTCGGTTATCGAAGAAAATAGTAATACTATTACTAATGATAGTAATGGCATTAAGGATCATAATAGTAATGCCAACAATGATAACCATGTCTACAAGTAGAGATTCGATTGAAATGTAAGGACAATAAAGCTAAGCTTTAACCAACATGTTTTCATAGACCGCCCATAAAGTTTGTCTTAAGACCCTTTTTTTAAGTAAAGCTTAAAACGAGCACCTATGTTGGAGTGAAAAAGGTTGCACTCACATGGTCAAAAAGCCAACAAGATAGTGCAGTCTGTCATGCTAGTGTAAGCCATGAATGGATTCCCTCTTCTTTCCATTGAATGTCCTAAAGCTTAAGTTGACAACGTACCATGATAATATATATATGTATATATATAATAGTTATTTAATAAAAAAAAATGGTCTACATATTTATATTTATTCTTAAAATCAAATCACAAACATAGAAGAGAGATAAAGAAATTTAAGCACCGATTGTAATTGGGGTGGGCGACAGTGGTGATGGTGGAAGACGGTAATGGTTGTGGTGGTTAAGGCGACGATCGTGGTGGTGGTAGCAGCTGTGGGTGGCAACGGTGGTGGTGATGAGTGGCAGTGGTGGGCGGTGATGGTAGTGGTTATGGTGGTGGCAGCGGTGGTGGTGGTGGGTATGATAGGGTAGCGATAGTGATGGCGACAGTGGTGGTGGTAGTGGTGGGGCGGTTCCAAACATTAATTTTTTTTAAAATACTTATGAGAAATAATTTTTAGAAGTACTTTTAAAAAGTCACTTCAAACACACCTTTAGGGGCTTATTTTTTCTATTAAATTTGGGATGTTAATATTAGTCATTAGATTAACTTTAAAGTAAAATTTAAAATGATCTCAACCGCGAATAGTAAAAGTCATTTTGTTTATCTTTTGAGATTTGAATTGTATTATACTTTATTTTATATATATATATATATATATATAGAGAGAGAGAGAGAGAAGAAAAATCTTGACTAACTTTAGGGTTTTAACGAGGGGGCATAAGCCTATCAATCGTGTTGGGTGATGTAGGTTTGTGTTAGGTCTTAACGGGTTCGTGTAAAAAAATATTTCACCTATACCCGATTTGTTTATTGATTCATGTTTAACGAATCGTGTCATATTAAATTCGTGTCGTGTATAACCGACATGTAAACGAGTTGTATCGTGTATTTTTTTTGATTGATTTTACTTATACTCGATTCGTTTGTTAGTCGTATCGTGTTGAATTTACTTATTTACTAAACAAATGATTTAAAAAAGATCCAAATTTTCTAATTTCATTTCACATTAACAAGTCGTATAACAGTTCCTCCTTTCTAGTAGTTTTTAAGGATTGGTCGGCCATTATAAAACTAAAAGAAAGGACCAGAAGATGGATAACGATAGCAATTTTGATGGTTGGGCGGTTTTTGAGTTTGCCCTGGCCTCATAAATTGTTGGTTAGCCTTTCTATGCTTTTTTGATTTGTAAGAACCCCAGTGGCCGAGGAATCAATTCTTGCACTGTGAACGCAAGATTTAATAAAAATTAAGGCGAATTGTACTTTACACCGTGAATGTATTAAAAGTGTTGTAATCTACCATTAACTCTTGTACAGAGAGGCAAACGCGGGTAGCCTTTAGGGCAGCTCAGTTTACCCAAGTACCTGTTTTATAAATACCGTCATTATTCGTCTCTACAAGTGTACATGACACACACCTACCTGTTTAAGATAGACAATTCGGCTGGTATGAGAATCTTTATCGACTCCATCTACATGACAATCTTTTTGCCCAAAAATTAGTACTATTAGTTAATAGGTAGCTCAAATCCTTTCATCTCATCCATCTATTCTACTTATTCATTTGAAATGCTAGTACCAAACACGTGTGTCAATGTCAACCTATCATTTAACTCCTCATTACATGGTTTAACTCAAAATTTGGGTTATGATTGGCGATATTGATGTAGGAATTGAATCACTTAAAATCATTGGCGAAAAACCTTGGAACCTTTTACTTGAAAACAGAAACTATACCGATACAATTCTCTTGTAAAATTGAATTAATAGAGTTTAAATCTGATGATGATGAGTGTTGATCGATATTTCCTTAACAAGAAAAGATTACGTCGATAGTGATGGATGTGAGACTAAAATATCTTCAAATATGCCCAATCTTGTTAATTAAATGATGATGGACATTAGATCCAAATACTAAACTATGATACAAATTGACCTATGTAATCCACTATGATTAATTGTTATGAAAGAATAGGTCATACTTGCTTTATGTGTCCAGAATATAATATTTGTGGGGAACACTGACTTAAAAATGATTAAAAGGGGACCAATCCTTTTTGCAAGTGCTGGTTTTGCACAAACTGTTCGTACACTTCAATATTGTTCTTGTTTTTTTTGTTTTAATGGTTAGAAGTGTTGGAGTTTATTTCCGCGAAGTTCGATTAATTTTTTATTAGGTCCGGTCAAAAATATGTTATCTATGTTAGAATTAGAGTATTCATGAAGAATAAATCCCTTACAGACAATACAAATTTGTCCCTATGGAATTATATACTTCTATATTCTATTGAGCCAAGGAGATTGGCCAATAGGGAGGCTACAGCAACAAAAAAGCAAGGACATGTTGGTTTCTTTCTGTAACGTCAAGAAAAAGAACAGGGCATATTCCCCTTGCCTTGGAAGAAATTAAAGAATAAAGGTTTACTTGGTTGATTATATCTAATAGTAAGTAGATTCTCATTAGAGATTTTTAAGTGCGGGTCTCGCTGTAATAGTAAAATTATTCTATTGTGATCCAAGTGATAGTGCGATACACGAAAATAACCTCCCCATACAGCAGTATAAGACTATATACTCTTTCTAGATCCCAGAATATCGGAAAGCTCATGCACTAATCTGTCTCTTTTTTTTTGTGAGTAGCTTCTTAGTTCTTATCTATCATGTAGTTGGTGGGTCTATGTTTAGAGTCATGACTGATGAATTCACACAAACAATCCCTATGCTATCAGTGCCAAAATGGTTTTGAATAATAGAAAGTGTGGAACAGACAAACTTTCTGTAGTGAAAGGAGTGAAAGCAAGGATCGAAGTACCGTTTCGGTCAGCTCAAAAACGGAAACGTTTCGGAAACGCAATGGAAACGCAGAAAAAATATGGAAACACGTGGAAACATGTAGAAATACAAAATACAATCCATTTATTTATAAAGATAAGCTAAATAATTGTTTAATTTAACATATTTATTCGGTTAACATTCATTTATATAAGAATAAATTTAAATTGGAGGAAAAAAAAGGTTTGACATGAGGCAGAAATCATTTAAATTAGAATATTATCCAATTAATAATACAATTTTATTATAACACTAATTTACTAATTAATAATACTAAGTGCAACATATTATTATAATACTAATTTGTGCAACATATTATTATAACACTAATTTATTAATTTAAATTGTGTCTTCAAATTAATAAATAATATTATTCCATTAATATTAAAATCACTGTGTACACAATGATTAAAACACATAAATACTTAATTCTAGATATTTAACAAGTAAGTTATAATTAATAAAATGACTTACAGTTATTTAATATGTCAATTTAACAAATAATAATAACATAAAACAATAATTATAAAAAGGAAATAAAATAATGAAGGGTTATCAAATTAAATTAATGGTAGTTATGTATAGTTAAAAGTAAAAAATTATAATGCAATTGGGTATTAAATGTAATTGTTCATACTTATAAAAAAAAAAAAATATAAAAGGCAGCACAGGTGTTTCGACCGAAACGGTACTGTTTCGACCGAAACAGTCCGACACAGTGACGTTTCGACCGAAACTTTGGAATTTTGGGATTCAACCCATGTTTCGTGTCGGTGCGTTGAAATTCCGAAACGTTTCGGACGTTTTGACATGACATTTTGATCCTTGAGTGAAGGTGCTGACATAGTGCATTTGCTAAGCAGAGAAAGAGTGTCAAGTAGGAAGGCTAAAGTTGATCTGATTGTTAAACAATTTCTGAGATGTAGAGGGACTGGATGGCAAATTGAGGGATTATATTAAATTGTCTGGATTAGGAGTGCTTGATGGTCCAATTCTCAATAGTTCACACTCTTAGAGAAGGCAATCAGTGTGCTGATATTTTGGCTAATCTCGGTGTCCATCAGCAATTGGATATGCTTGTTGAGCTGGATGCTCCCCCTCCCCAGCTGGCTAATCTTTTGTTAGCAGACTTGTCTAGTGTTGCTTTTGCTAGGACTTCTATCTAGTTTTTCTTTTCTTTTTACTTTCTGATGTACCAAAAAAAAAAAAGATGGTCCAATTCTCAATGAGAATTCAGACAGAATCAACATAGGTTTTGCCTCCAAGACTTGAGAGCTAGTATAGTAAAACAATATAGAGGGGATAATTCTTTATGCACTAAAATTTGTATTAAATTAACTGTAGTCATTGGATTGGTGATGAAATCTGTTGATCCAACGGCTATAAGTGATTTAGTACAAGTTTTGATGTAATTAACATTGTTCATATAGAGGTGAGGGATTTGTCAAAAAAGAAATTTTTTGTACTGTATCAATATTTATCGAATTTGTGGGTGTTTTTACCATTCTTGTAGGTATTTTTATCACTCTTTTAGTACCGAAAAAAATTGATAAATATAGTTATCACCGTAGTGATAAAAACACTCACAAATATAGTAATTTTTTTAATACTGAAAAAAGTGATAAAAATAGTGGTAAAAACACCCACAAAAATAATAAATTTTTCGATCGTAAAATGACCCACAAAATTATGAAAATACACATTAAAATAATAAATTTTAGAGATACGGTAACCATTTTTTTTTTGGATTCCGTAGTCAAGTCTTGGTGTGAAAGCACAAAAAGAGGATAGGAAACAAAGCAATAAATCATGAAGGTGCTGAACACTTTTCTTTGCCCCCCCCCCCCCCCCCCCCCCTTTACCTTAACCAGCAAAAAAAAAAAAAATCATGAAGGTCTGTTTCTGGACATTATACTGTTGTTTTTTCAAGATTATTTGGGGAAAATAAAATAGTTCTTCAAATATGCATTCCATCTCATTATATTCCTCGTTTTTCTAATATTATCATTTTAATCTCAAAATTTTCAATTTATGTTAATTGAACTAATTGAAGATCTTTGTTTATATTGGATAACAAAATTAGACTATACACCTCTTCTATCCCTTTTCTCACTCATGAATAGCAATTCTAATACTAATTAGTGAGTTTTGATTTTGATTCTAATCATTGCCTTTCAGCATCACATAGTTATATGCGGGAAACCCCATTATATCTAAGTAAAATCATTGAGATATTATCATAATAAAATTATTAAACTAAAATTTAAGAGCTAAACAATTGAAATAAAAAAATTATAGGGTGGGCACAAGTGAAAAATATATGTATAATTTTTAGGGTATAGGCACAAGTGAAAAATATATGTATAATTTTTAGGGTATATAAATATAAGTATACATATAATATTTTGAAAAAAAATTGAGGGTGGCCCCGTGCCCACCCTCACTCCTGTGTAGCTCCGTCCATCCGTGTGCTTTGACGTTAAAAAAAAATAAAATTTAGCCCTACTGAGCTACTATAGTTATGGAGACTCGAATCCAAACATCTTACCCATTGTATTAACCACTCGGTGATATTGGACCAACTGCTCGATAGTATCAAATTGAAGTATTCCACCACTTCAAAATGCTCCTTTCCTGGATTATTTTTCTCGTTATAATGTGTGGCAGAGTAAAAGGCAGAATAATTCTAGTGGCATATAAAGTTCCCCTCGTCACTCACCTGGAAAAAAAAAAAAAAAAAAGGAAAATAAGAAAGCTTCCTGGTCTGTGCAATAGAAATACCCGTGTGTGCACCTTTTTCCATCTATAAATTCACCCCCACTCCTTTCAATTCTCATTCATGTTCTCCCTTTCGTTTCATTTCCTTCCCCTGTTTCTGCTCTGTTCTTACTCTGTTTCTCCTTAAATTTTCACCTATCCTACAGATAGCAACCATGTCCGCAAGTGTTTACCAAGGTTTGCAATCATGCCTCGAGCCCAGGCTCGTCGAACCTTGTGTTCTGAGGCACAAATTGTCTCCACCAAAATCCAACTTCTACCAATCAACTCCATGGCCTCAAAGGCCAAACGTCTTGCGACAAGAAGAAAACAAAGAAAACTCTCACAATGACCACAGCAGCAGCAACAACAACAACAATGGTGGTGTTGATGGTGAGAGCAAAAGCAAAAATGGCGATTCGGGTGGTTGGAGTTTCTTACAAGCTCTAACCAACAAATCATCCAATTTCAAAGAAGGTAATGGACCTAATGGTAATGACACCCAGAAAGTCTATGTTCACCCTCTTGTGAAGCGCTCTTCTTCTACTCTGAGTCCAAAGAGTCTGGAAATGTGCACTGAAAGTCTGGGAAGCGAAACGGGTAGTGACATTAGCGAAAGCATGGACCAATTGTCTTCTCTTTCACTGGAGACTGAGAATTTTCGTGGTCTGCAGCGATCAAATTCAAGAGAATTCTCTAAGAAACTGAATCGTAGTGGTAGTTTTCCACCTCCCCTGACTTCGATCAGTGGCTCTGATGGTGTTCGAGTAAGGCCTCACCGCGAAGGTGGTCGGTTAGTTCTTAAAGCTGTAAGTGTTCCTTCTTGTAATGGTCACTTTCAAGCTGATCGTGTCAATGGCCGCCTGAGGCTTTCTTTGTTAAAGGATAATTCTATTGATCTTGACCATGATGTGGTGGTTGCTGAGAACTCAGAAACTGTGTCCAATGAAGACCATGATGAAGAAATTGAAAAATCTGCCAATTTTGCTGAAGCTGAGGTTGAAGAGAAAGACTATGATGAAGATGATGATGATGATGATGATGGTGATAGTGATAGTGATGTGGGTGATGGTGAAACTGAGGATGATGATGATGATCATGGTGGTTACTGGGGAGAGGACATGGAGGGAGATGGAGGGAAAGTTGGGGGTGAAGTTGGGATTGGAGAACTTGCAAGGCCAAGCAGGTGCAAGGAAGGAGGGAGTGGGAACAAAGAGATGGCAATTTGGAGGCCCTGTTGGGTAGCTACTTCTTGAAGCTCTTTGCTTGAAAGTTGGGATTTCTCTCTTCAATTTACTATAACCGTTATCAAATCTAGTTTTTAAGTCTAGTTTTTAAGTTCATCTAGCATTACTCTTATTATTAATGTATTCCATTTTGGTTTCACTCATATTTGGTAGTTATTATGGTTATTGGACATCATCCACTATTCTCTCTCTAGTCTCTCCCCTCCCTCTCTCTCTCTCTCTCTATATATATATTAATAGATGGTGTTGGCTAATTGTCGTTTACATGTCTTGTAATACCCAAATTAATGTGATGATAATGATGTTCTAGTGTGTCTTCACGTCTTCTAGACTGTTTTGTAAGTGTCTAAGTGTCGCACGAAAGTTTGAAAGGTGGATGCCCATCATGCTAGTCTCTTAACTTCTTCAAAGTTCAAAAGTTAGCACCATTAGCATGAATTCACCTAAGCCAAATGTCAAAGTAATGGATCAAATAGAGAAAATACTAATATCATAAAAATTAATCAAACTTAATAATAAAACACCAACTCTGAAACCTAGGAGACTTGTCTCCTAGACCTCAATGTGGCTCCGACACTGCTTACTATTACACTATAAAGCAAAAATGCAAGCAAACAAAAAAAATTGAATATTTTCACGGGGCCTAGTCATCACTTTCTTGTCTTCACGTTCCAGCCAACACTAGGGTGGCCAATGAAAAATTACATACAATTTTATGAATAATTCTAATTTTAAGACCCTTACCCTGTTCTCTTTTTGAGTATGTCAGGCCGGATCTTGGCGACCAACAGACTGTCGGTCTACAAGGGTGAAGAGAATTCCTCAAATTCTCCGAGATTTTTTTTTAAAAACTTTGTTCCACCCCTGCTTTGGGGCATGGAGTTTCTATACAACTGGGGTATGTTAGATTCATTTTAATATGTTTTTTTTTTTTATAAAAAAAATTGGTATATTACCTGCAGCAAATTCTACTGGATGATTTGTTAAGTAAAAAATGAAAGAAAAAAAGTAATTGGAGGATATGTAGAACCCATTAGTTGAGTAACTATCAGGAGTAGGTCCCATGAGAGAACCATGTACTGACATCACAGCAGATACATAAAAAAACTTGGAGTGCATAGCGATTGTGCCATTCACTTTTGATAAGGTTCTAACCTGTTATCAGCATATTTACAGACAAAGGCACTAAATAGCTGACCAGTAGACCCAACATTTTTGCCTTACTCTTGTCTACATGCTTTTCTAGTCAAATCACCAAAACACCCTCCAAAATAGACCATCCCTCATGCAGATAGAAGCTTAAGATGGTCATTTGCAAGGGTGGTCCTCAATAGATTGGGTGGGTATCAGGTGAGATTTTTTTTTGTCAATGATCAGTAATCATTTTAACCACTTATTTTTTGAACTCATAATTGTAACACCAATTTTAGATGTCCACGATCATCACAAATTATGTGTATCAGTTAAACTTAAATTTAATCTTTAAGGGTAATTCAAGTGATAACGGGGACGAACTGTAAATTTAGACGTCATGAGTTCGAATCTTGACAACTCCTTGATGTCAGACCATGAGGGATTTATCTCTCATAAATACTCTAATCCCAACGTGTATAATCTACTTTTGATTGAATCGGAAAGGAAATCAATCGAGAAACGCGTAAACTGGTTTATACATTCCTGACCGTTAAGAAAAAAAAAAAATTAAAACTTAAATTTTATGCAATCAACTCAACCTAAGCTCTGGACATTCAGATTTATGTCCTAACTCTTGATCAAATACTGAACCAACTGGTGGGTGTTGGTGACAAGGTGTTTTTGGTACTTCGGCAATGGCTAGCTTGATATGATAGGAGAGTGGGAAAATTCCCAAAAAGAGGAGGGCAGCGTCCCAGCGTGGAGGTAAGGCTGCCATGCATTAAGGTTTCTGAGAGAGAGAGAGAGAGAGAGAGAGAGAGAGAGAGAGAGAGAGAGAGAGAGAGAGAAGGGGGGGGGGGGGGGGGGGGGCATAAGCACAGCCAACATTTGCATATACATCATTGTGTCTCTGTCTGCTTGGTCCATTAACCATAACCTCCCTGACCACATGGTACATATCATATATATATATATATATATGCAACAGCTAATATATATAGCCTTATCTTAGGCCAATTCAGCATATGTATGTCTCTCCATTTTCACTCTAAGACAATGCTTGTAATGAAGATGCTTAAGAAAAGATGGCCTCAACTCCTAAATGTTTTTCTTTATATAGACATGACTATAAGTGTTTGGATTCAAAAAAATATCTCTGGTCCATGCATATGATACCCAACCCCTTCATTATCGGTGCCATTGTCGAGGATTTACCCTATGAGATCAATGGCCTAATTTGTAATGAATTCTTTATAACATTTCTAAAAATGTCATTCATCTCATATCAGTCAAAGGCACGATAACAACATCGTATACCTTCTTCTTTGTTCAAGTGTAATGACCTCGATGCAATTAGTGAATTCTCAATTTTGAATCGATGTGTCTACGTGGAAACTAAACTAAATAATAGATTTAGAAACATCGAGGTAGATGGGGAGGCTTTGAAAAATAAATTCATAATCCTTATTTCGTTATCGATAATACTATTTTAGGCGAATTCAGAATATATGTATGTCTCAAACAAAGATGCTTATTTCGTTATCGATAATACTATTTTAGGCGAATTCAGAATATATTTATGTCTCAAACAAAGATGCTTAATTAAGCAAAGATGGTCTCAACTTCTAAATGCCTTTCATTATCGGTGTCATTGTCGAGAATTTAATAAGAGAATAATAGAATAGATCGATACATGTAAGAAATTTAAGAATGCATTGCCTAATTTGTCTTGAAGTCTATGTAACATTTCCAAAAATAGTATTAGTCTCACATGTTGATGTCAGTCCAAGTTATATTAATATTGTATCTTCATATAGTTCAAGGTAATTATTTCAATGCAACTTTAATAATGATCCGATACATAAGACCCATCTTTGTTCCATCTTTAAAGTTTTGTAAAAGTAAGGGTAGTTCAAATGGTAATAAAGATGAGATGTAAATCTAGACGTCTTAAGTTCGAATCTTTTCAACTATTTAGGGCTCGATCATGAGGGATTTATCCCTCATGAATACCCTAGTCCTGATGTGAATGGTCTACCTTTGACCGGATCGGGGAAGGAATTAGTCAAAATACATATAAACTAATCCGAACAACCCTAATCGTTGAATAAAAAAAAAAAATTAATGTTTACATATGAACCTTTAGTTGAATTCTTGGTTGTGGTTAGGTATTTGTTTAATTGCATGCATGTATGCCCATTAAGATTCACTCGATTGTCCCCACTAAATCCACAAATAAGACAAAGGTGTCTCTATGAAATTATTAAATTCAATGGTTAATTGTAAATTGCACTCCGATCGTTTGAATTTTAATTTATACTTTTAAAAATCAAAAATCTTAATTTGTACCTTCAAAGATATAAATTTGTATCAATACGCACATGAAACTAACAACCATCAGTTTGTTGTCCAAAACTAGTTGGTAAGTTACACTTAGATCCTCTTAAGTTTGCCACTTAATCATTTAGACCCCTCACATTTAGAATATTACTTCTACACCTCCCGACGCTTGTGCATGTGTCACACATAACCCTTTTCGTTGATATTTGTTAATATAACTGTTAAAAAACATGATTTTATCCTAATAAAAAATTATAATTTTTATATTATCATTTATTTTGTGGACTCGTTATACTCTAAAGTTCAAAATCAAGTTTATCATTTGAATGACTAATATGATGCAGATATTTATATAATATTCTTTATATCCAATACAATGCATCAATTGAATAGAATTATTTGGATGTCTAATTGGAGCAATATTTTTAGTCATATTTGGATTCTCAAGGGATATATGTATAATATTTCAAATGTGAAGGGTCTAGGTGATTAAGTGATAAGCATGAGAGGGTTTAGGTATAATTTATCTATTTAGTTTTAGACGGCAAACTTATAACTGTTAGCTTTAGGTGTGCATTGATACATATTTCTATCTTTGAAGGCGTAAATTGAGATTTTTTATCTTTGAGGGTACAAATTAAAATTCGAATAATCTTTCGAGACGCAATTTACAATTAACCCTAAATTCAATCTGGTCCTCACTTCAGTTTGTCCCTTGACATTGCTTATGTAGTTATGTTTGATGTGGGTGGGTTCTTTCAAGTCAAAATTGATTCCAGAAATGTAAATTTGCGAATGGTTGGGGTTTACATTGTGATTAGAGCGTCAAAAGGTCGAGCTGTGGAAAAAACCACCTCTCCGTACCAGTGGCGGCCAATGAAATTGGGGCTAAAACAAAATTTATAAACGAGGTCATATTAATATTTAATAAAATAATAATAAATAATAAATTACTTTTATTCGAAATATATATTTTTAGCTTTTTAATTCGAGATAAGAAAATACAAATTAAGTTGTAATATTTTATTTTTTTTTCGTATATCATTCTCAATAAATAATGCAGCTAAATCATTTATAGATTTTTAATTATGGGCCTTATTTATTGGGCTTAAAATTTTCTAATTGGATTATATTCTTATAAGACTTTTTTGTTAAGCCTAAACATGTTATGAATATAAAATTGACATATGCTATTAATATACACAAAAATTTGGGGCTTTCTACCTGGGTGGGGCCTAAAGCCTAGGCTTTAGCAGCCTAATGTCGACCCTGCTCTATACACGACATTAATTAAAATTGTGTATATTTGAAACTCTTTGTGCTCCACTATAACTTATATGCTTACCACTTTTCTAGTCAAAAGAGGTCCGCTAATTGCTATATGAAAGCTCTCTATGGGTGGTAGTGACCA
This sequence comes from Ilex aquifolium, assembly GCA_951799425.1. NCBI lineage: Eukaryota > Viridiplantae > Streptophyta > Magnoliopsida > Aquifoliales > Aquifoliaceae > Ilex > Ilex aquifolium. The sequence continues at coordinate 3,263,881 of OX637409.1, read as the reverse complement.
AGTCTCTTATTCAATGAGAGAGAGAGAGAGATCCAGCCAAATACTGGGGAGGGAAGAAGGTGACTACATGATAAGGCATGCACTTATGGAAATATTAATTAGACAAAAAAAGATGCAATAAAAACGAAAATGAAAAGCTAGTTTTTGTAGGGTCTACTCTACAATATTATGTCATCAGCACCAACAAATGTTAATGTTAAATCCATCCTACACAAAAGGACACTGTCCACCCACCCATCAACACCAACAAAACCACATCCACCATAAAAGGGACAATTCAAAAAATCGACCAATTCCCCTTTTCAACTCACATCCCATTCACTCATTGTTTAGCTTGAAATGTCCCATGGAACCTGACGGGACTTTAGGCGGCTCAGTAGCCACAAATTGACACGTAAATAGTTATAGTTGGGCACCAAGTAAGGACGTCGATGAGTTATGGCATGAAAACGCTGAGCACCACTTATCAAGCCCAGCATTAAAAAGATATGACGGCTCATTAATGACAACTTGAGTGACTGTGACAGGGCCATTAATAAGCCTCATTGTCCTCGAGACCCGCAAAGACATTCATTATTACAAGGCATTAATTGTAATTATGTCAACCCATTGTCCTCGGCAAGACCTGAGGTGCTTATTCCCGAGTAGTAATTGCTCGGGCGTAGATGTCAAGTGCCGAGTAAGGGTCCTTAAATGATCGGAGATGGGTAGTTAATGCTCGGAGGTCCCCGATCATGTATTTATTCTCCTGAGGAAATAAATCTTGAGGGGATTTGATTGGATTGCACTCATTATGCTTGGATATGAGTGTCAACCATTAAATGTTGAGATGAGACTCACAGACCCCCTAATCATTATTAGTTCAGGTATAAATACCCCTCAGGAAGTTGAACAAAGGTACGCAAAATAAATCCAGAAAATATTGTGCTAATATCTCTAATGCCGACTGACTTAAGTTTCGGAAGGGATTAGTCGGGTGTTCACCCAGCTTCTTTTCCTAACCTTTTGATTGTCTTAGGTTCATCATCCAGCGGATCGTTATCTCTACTCATTGCAGGAATTCACCCATGCAATTTGGAGCCGTCTATGGGAAATCGCGAACTAGCTTTCCCTGTAACGAGAGCTTCATGGTGAACACACGATCCCAAAGTGATGGGGGAGGCAGCCTACGCATGAGAAATACGAAAGCTAGCCGGCTCCCAACAGTCACTGAATCAGACTCCTTGAGCCAGTCAGATGGAGGCCAGTACGCCTCACAACATACTTTGTCGGTAGATCAGAGTCTCGAGGGGCAAGACGTTTTGGTTTGTGAAATCGTCGAGTTGACGGAGAAACGGATGGGAAACCGTCTTAAGCGACTTGAGAAGGACAATGCCAAGGTGCAGACTCGGTTTAATGATTTCGAGCAATCGGACAATGCTAGCTGGCGAAGCAGCCGACGTGAAGATAGGAGCGTCTGCCGGGGTGAGTCTAGAGGTGCTAGGTTGGATGCCCCGGGGAGGAGCGTATATGGGCGCTTGGGCGAGAAGCGCAAGCCTCGGAGTTATGAAACGCCCACTCTCGAGGAAAGATCAGAAATGGGCAAGCACAGAACGCCTACGGAGACCTCTGTCAAAGGCTCTTGAGAGGTGCTGTAGTGGCAGAGTCCCACACTGACTCTACTGCCAGGGGGCCTAAAATGCCGTAGGCCATACCACAGGGAAGACGAAGATGCCAAGGATGAAAAAATTGTCCCCCCATTCGTTCGGGAAATCAGGGAGATTGAGATGCCAAAGAAGTTCACTGTCTCCCGTTTCAAAGTTTATGATGGAAGGACAGATCCCGAAAATCATCTGCGACAGTACAAGCAGCTGATGTCCATTTACGACACCGACCAAAGATTGTTGTGCCGAGTGTTCCCTATGAGTTTGGGAGACACTACTATGAAGTGGTAAGAGAGTTTGGCCCCCGAAAACATCAGGTCCTGGAAGCAGATGACCGAGCTTTTTGTGTCTCGATTTATCACCAGCAACAAAAGGCCAAAAGATATCGGCGCATTAGTGACGCTTAAACGAAGGGGTGGAGAGACCCTTCGGTAGTATGCAATCAGGTACTGGGAGAAGGTTTATGAGGTTGAGGCATGCTTGGAGGCCATGGCGACGACGACATTTCAGCTAGGATTGTCCCAAGACACCGACTTGTACCGATCTCTTACTAAGTGAGCTCTAGTGGACATGAGGGACATGATGACTCGAATAAACAAGTACGCAAGGGTGGAGGAGGAGTCAATTACGACCGAGCCTAGGGCCCTAGCTCCGAAGAGATGAGAGAGGGAGTCGCCTGCAAAGAAAGGGGCACCAGCCTCGACTCTAAGTCGCCTGTCTTTTTAGAGGGTAAGCACGGTCTTTAAAGAACCCATCTACAAGATGCTTCATAAGATAATAAAAAAAAAAGTCTTTTCTTTAAATAGCCTCTAAAGATGTAAGGGAACCCATCATCCAGAGATTCGACGTCTCGGTGTTCTTACCATCGGGATGTGGGGCATCTAACTGAGGATTGTAGAGTGTACAAGTTCTTCCTTGAGCTGTTGGTCCGAGAAGGACACCTCAGAGAGTTCATTGACGGCAAGTCCTTAAGAGGATCAGCGGGGAAAGGAGCCAGAGTGTCCTAGGAAGCGGCAACCGTAATTGAAGTAATACATGCTTGCACAGTGGATAGACCAACTTATAATTTACTTCGAGCCGACCATCAGAGGGTTTCGCAATCCGTGAAGATAGTGGAAAACAAGTATGGGGGGCAGCCGTCTAAAATATCTATGCATGATGCCGAAACCATCCACTTTTCTGATGCCGACCTCGGTGGGCTGGCCCTTCCACACGAGGACGCCCTAGTAATCACCCTTCGGATTGATAAGTTTGATGTCAAACGAATCTTGGTGGACTCAGGAAGTTCATCCGAGGTGATGTTTGATAGCCTCTTCCGTAAAATGGGGTTCACCCCGAAAGATTTGAAACCAGTAAGAACTCCCCTTGTGGGATTCAATGGCTCATGTGCCCTCCCCCTCGGGAAGGTTACTTTAATGGTTACCATCGGGGTTGTTACGGTCCTAGTAGAGTTTGTGGTGATTGACTCGGACTCCCCATACAACGTCATCATGGGCAGGACATGATTGCACGCAATGAAGGCGGTATCATGGAGATTCGCGCTGATCAGCGGTCGTCAAAAAGCTATTTTTACGCTACAGTGAAGACCGGGGTTACTGCCAGAGCCTAGAAGCGTGACCTCGAGGTAGTATTGGCTAAATAGCAATCACAGTTCGGTTGACCAGGTGTCGATGACCCGATAACGAACCTGGCCGATCGATCTACGAAGACTCTGGTCAAGATCCTTTTGAATCCCGAGGACGAAGAAAGGTTCTTTTAATAGGGGCTTCGTTAAGCGGCGCCGAGAAGTCTAACATGATAAGCTTCCTTCGCCATCATGTAGATGTCTTCGCCTGGACCCAAGCCGAGATGACAGGAATAAGTCCCGATGTGATATGTCATCGTCTTCATGTGGACCCATCCTTCAAACCCGTGAAACAGAAGGCTCAGAGGACGGCACCTCACCATGCATATGCAGTTGATGAAGAGGTAGACATGTTGCTCAGCGTTGGATCTATTAGGGAAGTTCATTTTTTCGAATGGTTGTCAAACACGGTGTGTACAAAGAAGAAGGGTGGAAAATGGCGAGTTTGTGTGGCTTTCATGGATCTGAATAAGGCATGCCCCAAAAACGAGTATCCACTGTCGAAGGTTGATCTGCTTGTTGATGCAACCACGGGTCATGCACGTATCTCCTTCATGGACGGCCGAATAGGGTACCATCAAATTCCTTTGCACAAGTCGGATCAAGAGAAAACGACGTTTATCACACCCTGGGGGATATATTGTTACATTGTGATACCGTTTGGATTGAAAAACTCTGGTGCCACTTATCAGCATCTGATGAACAAGATATTTAAACAGCAACTCAGCGTTACTATAGAAGTGTACATTGACGATATGCTAGTAAAGAGCAAGGAGAAAACATACCATCTTCAGGATCTCGGGGCCATCTTCACTATGCTCCGAGCATACAACTTGAAACTTAACGCGTCGAAGTGTGCTTTTGGGTTAAGTTCGGGCAAATTCTTAGGATACTTGGTAACCCACCATGGCATAGAGGTCAATCCCGATCAGGTACTAGCCCTGTAGAATATCCAGAGGCCGAAGACCATCAAGGACATACAAAGGCTGACGGGGATGCTGGCGGCCCTCAACCGGTTCATCTCCAAATCCTCGGACAGATGTAAGTCATTCTTCACTATGCTCAAGGAGGCGACGAAAAGATCCTGGGGTGAAGAATGCGACCGAACGCTTGAGGGGATCAAGGAGTATTTGAGGTCCCCTCCGACCTTATCCGTTCCAATAAAAGGTGAAGTTCTAAATCTCTACCTATCTGTCTCGAAATGGGCGATAAGTGGAGCCCTGGTAAGGGAACACCAAGGGATACAAAAGTCTGTCTACTACACAAGTAAAACTATGCTCGATGTCGAGACTAGATATTTGCCGATGGAGAAGCTTATCCTAGCCTTGGTCGTCTCGACAAGGAAACTCAGACATTATTTCCAGGCTCATCCTATTGAGGTCATGATCGATCGGCCCCTTAAACCCATACTTCATAAAGTTGACATGTCTGGACGAGTTGCTAAATGGGCCGCAGAGTTAGGAGAGTTCGAGATAAGCTATAAACCTCGCACTTCTGTCAAAGGGCAGATCCTTGCTAATTTTATTGCCGAATTCTCTGTGTCTGAGTCTCCACCGGAGGGGAATCTGGCTTTTGACAACAATGACGTTTGGAGTTTGCATGTAGATGGATCCTCAAACGCAAAAGGGGCAGGAGTAGGGGTAATCTTGGCCAATTCCGGAGGATTCATAGTGGAATGAGCTATAAGACTTGGATTCAAAATATCTAATAATAAGGCCGAGTACAAAGTGCTGTTGGCTGGACTCGAGGTTGCATACTCAGTCGGGTTTAGACACCTCCATATTTTCTACGACTTCCAACTGGTGGTAAATCAAATCAACGGAGACTTTGAAGTTCGGGACCATAGGATGAAGGCATATCATCAGAGAGCAAAGTCAAGAATGGAGAGGTTCGAAAAGATAAAGGTGTCCTAAATTTCGAGGGACCATAGTAGCAATGCTAATGCACTAGCCTACCTTGCCTCGGCTTTGGCTTTGGAGGTAACTTGGCGCATTATAATTGATTACCTGGGAATTCCGAGCATAGAAGATGTAAGCATCGAGGAAGTACTGCCTACGTGCGTTCAGGATGCGCCTCTGAGTTGGATGGACCCCATAATCAAGTATTTGATGGAGGGAATACTCCCCGAGGAGGTGAAAGACGCCAGAAAGATCAAACTGAAAGCTCCCAGATTTTGGATGTCCCCCGATCACAAGTTATATAAGAGGTCCTTTTCGGGGCCATATTTACTATGTGTCCCCGAGGATAAGGTGGAACCTCTGCTCTATGAGGTTCATGAGGGTGCATGTGGGAGTCACACGGGAGAAAGATCTCTCGCACACCGAGCGATGTCTCAGGGGTATTGGTGGTCGTACATGCAGAAAGATGCCAAGAGCTTTGTTCGAAAATGTGATAAGTGTCAGAAGTTTGCTCCCATCATCTGACAACCGGCGGGAGACTTAAACCCATTGACAAGTCTTTAGACATTCTCCCAGTGGGGCATGGATATAGTAGGGCCACTCCCGAGGGTTACTTTGGACAAGAAATTCCTCCTGGTTGTTACTGACTACTTCACAAAGTGGATTGAAGCCGAGCCTTTGAGCCGTATTCGGAACATCGAAACAAAAAAGTTTGTATGGCAGAATATTATAACTCGATTCGACATCCCTCGGGCCATCGTCTCGGGCAACGACACTCAATTCAACAGTGGTCCATTCAAGGAGTTTTGTTCGGGATTTGGAATATGCAACTATTATTCCACTCCGGCGTATCCACAATGTAATGGACAAGCGGAGGTTTCGAATAAGACGGTCTTGGCTGGAATTAAGAAAAGGTTGGAGAAAGCTAAGGGCAGATGGGCCGAGAAGTTACTCAATGTGCTATGGGCATATAAGACGACCCCGAAAACTTCTACAGGTGAAACACCCTATGCTATGACGTATGGAGTCGAAGCTGTCATTCCTTTAGAGGTGGGGCTCCCGACCATACAAAGTCAAGCCTTTGAGTTGGGAAATAATGATCAGACACTGGCCAAGAATCTTAATTTGGTTGAGAAAAGAAGAGAATTGGCATCTATCAGGCTTGCAAAATATCAAGGAGAGCTGTCAAGACAACATCAAATGAAGGTCCGAACGAGGAGTTTTCCAATAGGGGACCTAGTGTTACGCAAGGTCACTGACAATACCTGGGAACTCACGGATAGGAAGCTCGACCCCAATTGGGAAGTCCCGTACAAAATTGTTGTCGTGGGGGGCACATGGGTGTATCGACTACAAGACATAGATGGAAAAGATGTAAGCCGACCTTGAAATGTATCAAATTTGAAGAAATATTATTACTAAGTTGATTCCTAAGTGTCGGATCTCAAAGATTTAACACAAGCCTCGCGCTCGGTCGTTAGGGGAACGGTCCCGAGAGGGGTAAGCCTCCACCCTTGGAGCACTGCCCTTGAAAAAATTTAACACGAGTCTCGCGCTCGGTCGTTAGGGACACGGCCCCGAGAGGGGTAAGCCTCCACCCTTGGAGCACCGCTCTCTAAAAAATTTAACACGAGTCTTGCACTCTGTCGTTAGGGGCACGACCCCGAGAGGGGTAAGCCTCTGCCCTTGGAGCACCACCTTCGAAAAGATTCAACACGAGCCTAGCGCTCGACCGATTAGGGGCACGACCCCGAGAGGGGAAGTTCCCAACACTTGGAGCAACGTCCTTAAAAGGATTTCACGAGCCTCAGGCTCAGTCTTTATGGGTTAGGCCTCGAGGAGGGCAAGTCCCCAACACTTACGTGTTTTTGAAACATTTAACATTTTGATGAACTTAGAGATTCAAAAATTGTTAACATAGTTTTCCCGAATCAAAAAAAAAAAGGGGAAAATTATGAAGCAAAGGAAGATTGTATTGATGAAAAGAAGATTACATCGATAACAGAAAAAAGGGGTTGTGAGTCCCCTAGGCATAAAAAAAAAAAAAAAGAGGAAAACAAATACATGGAATAGAAGAAAAAATGCTAAGTGCTTCACGGGCCTTCGGGATCAACTGGCTCACCGAAGTCTCCGCCTAGCTTTTCACCACCAAGCGTTGCCTGATGCCTTATGAGGGAGCCTTCGCCAACATCGAGGATCTCGTCAAGTTCCTCGATCTCGGTCCCACCAGGATAGATGATAGGGGTGCCTGGAACGGGGAGGTCGCTGGTGTGGCTTGGGAGGGTTGGAGAGGGGAGCCAAAGGGGAGACATTTGTTCTTGTTTAGACCCATCACTAAGAGTGATCGGTACATTCTCAGTCGTTGTCTCTCCTACTGCTTCGGTTGATCCTTCTAGAGCCGGCTCGATGCTTGGCTGCACTTAAGGAATGTCCGCGGCTTCAGGCTCTCCAAGCAGATTGTGCCTAGAGAAGATATCCAAGTCAACAGCGACCCCAGCAACATGAAGGGCCTCATCCCAGCCTTGTTTAAATGCCCTCTTTTTTCCACCATCGAAGGCAGGGATGAATTTTTCTTGGCACTGATTGTATACATCCATGCAGGTCTTGTTGGTCCTCTCGACCTCCAGATCCATTTCCCCATCAAGAGCCTCCACTTTAGAAGTCAAGGCAGCGCAGTTGGCCTTGGCTTCGAGCAACTTTGCCTCGGTGGAAGAGATCTTCAGCTCGGCCTCCTCCATTTTTCTAGCCGCCTCGGCTTCGGCTTGCTTGCTCTTATTGAGCTTGGCGGTGAGAGCCTCGACCTTGCGGATCAGGTCGGCGATACTCCTAGACTGATCGACGACCGTCCTCTCTACTAGGCCGATGTGATGATCCTTCTTTGCCAACTCAGCCTGAGCCTTGTCGACTCGGCTCCTGTACGCCCAGAAGCGCTCGATGATGACTCCCATCTGTTGGCAAGCTTGAAAAGAAAGAACATATATTAGAATGGGAGCATAATAGCCAAGAAATCAAAGTTTCAAGGTGAGCTCAGATTACTTACCACCATGTTGTGTTAGATCACTCCTTGGAGGAACCAATTGTCTCCGTACTCCTCTAAGATTGTCATATCGGCATCAAAATGAAGACTCCCGCTGACGGCTAGGGCCACGTTAGTGGAGTGGATTATGGAGTCGGAGTCCATGACAGGCTGTCCTCTTCGGGTAACAGCTCGGGGGGCCCACTCGGTGGTGGCTTTGGTCTCCCGACTGCGGCAATCTCTCTGCCGCTCATCAATTCGTTCTGAAGGCTCATCTTGGCGCCTCCTTGGTTGGGACTGGTCCCTCAGAGGGACCACTTGATCTCGTTGTTGCTGTTGTTGATGTTGCTGCTGTGGTGGTGGTGGTGGTGGTCGGCGCTCTTGGCGCGATGGAGCAGGCGGAGGCACGGGGATCGGCGCGATGAACAGACTGATACAACATTGGAGGGGAAAGAGCCTCAAATGCATGAGTACTCTTAACAGGAGGGGAGGAAGAGGGAATCTAACTCCTCCTCTATGAAAAGACATGAGTTCCACACTGCCTATATCAAACCTGTGGAACCTAGATTCGAAAAAAAAAGTGAAAATGGGCTCAAGAATGTTGTACTTATTTCTAAACGCCTGCAAGTTGGTCTCTTTCACTTGCGTTCTCCTTAGTCTACCAGTGTCACTAGACCTAACTGATTCCCTCACTATGGTTCTTCGTATTCTGGCTATGGAGGAGTTCTAGAGAAATGTAGAAGAGAATGGAGAAGATGGAGAACATATTATGGAAAAGGAAGTACTTACAGGTTTAATGACTTCGAAGGATGTGCTCAGGGGAGAAATGACAGTTGCTCGGGAGTTGATTGCAGGTTGAGAAATTCGAAGATCCAAAGTCAAGAGATCTCTTATTTATACTCTGTAGGAAGGGAGGATATCGAAGAGGCAGGCCATCAATTGCAAATTTGAAAATTACGATGCCAGACGTGCGAGTAACCACCCCTAAATCCCAGGCGTGCTCAGGAAGCCTCCACTCTCCATGCCCCACCTGTCCCACGATGTGAAGGGAATAGAGGCTGGGGGGTAGTTGACGGGACTTTGGGCAGCTCAGCAGCCACAAGTTGACACGTGGATAGTTACAGCCGTTATGTATTGCAAAGGGCACCAGGCAAGGACGCCAAGGAATTATGGCATGGAAACGCCGAGCACCACTTATCGAGCCCAGCATTAAAGAAGATATGACGGCTCATTAATGACAACTTGAGTGATTGTGACAGGACCATTAATGGGCCTCCTTGTCCTCGAGACCTGCAAAGACAATCATCATTACAAAGCATTAATTGTCATTACGCCAACCCATTGTCCTCGGTAAGACCCGAGGTGCTTATTCCCGAGCAGTAATTGCTTGGGTGTAGATGTCAAGCGCCGACTAGGGGTCCTTAAATGATCGGAGATGAGTAGTTAATGCTCGGAGGTCCCCAAGCATGAATTCACTCTCCCGAGGAGGTAAATCTTGAGGGGATTTGATTGGATTGCACTCATTATGCTTGGATATGAATGTCAGCCATTAAATGTTGAGATGAGACTCACATACCCCATAATCATTACTAGTTCAGGTATAAATAACCCTCAGGAAGTTGAACAAAGGTACGCAAACTAAATCCAAAAAATATATTGTGCTAATGTCTCCAATGCCGACTGACTTAAATTTCGGAGGGGATTAGTCGGGTGTTCACCCGGCCCCTTTCCTAACCTTTTGATTGTCTCAGGTTCATCATCCAGCAGATCGTTATCTCTACTCATTGCAGGAATTCACCCGTGCAGACCCCATGTGGGTATTCTTCTTTCTCTCTCATCAGATAACTAAGTTTTTTTGGGTAAGTAAAACCAGTCCAACCACACCCGTGTCTACAACACAAACTATTAATATAATAATCATTCTTAAATTATGCACATCGGTAAAACCCGAATTTTATTCGGTCAAGAGAAGTCAAATTCAGTATGTAAGAGTTTGAATATCACTAGTCGTTTGATCGCTAAACCAACCTCATATAGATGGGTTTAGGTAGAGTGACAATAGTGTCGTGTCATTTCGAATTCGTATTGAGTATTAGGCAATCCTAACCTAACTCATTTAACTAAGTGTGTCGAGTCGAGTCGACCTATTTAGATTGAGATAGATATTTTTGAATTTCAATTCAAAAAAGTAATGCATTAAGTCTAAAAATTAATTGTCACTTAATCAAACCTATGCTCATACTTTTTTTTATAAACTAAAAATTAACTTAATAAATATAATAATAAAAATGAGTAAAACTATCTTTTTTGTACAATAATTATATCACTACTTGATAAAATATAATAAAAATTGACATTTTATTCTTATAATATTAGTTAAACATGTTAATTTTGTGTTGTTCGTGTTTAACATTAACCTGACACATTTATTATTCGCGTTAACGAGTTGTTTTATATATACGATTTCGAGTCGAAAAATAATCAATTCTAACCCGTTAATTTCGTGTAAATTTTAAATCATATTGTCGTGTCGTATCAAAAAATATCACACTAGGTTTAGGCTAGAATTATCCTTGTCCAGGTGTGTATGTGGACAACATCAAACATGTTCCATTACCACCTGAGAAATGCACCACAAAACACAACACAACACACTAAAAATGTTATGTATTAAGGAGGACCGCACCCCCTAGATTAAACCCTAGCTAAGTGGTAGACATGGCTCTTGTGGTCGGCAGCATCCTGCCACCGCAGCAATGGTATTGTATTTGTATGAATCATGTATCCCCCACTCACCAGCCCCACCACCCCCCACCAGTTTTTTTGTGGTCTTCCGCTAATGTTACCCACTTGTCCTACGTGTTCAATCTCATTTCTCTCCATATGTGTATGTGTATCTAATGGAACCGTCTCCCCAGTCCTTCCTTATATGCTTTTCATTTCCATCCTTGTTGGATGAGTCATTATCCTCATCCAATTTATCTTCATCAATCACATGAATCCAGTCAAAGCAAATTGTTTTTGATTGTCGAGTCAGAAGAACACCTCGTAAGAGGAGTAAATATTCGATATAACAGTTACACCACGTCCGCACTGTTATGTAGTGTAATTATTCAATGATAAATTATTTAGTATGGAAGTGAACCCTACAAAATTTAATTACTACCCAATTCATGTAAGATAATAACTATTCATCTTTTATTTTTGTTAGTTTATTACTGAGTACAGACGTGATATAATAATTACACTGAATATTTATTGATATATAAGATGTTGGGTTATTTCAAAAAATTAACATACTCTATTTCAAGCTTTCCTCCAATTTTTTTTTTTCTGATTCTTATTTTTAGAGTAATACTACACAGACTTAAAAACTTGACTTGATGATGTGGTTGTTATATTTATTATTGATTTAACTATGAGTCACAGTATTTATTGAAATTCACTATTTATTCAATGGTATTGATTTATCAAATCAAGTTTTTAAATCAATTTAACATTTTTTCTATTTTTATCGTTCGAGTTCTCGAAGTATGTTCTTTAAATGGAAGTTTGAATATTTATTCCCTAGGGTTGGGGTTCCTTAATACCATTATCAAGGACAAGAGTATGATTTAAATTTCGTTTGAGTTTGAGAGAGAGAGAGAGAGAGAGATCAACAATAACATACAAGTCTAAAGGATGCAACTCCATCATGGCGAAAACCGAAAGGGAAGAAAGTCCATGGAACATCAAGCATACATCTTTAATTGTGAATCGTCGGCAAGCCCTAAAATTTCCATGCCGCCCCCCCTCCCCCCCTCCCTCTTTAAGTATTTGAAATTGCATATTTGGCCAGAGTACTTGGTATTAGTTTGTCGATATTATGAAATAGATGCCCTCCAATTTATGATTATTGTAAATTTGACCCCTTAGAAGAGTATAAGTTTTTCCAGCTCTCTGTTGGCTTTCATACTACAATTTCTGACATGGCCCTTATTCAACATAAGTTCTTTTTTTCCTCTTGGAAAAAAGGTGGGAGTAAAGGAGATCGCTCAGAGACCACTCCGATAGACAATGACCAATGAAATTATGAGACTCCTGACCGCACCCGTTACTTCTCTCAGAAACAAACCTAGTTAGGTTAGCATAACCAAATTTTAATATAAACTTCAAAACTCAAATTTTTAACTTCAAGTGAGAAATTCCGTCGATACTCACTGAACCACTCCACTCAGTGGTACACAAGCACATAATATTGCAATGGTTTAACAGTTTTATGACATGGGAAGTAAAGTATCATAAGAATATTTAAAGAACAATGTTATTGAGATCTAATTTATTGACATAATTTGCTGACCTAATTCATTATGACTTTTGGATTCAATGTAGGCTCCATCAAATATTGGAACTTGGTGTTGATCCAATAATTCCTATGAAGTCACATCATTATGTCAACAAATTTTTAAGTCCAAATAGTATTATTCATATTTAAAAGGGTCCCACATATCTATGACCAATAGGATTTTGGAGATCTCCTGTAGGCTGTTGTTGGGAATCATGAGATTCTTTTTGTCGTTGTTGTAAAACATTAAAATTCATTGCAGAATATGCAAATATGTACCTTTCTATTTTGAATGATGCATAGATCTTTGAGGTAATTGGTCTTCCCCTAGATCATTAGGCATGGCCCACACGAGTTGGTTGATCAAGTTTTTTTATCATCATTTGTTTGGAGAATCTTAACCGTCCATGTCTCTCATTAGCCAAACAAATCGCTATTTTATAGACTTTGTGTTGTGACTATCATATAATTAATTTGGAGAATCTTAAGTTCAATGTGGTTGGTGACCACCTTCAATCAAGGCTATTCCAATCATAGACTTGTGACATGTATAATGCTATGATTTAAACTTGTCTTTGTGTCTCTGAGCATTCTCATGCCATATATACCATATCTCACTGCAAGTTTTTTTTTTGGATTTTCAACGGTAAGAAGTGTTCGGATCAGTTTATGCGCATCTCGACTAATCCTCTCTTTAATCCAATCAAAGACAGATCATCCACGTTAGAATTAAGATATTCACGATGGATAAATCCTACACGAGAACTTTCTATTATGTCAATGCAATATAATTGTCATCCACCTTATTCTTCGCCTTAGTTTTTGGATCCTGCATGAGCAATAAGAGAGAAAGGTGGTAAAAACAGGAAAAAGTGAAAGCTAATGCTTTGTAGCCCTGTCCCATTGTTGAAACTATGAGCTTGGGGGAGTGGTTTTTTTAACTTTCAAAGTAGTTTGGATTGTGTATTTGTATGGTTAGAAACGTTAGAATCTCGATCATAACTACAAATCCGAAGAACATATAGTTAGAATAATTCTCGATTATCCAAAAACGCAAATAGGCATCTAAAACAATATTAAGAATCTAATATTATGTTTACTGTGTATTCGAATATTGTCATCTATATGTTTCTCAATGCTTTCATCCAATTAATTTAAGCTTTATCACAGCATCAGTAGCAGCAGTAGAGCACCACCACAGCTCATGCATGCTTCTTTCTTGGCATAAACAACTCAAATTAACTATACTACATTCTCTCTCTCTCCATGTTTGTGTGTCAGTGTGTGAACTACATCAGAAGATCTTACTTTGTCTTCACAAACAAATTCTCAGATACGTCTCAGCCATATTTTTCTCACGCCTCTATTAGATTCTCCATGCATCAGCAAAGACAAAGAGAGAGAGAGACTCAAATGTACAGAGTTGCTTCTTGAGAGTGATGGATATGAATAAAAAACGAGGAGTAATGGTATGTTTATCAAATTTTTTTATTAAACTTTTATCTCAAATGATGTGACATAAATTTTTATCATCAGATAAATAAATTTCATTAATATTTAATAATAAATATTGTGCCACATGATTTGTGATGAAAATTTTGGTAAAAAAATTTGATAAATATGATATTTTCCAAAAAGGATATCCTCTTTTTAACACTAGTTGATCTCCCAGGGCCAAAATCGTTTTCTTTCACATCAATTGGTTACCTTTTTGTGGCAGAAAAGTTCAGAGCAGCCCACTGAGGGTCATCGTCTGTTGCCAAATCCGTGTCACAGTTTGATTGGCTACTTTTATTTTTATTTTTATTTTTTATTATAATCGAAAGTGTACAAACCAACTTACACGTATCTCGATTAATTTTTTCTCCAGTTTGATCAAAGACATGTCTCCATGTCGAGATTAGAGAATTCATGAGAGATAAAAATCTCTCGTGGTGTGACCCAAAAAAAAATTGTCAAATTTCAAACTCAAGATATATAAATTTACAGTTTATCTGTATCACCAATATACTTGTCATTTGAGTTTTGTTTGGCTATGTTCAACTTGAGTGTATCAGTACCTAGGCCCGATAAGTCCAATACAGTTCTGGACAGAAAATACATTAGAGAAGAGAGAGGCTAACATGTGACACATGAAGACATTTGATATTATAATTATTATTTATTTATTTTTGTTAAATAACAGATATTTTTGGTACTAAAAATTAAGAAATTTTAATTCGAAACTCAAACGCCAAACTAGACGTGCAAAGACCGTGTGCAAGCACTCGAAGGACTTATCTATACCACCTTGGGGCTTATTAACCTCCCCCCCCCCCCCCCCTCTTTCCTCTCTGTTTTTTACGGGTTTGTTTTATATTTCATAATTAATTTAATAAAATTGAGTTGAAATGGTTGAGTTATTTGACATTTTGGTGTCATAGTTGTTGATTAGCTGGCAAAATTAGGTCATAATTTAATTGTATTTGAACAATTATATAATGGGACTGAATTGAAAATTTTTTATTGGGTAGAATTTTACTTTATATCCTGAAAGATTAATTTTTTTATGTTGTACCTAGAATGTATTAAAAGTGTTATAATAAGGGTTTTTCCGTTGCTTATTCCGTCAAAAATTACTTCATTTGTATTGACGGAATGAGTAACAAAAACTAACGAATAACTAAATTGCAACACTTTAAATACATTGATGGTGTAATGTGAAAAACACAATATTTGAGAGTGCAAAATGAGAATTCTCAAAATTTTAAGGGTGTAAAATGTAATTTGTCCTTTTTATTGTCTCATAATTGTTCTAAAATGTTTTACACGTATTTTAATAACTTTGAATTAATTCTGCCAATCTTATTGAAAATAGATAAATATAATATATTTTTGTGAATTGTGAAAGCTGATCTTAATAGGTTCTACTTAATTAAAAGTTTAACATGAACAATTAATAATTATAATCTCATTCAATAAAATTTTAATGTTGCCACAATTTACGCCAATATTGGGTTTAACGGTTACATCACGTCACCATTGTCACGCGGTGCAAGTGCGACCATCCAATAACAAACCTACAAGTGGGCAAAGTAAACCTCACTTTTTTTACAAATGACAGTTATTATCTTTTACATGGGACATGGTAAGTTGGTTTCTTCTACGTCACCATTACATTCAATGTTTTCTTCCCCCCTCCCCCTCCCTCTCCCCCAACTCTCCAAGATAAAATTGTGGTTACTTCTCCACCAACCATCCACCAACCTATTAAGGGGGCTAAACAGTTTCAAGTGGCTGCAAAGCTGAAACTATTAAAAAGTGAATTCAAGAGACTGATCAAGCCTCAAACTGAGGATGTTACTTTGAAAGCCAAAGCTGTCAAAATGGAGTTAGACCAAGTACAACAACAATTGAACCAGCAACCTTTGAATAATGATCTAAGAAGCCAAGAAAATATCCTTTTAAAACAGTATATAGCTGCAGGTCTAACAAGTGAGGTTGATCATTATAAAGGGTTTTTTTTTTTTTTGAAGGGGGGGGGGGGGGGGGGGGGTCAATTACCTGGTGTTTTGAACAAGGTCTAGGAAGTTGGGAGTTTAAATCTCAGGAGTCTACACATGGCCAGGAATGTTTTAAAGGAGGAAATTAAAGCTGTTGCCTCCTCAATCCATCCAAATAAGGCACCTGGGCCTGATGGATGTACTGGTTGATTTTTCAGGAAAGCTTGGTCCATAATTGGGGTTGTTATAATCTGTGCAGTGTATGAGTTCTTCATGACTGATTCTACTGAGAGAAATCAATAATATCATCATTGCATTAGTGCCTAAGGTCTCAAATCCTCGAGGAATGGAGGATTATAGGCCTTATATCATGCTGCAATACACTCTACAAGATCGTCTTCAAGCAAATTGCAAATAGAATGAAGATTGTTTTGCATGAGCTTATTGATCTTAACCAAGCTGCTTTTGTCCCAGGGAGGAGAATTGGAGATAATGTGATGCTAGCTCTGGTGATAATTAGATGGAGGCTCTCCTAGGTGTGCTCTCAAGGTAGACCTGATGAAAACCTATGACACTCTTGATTGGGAGATTTTGCTCCTAGTTATGAGACAATGCAACTTTCCTAAAGCCATGATTGCCTGGATTACCACCTTCATCTCTACACCGAAGTTTTCTGTTTCAATCAATGGTGAATTGAATGAGTTTTTTCCAAGTTGCATAGTTAAGACAAGAGAACCCCATGTCCCCTTATCTGTTTGCTATTGCTATAGAAGCATTAACACAAATTGTGAATACTGAGGTAGCCGCAACACCAAGTTTAAAATATCATTGGAGGTGCAAAAAATAGGGTATTGTGCGGCTTAGTTTTGCAGATGACTTGTTACTGTTTTGTCATGGTAGTCTTTCATCTGTTGATGTAATATGTAGAGCCTTGGAAAGTTTCAAGATCTGTCTGGCATGAGAGCAAATGCTGATAAGAGCCATATCCTCATGGCTGGGGTCCAGGTTGAGACTAAGGAGTTAATTAGGATATCCCTGGGGTTCATAGTGGGTGCTCTGCCTATAAGATACCTTGGAGTTCCATTAATATCCACTAAGCTAAAGCCAAGTGATTGTTCTTACCTGATTGACAAGACTCAGACTAGGATTAGGAGTTAGGTGAACAAGTCTCTCTCCTTCCCTGGGAAACTACAACTTGCCCAGTCTGTTCTGTACAACATACAAAGCTTTTTTTTTTTTTTAAAGTTCTGTACAACATACAAAGCTATTGGCTATGTCATCTCATTATCCCTTAGGGTGTGTTGAGTAGAATTGAGAAGCTTATCAGGTCTTTTTTGTGGGCTGGCACTGACAATGGCAGCAAAAAAGGCAAGGTTGCTTGGGATGAGATCATTAGGCCTAAATCTCTAAGGGACTGCCTAGTTCTGGTGGAAGCTACACTGCAAGGGCTACTTTGAGGAGCTTGATCCCTCAGCATCCCAAGGTGCATAGCATGGGCTGTCAATACCTAGGATGAGTTTCATTTTGTGGTTAGCTATTAGAGAAAGATTGAGTACCAAGAATCGTATGAGAGCCTATATGCAGCATATTGAATCTACTAGCTTGTTTTGTGGAATGGTGGATGAAAACCATAAGCATCTGTTCTTTGAGTGTCCTATTACATCTGGTATTTGGGCTGGTGTATGGCAACCCAAGTCTTGGCAGGAGTTTATAAGTGATGCTTCTACAAATTGGAGTGGTAGAGCTCTAAGGATGAAAGTCAAGAAATTGTGTCTTGACTGCTACTGTCTACACCTTGTGGTGGGAAAGAAATTCCAGAGTATTCAGAAACGAAGCCAAGGATGCAGAAAGCACATTGAAGGGAATCACTAATACTGTTAGAAACAGACTAGCTTCCATTAAAGTGAGAAATTCTGCTCGGAACTTTGCCATCCTATCATATGGGCAAAGAAAATTTCAATCCAATATACATGCAGGTAACTTGTACGAGTCACTGAACACTTTTCGAAAGGCACTATCCAGTTGAAGGACAGTCAACAGCTACATCTAAAAATTAGAGAGATGAAATCAATCCAACAATCAAAAATGTATTCAACCCTTCGACGAGTAAAACTGTTTTCCATCATGCAGTGGATTCACTGAAACAAAGACATGGTAATGTCGGGACACAGAATACCTGAGAAGCTTAAATAACTCCATCCATTTTCATTTGGCAAGGTCCTGTGCTCAATGACAATATGTTCACTCTAACCCTGCTTTTAATAAAATACAAAGGGGTTGCATTTTCATCCATCGTTTGGTTAGATCCCAATCATGGCAATGCATTTTTCCGTGAACTGCTCAGGATACTTGGGCATGGTCACACCTCGTATATAGGGTGGTGTGAAAGAAAAGTCATCACTTTTCAGCAGTAACACTAACAATGCATCCTGAAACAAAACTTGACTTTCAGGCTCAAAAAAAAAAAGAAAGTCAAATAACTCTATACACGAGCCATATTGAGATTTCTTATAAATTATGGTGGAGAAAATGAAGAGCAGAGCAGAATAACCAATGACTATACAAAAGGTCGAGGAGATGCAACAACTGCAGTTGCTTGATAGGTAAATATCTCTCTACCTAACTGGAGGTATTCTTCCTTGCAGCATAAGCACGATATGCAGCCAATCCAATTACTGCTGCAGCAGCCCCAACTGCAATAGTGAAATAACAGAGTGAAAAAGATAAGTGTACCCATTAGAATTTGGAAATTTTATAATGTTTAGAGTGAGGGAGGGGAACGAAAGGAAACATCAAGGTCCAAGTACGATATCACTTACATTGTCGCATAATCCAAATCAGTCGAAATGTCCAGGAAAACAAAAGATTCACCAAGACCACTATTACACTAGAGACAAAACATTAAGTCATGAATAACTAAAGAGCTAAAAGCATACCTGAAGCAAACATGAGAGAGTGATTGACAAGCTGGCGATATCGCTTCTGCTTTCTCCCAATTTCAGTCTCGGGGACACACAAATGAGGTTGCTCAGCTGCTTCCACAATCCTACCGAATACATTATTCATATCTCTATCCTTCATACTGACACGAATAGGTGCATCAATTCCCATATCCTGAGATATCTATAGAAAAGTTGACAGTTGCAAGTTAATGTGAGAGTTAGCCAAAAAAAAACTACAAAAAACCCTTCCTTTTTTTTCTGCATGCGCATGTTGCTGAGAAAATGGAGCAACTAAAGCAGGTAAATACCTTCGCTGAATCTTTTATTGCCATTGGATATGAATCCAAATCATCCTTGGCTGCAACCAAGAGACAAGGCACCCCAAAACCACTTTCCTCTCCTTGTCTAGCTATGTCCATCAGCAGTTCTGCTGCTCGTTTTAAGGAATACTCATCCGAGCTAAAATAAGCAAAAAGTATTCACATCAGCATATCAAAATACATATTCAAATACACTCAGGTGGGGGAAAGGGAATATGATAAACAATTATGTTATCCACAAAGACTACTGACTATCATTTGAGACACTTGAAGACTTTACTTTACAGGAAGATGACATAGAAGAGGAAAAGGCAGAAGGCTAGAAAGGTAGTCCAGCAATTGATCGAAATAAGCAGTTGCAACAACAAGAAGGTTCACTGCAAATACCTCATCTTTGACAAATAGTACAGTAGTAATAATAGTCTCTCTTAAACTATTGCAAACTTTTTCTCATTTTTCTCTTTATTTTCCAGCACTAAGCCATTTCAGTAAAGGTTACAAATCTATAAACATCATGCCCACCTGTCATAAACAAAAACTGCCACATCACAATTAGCCAAGGACTCCTTATTAGACAGAAGCTTTTTGACGCCATCTTCTGGAATCTCCCGCAAAACTAGGGTTTTTTTAGTTCCCTGCAATGACAGTAACATCTAACAAGTCGACAGAAACTCCATGGAGATGAATGTGCTATGTATATAAGCAGTTCAAATACATAAAGCTAAAGATTGTGCACCTAGCAAGTTACATGCATCAAGATGCACATATTTAAGCAACATAACAAAAGGTAAGATAGATAAATTATATGAAAACTACTCAACTACTTTTCACCACCTTCACTCATTAAATATGGGGGAAAACACCAATAAGTCCTACTTTTCCTTCAAAAGAACCATGAAGTCCTATCATATTTATCTTAGGACAATTAAATCCTACTTTTAATAATTTATTCCCAAGAAGCCCTAAACTTCAACAATGGTTTGTTTTGTTCAAATTTTATCCTTCCCATGAAAACACAAATTATATATTTTGTTTATAATTTTATATTCAATTATATTTATTGAAATATAATTTTTTTTATCTTAAATTAAAATCCAAGTAAATTATACCTTTAATTATCAAAGCATCCAGCATATTGACATGTAGGAGTTCATATGCGAGTGAGTCTTACATAGAATAAAAGTCATTAGATAAATAAATATTTTTTATTTTATCTCTTAAATACAATGTTATAGCTTTGAATGCTTGAATTCTTTTTTCTTTTTTGCCTTAAAATAATAATTCTTTTTTAATTAATTTAAAATGTGGAAAGAAAAGTAAAAAAAACATAATTAGGTGAACTTTTCTCAATAATTGTATTCATATGTCTTTATGGTTGAGATTTGATAGTCAAGTGAGTCAAAATTTATATGTTTAAAAAAGTTAAATATAAAAAAAAATAGAGTTGAATGATTCATCATTTCTATAAATCTTTATTGTTAATTACGTATTTTGAATGTTATGCACTAATTAGAAAAACAATAATTTGCGTTGGGTCCTAATAACAAATATTATTGACAAAATTGTAATTGGTGTGTTGATGGGAAGGATAAAATTGGAAGAAAACATACTATTGATGGAATATAGAACTTCTTGAGAATAAATTGTCAAAAATATGACATAATTGTCCTAAGGTAAACATGATAGGACTTTATGGTTCTTTTGAAGCAAAAATAGAACTTGTTGGTATTTTCCCTTTAATATGTTATCGTGGTTTGATGTGACATGAAGCATAAGTACATGAAAGAGAGAGAAGGAGAGAGAAAGAGAGACTCTACAAAACTACCAACTCACTACGTTTCAACTTTCTCTTGAAAGTACTCACCCCAAGACATTCAACCATATTCACCACATAATGCTCATTTTTTGTCGGACTATAATTGTCTGAGAAAGGCCTGTCATTAGAAACATCAACAAGAAATTTAATAAGGCTAATTGGCATGGGGGAAGAAAGGAAAGAGAAAAGAAATAAGCAATAAACTGTTTGTCGGGCAAGAGAGAGAATATGTATTTTTTGAAGGAAAATGAAAGATTCAAAGAGGGAACAGGGCCAATCAATAAATTTGAACTTAAAACCATCATAAACTGAATCTGAACTGATCAAACTATTTCAACTGCAGTAAAGTTTCAGAGCTACACCTTCCCAACAATGACATCAACAAAGCAGACTTTCCAGAATATTTAGGCCCAAAAACAAAGCATTGGAACACATTTCTCTCTGTATGTCGCTTCTTACGGTCTAATGATCTTCTTCTGGTAACCCAGAGTGCTGATGCAGGATCACTAGCATATCCGATATACATCAAATTAGCCAAACTTTGAACAGGGTCCAGAAGTGTCATTAGGTTCCACTGCAATCATGCGTTCACACAACTAACAGTCAACAAATGAAGATGACTGAAATAGTGCCACATAAACAGTCTTATACTGCAATCATGTTGTTTACATGAGTAACAGTCCACATACAAAAGTGATGAAATAAGAGCACACAATAAGAAAAGTGAAACAATTTATTTAAGCCCCCAATCCAATATATTCATTGAAACAACATACAAAGTCTGATATGCTATAATAAATCAGACCAGAACAAACCAACTGATAATCATGTCAAAAATGGATTACAAAATTCAACCAACCACCAAGAGAATGCAATCTCTCTGAAACAGCATCATGGTCGGTCTGAATAGCAGAAGCACTATTACAAGGATTAAGATGCCAACTAACAAAATGTTCAGACTTGACAGAAGTAGAAGAGCACTTAATTTCATGCTTGTCCACATCTTATCTCATAAATTCAGAAAAACATCCAGACTTCTTTACAGGGAATTTTCAGATGACTTCTAAACTAAAGTGGATAGCTACTACAAGATTACACCCAACATAACAATTTATGCTCAGTAGGCTTGCCTATATTTACATATATAACGAAAGGTCTCACGTGCAAGTATACTTGACGCAAGTATTACAAACATTTCCTTTTCGAGATACTAAACAAACAAAAAAGGTATCCTTGGAGTGTAACATTTTGGGAAAGTGTTTTAGCCCCCATGATAGTGCAACAACCATCACAAGAATAATAGGAATACGCACCTCAGAAAGAAACCCGGAAAGAGATAAGCCCCCCAATGCAGTTTTCTCTGCTGCATCCCTATAAGGAGCTTCGCTCCAAGGACTGAAATTACACATAAAAAGGTCATGTAAGAAAATTACTCTGATGAAAAAATCAACCATGATAAAGATCATTTGCAAAATCTGCACACACAGCATCAAAAATCTAGATATCATGAGAAACCGTTTGTGCCAAAAACTGTGCTTTTGCAATCAAAGTAAAAAATATTGCATGAACAATGACAATATCAAAAAAATAAAGAAAAGACAACCTCATAGAGTGAAGATTCTGCTTTAATAGAAATTTTTAAAGAGTACAAAACGCTAATTCTACTTGTAAACCTAATTTACTAAATCGACCGGATGTTGCAGCTTTGCCAGTGTTGCCTATTTTTTTTTTCTGGGAATGTCGTATAAATGCTTCCACATCTAAAGAACGTGACAGAGAGCTCCTGCAACACATTAAATGTACAAGATGACACGCATTATATGATCAGATTCGACAGTCTACTTAAGTTAGAATGGCAACAATTAAACAGGTAACAGATGAGGCCCATCACACTTATCCCTTGTACATGAGATGTAAAACGAATGGGCAATATTTGCTGACAACCAGCTGGCGTTCTCCTGAAAGAAATGGTCACAATATATACCAAAGAGCTATGCGTACATAAATGCAGTTAAATGATGGAAGAAGACCAACAGCCAATGCTTGCTGCTTACAGAACCAACCTTTCTGGTGCAGTTGAAAACAGATCCTCAAGCTCGGAATGCCGTAGAACTCCATCCTGTCAAGTACCATTGTTCACAAAAAAAAAAAAAACAGAAATTTTGAGACTGTTTGTTGGTTATAGTCGTAGAGAATGGAAACATCAATTCACACTTGCATTGCAGTAGTACAACACTGAAGAACAAGGTAAGTATGACAGATGATCCATTACTTAATCTACCCCTTCACTATCAGATATATGGGAATTTTTCACCTAAATCACCACAATTGAAAATGGATGGAGAGGTTCATATATATTCGCTTATTACTTTTCCCCTAAAAATGTTTTTCCACAGAAAATGAATACAAAATGCAGTTAGATGCCATCCATCTTTAGAATGAACCACCAATTATAAAGCTTATAACCTCAGAGAGTACATAGATGAATAAATATTACTAAATTCCTTTCACCATAAGTGCTATAAAGAATAAAGAAAAAATAAAATGGTTGAAGAGGTTCACTTTTGTATGCTCTTTTTTTTATTGCATTCAATCAATCCTTTAAAGGTTATGGGAGAAAATGATGCTGGGCATCCCTTAAAAATAAAATAAGATTATTTAAGACTAAGGTGTTGTAGGAGTTTGAGACCGGAAATGTGGAAATATGCACAAAAACTAGAATTTAGACTTCCTGGAAATTAGAAACAAGAAAATAGAAAAGCCAGGGTATGAGGCACAAGTCACATGACAATTCAATAGAACGAGAAGAATCAATTTTCTTAGGGTATTTTTTGATAGGAAAGAAAGATTACGTTAATAGTGAAATGGATGTAGTACAATATGAGAGCAAAAGTGGACAAGTTGTCGAGTCGAGCCGTAGTGCAACACAACAAAGAAGAACTACATCAAAAAAAAAAAGTATAGTATGGTTATTCATCATCAAGACGACAAACAGCTGTCCATCTCACAAAGATTCCAAAAAGAGGCATATTTGCAAAATCTTTCATTAGCGATGCCATGGTTCCATAAACCTTCAAGCCCGTCACACTTATCCTCATAAATTCTTGAGTTAATTTCCAACAAAACCACCCAAATGATGGCAAACATTGCAGAATCCCAAAGGGTAATCTTCTTAGGGTATTGTGGCATCTCACTGCTAGGTGAATGGCTTCTCACCACACAATGAAGGAATCACTTCTTCAAAACTTGGCATCTCAAAAAACGTTTAGATACGATAGATCTCCTAACTTCCTTTATAAGGGTGATACTACCTAGCTAGTACACCAGTAATTGAAGTAGAGTCATATAAGTAACATCAAAAATTACCAGCCTTAGTTGGCAGTCAAGGCAAGGTCACTATCAGACAAGTAATGTACTGGTGTTGATAGTTAATTGAGGTCAAAACTACCAATTACATTCTTCTTCTCGTTGGCAAGCAATTGGCAATAGAATAAGTTTGATGAGCCATCCCCAGTTGGCAATCAGGTCAAATGACTTATAGTTAGTTTCCATGGGCCTCAAAGCCAGAAATAGATCAACGGCGCTGGTCTTTAGGCCTCAAATCCAACGCCTAGAGTTGTAGGCCATATGACTTACATTTGAGATGATCTCCAACTTTTTTTTCCTCTTTTTGCTGTCAGTGCTTTATAATAGACTTAATAGTACATCTTGTGTCCCCCAGTGTATCTAAATGTTTGTCTAAGAAACTCTTTTATTCGTCAAGAATTTTGAGCTAGCCCATATTAATGGTTTTAGAAGAGATATGACAAGAGTGTAATAACTAATAAGTAAATCTAAGGCAAGACCAAAGAGACAAAATCATGATCATGCCATGACATTGTTTCCATAGTGTATGGATTGAAAACATACAATGAATCAACTTTTGACAAACGTTTCGTTAACAAATAAATACATGAAAAAAATACTACTTACCTTATCAGTATCAAAAACACTGAAGACTCCCTTCAAAAATTCCACCGCTTCACTAGTCAGCTCCACACGCTACAAAGAACAAAAAAACATTGAACAATTATTTTGAACCAAATGATTGTCTTGAAAAGCAAAAAACTACCATAGTAATGTAGAATAAGAAATAAATCATGATAGTATATGTAACCAATAAGGGGAGGGTAATTTTGTACCAAAATTTTATCCATTGAATGACTTTTGCAACCCACCATACATAACTGGCATAGACATCAAAAAACAGATGCAACATTTTACGTGAATTTTAAAAAAGTTCTAAATAGGGGTCGGACCTAGAGTGACAAATGCTCATCCACCCAAGTAATACATCACGGGTACGAATTCAGAAATTAACCTTCCCAAAAAGGGGATAAGCTTGCCTATTACTTACCTCTCCCAAACCCCGCTATAGGCGAAAGCCTTGTGCAATAGGTACAACTTTTCTTAAGCATGTTTTAATAACAACATAATCATCAATTCCGTATTTCTCCAACACCAGCTACACAACAGTGTATATCCAAAGAAGAAAACAAATGCATATATGATTGTAGTACAGAAAGTTTATTTTCAGTAAACAATGTCTGTTTTCCATTTACAGCCAACTAATAAAGCAAGTTCCCTGCATAAAGTTACCTGATCAGGTGCTCTTTTAAATGGAACTGACAAATAATCATCCCTGAGTTTGAGTTCATCATTATAACCAAATTTCCTTAATACAGTCCATGTAGTCTCAATGCGCCCTTTTTCAATAAAGAGGGCGTGGAGAAAAAAAAATCCAGTCAAAGTAAGCCCAATTTCATTGACTCCTTCAGGTAGCTGCTCTTGTACAACTCTTTGAACACACACTATTTCAGCAGGCTGCAATGGAGCATTGAAACATTTAACCTGTTGAGCAAGATTCATATTATCAACCATTGGTTACAACAAAGTTATATCCAACCGCACAAATAAACTCAAAAAACAGATTTTTTTTGACAAAATCAAAGACCCAAGGAAAGTGAATAACTACTTCAAAGTAAAAGGGCGATAAGTAACCAATTGCCTGAAATTCATTCAGCTCTTCGTTGTTGAGTGCATTATCCATATCATGATCACAAAGAACAAATACTCTTTTCAATGCTCTCATGCATCGGGGTTTCAGAGTCTGTGTTTCTTGATCAAACAGTGGAGCTGTCGGATGAAGTACTGCCTTTTGAGCATAATAAAATACTTCAGGAATCTACAAAAAAAAAACGAACTTCAATTTCTTCACTTATTAGATTTATGACACTCGAATTCAAATGGAGTATATCAAGTTATCATTTCTGAATTTACAAATTTGGTTGTACAAGCACAGTCTGCTGCCTCAAATATCTAAGTAATTATCAAAATATAAAATACTCAAGCTGCATGAACTATTATCCTTCAATAGGGCAACATATTTGTGATGGGAGTAACTGGTTTTTCTTAAAAAGCAAGGAAGCTGAAAGAAGTATGAGAATCATATTTGCCCAATCCAGAATAGCATAAATATATCTTTCCTATTATGACATTTATCATATCATCTATCTTATAGGAGGACATGTTTGTCAATTATATCTCATTTTTTAAAATAGAATAGAAAATGGTAAGATGCAAAAACCACCTTTAAATTAATAACATACATTGCCTACTAGTAGTGTTTTGTTCACCATAAATAGAAATTCAAATATTTATTTCTTGATATATAAGACAGAGGATAGATATACTTTAGGGATTCACCTAGTAGCCCTTAATAGTTATGGTAAACCAACCAGTAATAAAACCAAAAGCAACAAAAATTAAACCATTCTGACAAACCTGAACGAGGGTAGCTGCAGAACATTCCATACATGTTTCAATCTCCCGAAACTGTTGCATGATCGGAGTCATCATCTGCTCCAGACTCGTATGGTGAAGCTCATCTCGCAAATCTAGCTTGCAACCAACCACAATCACTGGTGCCTTGACCTATCCAGTGGTTACACATTATGCACAAATAATAATACAACAAAATTATCAACATTCATTCGTTAGTCATAGAAGACATAGAGAGAACACTGTTGTCGACGTTGGGCAGATGGGGGAGCCCACCATAGTAATCCTCGAACACACTGGAACCTAACTTAAATCAAAAGCTTGGGCTGTTAGGTCGCATTCTTTGCTGCACAATTTATCTTAGGGGATTTAACCCCACACTTTAATCTGAGGTGTCTGTATTTTCACAATAATGGTTCTATGTGATAATTTTTGTTGTGTATATATATATATAAGTACGTGTTTCTTTCCAGCTTCAAAATATATACTATAATATTAAACAACTACTT
Organism: Ilex aquifolium; assembly: GCA_951799425.1. Taxonomy (NCBI): domain Eukaryota; kingdom Viridiplantae; phylum Streptophyta; class Magnoliopsida; order Aquifoliales; family Aquifoliaceae; genus Ilex; species Ilex aquifolium. The sequence goes on along the minus strand of OX637409.1, from coordinate 3,236,487 downwards.
GTAACCAAGGAAGGAATATGTAAAAAAATTAAAGATCAACTAAATATGAAAAGTTCAGAACATATCGTTTTAGCCGTTCAAATTTCAAGATGCATACTTCTAATCGACGAAGCTCGTGAAGCCAGAAAGTATTAAGACGATTAAGCGTTGCAGGCTGATCGCATGCATAGGTTAGCACCACCGCATCGGCTCGCTTTAATTCTTCCGCGAGCTTACCTTTACTCTCCAAACTACATCAAAAATCGCATTAAAGTAAAAAGAAATCGATCAAAAACTTAACGAAAAAGTAAAAGAATGAAAATCACATGTAACTAATAACAAGTAAAATATATGGGATTGCACTTGCTTGGCTTTGTTTGTTGTTGCATTGATCTTTCTTTCTTTGTTCCGCTTAGGTTGCTATTTGGTCCTTAATGCTTTAATCTTGTAAACTCTATGTTTCCATCAATAATAGTCCAGTTTATTTACCAAAGAAAATCACAATTGTTAACCTGGATGCAGTATCGATGATTGTGACGGGAACGCCTTCGGGGTAGAAATCGGCAGGGAGTCGAGTCGGTGGCAGAACGGGCTTAACGGTTTCCAGAAAAGTTTCGGAGGCAGCGGCCGCGATGAGGCTCGATTTTCCGGTGCCACGGTCGCCGACAACCACGACGCGTACGCTGGTGCGGCCGTGCATCGGAGCTGTAACGGACATAAACAAGAAGAGAGAGAGAAGAAGAGTGAGAATGAGATCGTGGTTTTTCGCTTTTTCTGTTTTTGTTGTTTATTTGAGCACAATATATACAGTCGGGTTTGGAGTTCGGAAACTGGACTAACTGTCCAAGCCCTAATTCATGGCAGTGTTGGGCTACTTGGAAAACAAGTCTGAATTACTCGTTGGATAAATTACAGTATATACCCCCTTTTATTAATTTCAGATACACCCTCATTTGTTTCCTAAATTTCATTATGGTTGTTTCTTTTCGATTGTTTGTGGTTTATTCTTGCTTCGTTGCTCGTCACCGCCTATGAGCCAAATTTGAGTCGAGCCCGAGTAGTTTAACTATTTTACATATAAACGAGTCGAGTTTTACAAGTTTGAGCTGAACCTTTTAAGCTTATTTTTTTAGGAAAATTTGGAGGTCGATCCCTCTATATGAATTTATTTGGAGATAAGTCCTGCAAGGAAACTTATTTGGTTTTAAGTCTTTTTTTTTTGTCAATTTTACTATTCTAACTCTTCCCTTTAGAAATAAAATAAACAACATTTGAAGGAAACCCTTCACAGACAGAATCAATCTACTACTCCAGCAATAGTCGCCTTCAAATCCGGCTACAATCTTCACAGCCACAATGTTTCCTTCTCCGAAAATCAAGTAACTGAAAATTTCCAAAAAATCGTTCACATTCAAATTTGAAACTAAATACATTTAGTTTAAACCAATTCGATTTTACTATGGAAGTCATTGACGAAGTTGTTGTTCACTCTTGGCATTCAAAACATATTCAATCCTTTGGGATTTAGAATTAGTGTTAAGGTATGTGATTTTATAATAAAGTTGTTGTTCATTCTAGGGTTTAAAAAAATATTCTACATAATCAAGTTTTCAAAATTTTCATTATTTTTTGCATTCCTAATTTCAAAATGCGATTCATTATTACTAAATTAAATGATATATGTTTCAATTTTTTGGAAGTTTTGTTGGGCAAAACAATCGAAAAATGTTTGATTGTGTTACTTACGGGAAAAAGTTGATGTTACTGTGAGGGAAAATGAAAATCTTTTTTACATATTCGATGTCTTGACATTCACAAGTGGTGATGAGTGTCCTAATTCAACTGGCGATTATGTGTTATTACTCTAAATAATGTAATTTTTCAATTTGTGGACCGTATTTTGTGAAAAAGCAAGGGAAAATTATTGTTACTGTGAAGGAAAAAAATGTCTCATTGATGTTACTATGTAAAAAAAATATCTCATTGATATTACTGTGCAACATATATCCTCCTGAGTTTTGTTAAAGTCATCGTGTTACTATGCATAAAAATTTGATGTTACTGTGAAGAAAAAAATAGATGTTATATTACGGTTTGCAATTGCTATTGTAAAAGTTTGCATTTGTTATTGAATGAGGTTTGCAATTGTTATTTAAATGAGATTTAAATGACGTTAATTAAATGAGGTTTACGGTTATGTGTTATTATTTGAAATGATGTCATACTTCAATTTGTGTGTCGTTTTTTCGTGGAAAATAATCTCATATTGAGTCGTTGTGTAATTGTCGTAAGAACAAAAGTAGAAGCAACTGTGGCAAAAGAAACTTTGATGCACCATATTGGATTTCCAAAATTTTGCACTGGGTTGTTGTTTGCTTTAATTGAAAATTGGGAGTGAGTCCTTCTTATTCAAATAATGTAAAAGATGTTACTAAACTAAGGTTAATATGATATCACAAAAATCCTCAACTATTCAAGTTACTTTTGGACATTGTTATGCTTAATGTATTGTTAATTGTAAAACATTGTAACACTTAAAATTAAGATTGTATTTGGATTGATGTTACTATAATACGTGCTAGTGAATTACATTTAGGAGTTAATGTTACTGTGTTTATGTTACTATGCTAACATAAGCTACTTGGCTATCATTGCCCATGTTACCTTTGCACATTTTTTTGCTAAATATTTAGATGTTTGCTAAATAAATGTGAACACAATTCTATTATCGTGGCAGACAAGCCGAACGCTTTTCCAAGATTTATGAAATGGAATTTAAAAAAACTTTGGACGTCTCTTGCACAAAACAAACTGTCTGACATTGCAAGTGATAAGGTATTTTAAAAATAGTAGTACATCATGTTACTTTTGAAGTTTCCATATTCTTGATCGTATGACAAGGTTACTTTATGATTACTATGTTACTGAAGTGCATCAGTTTTGAAATGCATTGCATGTCACTATGCAGAGCATGATTTGATGAGTGGCATGTTAGTATATGGAAGTGAAGTGCATGTTAGTATCCTTCTCTGGGTAATTTAAATGATTATGCATTAGACACTCTCCATGTCACTTTATGAAATGGAGAATGAGTAATTGATTTGAACATTTCTTATATATAATCTCCACGTTAATACTGATGTAATTTTACAAATATCAGGTTTTCAAAAGGAAACTTAAGAAAACACGTATTGAGAAGCACTTAATAAAAGCAAATTGGGAAAATACCAAGGATGTTCCTGATAGTGTGGTGGTTGCACAACAATGCACTGCTGCCAAAAAACGTGCTTTTAATTCTGATTTGGAAGCGACAGATGAATAACTAATGTTGATACTGACGATCATATTGTGGATAATGATATTGTGCATGAAAGTGATGGAGAATTACATGTTCTTATTGATAATCATCATCATGTCCAAAAAGAGACTTCAGACGTCCAACAGTTTGATGTTTTTGTTGATGTGACCATTCAAGAATCAACATTTCTTGACCCAGATGAATTGTTAACATATGAGGAAGAGTCACAACAACTTCACATGACAATGAAGGTGTGTCGGGATTGATGGTTGATAATGAGGTGCAAAAATTCCATATCCAAATGCTGAATGTGAAGAACGAAGCACTACGAACTGTCATCAAGAATATCAGAGAAAGCCAAAAGGAGAATGAATTAAAAGAGATTGAAGAGTATGTGATGAAACTTGTTGACATGAACAACCAGATTTTAGAATTGAAGGTTTTAGTTAATCTTATGGATAAAAACAACGAAACACAAGAAGATCAAATTAAAACACTGAAATCAATGATGTTCGAATTAGAAGAAGAGAATAATTCTCTGCATGATGTTGTAGTTGATATGGTCGTGCATGCAGTTATTCAGAGATACCCAAGCACTCCACCAAAACCTCAACCCACTGAAGGTAAATAACAAACTTCGATGGTGAGAAAAATCAAAGGGAAAGCAAGAAAAAGAAAGAGAGACAAAAATTATGAGTATAGTAGGGAAAAAAAAAGGAGCAAAGAAAAATTTGAAACAAGTTGAAGGCTAAAAACAAGTAGATAAAATTAAATGAAAGGAGAATATACCAAAGAGCTATATCGATGTTGATGATTTGGATCTTATAATGCCAAATGAGAAGCCAAAAAGTAAGAGAGTTGAAGCTCGGAGATGGAAAGTTTGCAAAAAATTTGGACCAGAGATGTACGACAAATTGCATCAAATGGATAGACTGAAGGAAAAAAGTAAGTAATTTAATGACCACTATGAAACACTTTCTACATACTGTTGTTTATACTCTATTTTCATTAACATGTATTGTTTTTAATTAAAAGGGTAACGTTATGGAGTGGAAAAAAGTTAAGAAATATCATTGATGTTGAAGATGTATTAAAACTCATGGATGGGAAAGAGCTTCACAACAATGTAATTTACTATGCATTGTGACTGTAAAAAAAAAATAGAATTAATATGAAATCTGGAATCTATGTTAATTAACAAAATCATGTTATCACTCAGGTAATTGATTGTTGTGTAGAAATCTTGATGGATGAAGTAAATTGCAAATGTTTCTTTTTCAACAGTCTGTGCTGGGTGAGTGTTGGTAACCTACATTGTAATCTAATTTCCGGGTTATTGCACTAGTAACACCAATATAGTAACATGAATGTAATAATAACACGAGTCTAATAGTAATATTCATGTTACTATATATTTACTTTGGTGTTACTGTACTATGTTGACATTGTTCGACCTTCAAATTTTATATATTACTGTTGTTTAACGTGTAGACATATGTAACGGTTGAAAAATAATAACACTCTTGGCAGATTGAGATAGACAATAACCTTAACAGGGGCAAGTTTGGTAATTACTTGTATTCCAAATGAATTCAAATGACAGCAGAGCCAACCCATATCATTCTACTGGACATTGCTTGTACTGGATACAGATGTAGGGGAATGGACTCACTACAACTCCTTAAAACCTCGCAAGGGAATGAAGGATAAGTGGTTTGAGGATGCCAAAATATTGGTAAGTTAACTAAATGTTAACAACCCACGTTATTTGATATGCACGTTGTACAAAATTAACAGGCTTTTTTATTGTGGCAGAAAGCATACGTGGAAACAGCATCCAAGGAAGGACAAATGAAGTCTTTGAAAATAAAAAGAAGAAATTGTAATCAGCACACAGGACATCAACTGTCCAATATATTTATATGAAAAATGCCCTCAATAAAGAGAAGACACGTACGTAAATAATAAAATAGTATACCTTTAAATGAATTATATTAAATATCATTAACAAATTACATGAATGCAGGGTCAAATGTGGATTGTATGTGTGTTACTTAATGAAGCAGTTTGCTCGTGGAAAGAAAATAGAAGAGAAACTGAAATCACCACAACTTATAGTTCTACGAATAGAGATGTTGTCTACATTCATAAACCATAGGAATGCATTGACTGTTGAAGACTATAAGACAAGATCAAGATTGAAAAAAAGATACTAAAAAAATAGGAATTGGTGATGTTGTGAAGTTACTCATTTTTTAGCTAGTTGCAGGGTTGGTTAAAAATCAGTTGTAATTGTTTGCTGGTTGATAATTGGTTGAAATGGTGTATTTAAACCTTTAGAAATGTGGTTTGGTGTTACATACTGATATTAAATTAATATGTTGATGTAGGGTTGTGTATTTGTTTGTAATGGAATGTTTAGGGAACAAAGAAAACTCTGTTCACATTGTAACTCAAATAATAACATGCTCAAATATGTTCCAACTTGCTGAACCATTTGATTTTAGAATGTTGAAAAAGTGTTGTATGTGGAAGTGATATGTTATTATACGTATGATTGGGTATTGTTTGTATATATTTGTTTGAAAAACAGATGAAACTTTGTCCTGATTGTCTACCCAAAAAAGTAACATGAGTAGTAACGTGGTTTAAATTTGTTCATAATTAGGGAATCACATAAAATCCGTTTTAATTTTTCATTTTGAAATGAGTTTGTAATATTATTGCACGATTGATTATTGCCTCTAATGATCATTAAATAGTAACATTATTAGTAACACATATGGTCACATTAATAGTAACATGGATCATATCTTGTCCATGCAAGAAAAATACTACATTATTAACTTATCACACTAGATAACCCATGATATTCCAAATGTGTAACATGACAAACTTAAAAACTGAATAAAAAATAACATCTTATTCCATAAAATGTAACATGACAATTTAAAAATGCAAAAGTTTGCAAATGCTCGTTACAAGTCTTTTTATTATGACTACCTAAATGACCACAATGAATTTTTCTAACAAGTTCACCCATAGACCTAAATCTACACTTCCTTGAACGGCCTGATTATTTTTTTGACAATGGTGACAACATATCAACATCACCCTCTAAAAAGTCAAGACGACCAAGTGTTTGGAATGGGGTGTATAGGTTCAGAATAACACAGTCGGTAAGTAGTAACCTGATAAATGTAATCAACAAATTCATTAACCGTTGATCTGCCATTAGTAGAATGAGCACGTGCATCTCTCAATATCAACCGTCATGGAAGGATGTGAATTAACCTCAAATACATAAGATGATGACACCCTAACAAACCAGGAACGATACTCAGTGAAAGCAGCTTGAAGATTGACTTCAATAATTGGACAATTAACAGCGTTCCAATGTGACGATGTATTCAATCGACAACCCATTTGGTTTATAATATGCCCCCTTATTGTGTCAATCATTCTTGTGATAGGTAGGTGACATGACTTCGTGATCCAAACATTGAATGACTCTGTCGCATTTGAAGACATCTCTTCATAACATTTTTCCTTGAAAAATGCATTCGCCCATTTTTCAAATGGAAGGTTTTCCAAGAACCTATTAGCAACAGCTCCTCCTTCATGTCGAAACGCATTAAATTTCTCATTGAAAAATGCTTCTGTCAGAGAAGAAACACATATTGTAAACACGAAAATCATATGCTCACGAAACACATGGGTAAAACGAACCCCACTGTACTTCTCTCTCAAATTTGTTTTTAAATTTTGTAGGCAGAACGAATGGTGCACTGTTGGGAATACCTTTGGCTTTGCTTCCATCAAGCTAACATTCTGATCGGACATAATGGTAAGGTCTCTACTATTATCAACAATCACAACTAATTGTTGCAAAAACCAAGGCCAGACACACTCATTCTCCAAATCAACAACAACAAAAGTCAATGGAAACAAATTTGTAATACATACATCAACATAAACAGTAACATCAAATCAGTAACATACAAGAAAAAAAATTATAATCAACATATACTACTTAATTTAAAAGATAATAGCAAAATAAAATTAGTAACACCAAATTAAACCAAAAATCACCTTGATTGCTATCTTTGACAGTCGCAAACAAAATAATATTTTTATACCTCCCCTTTAAAAATATATCATCAATAAACAATATGGGTCAACAATACTTAAATCCATGTATACATGCCTTAAATGACATGAACAACCTACTAAAACGCTACGTGTCCGAGTCACCTTCCAACACAAAATGACTATTTGGATTACTTTGATTAACAACATATACATACCACCGTAATTGTTGGTATGACAACGAATGATTCTCGAAAAACATACCCTTTATTTTTTCGACACTCATCCAAGCTTTGTCATACGATATGGTCAAACTATCATCTGAATGAAACATACTTTTCACATCAATTGGTCGTATATTAGGTTTTTGCCGAATGTTGTTAACAATAAGTCATCAACCAAGTTAGAAGTCATTCTTTTGTTTTTTGTTGTATGTGCAGCTGCACCATATATGTGCTCATTGTTTAACTTCTTAATATAAAATCACCAGTTAATCCTTTGGAGTGTAGCAACAACAAACCACTCACACTCAATAGAATATTTCAAAACACATTCAGACTTTACTCTTGTTTTTCCATTATTCACATAATTAAACTGAAAATCAACCTCGATTGCATATTTGCATAAAACATTTTGAAAATTAGCTACCCCTCACTCAAACTTCTAACCAACCTCTACTTTTTCATTGGACCATCTATCAGTCAATAAAATCTTCTCATTGTGAGAACACAAACGAAGGAGAAGATCATCCTCAAGACAAAAAATGTCAACAGATAATTCAGAACTTTCCACAACTTCCCCACCCTAAAAATCACGAACTTCATTCCCTTTTACAACAACTGTAACATCAACATAACTCAAGTGAACAAATCATGCAATTAAAAACATGTTTCTCATGTCATAATCATTTTGTAAAACGTAATGGGGATGTCCAGGAATAACGTACGACAGGATAATACAACTGGAACTCAAACCATTTCAATTGTCACAAACACTATATAACACATACTCAATAGTGAAATTCATTGAAATTCTAATAACAACAGTTTCAGATGAATACTTACAACAAACTAATATGTTATCATCAATCTGTTACAACCAAGAAAACAAATATAAAGGAAAAAAACATTGAAATACGAAAACATATCAATTCTAATTCCAATAAAGTACGAATGGTAACATGAAAAATTAAAATAGAAACTAATTTCAAAAAAAAAAAAAAATTTATGTACTGCATTATGTCTACACCACTAACATTCATGTTACTATGATTGTGCAAACAAAAAAATGAATTTACTAGATTCTGATAAAGAACAAACATACAATGACTGTGGCTTGGCGTATTAGCAATAAACAAATCAAATAATCGCCAATCGATTTAAGAAAATAACTCTTAGATGGTCGTAAAGTACGTCGTTGTAAAAATTCCAATAAGTAAAATTGAATTTTTGGCAAGTAACATACAAATTCCGGCAATGACAAAAACAACAATTACAATGAATACCTCAATAGATCTGATTGTTCCAGCACACGAAATCAAGAATAGCCCGAACTCCAACAAATAGTAAGTGGAACTTGAATTACAACTTCACAATCTCTAACTCAAATTGGTAGTTCGTCTACAAACAATTTTGAACTCTAGCTACTACTTGTATCACCTTCAACCCCCCCCCCCCCCCCAAAAAAAAAAACACAAAAGCCTGTTATTCAAATGTATAACAAAACAAAAATTGATAAGAATTTAAATTTGAATTATTAAGGAAATCTTCTAATTTATTGTAGTAAATCAAGCACTCCTAGGAGAACTTGAACTATATATCATTGAACTAACGTCTGTGACATTCCATAACTGCCCAAAACTAACACCGTTAGGAGTATTTTTAAGATTAAAAAAAAAATGGACTTAACTATTTACTAATAAGATTAAAAATGGACTTATCCTCAAATAAGTCTAGGAGAACTTAACCCAAATTTTCACATTTTTTTAAACAAGCCTAAAAATTATTCAAACTCAGTTTGTTTAAAAAACGAACCAGCTCAAAATGGACCGAACTCAAATAACTCGATTCGATTATAAATCCAAATGAGGATCCGTAGAACCTGATGGGGCCGAGCCCAAAGGCCCAACTCATGTTATAAGCCCGGTCCGAGTTTATAGCCCGACTCCAAGAGATCCAGCAAATCCAGCCCAATGTGGTCAACCCGGTCAAGCTCATCAAGCTCAAGGAGCTACATTAGCAGGGAGTACACAATGTCAAGTTCAAGGAGCTATATTAGTAGGGAGCACACAAGGTCATCCAAGGACCCCCTGGCGCCCAGACCATCCCAGGCGCCCAGGCCATCACGCTAGGCGCCCAGGTCTCCTCTTCAGGCGCCCAGGTCTCGTCCTCAGGCGCCCAGGTCTCGTTCTCGTCACCCTGGAGTAAGGGTCATCTCAAGAGCCTCATCAACTCCTCACCTCATCCTTTGACCGAGTTTCATGGAGAGCACCGCAACTGTCTCGCCTGTTGAGAAAAAGTCGCCAGCTCCACCACAATAGCTATTTAGTTACTATTAAGTTGCTCCAGACTGTTAGGAGATAACTATAAATTGTAAGCCCTATTAACACTTGGGGGGCAGATCAGATCACACTCTACTGAGCACAAAAAATCCTCTCTATCTCTAAGCCTGTAACTCTCCGTTCTCTCTACTCACCGGCATTAATAAAATATCGGCAACCTTTTGCCATTTAAAAGTGGACGTAGGTCACATTGACCGAACCACTATAATTCCCGTCTTCTCTCTCTACTTTAATTACTGCATTTATTTCCAATTAATTAACAGGTGATGTGTAAAACCAATTTGTGCATCATCAGAACCCATGGGCCAACGAGGTTAAACGCCCAATAATGAAACGGGTTAGTGCAGAAGGAAAGCCCAGTGCATTTTTGGGCTGTAGTCCACCAGACTCGTGGGCTCTTTCTTAGAAACCAGGGCCATGATCTCTGAGACATTTTGAAGAGAGTGATCCACTGAACGACAAACATAGCGATTACAAATCGCGGGTTTAACAAATGCTGCTCCGTCGCCTCCGCCCATCCCTCGCCGCCGTACGCTACTTCTCGACGGAAGCTGCGACGACTGCGGATCTCGCATCCTCTGAAGCCACCGTCACAAGAACCGGTGGCCGAGACACACTGGGTAGGAGACTTCTGAGTCTCGCATACGCGAAACGCAGCGCCGTCGTTGCTATACATAAATGGAAAGAGGAAGGGCACGCTGTTCGCAAGTACGAGCTCAATCGCATCGTCCGTGAGCTTCGAAAGCTTAAGCGCTACAAACACGCCCTCGAGGTTTAGTTTCTCTCATCCCCCCTTCTCTATACACACACACAGTCATATATAACTATATGTATTATTGGCGATGATATAATGCTCAAGCATCACTTTATTATTTGGGGAACTGAGTATATGTCTAATTGATATTGTGGGCTTCGAATTTGAGTACGTGTTTGGTATTGGGAGAAAGGAATGAAGGGAAATACGAAAGAACTAGGCTTGCATTTGGTTTCAACTTTGAAAGATGAAAACTGAACAATGAAATGCTTAACTGTGAATAGTTCAAAGAAAATTTTAGAAATGCTGAACTGTGGGTTGTGTTCAATGAGAATGCTCTTTTTTCTGGGCCTTGGTGCAACGGTTGCTCGTGAAGGTCAGGTCACAGGTTTGAGTCGCGGAAACAGTCTATCTATTTGGAGGGAAGGCTCCTTACATCTAACCCTCTCCAGACCCTACAATGACGGGAGCCTCAGGGTAAGCCTTTTTTAGTTTTATGAACATGAGTAAATGGCTGGATTGGTTATGGTCACTCATCATCATTGAGCTCGGCATTGTGGGCGTAACAGACTGGTATGAATTACAGAAATACTACGAAAGGAGGGAGGAAATGAGAAATGAAAGTGCCTTGCTATCTAGAAATAATGTCACAATGTAAAGGCCTTGTTTGAGTTTTGCCTTGCTATCAGCCATGGTTCTTGTCACACCATAATCAAGTTGATTTACCCTACGGGTTGCATCTATGTTTATACTCGGGAATTAAACATACCCAGCATCTACGGCTAGAATTCCATTTTCCTCTGGTTTCTGCTTCTGTAGACTTGTTAATGTCTCATTTTTAGGATTTCTATATGTTGAAAGAATTGTAGCAAAAATTTGTTTTCTCATTTCTTATACCATCCATATTTGATTATATTAATTTTCTTGTCAGGTTAGCATGCATTTTCATCCCTATGGACTCACTTGGTCTGCAAATATGCATGTTGGAGCCATCTCACAAATGTTCCGATCATGTTTTACAGGATGTTCTTGGATTTAATTTTTTAAAATAAGGGAAAAAAAGTTAATATATGAGGAATTATGTACTATTATTTCTTTTAGACTTTTCAAGGAAAAACAAAAAATAAATGTAGGCGACACTTTTTCGCTAAATTTCACTATGAGATTATATCAGCACTACGTTCCTCAAAAATGACAACCTCAACTTGGTTATTTGCACAGATATGTGCATGGATGACATCTCAAGAAGATGTTCAACTGTTGCCGGGAGACTATGCTGTCCATTTGGACTTGATTGCAAAAGTTCGTGGTTTAACCAGTGCAGAAAAGTTTTTCGAAGATCTACCATATAAAATGAAAGGCCAACCTACCTGTACTTCCCTTCTCCACACCTATGTCCAGCACAAAGAGTCGTCTAAAGCCGAGGATCTGATGGAGGAAATGTCAGAACGTGGTTTCCTGAAGTATCCCCTTCCTTACAACCACATGCTGTCTCTTTACATCTCAAATGGGCAGTTAGAGAAGGTTCCTGAAGTGATACGGGAACTAAAGAAGAACACCTCACCAGATGTAGTCACTTACAATTTGTGGCTGACTATTTGTGCCTCGCAGAATGATGTTGAAACTGCAGAAAAGATCTTTCTTGAGCTAAAGAAGGCTAAAATAGAACCGGACTGGGTAACATATAGCACACTGACCAGCATGTATGTTAAAAGTTCACTCAATGAAAAAGCATCTTCCACTCTGAAAGAAATGGAGAAAAGGGCCTCTCGAAAAGTTCGAGTAGCATATTCCTCCCTTGTTAGCTTGCACACAAACTTGGGTAATAAGGATGAGGTTTACAGGCTATGGAAAAAGATGAAGGCAATCTTCCGTAAAATGAATGATGCCGAATACACATGCATGATATCTTCTCTAGTCAAGCTTAAAGAGTTTGAAGAGGCAGAGAAACTTTACACTGAGTGGGAATCTGTTTCTGGGACTGGTGACTGTAGGGTTCCCAATTTACTTCTTGCAGCATACATCAACAAAAATCAGATGGAAATGGCCGAGGATTTCTACAATCGGATGAGGCAAAGAGGGATCAATCCTAGTTACACTACTTGGGAGCTCCTTACATGGGGTTATCTGAAACAAAAGAAGATGGAAAAAGTTCTAGATTGTTTTAAGAAAGCGGTTGGCAGTGTCAAGAAATGGAATCCTGATGACAGGATGGTTCGAGAAGTATTTAAGTTCCTCGAGGAGCATGGCAATATAGAGGGTGCAGAGCAATTGTTAGTTACTCTTCGGAAAGCTGGTCATGTTAATACAGAGGTATATAATATGCTTCTGCGAACTTATGCAAAAGCTGGTAAAATGCCTCTCATAGTAGCAGAGCGGATGAAGAAGGACAAGGTTCAATTCGATGAGGAAACTCAAGATCTCCTTAAATTAACTAGCAAAATGTTGGTGAGTGAAGTTTCAAGCTGTCTTTCTTGAGCAGGGCACCGAATGAGTTGCTTCAAGATAGGAGTTTGTGGCCCTGCCACCCTCTGCTATCAAAATAGACACATTTTGCAGATTAAGAGTACTCTTGGCTAAATTTTTGCCTGGTTTTTACAGCTGGGGCAAAAAGAGCTCACACGGGTGAGAGTTACATTACCTGTGTTGTGTAATTTCACTTAAATCTTCAATGATACCCTTCGTTTCTAAAGTTCCAGAGTAAGTGTAGACTGGGAAATTGGTAATTTGGGATTCATTGGGAAAAATGATGGTGACGAGAAGTCATCGGTGATCAAGCGTCATTGTGAATGATTGATGACGTTGTAAATGTCTTACTATAAGCAGAAATTTGAACACAGGAATTCACTGAAAATTCTATAAAGGGATGGATGGAAGTGCTTAACAAACCTGAAATTGTCAAATTGTTGTGTCAAATGTGAAATAAACAGTAAGTATATCCTAAGTGATTCTCAGCTTACATAATCCCCGAAAATGCCAGAAAAAAAAAAAAGGGGTCTGATGAAATCACCAGCCGATGAATAAACAGAACACTTCAAGCATACCATTGTATATCAGCTCAGCAAGGCAAGAAAGAACCCTAACAACAAAGGTATAAAGTTTTTAGTCAAACCAACAGGAGGAGCTGAATTTGCAGAATTGTCGGTTGTGAAGCTTCCTCCAGTGGTGTGTGTGCTTAAAACAACCACTATCCAGTCACCTTCAAAACCAATACCAGCTCCGGTGTAAGTGCTGTCATTCAGATACTGCGTGTACTGAGACTCTGTATAGTTTGTGAGCACAAGAGCTGGGACTAAGTTAGGAACGCAGACAGGCATCACAACGCCGTCTCTAGTGTCAGTGATGTTTAGATGGCATTTGGCGAGTAGGTCAGGATAGTTGGAAAACTGAGGTTCGGTGCCTGGAACAGTATCTGCCCCAGTAGTATTCGAACATGGTTGATTCTTGAACTGGGTTGCTACTTCATCAGCAAAGCAGTCTGCATTACTGTTCTCAGCAAGGGTAGTCAGGTTCACCAATGATCGATAGCTATTTAGGCCCTGAAGTAGATTTGCCTTCTCATCTGCAGTAAATTTTATTGAGAACTTCTTGTAACAACAACAATAATCAATGAAATTGAGAGGAATCGAGATACAGATACATACTGTAGGTTGAAGTGAAATTAATTGTCATGCAACAATTACCAAACTCCTATAGGTAGCTTTATTTTTGAAGGCTTCACTTTTTCAATTGAAGCATTTCCCTTGAAAAAATAAATTTCTCTTCACATTTCCAAAAGGTGTAGCAAGCAAGAAACAGAATTCTAGCTCAAGATCATTTAAAAGAAACTGTTTTACTTTATGTGGTTTCAATGGCAAAACAAAGGTTGGATCTGCTGTTCAACGCCAATTTCAGATCTTGCTTTCACGCCACCAGATGAACGTATACAGCTTGAGTATGGGCATTATCGATTACAAGCATTTTTCTATATGGATAAACACAAGGACAGCAAAAAGAGCTATTCATTTCACTTCAGCTGTGGATTTAGAGGAAAGGGTTCGATTTACCCGATAACATTCATACGCAGCAATGCATCATTTTACTCTCCTCTGAAGTTTCTCTTGAAAAAGGTCATCAAGAGAGTTCTCTTCATCAAATCTCAAAAGCTTTATTCGTAAAATTAATGAGGGATTTCAGATGGGAGTCCAGGAATCTAGCTTTGGCAAATTAGATGGACAAATAATGTGCATTGCTATGATTTTAAAAGTGTGCATTTTTTTTGGGTTTTGGGGGGATTTTCCCCCAATGAAGAGAGAGTGAGTCTCTTGGAGGCCACCCAAAACCACCTGGGTTAGGTTTGTATTTGTTCAAAAAATGTGCAGTTAAGCTGCAGAAATATAATCAAGAACTTAGAGGGAAAAGCAAAGGATCCAGTTTAGGCTACAATATGAGACAATAGACATTACTAAAACACAAAACATGAAAACCCGACGAGTAACTCAAGTGGTAATAGAGACAAGTTGTAAATCTAGAAGTCATTAGTTCGAATCTTGGCAATCCGTTGAGGCCAGACACGAGGAATTTATCCCTCATGAATTTTCTAGTCCCAACATGGATGACATGCCTTTGACCGGACCTGAAGGGATTAATCGAGATGCGCGTAAGCCGGCCGGACACCCTTAACCATTGAACCAATAAAAAAACACAAAACATGCCCTGACTTTCCTGAAAATGCCAGGGGCAAACATCTAAATTTCAGCATATTAACTCAGGAACTTTGTTTTTTTTGGTTCTAAAAGTTCATTCTCCTACTTTCAGAATCAAATGAGAGTCATAGAGAAAATTGCCCATTAGAGGCATAGATCATGAAGCCAATTAAGTTATGAATTAGATCCAAGGCCATCAAGCAACAAGTCAGCCTAAATGCACAATGGTTCATTGACTCTATAGATCATGACCACTGTGATTCAATCAAACCTCAAAGCAGCATAACATTATGCATAGCACATTGGTTTCCTTCAAATTTGATCCACATACAGCTAACTAAGAAAAGACCCATTTGCAAATTATATATCTATTCTATTATATTAAAAGAGATCCAGATTAGAACTGCGCCAATGGAGAGAGAGAAAGAGAGAGGAGGGTAATGAAAGAATGTTTACCTGCAGATTGGACCTGACAAGAGAGCAATAGAATGGCATGAAAAATGAGGAGGAGGTGGTGCCTCTGAAGAAAACCCATTTGCTGTTGAAATGAATACAGAGCCTCTGACCTGAAACTCTGCATTCACAGAGGAAATAGAAGAAGAATCGTACCAGTACCACCTTCCTCAGTAATATATCTTCAAAAATATTATTTTTAGAGTCTGAGTTTCAGAATCAGATCTCAAATTCCTTTCAGTTTGGTACTTTTAATTGTTTGGTATACCCTACATGACTTGCTCACTTCACAAGCAAAACCAGCTCGAAAAGACACGGCTCACCGACCGGTATTTCGTCCAATTTACCTTGAAGGTTTTACTTCTTGAGATCAAGATTTTAAATTTATTGGGCGACAAAAAATATAGTTGATTAGTAGGATGGATCTCAATTATTTGGACAAATCGTATTCAAGTCTGTGGGTTCGAATCTTTACCAAAACGAAGTCTTAATTTAACTGGTGTATAAATTAAGGAACCGGATCATACATCCGAGGGTTGTCCTCAATTTTATTCAGACTCACGAGTCTTAATGACATAAGCGCGCTTTTACTTGTAGGGGACAAACCAGAAATTTCCTCCTATTACCAAAAGAAAAAAAGAAAATAAAAGAAGACATGGCTGTATTATGACTTTTGTGAAGTATTTATAATTATATATTTTAATTTGAAGCATGTTATTATTAATTGTGAAAATAGTAAAACTAAATAAAATAGTGAAACAAAAAGGTTTTCAACATTATAATACTTATCATTTTCTTTTTTGCCAAAATTTGTTGCACCAACTCTACGTAGATCATTAGATTAGTGTGTTGTAGCAATTTGTACTAAAAATTCAATGATTATGATTATGTCATATAATTTGGGATTTAAGGCATTTAAAAAAAAAAAATTTGGGGGTAGCACTCAACTTTATCGATGGTCGAGAGTATTCATGTCAACTTACGCGTACATTGACTAATCCTTTTCTCCGATTCGATCAAATAGAGGTCATCTACATCAAGATTAGGGTATTCATGAAGGATAAATTCCTCATGGTCTAACCCCAAGTGATTGCCAAGATTTGAACTCAGGACGTCTAGATTTATAACTCGTTTCTATTATCACTTAAACTACCCTTGAAATTTTTAGTATCATAATTTCATCATGTAATTTATGGGATTCAACTATCCTATCGAAAAATTCTTTTTTGTTGTCATTGTACCTTTTTTTTTTTACCATAATAACAAAACATGTTTCAAATTGTCTTAATTTGTTATTTCATTTCACTTTTATATTTTTATGATCAACAATCACAAATAAAAAATAAAATTTATGATTAAAATTTATTTTTTAATATGATATCAAAAATATTTTTTTTTTTTAGGGTTTTAAGGGGGCCGGTACCCTTTTTAGAAATTATAGGTCATAAAGTACTTCTTTTAAAAACATAGGTAAAAAAATACACAATCCCTAACAAATCTCTAAAATACCCCATTCAGTAAAATGAGAATCGATTCCTATATTTTTGCCTCCACAACCGAAACTTAAGAGATCTCAACTGTTACACATAAACCTTTTCAATATCGCTGGAAACCCCATTCTTCCAAAAACTTCCATAAAACCTCATTTTGGATTTTCAAAACTTCCTGTTGATCGTTGCTGAAGAAGTGAAAATCACTGTTCATAACTAATGAGGTTTTTGATTGTTTCACCGTGAATAAGTGGAAATCTCGCCGGAAAACATACATTCTTCCAATGTTTGGTGAGAAACCTTCCCTAAAACCTCATTTCTTTTCAAAACTTCATGTTGATCGCTGAATAAGATGTGAAAATCCCTTTGAATAAGTGATGGATTTTTTGATGGGTTCACTGTGAATAAGGGGAAATATTGATATCAGACGGTGACGACCATACCGAAATTCATCGTTGAAGAAGAAGAAGATCGTTGAAGTTTTTGGAAAGAAATTGATAACTCAAGAAAAATGTTGTTTCTCCCAACGTTTTTATTTTATCTATTTTTTTTCCCTCAATTACCTTTCTATTTCTGATGTTTGGTACTACATGTATAGCAAGTGTTCGATCATTTGCCAAAAAAAAAAAAAATTCAAAGAGGCCATATACATTGTGTCATGCGTCATGTCAATGTATGCAATGTAACATTGACTTGCAGTAGTGTGACATTGGTTTGTATCAGTGTGAATTTGGTTTGTATCAATATGACATTTTCTACTACCAGTGTGACATTGTCTTATAGCACTGTGACATTATCGTGCGAGGTGGCAAATCATCTTTCGAATCAGAATCATCATCTTGATTATTACGATCATTCTCATTTGAGTCATCATCATTGACATTTATCCTCACATGAACATGATTGATGCTAAGAGACCGTAACGATTTAAAAAAAAAAAAACACATATGGACGACATACCTGATGCACTTTTTCCATTGTAATTAACTGGAATATGTTTGAAAATCCGGTTACGGAATGAAATGAATGACAGAGGAAGATGTTTGAATGATAGATGAATATGTGTGAAATGTTTGAATAAACGGTTGGTCAATCACACATGAATAGGTAATTTAAAATTCAAAAAAGATATAGCATAAAATTAAGAAACTAAATTCCTAATATAACCGTCATGTTTGTCTCTAATTAATAAAAAAAAATGGCAATTTAGGAAGAGAAAAAATTATAATTCAGTAAAAGTGTATCTCTTTACCAAATATTTACATATAAAGATATGTATACATATATATTTTATATTGAGGTATTTTTACATAAATAAGTATGAAAGAGTGTACCTTTTCACAAATTTTTTTTTTTTTTTTAAGTACAACAGCCCTCGGCTATAATTTATTGGTGCCTTGTCCGCCTCGGCCCACTAAAGACAAGAACGCGAGAGAAAAGGGAAGGACTGATAGTCTGATACACTCCGTCTCTCTCATATTCTCATATTGGACCGTACTGATCCGTCCTAATTAGCCCAAGTTAAGAATTGGGTGGAAGCCTGGGTTTTTAACCGAGTTATCAGTAACACTGGAAAACGATTCAAAGTTAAATGTAGATTTGGCCCAATTTTATTTTGGGCTTAGGCCCAATCTGTATGACTATTGATGGAACTAGAAGGATACTGTCAGTTTATCCCCCAAGTTTTATCTAAATTTCGGAGAAGCACCCTCAGATTTGACATATAAGTCATATTATGACACTAACAATAACTCATGCCTGAACATTGATCGTGGACATGAAAAAATCAAGTATCGGTGAAAAAGCCTAAACTACATCTTTAAGACGTTTGTTAATGGTGAAAATGAAAAATTATCATTTGCATCCTAATTATTTTCATCAATAATGATTGTAAAACTCAAATTTATTATCAAGGACTAATTCAAATAAGCACTTATGGTAATCAAAATAAGTTTTCCTGGTGGTGATTAAGTGGCAATATTGAGGACATTATCTTCTACATGGCATGAAAATGATTATGGTAAGTAAGTTTATCGACAAATTGGATTTGTATTGGTCCAAATTTAAAATCAATTTAAAAATTGATTCGAAGTTGATTCGATTATTCAATAAATTTTATTTTTGCAATTTATATCTGAATCAATTAAAAATAAAAAATGTGATCCAACAATTTGATCCTATTTGAATAATTTAATTAGAGCTAAATGTGAATAAATCTTATCATATTTTGGCTTAATTATATGGATTAATCTCAAATTGCACCCCAAAAGATCGTTCGAATTTTAATTTGTACCCTCAAATATCAAAAATCTCAATTTGCACCCCAAAAGATCGTTTGAATCTCAATTTATACCCTCAAAGATTAAAAATCTCAATTTCCACCCTCAAAAATAGAAATTTGTACCAATGCGCACCTCAAACTAACAACCGTCAGTTTATTGTCTAAAAACTAAATGGATAAATTATATCTAGACTTACTCATACTTGTTACTTAATCCCCTAAACCCCTCATATTTGAAATAATTTAATTCGAGAGAGTAATGGTCAAAAAGTCAGACACCATGTAACAAAAAGATAGAACAAAATTTGGTGGATCACATTACATGACTAAATGGAGGCCTGATAATATAAGTAATGATAGTGGAATTCTCTTATCAAAATCCTTATCAAAGGACAGATGCATTATCCTTTACCATTAATTGGTGTGTGTGTGTGGGGGGGGGGGGGGGGGGGGGGGGGGGGGGTTGGGGGGGGGGGGGTGCCTTTGACTTTTGAACAAACATTAGCCAGGAAAATTTAATTATCAGGACTAAAAAATTCCCAATGGCTTCAACTAATTTCTGAACGCTTCTCCAATCCTTTTGCCACTTTAAAAAAGTTATTAATTATCTTTACACCCTAAAATTTACAATGATTTACATTCTAACCCCTTAACTGTCAATTTTATCATTTTCGTCCTCTGATTGTCAAAACAGTTTCAATTTAGTTCAATTAACAATTTTCATCTAGACACTCAATAGAAATGCACGCAAACACATGCCGCCTAAAATTTTACCGCCAACATCAATTAGATTGGGTTGAGACTATGTTGGATTTAGAGAACAAATTTTTTATTTTCGAAAAGTAATTCGCAGAATGAACTTAAGAGTTTAAGGTCTAAAATGAAAGATGATGTAAATTTTCACGGTCTAAAGTATTCGCAGAATGAACTTAAGAGTTTAAGGTCTAAAATGAAAGGCGATGTAAATTTTCCCGGTCTAAAGTGAAATCAACCCACAAAAAAAAATGATGGTCTTTCGATTTCTTGGTTGCTAATATTGACATTTGTGCAACTTACACTAACTATTTTTTTTCTTTGTTGTTACAGGAAGTTGAAGTTTGTGATGATGACTCTCTCAAGTTCTGAGTCGGTTATCATAACTCTTTAAAGACATATCTCTTAAGAAATAAGGATAGCTGGCCTTTAAAGGGGTGTGAGAAATATCGAATCTCATATTTCTTTCTGACAAGATGACAAACTTGACCACTGAACCACCCTAACAGTTAACTACACTCACCTTTTAAATGAACAGAAACATCCTTGTTTGGAGCAACAAAAGCTAGTGGAAATGACCAAAACCTAATTTTGGTGAACTGATATTAGTGTGCATCTGCGAGACTATGGGTGACCAGCATTCCATTTCCTTTAGGCGCGACAAGATCATCGATGTATGAATTAGTGGACTCTCCACTTAACACGTTTATCTTTCTTCTGGGGTTTTAATATTTTTTAGTGAAAATTGGAAGTGAGTCCCCCTAGATGTACTTATTTGGAGATAAGTCCTGCAAGAAAACTTATAAGGAGCTAAGTCCATGTTTAAAATTATATGTAATGATTTAAGTCCAATTTTTTTTTTTATCTCAAAAATACCCTTCCTTGAAAGGAAGTTAAATTAATTTCCTATTTTGGAAATTGTTATCCATTAATTCAAGGTCAATTAAAATATGCCAATAAAATTTCCATCATAAATTTAATATTCAAATTCAAAGCTCTCTCTCTCTCTCTCTCTATATATATATCAAATTTAAAGCGCTCTCTCTATATATATATATTCAAATTCATGTTACTATTTTTTTTATTATGTTACTGTTCATGTTACTGCTTTTGTTGAGTATGTTACTGTTCACGTTACTATTATTTTGAGCATGTTACTGTTTTTATTGAGCATGTTACTACTATTATTTTACTAAATATTAATATTCAATGTTACTATTTGTTTTGTTTCTAAATATTACTATTTTTTATGTTTGAATGATACTATTTTTTTGAGAGAAATAATTATTGTTAAGTATGTTACAGTTTTTGTTAATTTTTGTTGAACATGTTACTGTTGTTATTTTTTAAAAATATTAATATTAAATGTTTCAATTTTTTTTATGTTTAAATGTTACTATTTTTTATGTTTAAATGTATTATTTTTTGTGTCCAAATGATAAATTTTTTTTGTATTTGAATGTTACTATTTTCTATTTTTAATGTTACTATATATATATATATATATATATATATATATATATATATATATACACCTAACCTATATATGGATATAGATAGATAAGAGAGAAAGAAAATTTTAATGTTAGTCAAACTCTTAACTTATATATGGATATAGATAGATATGAGAGAGAAAAGATTTTAATATTAGTCAAACTCCTAAGATTTAGGAGTTTTTAATTTTTAGTTTTATTTCATTTTTAAAGGGAAGGAATAGTATGGTAAAATTGACAAAAAACGGACTTCATAACAAATAAGTTTCCTTGACGGACTTAAGTCCAAACAAGTCCATATAGGGGGACCGGCCTCCAAATTTCCCTATTTTTTAATACAGTAATTTTACACTGATCAAATTTTAGGACCAAATTAACAGTCAAATGACATGGCAGCTTTTGAATCACTTGTATCATTCCTCATTAACCAGGGGCGGCCCAATAAAAATTGAGACCTCAAGCGAAAATTATAAATGTGATCCTTTAAAATTAGAGTAATACTATTTGAATCTAAAAATCTAACTTATTTTGCTGACATAATGATGTGGCTTCATAGGAATCATTTGATCAACGTCAAGTTCCAATGTTTGATGAGGTCTATAGTGAATTTAAAAGTCACAATGAATTATGTCAATAAATTATGTCAGTAAATTAGGTTTTAGTATTGCTCTTAAAATTAATAATAAATATATAAGATATATGATTAAAATTTCTGCAAAAAATTATTATTCTACTTTTTTGTAATGTAAAATTAATAATTAAGTTTATATATTTAAATTTATTAATATATATTGTTTAGTTAATAATATGATTAACCCTATGCAATTTCTTTATAATATTGTTAAAAATGAAATGAAACAATAGTAATTGATAAATAAAAATTGTATATAAATTTTGATTCTTTGTTTGTATTTTAAATCGTCTATTAAGTTTGACATTTGCCAATAAGAAGGACAATGAAATTGGATTAAATCATATTATTAAAAAATATAAAATTATTAAATAAAAAGAGTTTAATGCCTTTGCAATCCAAAAACTGATTAATAAAGACTATAAATAAAATTAGGGAAATATTACGTAACCCAAATTTGTATCACAAATGAATGAGAACCATTGAATGAGTGTGTCCTATCAACTTTTTTAATTAGGACCAACTGGTCATCCAACCATCCTTATTGATTTATGATGCATATTTGTGATATAAATTTGAGATATATAGCATTGCTCATAAAACTAAGAGCCTATTTCATAAACAGTAATACTATATTAGCTTTATTCCAAAGACTTGGCTGGTTGAACGGACTATGGAGCGCTCCACAGAGGAGACAGATCTGGTTGAACGGAGCAGTAAGAAGGTCAAGCTAAGGGAAGGTGTTAGAGAGACTAATCCAATGGAGGAAAAGGAAGACATGGACGTAGAAGTGGTGGTGGAATCGTCGGTGAGGAAAGTCTCCTATAGAGATACGGTTCTCGGTGATGGGAATGATGAGGGTTCTGAAGACAAATATGAAGGAGAGGCCTCGGACGATGATGAAGAGGAGGAAGATGATCCAGAGTGTCCGTTGATCCGACTTACTACTTTGGAGAAAACCATCATGAGGAAGCCCTGGCGCCAGTCGCTAATCGTGAAGGTCCTGGGAAAGCGAGTAGGATTTGCGACTCTTAACCGTAGGCTACAACAGCTTTGGAGTCATACTGGAAAAATTCAGATAGTGGACTTGGCAACCGATTTCTTTCTTGTCCGTTTTGAGAATAAGGTAGATTATGAGCATGCTTTATATGAAGGTCCATGGACAATATCAGAGCATTATCTCGCGGTTCGTGAATGGCATCCTAATTTTGATCCAGTTAATGCTACTATTGATAAGGTGGTGGTTTGGGTTAGGATTCCAGACTTACCAGTGGAATATTATAATAATCTTTTTTTATGGAGGCTGGGGGATCGCATTGGGCGCACTGTTAAGGTTGATGAACTGACGTTGAGTGCGGCGAGGGGTAAGTTTGCGAGGATTTGCGTAGAGGTTGACCTATCTAGGCCACTTCTGTCAAAGTATCGACTAAGGAGGCATATTAAACCTATTGAATATGAGGGAATCCATCTGGTCTGTTTCAAATGTGGCCATTACGGCCACCGCCAGGAGCAGTGCAAGTTGAACCGAGAAGATAGAGATCAAACTATTCTAGAGGGCCATCAGGCTAATAACCCAAGAGAAGGGGTGGCTAAACCTGGTCAACAACCGATGGAAGAGGAGTCTAATGCTGCTCGCAGTGAAGTAGTGGATAATTATGGTCCCTGGATGCTGGTTCAGAAACCGGTCAGAGGTCGCCGGCGGATGCAAGCTGTTAGAGAAGACCGAGTTGGAAAGGAAACTAATTTAGATAAGGGAATGGGCCAGAAAATTGGGGGATCTCGTTACCAAATTCTCGAGAAAGTAGGGGATGGGTATGGAGGAGATCCTGGGATTGAGGAAAATAATATGCTACGTGATTCCTGCTCACCCAATATGGAAGGGAATAGAACTGGACGTGATGAGTGGCGTGTGGAGAAAGCTAGGGATAAATTAATAAGTGGGAAACAAGGAGAGGGCCAGGGAGTAGGTACTTATGGTACTGGGCTAGTCCGAATTGGGCCGGGTCAGGAAATAAGTAAACATAAAGAGCAAAAGCCCATAAGGACTACCCATCAAACTCGGGTTGATATACCACATAGAACACAACCTCTACTACCAGAACAGAAGATACCTAAATCGAAGAGTGGCGCTGCCTCTATGGGGATGACGAGAGATGCAAATGCAACCGCTATTGAGAGAAATCCGGGAGGGGAGTTAAGCATTGGCAAGCAGCCGAAACCCCCAGATGGAGTCTTGCTGTGTATTGAGTCTCAGCAACATGATCATTTGCCTAGTCCAAGCGGTACGGTGATACCTGAGACAAGTGATAGCCCCGATGGAGCATGGATTTGTCTAGAAGTTGGAAATTTGATGGATTATTCCTCATGATGAGGTACCGATTTTTCTTGTTTTTAATGTTTGTCTTTGTTTGGAATTGTCAAGGAGCAAAAAGCTCCAAGTTTCGGGTGACATTCAAAAATTTTTGTCAAGTGTATCGGCCGGATTTGGTAGTACTTATTGAACCCAAAGTGAGTGGTAAAATTGCTGATAGAGTGATTAGTAGACTTGGCTTTCAATTTTCTACCAGAGTGGAAGCTAGGGGCATGGCAGGTGGAATATGGGTCCTTTGGAGAGAGGTGGATTTAGTGGTTGATGTCTTACAGAAGCACGACCAGTTTATCCATCTTCGACTTACGCAAGGCAATGTTGAGCCGTGGCTTTTTACAGCCGTCTATGGAAGCCCGAGGGCAGCTGAGAGAAGTTTGTTGTGGGAAGGTTTAAATAGAATTGGGTCTGCGGTGGTAGAACCTTGGTTGGTTTCGGGGGACTTCAATGATTTTCTCCATGCTTCAGATAAACATGGTGGCGCTCCAGTTAGGGGCTCTAAATGTGGAAAGTTTCGAAGCTGGATCCAGAATTGCTGTATGCTAGACTTGGGTTTTCAGGGGCCCCGGTTTACTTGGGAAAGAGGACGGGTTAAAGAGCGTATTGATTGGGCTCTGTCAAACTCTACTTGGCGTATGCGGTTTCCGGAAGCTGTCGTCATCCATGCTGCTAAGATTAAATCTGATCATCGGCCCCTTATCATTCGCTGTGACCAAGGTCCGGTAGTGGGTGCCAATCGGCCTTTTCGGTGTCAGGCGGCTTGGTTTTTACATGATGGGTTCAAGGACTTTTTGCAAGAAACTTGGAAACAGGAGGTGAACTTACCTGAGGCTGTTGATGATTTTGTGCTCAAAGTGAAGGTTTGGAACAGGAATGTGTTTGGCAACATTTTTCAAAGAAAGAAGCAACTGGAAGCTCGTATTCGGGGTGCCCAACGGGCTTTGGAGGTTAGAGAGTCGGGGTTTTTACGGAGGTTGGAGAGGGAACTGGTGTTGGAGCTAGAAAACGTTATGCACCAAGAAGAAGCTCTTTGGATGCAAAAGTCTCGTTGCCAAAGAATCCAGTTGGGTGATCGTAATACTTCTTACTTCCATCGAAGTACCATAGTCCGGCGGCGGAGAAATAAAATAGAAATGTTACAGAACGAAGGAGGAGACTGGGTCACAAATCCAAGTACTTTAAAGCAAATAGCCCGTAACTTTTTTGTGCATTTGTATACATGTGAGAATGATGTAGTTCCACTCTTTCCAATAAGAGGGAAATTTCCTACACCCTTGCAGAATGTAGATGACTTGGAGTTTCCTATTAGTAAGGAGGAGGTCCGTTTGGCTATCTTTGGTATGGGGGCTTATAAAGCGCCGGGTCGAGATGGTGTGCATGCGGGTTTCTATCAGAAAAATTGGAAATTGGTAGGGGAATCTCTTTTTCGTTTTGTTTGTGATGCTTGGAATGGTGGTCAGAATTTGAAAGCTGTAAATTCTACATTGATTACTCTCATCCCTAAGGTACCAGCGCCAGTTACTATTGCTCAGTTCCGGCCAATCAGTCTGTGCAACGTGACTTATAAGGTGGTAACGAAGGTCATTGTGAATAGGCTAAAGCATTTCCTTCCAGATTGGATTCGGCCAAATCAAAGTAGCTTCGTGCCGGGTCGCAATATCTACAATAATATCATTATTGCTCAGGAGGTTATTCACTCTATGAGGCTAAGAAAGGGTAAAAAAGGTCTGATGGCGATCAAAATCGATTTGGAGAAGGCTTATGATCGGCTCCGGTGGGATTTCATTCAGGATACTTTGGTTGATATTGGTGTGCCTGACCGCCTTGTCCATTTGATAATGGGTTGTGTTACATCCTGTGATATGAGTGTGCTATGGAATGGGGACATGACAGATAGTTTTCGGCCGTCTAGGGGTATCCGTCAAGGTGACCCCCTTTCATCGTATCTATTTGTTCTATGTGTGGAAAGATTGGGCCACTTGATTGAAGCAAAAATTCAAGAAAAGGTTTGGAAACCAGCAGTGCTTGTGAAGGATGGGCCACCGTTGTCTCATCTCTTTTTTGCGGATGATATAGTGCTTTTTTCGGAAGCAACGTTGGAGCAAGCTCGGGTGATCAAGCATTGCCTTTCCATCTTTTGTTCGTCTTCAGGCCAGAAGGTTGAGTTATGCTAAAACTAAGCTGTTTGTTTCTAAGAATGTCTCAGGAGGAATAGCTAGAGCTATTAGTAATGAGCTTCATTTTGATCTTACTGCAAACTTGGGGAAATATCTTGGTGTTCCTTTGATTCATGCGAGAGTGACTAAAACAACATACGGGGAAATGGTGGATAGAGTTCACTCAAAGCTTGCAACATGGAAGGCTGATACTTTGTCCCTAGCGGGGAGAAAAACACTGGTTCAAGCGGTGGTCACGGCTATGCCTAATTATGCCATGCAAACCGTTAAACTTCCCTTGACAATTTGCTCGGAAATTGATAAGTGCAGTAGAGGTTTCCTTTGGGGGTCGTCAGCAAGCAAAAGGAAAATCTCACTAGTCTCTTGGGACCATGTTTGTCAACCTAAAATAAATGGAGGATTGGCGATTAGGAAGATGGAAATCTTTAATAAGGCCTTCCTGATGAAGCTAGTTTGGGCTATGTTGACGGCTTCCTCAGAGTTATGGGTGCAGGTACTGCTATCTAAATATTGTAGGAACATCAATGTCTTATTGGAGGTCCCAAGAACTGGTAACTGTTCACATTTGTGGAGGGGTCTTTGTAGTGTTTGGAGTAGAGTGCTTGAAGGGGCGAGGTGGTGTTTGGGAGATGGCCAAACTACAAGGTTTTGGAGTGACTGGTGGGTGCCGGATGTAGGCCCTCTCGAGCATCATAGACTGTCAGATTTGGCTGATGACAGCGTTGGCATGAAGGTGGCAGATTTAGTGGGTGAGGATGGCTTGTGGGATTGGCATTATATTGAGGGCTTTCTACCGCCAGAGGTATGCTCTCGGATCGCTGCTATTCCTACACCAGTTCCTGGGCTTGGGCCCGATCGAATTGTGTGGGGGGAGAGTTCTGATGGACGGTTCTCGATTCGGTCAGCATACGAGACTCAAGCGTCTCCTTATTTTCAGCCGAAAGATGAAAGTTGGCGGATAGTGTGGAAGTGGCAAGGTCCGGAGAGAGTGAGATTGTTTTTATGGCTTGCTTTGCATAGTAAGTTAATGACCAACGAAGAAAGGGTGAGACGCCATCTAAGTGGGTCAGCTAGGTGTTCCCAATGCATGGATGTGACTGAGAATATAACGCATGTTCTTCGGGATTGTGTTGAGGCCCGTAAGGTTTGGTGCTTGATTGTTCCTGCAGGTTTGAAGCAGGTTTTTTTTGGTAGTTCGGTACATGTATGGCTGAAAAGCAACCTGAGCTCAAAACAGATGATAAATAATCGGCCTTGGGCTATAGTTTTTGGCATGTGTTGTTGGATGTTGTGGCAGTGGAGAAATAGGTCCATTTTTTAGGATGATTTTGCAAGGCCGGCTCGGCCTGAGTTGGAGGTATGGGGTAAAGTTACTGCAGTCCAGAGGGCTTGTGATTTGGGGTTGCATAATAATGGAGAAGATAGAGGGAAGATTTGGGCACAAGTCGGATGGACCCCCCCAAGGAAAGATTGGGTTAAATTGAATACGGATGGTTCGTTTTGGAGGCATACGGGTAAAGCAGGGGCTGGTGGACTCATTAGAGATACCACAGGCAAATGGCTTGGTGGATTTGCTCGGAATATTGGAGCTTGCTCGTTGGTGTTTGCGGAATTATGGGCTGTTTTGGATGGCTTAAAGTTGGCTTGGGAGTTGGGGTTTAAGCATATTGAATTGGAAGTTGATTCCAAAACGGTGGTTGCTATTTTGCACAATGGAGGAGAAAATGATCATCGCTCTTTGGTCTTACAAATTCGGGCATTTTTACAGCTTGATTGGCATGTTCAGATTCAACATGTTTATCGGGAAGCAAACGCCTGTGCGGACTGGTTAGCCAACCTGGCTCATCAGTTGGCTTTGGGGAACACAGTTTTCCAGAGGCCTCCTATAGGGATTCTTTCCTTGATTGATTCAGATGCGTATGGTGTCTGGTTTTATAGATTAATTGCTAGTTAGTTTGAGCTTCGGCTCTCCTTTTTAACCAAAAAAAAATAAAACTAAGAGCCTTAAACGAAGGTTTAAGTGATTTATCCTCTGCACCGACCCTGCCATTAACAAGTTTGGAAACCCGATAGGATTATCATTATTCTAGATATATCCATTACCCCTACCCCCACCCCCACAAAAAAAAAAAAATTAAAAAAAAATCAGGTCATTAGGGAGTGGTGGTGAATGCATGAGAGAGAGAGTACTTATGAGGCTTTTATTTGTTTCAATAGAATGCGTTCATAGCGTTGCTTCTGTCAACTTGTTGGCTTATTATTGGGTGGTTTAAAATCAGTGCAATGGGTTTACAATGTGAACCCACTTTAATATACTAAGAAGTATTCCTTGGAGGGTGCTCTCATACTATAATTAATGTCCATTTTGTTTGTCTTTTATTTTTTAGGTTTTTTTTTTTAAGGTATCATAACTTTTTACAATATACATTTATGTTTTTTGAACTCATAATATCCGAGAATTAATCCGAAGAGAGACTCAAACTCAAAACCATAAGTAAAAGTGCGGGCCGCTACCAACGGACTTTTGGTCTAACAGTACTCCTTGTGTTATAAAAGTTTTGTCTTTTTGATGTTACGAGTTCAAGTCCCATCTCTTTTTCTCTAGGAATGTTAATCAAGTCAAGCTTGAACATTTTTTTAGGCTCGTTTATGTGTAAATAGTCAAATAAGTCAGCTCGTTTATGTGTAAATTATGCTTGAATTAGGCTCGAATTCAGCTTGATTATCACCCCTACTTTTCCCTCCCAAAAGAAAAAAGGCTGCGGTCGAAACGTAAAAATTAAAACTAGAAGAACCCAAAGGGAGAAGTCAAATTGGAATTGATTTCAATTATCAAAGAGCTTTTAACATAATATTCTTGCATCATTCAAGTGTAATAAAGAAAAAAGTGCAATAAGCTAGGAAGGGAGTATAGAAATCCGTGGCACGGAAAAGCCATTCGTACAATTGATCAAACTAGTTTTGTTTTAAGTTCACACTTCCATTTAATTAGTAGGAGAAAACGTGTTCTTTGTTTCTCATATGATTTCTCTCTTGGGGTCCCTATCCCTTCCTTTCTTATATCATGACATGGCCATATAGTTGATGCTCCGTCGTCACCCACAAGAGCCAACAGGGAGGGACACATTCCAATCTTCCATTACATTCATTGAAACAGTACCAGGGGGTTCACCCACTTGGCATCTGGTCCTGGTATATGTCTCGGTAACTTCAAAAATTTAATGCATTGTCATTATTAGACGAGCAAAGGTTCTTAAGTTCAGATGAAAACTATGGTCAATCTAGTAATAATGATGCGTTGAAAACAAAAATTAGGTACGAGTAGAATCAAAATCATTTGGTGAGAGTTTATTCTCCATAAATCGATTATAATTCCAAACTTGAGATTTTTTTTTTTGAAATGAGAGGATAGGAGACTTGAAGATACAAAATTTGCGAGAAATGAGAACTAAGTCTCTTCCGGTATAATAATTTTTTAATTTTCTTAGAGGTTAAAATACACTTTTAATCCTCAAAGTATGCGTGTAGTGTCTATTTGATTTCTAATCTTCCAATTGTGTTTATTGATCTCTAAGGTTCATAATTTGTGTCTATGTGGTCCAATCACAAACGTTTGTCAAAAAATCTTTAATGTCTTTTATCACGCGCCAATCACGTGAGAACAAATAGACACAAATTAGAAACTTTAGAGACCAAATAGATACAAATTAAAAACTTTGTGGACCAAATAGACACAAAATTAGGAACTACTTGATTGACGAATGGTCAGAATCGACAAGATTTTCTGACGGACATTTGGAATTGGACCATGTAGGTACAAATTAGTGTTGGAATATGTGGCTAAATCCCTCGATATTAATTAAGCCAGAATTAGTGGTCAATCCGAAATATATAAAATTTCAATTCGTTGGTTAAATATTGTATTATTCATGTCATATATCATAAATGCATTTTCTATAAAATTATTATGTATTAAATATTATTTTATAATGGTGTATGCATACATATATATTGTGCATTAATGTGATTAAATATTTGGGTTAGACCTTTCTAGTCAGTTTGAGTGATTTAGCTAGAGGAATCCATCGAATAGTGAAATACTAGGTTAAGATAGTTAATCCTACTTGGAATATTTTAGCCTACTTTAACTACAAGAAGATGAGGAAATATTAGTGGACATGAAGACTAACCACTAACAAGTAGTTGAACGACTAGTTAATACATCTTTCAGTATAAATAAAACTCTCTAAATATAAAGAGAAACACCCAGTTGAAAGAAAAAAACCCATAAGATGTAAAATCTCAACTATACTGCATTCATATCAAAAAGAATTTCCAACTCTCAAATGTCAGCTCCCCATTCATCAAATAATCAAATTCTTGTTCCACAAATTCTTACAATTAAAAACCTTAGGGACTAAATAGACACAATTGAAAGATTAAAAACCAAATAAACACTAAACGCATATTTTAAAGGCTAAAAGTGTAATTTACCCTTTCTTAAATAATAAAAAAAACGTGTCATGAATTTAAGCGTCACGGGGTGTCACGGAGTAATTCTGGACCACAAGATATGGTTTGGATATTTGTGAGTTAATGGATCAATCATGCCAAAAAAATCTTTTTATTATCGTATTGCGATTAATTAACAACAATGATAATCAAACCCGAACCTTAAAAAAGCAAGCCATCACCTTGTTCTGCACTCATTAAACTCTTAGTCCATTAAAAAAACCATTATTGTTTTTTTCTTTTGTCAACGGTCAGAGTATTCGTCTTAATTTATACGCACTCGATTAATTTTTTTCTTAATCAGGTCAAAGACAAATCATTTATGTTCGAATTAGAATATTTATGAGGAATAAATCTTTCTTGATCTGATCCCAATGGATTGTTAAAATTTGAACTCAGAACGTCTGAATTTACAACTCGTCTTTGTTACCAGTTGAACTACTCGTTAAAGTCCAAAAAAAAAAAAACCATCATTGTTGTCCTCGTAAACAAATGACAAAAGAGAAAAAAATGAAGAAGTTTCCTTATTCAAGAGAACTACTCCTTGAATCTCAACATTTTTTTTGTACTTGTACTAAGAAATTTTTCATGTTCCAAAAAAAAATACTTAGAAATTTTTTACATAAGTTGGACAATTTTTTGGGTTCTTAGAGCAACGGTTATGACTTAAGCATTAAGGGGTTGGGTTGCGAGAATAAATTCTTCACATAAGAGTAAAATTGCGTTTATTAAATCTTTGAGCAATGCTATAGGGACCTAATATAGGGACCTAATGATGTGGCTTCAATGCAACCATTGGATTAGTTGTGAGTTCCAATGTTAGATGGAGCCCACAATCAATCTAATGGTTGTACATCATTAGATCCTCAAATTAGGTTCAAATAGCATTTCCCTAAATCTTTTGCCGACCTTCGGTGAAGTTTCATGCACCAACCAGACTGTCCCTTTTTATTCCAACACCCCCCCCCCCCCCCCACCCCCCCCCCCCCCCCCCCCCAAAATACAGGTTTCCATCACTATCAGCTCAACCCGTGTTCCCAATTCCTCCACTTGTGCGTCCAAAATTAAAAGAAATTGCACTAACGGGCATGAACGAAAGAAAGAGTAAACAGGAAGCAAACACATGGTGACCAAATAAACACACTCACTAGTTAGTTTTTTTTATTTTTTGGTTCAACAGTCAAGGATTTTACATATACTTCGATTAATTTCTTCTCGATCCAGTTAAAAGCAGACTATACACAAGGAGATTAGGGTATTCAAAATTCAAATATAAAATATTTGAGTTTACAACTCGCTCGTGTTATTCACTAGCTAGTTAGCATGATTACAAAATTGACAAAAACTTCTTAATTAGGTTTTTTCTCACAGTGGACCATTGTCATCCATCTCTGCCGCGTAAGGGACTGTTTGCCGTGTCCGATTCGTGTGGTGGAAAACTTTACTTCATCTTCACACCTTCCTTGACTTTGGAGGAGCAAATCCCTTCAATCTTTATTTTTTGAAGACGCCGCCGGACCCAAAAGGTACGGTTTTCAGTACCAATTGGCAATGAGAATGTGTGGGAGTGTCACCATCTTAGTAAGATAATCACCACAATGGATTTTTCTTTAATTAGTTGGCTGTTGGAATTATCAAGCATGGCATGATCAACGCATGCTTGGAGGGTTTAAATGTTTTTGTTTTTTCTCTTTCGGTATACCTGATGTAACACGTATAACAGAAAACTATATGACAAATCAAGACCTTTGAAAAAAGCAATGATCGTCAGGGCTAATTTTGAGTGACAATGTCAAAAAATTTCATAAGATCCCATTCTGAAAAGCTCTTGGTGATCTCAGCAAGATTGAAGATGTGCGCCTTCAACCCAGTCGGTTTTTAGCTAAAAAAAATGACGTTTAGAGCATTTTTTAGGCACTTTTCTATTTTTATCCTACTATCCGTGGTATTTTGTAATATTGCGCATTTGCTTAGTTTTTCTAGTAATTTTGGACCATTTGTGTTTTTTATTTATATTGTGTTGAAAACTAATTCAACAACTTTGGTTTATTTTGAATAAAACTTAGAGACGAATTCTCTTTCAATTCGCAATGGACTTAGTATTCTTAAGAATCAACAAGATGCTTGAAGACTGTAATATGGTATTAAATGGAAAATAATCAGCAAATTATAATTTATGTCATTTGATCTCGTTTCTTTATTCACGCACGTTCCGGAAGTTATCAAGCATATCTTGAACTATATTGTGTATTCAGACTTTTGATACGAAGCCATGTTTACCGCTCAAAATAGAGACAAAAATGATGGTGTTGATCTTCTGCACTGTTGCGTTTCAAAACTTTATTAGTCGGTAGACTCAGTACAGTAGGCCTAGATAGCCACCACCATATAAGAAAATGAGCAGAAGATAGAGGAAACTACAGTTTCATTGTTCTATTTACTGACCCACGTTAGTTTGAAGATACCATCTTGAACTGAAACATTATGCTAACTAATATCTCACTCCTAGATTGATTTTTTTTCTAATTTGCAAAAATATAAGTATGAAAAAAAGGTTTAGATACATACGTAAACCAATTAAAACAAGAACGCAGTAATATAAGCTTAATTATAACAAGATAATGGTGAAAAGAAAATACGTTAATAATAAGAATAACGTGCAATTTAATCAAATATTTTATGGTCTAAGTGAAAATTCCCTGATATCGTCCGAACTGTGTTTCATGAGGTTAACTTAACATGGAGAAATGTCATTTATCGATCCTTTTTCATTTCTCCGTTTGTGTGTATCATATGAGTCATGTTAATTTTCTCTGTATCGTTCTAATTTTGTCGGATGTACTTGAGCTGATCACTTATCCTTTACCAGGGATTTGAATAGGATATCAAAATAAAATCATATCAACTGAACACAAAAAGGGCTGTCATTTCTTTTTCGAATGTATGAAAGATGTAAAACTGCAACATGGACAAAATAAAAAAAGCAGAACTTTATTCAAAAAAACTTCAAATACTAGAAGCAGACAACATGCTCTCGTAATGGAACAATCCTTAGTGGCTCAGCACGATGCACATCACTAAAAGCAAAGGTAGCGTCACTGCTTAAATATGAATCATCATTAGTTTAAGCAGTTTGAACATATTGTATATTTTCCGTACTGAACTCACCTAACTTCTCCTTCTACATCATAGACATACTGTTGGTGTAGCACCCATTGAACTGTGTCAATGTGACGACATAAAACGATTTTTGCACCCATTTAACTTGATATTACAATTCAAAAGGCAAAGGTAATGAAGAGTTTTATGACAGGTTTTGATTCGACTTAATGAGGTGATTGATCACCTTTAGTCGGATTATCCAAAATTATATACACTTCTTCTAGTACTTATTAAGTCGAATCAGGATGAATACGAGATTTTTGCTCGCGGGGGGGGGGGGGGGAGAGGACGATATCTTTACAAGAGTGAAGGAGCACTTCATGAACTCTATACCAAAACTAAGTGATTTTCAAAGCATATGGGAATAGAATTGTCCCCCTCGATTCAGTGTTGAATTGAATAATAGCCGAGGACTCGGAGACGATAGTACCTAATCTTGTAGTACTAATGCCCACAATACATGTTGATTTCACCGCAGGCATTGCATTGAGGTTGTTTCGAAAAGACCATTCTCCACACCATCATTTCCAAGTGTGTCCTCGTGCTGGGCAAGCGTATTCCACATAGGTCACACTAAGCTCACAAATGAATTCATTGGTAGATAAAATGCAGATAAATCATATTGCCTTTTTAGTGCTCTATTTTACATTTTTAGGGTTGGCCAACATGTCCATTTTGGCACTTGGTTTATCCTACTATCTACCCCACTTGCTACCATGGCTGTATATATAATTGGTTTCTCTCAAACTCAACTTCTTGACAAGAAAGCCATCCTCAGTTCAAGAGAGAGAGAGAGAGAGAGAGAAACGTATTGAATGAAACAGTTAACCATGAGTTCAACCATAGTACCTATCCCCAATGGAGATGGGATTGTTTCCAACAAGAAGGAATTTCGATTCTCTTTACGTTCGATTGGTTCTTCTCTTATAGAGGGAAAATGTAAGCCTGACATGATAAAAGTGGTTCATAGTGTCAAGGTTGGAATTGCCTTGGTGTTGGTTTCACTTCTCTATCTCCTGGATCCTCTGTACGAGGAAGTTGGAGAAAATGCAATGTGGGCTATAATGACTGTTGTGGTTGTCTTCGAGTTTTCTGCAGGTTAATTTTTCATTAATTTACTAAGTTAGGGGTATAGTTTGATTGAATTGCATAAATTCTTCCTAGTTCTTTAGTAAATATTCAAAATACCTATATTTTCTTTCCTAGTTTGATGATCATGATAATGATAAGTTTGATAATATATTTGTCAGGTGCTACGCTTAGCAAGGGCATAAATCGCGGAATTGGAACTATATTAGGTGGTGGATTGGGGTGTTTGGCTGCAATTTTAGCCGATGAAATTCGCGGTAGTATTAGCAGTGCCATTGCTGTTAGCACTTCTGTATTTATCTTTGGTAAGAAAAAAGCTCTTGTTTAGCTTTTGTTTGTTCTCTCAAACTTACTACATTAATAGATATTTTTTCCCTCTCAAAACAAATTTATTTGCTGACAACACAGCTGCATAGCAACAAAGTAACTAATTATTTGACATGATATGGTACCTTCTGCCTTTTTGTTTAGCTTATGCTGATAAAACATCGATCTTTCCTTTTTTTAAATAAATAAGATATACAACAAAGTTCAAAACACGCCCAAGAAACCATATAGAGAAAAACATTACTCTGATCATCTATTATTTTCATGGATAGGTGCTGCTGCAACGTACACTCGATTGGTTCCAAGCATTAAGAAAAGATATGACTATGGAGCCATGATCTTCATCCTTACCTTCAATTTGGTGGTGGTATCTGGTGTTCGTGCTGATGAAGTCATGAAATTAGCCCGTGTTCGTCTCTCCACAATTGGTATGGGTTTTGCTGTATGCATATTCGCCAGCTTACTCATCTTCCCAATGTGGGCTAGCGATGAACTTCACCACTCTGCAGCTACTAAGTTTGAAAAACTTGCTTGCTGTATTGAAGGTACACCCCATATCTATATACAGAAAGCCCAAATCTCCAATGCTCAAGCTTTAGTTTATACGGCGAAAATTTTTCATAGATAATAAATTTTAGGCTAATCAACAAAAACTTAGGCCCTGATTGGTTTGTATTTCAGAAATTATTTTCTGTTTTCAGAAATAATTTCTGGGAGAAATGATGTTTGGTCATATGTTTTTTGTTTTTGTTTTTTAAAAATTAAGAACAAAAATTGAGTAGATTTAGAGAACAAATTAGAGATCTTTTGTTTATTTTTTAAAATAAGCTTTCCAGAATTTAGAAAACACCACCACCGACCCCCTTCCACCAACACCATCCCCACCACACTTCCATCACCACCACCCCCCTTCCACCATCACTACCACACTTCCACCACCACCACAATCACGTCCACACTTTCACTACTACCATTTTTTTTATTTATTATTTTTTGGGTTACTGTCTAAATAAGTTTTACTATTTTCTATTCTGTAAAACTGTTTTTGGAATCATATAACCAAACAAGTTCTACGACACAAAAAAACAACAAAAACAGTACTCTAAAATTCTTTCCAAAAACAGTTTTCGAATATTATTTTTTGAGACGCAAATCAAACAAGACCTTATGAACCCCATTTCATATTGTGAACTTGGCTTTACCAATAATAAAAATCATAATCCCACCTTCTTTACATATTGATTTAAGCCATTTTATCAAACTACTGAAATTCTCATGTGATTGATGTGTAGGATGCTTGGAGCAGTACTTCCAAACAGTGGATGAAAAGCGAAAAACAGTTGATTTCACCACCTGCATGACAGTTTTACACTCAAAGTCCAAAGACGAGTCACTGGTATGTTTCTTTTCTTGTATAGCTATTTTGTTGGACAAAGTAAGTTTTGTTAGGCTAAGTTAAACAATTAGCACGACATAACCTTTGATATTATTTGTACAAAGTAGACACCATCCAGTTTGAACCCACGATTTCAAAGTTATTGGGCCGAATTTTAACTGTGAGACTTAAAGCCCAGGTTTTATTGGCCTAGTGGTTGGGCCAACATCGTTTGTTCTTACAAAATGGATCATCAGTAACAGATGTAT
The DNA here is from genome assembly GCA_951799425.1 of Ilex aquifolium. Lineage (NCBI taxonomy): Eukaryota > Viridiplantae > Streptophyta > Magnoliopsida > Aquifoliales > Aquifoliaceae > Ilex > Ilex aquifolium. The sequence continues at coordinate 3,198,745 of OX637409.1, read as the reverse complement.
TTAGCATTTTCCTCAAGTATAGAGCAATGCTATACAGACTTAAAAAACTAACTTTAAAACTTGACTCGATAAATCACTATTATTGAATAAGTAGTGGGTTCCAATAAATAATAGGATCCACAGTTAAATCAATGACAAACATAATGAAAATCTAACTTTGTGTATCAGGCAAACTTTGCAAGATGGGAGCCATGGCATGGAAAATTTGGATTCTCTTACCCTTGGGAGAAATACCTAGAGATTGGAGAGGATCTTAGAGAGCTTGCTGTAACCATTTTTTCAATGAAAGGATGTCTTCAATCACCAACACAGGTATCGAATACTCATTCGTTTTCATGATTTTTCACTAAACTAATCAGTAATAAATACGATAAATGTCAATTTTTTTCTTACAACATCTCATAAGTTAGATGGTTAATTTGTTATGATCAAATTTTTATCATCAGGCCACATCAACACTAAAACAGTCGATCAAAGAACAGTGTGAATTGGTAGGGTTGTCACTTGCATGGACTTTGAGAGAGCTTGGAGAGAGCATCACAATAATGAAAAAGTGCAGGGCCAAGGTGTTGATATTCCCAAAATTGCAGCCCATGAAACTAGAGCTGAGTCGAGTCCCATTTCCTTCCAAGGTGGGAGAAGCATCAGAGAATGGTGAAGGGGTTGCCATTGCAAGTTTTCTGTTCCAGTTGATGGAGATGGTGGAAAAGATTGAGGTATTATCACAGAAGGTGGAAGAATTAGGGGAACTTGCTGGCTTTGAAACTAAATAAATAGCTAGCCATTAATTTTAACCTATGATCATATGGTGTTGTATGTAATCACTAAAGCCATTTTTTTGGCACATAACATGTATGTATAAGAAAAATGGTATAAAAGAGAAGAAAAAGAAAGATCCTTACATGTGGGAAAATGAATGAATGAATGAATGAAGATGAGGCATTTGTATTTTTGTGGAACTTGTAAAGGGTAGCGTTGTATTGCGTCGGTGTTATGTTGTGTTAATATTTATCACTAATCCTGCTACGGGAAAACGGGCAGAAATGAGGGTATAAGGAACGAAATTGGATAAAGAAAATAAATCGTTAATTTGCGCAGAAATACTGGTTTAAATTTCTACTCTAGGTCTGTTGATTCACAAAAAATACTAGTCTTAAAAGTTTCAATAACTCTTTTAATTTGTAAGAATACCAGAAAAATTGGAAATAAAAAAGTGAAACTCTCTCAATTGCATTGAATAATCCAAAAACTATTTTGCCGTAAGGCTTACAAGATTTTTACATAGTAGTAGAAACCTTAAAGTAACTAGGAAACTAGAATCTTAAATAAATTAGGAAACCAAATAAAATAAAATTCTAATTAAACCAAAAAATAAAATAAAATAATTTTCTAATTAAATTAGGAAATACAATAAAATCCCCTAAATTTTCCTAATTGAATGGCATTGATTATATTCAAATATAATACCAAAATTCTTATCATTTATTATGCATCATTATTTTATTCTGCATCAGGTCTCCAACTCATCAATTTATAGTCAAATTCATACTAAATATCTATTGCATATGGACAGGTTTATGTCATGTATAACAGGATTGATTTTGACTCGTGTATTAATGAGTCTAAGTTGTAATCTAATTTATGGTCAAAAACCATTAAGACTATATCCATACGTGATAACTTTGTATATATCACTTCGTATTGGATACACGCGTCTGTGTTACAAATCGTCAACCAACTAATTTTGTCTTGTTAGAAAAATGAAATGAGGAAGTTTATACTTGTAAGTTTTCATCAGATTGGAAACATTTTAGGACTCTATCCTACATGAGTTTCCATCACTAAAAAAAAGATAAGAATTGAACGTTTTTCATTCGTTGTCTCCCTCCAAAAGGCAGTGCCATGACCTAATAGATATTGGCACAAGCCAATTTGTCTGATCCAGCTTTTCCAAGACTTAGAAGATGATAATGGGTGGGTCCCAACTGTTACAAAACTTGCAAAAAAAAAAAAATCAACCCACTCAAGTCTATTATGTCCTAAACCAGAAAAAGCCTATCTTAATCTGAAAATTTCCTTAAATATTGTATGATTCCTGTCAATGTTCATGGACAGAGACATTGCCCTCAAAACGATCGTTCTTATACTTTTTATGTAAAATCGAGTGGTTTTGAATTGATCAAAAAAAATTATTTTCCAAATTCATCTATTTTTCGAACGTTCAGTTTGTCAAACACTACTTTCAATGAATGTAGTGTTTAGCGAGACAACATTAACCTACTTCAATTTTGTTTTTTTTAACATTTGATGTTATAGTCATCTTTGACAAACCATTTTTTCGGAAAGTGCATGGGTTTGAAGATTATGTTCAAACCATATTGATCGGTAAACCAATAAGTATAACCTGCTTTCTTTGTCCACAAGGAGTTGATAAAAGACAATAAAGAACAATGACATTCTTTTTTTTTTGTTCAACGGTCAGGGGTGTTCTGTACGCGCACCGTGACTAATCTCCTCCCTAATCCGGTCAAAAGCAGATCATCAACGTTGAGACTAGAGTATTCGTGAGAGATAAATCCAAAACTTAAGACGTCTGAGTTTATAGCTCGTCTCTGTTACCACTTGAACTACCATTGGGTTAGAACAATGACATTCAAACCTTTCTTCCAATACAAAACATACATTAGATAAGGTCATGAACTGCTGCTACATGTATAATTTTCCTTCTCCATTGATGAATGATAATATTTGACCACAATCTAATGTTTTTTGTATATCTTCCTGTCAGCTACCAACTTGCAAAACAGCAAAAAGAATCTGCCTATACAAAAGTTAAAATTAAGCGATTCTAATAAAATAAATCAGCAGCATCACCTGATTATGAAGAATTTGCTGCCCAAAACCTGTTTTTCATCCAAAAACCGCAAAAATACTCAAGTATAGTTCCTCTTTAATAATTAAGAGCAGGCTCATTGCTGGACTGATCAATGCAGGTCACTTCTTTGCATGAGTCGTGACTGTTTATCACCAAGTGGAACAAGGAGACTTCTGTCCTATACAAGGTTGAGCAGAGCTATACAAGGTTGAGCAGAGCTATGCAATGGAAGTTCTTGGTTGGAGGGGAAAACCAGACATGCTCGGGCCAGGTACGATGAAAGCAGCCAACAACTCTCTGTTTTGTATCTACTAAAATAAAGCCAAGTATGGTGAAAGCAGCAGGTTGAAATCATTGTATTGGTTTCAGGGATTTGCAAAGCTTCTAATATGTTTGGCATCCTTTAAAATTGCTGTCGTAGTAAGAAGCTATCTCCACCAATCACACTGGAGCAGGAGCAGAAGCAGATTGCGTTGAATTTGAATTTTGTATGCGATTGTACTCCCCTTTTAGGAAGAGTGCATACAGAAGCTCATTCCATGTATCAGGAACACCAGGCAGGCACCAGTGACTGCAGTCTTGTCGGTGGAGAGGAGCAATTCCGTTGTTTGGGCCAAAATAATATATAGACAAGTGGCCATCTTTCCTCAGTGCTGTCAAACTGGTCACATTTAATACATCCATTTGCGTTACATTTGACTTCTGTAAATGTTCTGATACCACATCGGAAACAACTTTTAGTTGACCAAATGTTTCAGACGAAACTGGTAATGAACCCAGGTCCGGCATTGTCTCCAGGTGACACCTACCACCAGTCTTCCAGTCCCCAGCGCTGTTAAAGTTGGTGATTATAATGATTAGCACACTAATTATCTCCATGAGTTTTTCAATAGCTCTAGACACAGGTTCAACAATCTACAAGAATCAAAATACTTGGGCTGACTAGTTACTCATGATTTTTAGTGATTATTACCCTGATAATGCTTCTCATATCTATGTTTTTGTGTTACCATTGCCCCCACAGATTGTTTTCACAGTAAACACAGGAAGCACACATCGAATGTCGATAGGACTTGAGATACAATGATAAAGCCAGGCTCTTTCACTTTTAAGGTACTACCACCCGATGGAAAAATATAGAGGCAACAAATGGAATTACGTGCTTGCAGCTATTGTTACTAACCTCAGCCACGAAACAAAACCTGAAAGGTAGACAACCGGATATCCACAATAAAATATTTGCAAAATCCGAACATTCTCCTAATGGGAAGTGCGATGTTGAATTCACAAGGGTTTGTAAGGGGTTGAAGAGAGTTTTTTGTGAGCCAAAGGTAATTATATCATAAAGGCTTCAGCTTTATAACTGGCGACTCCTCCCCTTCAAAAGAGTACCAAATTCTTTGCTGAATGCAACAGCATAGACCTAATGATGCTGCCTGCCAGCTATTTGTAACTTTTTTACTCTGGCCCCCGCCATCCAGTTTCCCCAAACCTCAATAGTCCACCTCAACAATATATGCTCAATAAAAATAAAAATTCATGCTACATAATTCACCTCAACAAAGAAAAAGGAAGGTCAATAACCCTATTGGCATTGGGTAGTAAACTGAAAAACGATCCATGAAAACTCGTCATATTTTTTGCATCCCAAAAGACCAACATTCTTATGGTCTAGGAATTAGGAATGCATACTCTCTTTCTTATTTCAGAATATACTAAGGATTTCTTTTTCCTTTTCAAACATTTTGAGTTCAAGCATTACAACTTATGCGAAGTTTCAAACTAACTATCAACTAAATTGATCGAAAAGGGAGAAGAAATGATTTGTGGAATTTCAAACTGTCAATGATAACTACCTTGATAGATGGGAAGAAGGCAGTTTTTTAAGACAGAGAAAGGAAGTGTTAATAAATACAAGCAATTTCAGAAAAGAGAAATTAGCAAAAGTCAGTTCCATTCAACATAAGACCAAAATGACAAACCAACTATGTTTTTTATGCTTTTTCCCAAATAAATCTCTTCCACAATTAAGTATACAAGTTACAATTCTTGCTAGTTTGTTAGTAACGTCATTCATCCTCTGCACACACATTGTTTGTGCCCCATACTCTAGTTTCAAAAAGACACATATTACAAGTAGAGCATATGACGGCAGATAAGAAAGTAAGCATAATATTGCTAATCATCCAATTGCTGACAGCCTGATAGTCTTAAAAGGTTCTGAAAAGCTTGAAACCCATAGAGAGTGAAAGAGAACTATCAGCAAAGAAAACTGCCCCTACATAACATAAATGTGCTTTTCAATTGTTAAATTATGTTTAAAATTTTCTTTTAAGTACCGAACATGAATTTTGGTGAAAAAGTCCAACAGTATTTGCCCACAAATTCTAGTGTCACACAATCTGAGTATATCTCCGGAGTAATCGTACACTAGGTGCTCTTTTTACACAATTGGAGCAAAAACTGAAATATTAAATTAATAGATGAAAAGTTAAGTGAGACCACCTGTAACCGGACCGAGGATATCCAAGATAGAAAGCTATGAGACAAACCTGAAGTGTACAGGAGCATAGCTTCGGAAGAAGACCCGAGTCTTGTTCATATCTACTTCACGACCTACCCAATCCACCAGTGTCTCAATTGACCTCCGATACGCACTTTCTACACTCATCTCCATCTTCACCTCTTCCCCTTCTTGGAAGTAACAACCCCTGACAAGCATATGGATCCAGAGGTCAGATGAAACATAGTTTGTATAAAGATGATCCAATGGTAACTTCCCAAGCAACATCAAGATACAGAGTTTCAAGAGATACACACAATCAACAGTGCATCCAATATCCATAAATCACACATTTGTTTAAATTCTCCACATCCCACTAGCTTGAGCAATAAAATTACTACAAACAATGGAAGTGCGAAGCAGAGAGAAGCTATCATAAAAGTAAGCAGAAGAATGAGAAAAAGTGCGGTCAGGGTCCCTTTTCTCATCTGGGGATATAAAAAGACATTCGATACAGAAACTTTAGTCTAATATGTTAGTTCTGAATGTAAGGGCGCATTGACTTGCAAGAGAGATAAAAGTTTACTTATGGCAAAAAATCTTCACTGAACTTGCAATTTTTGGGAAGGCAAAACGCAAAAACAAAATCCTAATAAAAGGGGTTCCTTCTCAAGTTAAATCATCACACCTATATGTCCCAGAAGTAATTACTACCACCCAATCATTAACTATGGAATCCCTCAATACATCCTTCAAATTCTTTGCCAAAAAAACCTGTAGAGAAGTCAAGAAAAGGATTCTCTCTCAAAGCCCATCTTGTTTGATGTAGGACAACTTTGTAAAATAAAAATAGGGGCTCATTAGGACTGTGAACAGTACTCGTGAACAGTAATGGGATTGTGAACAGTGGCGTGAACAGTAATTTTGGTTAGGAATCACTCCTAGTGTTCCATAGGCATCACACCTAGGGTTAGAATTGCATCACACAACTCAAGAAACATGTAATTGCTGAAAATTCTAAATATCTCTCTCTATATTTTTATTAAAAGTAACACTAACTATATATAGAGTTCTAACTTCTAAGTAATCCTAATCCCAAAAGATTATGATTCCAAAGTCCCTACAAATTAGAAAACTAAAATTAATTAGAACTAGGACTTTAAATTTTAGAATATTCAATACTAGAATTTGACCCAATGAGGGCCATAAAATTCCCCCTCACTCTATTTGACAAGCAAACATGTGTTGACCTAGTGGTGTAGGCTAGGATCAAAATTTCGTTTCGGTGTATTGTTTCGGTTACCTAGGAAACGGAAACGTTTCGGCGTGTTTCGAAAACGTTTCGACCCATTTCGGAAACATAATGAAAAAAATAAAAAAATTAAGAATTATTTTTCTAAAATATTGATTGAAATATACCAAAATATCTTAAAATACTTTGAAACATTCCGAAACAATTGTGCAAATGCATTGAAATATTATAATACATCTCGAAACATTATGGAATACCTTGAAATATTAGAATTTCAATTTCATCACTGATTCGTTTCGATCTCCTTAGAAACGGAAACGTTTCGATCTCCTTGGAAATGGAAATGTTTCGGACGTTTCAAAACAACATTTTGATCCTTGGGTGTAGGCTTACTAAGAAGCGGGCACCAAGATTAGAATCCCCTCATGCATAGGGTGAACCTTGATTTGAGGTCCCAAGTATGTTACAATAGAAATTTTGGTTATAATCCAATTAAAACTATCAGATATCTATTCTTTACTTTCCCATCATTTGTAAAGAAACACCATATCATTCACAAACCAAGAAGAAGAAGAAAAAAGCCTAGGAGAAAATCTGATTTTATAGGAGCATTATCTTAATTTCATTTCGAAACGTTTCCGTTTCCAAGGAGACCGAAACGAATCAGTGATGGAATCAAAATTCTAAATACTTAGAGGTATTTCATAGTGTTTTAAAGTGTTTTGTAATGTGTCAATACATTTGCACAATTGTTTCAAGGTATTTCAAGATATTTTGGTATATTTCGATAAATATTTTGGAAAAATAATTATTAAATTTTTATTTTTTCTTTCTGTTTTCGAAACAAATCGAAACGTTTTCAAAACACATCCAAATGTTTCCGTTTTTTAGGTAACCGAAATAATGCACCGAAATAAAATTTTGATCATTGTCTATGATTAATCAACAACATATCAAAAGCTGACAACTCCTAACTTAATGCATTACAGTTCTAGTATCTCACCACCAACGCTAATGATGTTTACCATTCGCTCACCCTGTCCTTAATGGAACTACAACACATGCAAAGCAAACTCCTTTTCTTTTCCGTGTAGACACCAAAGTTAACTTGGAATTCCCCTTAGATTATCTTAGTTGATCCAGAACACATTGATTGAGTACATTAGCATATGTTTTTCTTCCCCCTTATCTCGCCACTCTTAAACTTCCTATATCAAAGTTACAGATCTATCTCCAAATTACATAATCTTATCATTCATATGAAGTGAGAACTATCAGATGGGGCATGCACCTCAACTTTAGATGAAGAAGCCTTTCATAAGATAATAACTTCAATATTTTATATTTCAAGGCACGTAACAGGAATCAATGTCATCCCACCAGGCATTGTGCCCATGGTTGTGAGGTTAATCAGAAGTCTCTACCAGTGCAGTATACTCCAAAACAGGTAATTCTTATGAAAACAACATCGTGATTTATGGGGAAACTGAATCTAAAAGAAAGAAAAGTTAAAAATATCTTAACCCACAGGAAGAGACTTCAGAAAAATTATGCTTACACTCTAATGGTCTTCTCATAATTCCACCAATGTCCACTGTTGAAAACCAGCACATCTGCAGCTTTCCACTGTGGGGAGCTCCAATCCAGTTGATCCACTCGCAAAGTAGTCTTCACCTTCTCCGGAACTCCAGCAGGCGCCCGGCCCTGAGGCACTAGAAATGGAGCTCTGAAGTATTCAATGGTGCAGTTGTAATCCTTGAACCTGAAAATTAGGAACCCCGAATGCTTTGTGATTGGGTTCCCATTCACCTCATATATTGAAGTCTTATTACGAACAGCAGAAGAAAGCATGCAGAGGAGAGACTCCCATTGGTTTCTTCCAATTGAGTCTCCAACAAATACCAGCCTGCGGTTACGCAGCTTTTCCAACATATTCTTTGCATCAAACCTGTTTCATGAAGAGAAAACATCCCATGTAAGAAATTTCATTTTCTTCATTCTTAATCCCACAAATGTTACAAATTTGTCTCCCAGGTTGAATCACAAATAGATTAAAAAATACAGGGAAACCTTCAATTATTTGTAATTGGGGGAAAACTAGCCATTGAAAATAAGAAACCCTCTTCCGGGATGCATGGAACATGATGTAAGAACAAAGAACAAAGTCAAACTAATTTTTTTTTTTTTTTGATAACTTCACAACCGACCAAAACATTTTCTCGATCATTTAGTAGTCAACCAAAACATTGACAGCTATATAACCGAAAGTTGATCCAGAAAAGGCAAGTGATTTGGGATTTTAGAAGGGTTGTTGAACTTGAATTGCATCAGCAGATAAAACCATTTTGATACGAAACTTTTTCAGCCAGAGTTTAATGAAATATTAGTATTCAAAATGTGTGTATGTACAATATACTCGGCATTGGCCGTGGCTTCTTGTTGAGTAGCGCGAGTGAGGCACCTAAAGACATGAGCTTGACTTAGAAACAATACACACACACAGACAGAGAAAGACGACAATCAAATACAAAGAAGTAGAAGAAACACGCAATTACCCAGAAAGAAGGCTCAATCCAACAGATTACCAAACTTTTCAACAGCAACAAAAGACACATAATTTGCTAATAAAAACTTATATTAACCAAAAACAGAATCTAAGACATATTAAGGAAAAAGAATCCCAATGTTCTCCTTCGTATAAACTACAACAAATAACAATATTGAAGATTAGGAATAGGAAGAAAAAAAGCCTATACTGCATAATGTCCTACTAAATTAAAGTCCAAAACATTGTTACTGGACAGAGAGTTTAAAATAAACCTGGGCAAGTTGCAATATTTAGGTTGCCAGCGCCATTTAGTGTAGAAACTGTCAGGCCTACCATTTTCCAAACACCGAAAACCACCATCTGCAAACAAGCAATCTTGGGAATTATACAGTGGATAGCTCTCATCCCAGACCCAATCACCATCAGAAACATCACACTGACCACCACTTTCTTCAAGAAACCCCACCCTCACATTCCCACCTGAAGACGAACCATTAAAACCAAACCACTTTACCAACCCAAGCTGCCCCCCAGAGGGAAACCTTCGGGTCACAGTTCTATAATCCAATAAAAAGAGACAGAATATCAAGCAAACACTGAAAAAGAAGCAACCAAGAATCCCTGGGGAGGGCTCAAGAGGCTTCAAATGCTTGAATTTCTTGAAAAAATCCAATTGGTTCATTGTCTTTAAGCTTCTTGGAGATGTGCTCTCTCTCATCTTTGAATAAAGGGTAATGGGTGTGCACAAAAAAAGTCCAAAAGGTCTGGTGTGAGGCGTGTTTTTAAAAAGTAGAGTCTGGAAGGGACGGCTAGAAGATGAGCAAGAGAGGAAGACTCCAAGAACTGTTAATGGGTCATGATTTGGAGGGTCTAACGGAGATGTGCACACATTCAACTTTATATATGGAATTGTGTGGAGGTGGGGCTTGAGAGTTGAGAGAGACACAGAGAAAGAGAGAGGAGGACAACGTTAGAAGATGAGGAGGTGGGGTCTGGAACGAAGACAAACATTCATTGCAGCAAAACCGGTGCGTACAAAAAATGAATTTTTCTTTCTTGGTTTTTGTTTGGTTCATTTATGAGAAGATTTTACAGATGGAAAGTGCGTGTCCTTGAGTTGCAAAGAAAGCATTCATGTCTCTTTAACACTTACATTTTTTACCGTTTTTTCTACACATACAGAGAGAGAGAGAGAGAGAGAGAGACACCGATACAGGTGGTCGTGGTCGTGGTCGTGGGCTTAGTGGGGAAAAGGTTGTGCCAAAATGACAAAAATACCAAAGACGAGGAGAGAACAATATATTTTGGTGTGCCTAATATGCCCCTTGAGGTATTTTAAATTGAGATTTTTTCGAACATTGTATTTTAAAAAATTTTAAAATTTATATTATGTATTTTAAAAATTAAATTTTACACATTATACCTTCAATTTATCAAAAGTATTGTAATATAGTCCTTCTGTTAGTTCCGTTAGTTTTTTTTCGTTAGTATTAATGAGTTAATTTTTAACGAAAAAAATAACAAAAACTATCAAAAAGATCAAATTACAACACTTTTGATATATTGATAGTTCAATGTAAAAAATACAATCTGTAAAAGTATAAAATGAGAATTCTGAAATCTTTTAGGGTACAAAATGATATTCATCCTTTAAATTATGCCAATTTTGAAAAAAAAAAACATTGTTTTAGCTTTTTTTTTTAATATACTCTTTTAATAGAAAATTTTGAAAGCTAATTTTTGGCAAGTTATAATAAACATTTTATGTTAAAAAGTATCGGTTAAATCAATACTTTTGCAAAAAATTATTGTACATCAAAAACAAATCGTAAAGAAATCTTTGAAATTTTTTAAAAAATGAGAGTTTGATCATTGATGGCCACACAGCTCTATGAAGAATAATTTTTTAGGTAAGTAGTTTAAGGGTTGTCTAACGTATTGAAAAAAAAATCAGTATTGTATCGATATTTATCATTTTTGTAGATATTTTTATTATTGTTGTAAAATGATAAAAAAAAAAAAATATTGTAAAAACACTTACAAAAATAATAAATTTTAGAGGAAGGATACCCAAAAAAAAAATATTCGATAACAACGTCAAGTCCGTGATTTTAGGATGAATTGATTGATTACAGAAAATCAAATCAGAATAATTAACTCAACTTGAATAGTTGAATATGGCCATGATTTAGATGGAAGTTGACATGAAAAAACAATAGGGTCAAAAATTAATTAAACAAAAAAATGGAATATCAAACGTGAAAAGGACAGGCAAATAAATTAAGCCAAGACTAATAAAAGACGGAGAATAATAATAATAACTCAAGTCAAAATAATAAGCCAATTGATCCCGTGAGTCTCGGTGTCATCTGCCATTCTGCCATCTGACCAAGAAATATAATATACACCTAACTACAAAAGAATAAAAAAATAATAATAATATACACGAAATAACAACAATAATGTCTCTCATAATTCAAAGTATTGCATTCGTTTATGAAATGTAAGTAATCGACAAATTTATCCTTAGTTTGATATGTTTTAACCCCGTCAATTGCGACTCTTTTTCATATTGTCTCCTCAACTATCATATTTTTTATATTAAACCATTAACTATAGGATTAGTTTAACGTTACTCTAATTATTAACGTTTGTTATAAACTTGATGGAAAGTTATTTTATTTTTTTCTCTAAACTATGTGAATTTTTTTCAATTCACCCTATCACATTAACAAATTCTATCTAAAAAAATAAAGGGCGTTTATATTTAAAGCAATGTGAAATAATTCAAGTAGTTGAGGGGTAATATGAAAAAATTAATAGTTCAAGGGATAAGTGAAATTGAGCCCATAGTTAAGGAGTCAAAAATGTAATTTGTCCATAATTATACATTCACTTGTAGTAAGATATAAAGTAATCAATAAAGTTAGAGTAATGTTATGCTTATCAAAACATTTACTAAAAAATATTTTTTACCGAATGTGCTGACAAGTTATCGGATCAAAAACATTTTAATCAATATTTTATGGGTCCAAGAGTGTTAAAAAACTGTCAACTCATTTGATAAAAATAATTTTTTTGTATTCATAGCATTTTCCTTAAATTTATCCATAGCTTGAGAGGAGAATTCTCATGTTTCAACTTACAACATATCGCATGAACGAATTTGAAAGAGTAGTCGGTACAAATTTAAATACTCTGTAACAAAAAAAAATAGAAAATATCGCATGAATGAATAGCACTTGTCTTTATTGTCGACAAAACTCTCATAAGGAATAAAAATAAAGAATAAAATTTACTCCAACTAAATAAAGTTTTGTATAACGAATAAAGTTTCGTATATTATTACTCCATTAATTTAACGTTGAAGCCACGATCTTATCAATAAAAAAAAAGGTCCAACTATCGTAGTACCATACCTCCTCATTTCATCCGATAAAAACGTGACAAATAATTGTTTATTTTATTACTTTCCGATTAATGGTCACACGTAAATCAAAAGATGATATAGAACTTAAAAATGACGAAACATAATTTATATAGTTGAAATTAATATTATTGATAAGATTTTGTGGAGTTGAATATGATTTAAAAAAAGAAAAATTGATATCATAGTTGAGGGACTTAGAGGGAGAGGGTGGGGGGGGGAAGACTTTATGGAATAATTATTATTCCCAATAAAGCAAAAGAAAAAAATTAGAATAAAAAGTTATTGAAATAAAGATATTCGAGGGATTGCTTTCTTTCCGGTCCCACGAACATGCCAATCATATCATATAAATAAAGATGGGATAGTTATCACAATCAGTGACTAAATATATTTGATAATTGCATTTAAAGTTTAAACCACAATGTCCCTGCCTCTATTGACTCTTTTCTTTTCATAATTATGTACAATGCCATCTCTCATTTTCTAATTAGCCCACCTAACTAAAGTAGGATAAGCACCAAATATTGTAAGTACATAAACCGAATTTAATGTGGCCTAGGACGGAGATTTCAATGGAGTGTGACTAATTATTTTGTCAAAAAATGATTCAAATTGTTTTTCGCATAAAGGATGCGTTACATACTTATTTTGGGGTTTTATAGTGCCTTTTTTCGTCTTTCTTTTCACCCTTTTGTAGGTATTTTGCCATTTATTAAACATGCATATTTCAAAGGTTATAATATGTAATACCATTTTATACCAAAAAAAATAGATCGCCAGTCTTGAATTTTACTAAGACCAACTAATAAAATTAGATTTCTTTTCAATATAAGGTGATATATTGATGATATCCATCTTTTTCATCAAATTTAGGGTAATTAGAGTCCAAGAAAGTCTAATTGATAGGTTGGGCTAAACCTCCTAGGATAAGCAGTAAATCTAGACGCTTCTAGTTTGAATCTTGACAACTCTTTAGAACCAGGTCATAAGGGATTTATCTTCCATGAATATAGTCCGGACTGAGAAGAAAATTAATTGTGGTGAGCGTAAGTTGACCCGGACACCCATGACCATTTGTTTTGTAGTGTTTTTGGGTGATGGTAATCCTAATTGAGAATTGGTGCTGCATTCTTAGTAAGAGCATATTTGGATTTAATTTAACTTTAATTGCATGTTGTTGTTTTCGAGTTTTTATCGACTAACCGAAAGTCCAATTCACAGCTAGTATATGCAGGAGAAAATCACCAGTATACGCAGGAGAAAATCAGCAAGAAGCATCAAGTTATACCGCAGAATATGAAAATCCTCACCACGAATATGCCCCCGCTATTCAACATGTATGAATTGAAATATAATACTTTTTCACTCTTTTTTATGCATTTTTATAGTTGAGGTCTCTTGAGTTTAAAATTTGAATCATTCTAACTGTTTGAAACTTTCATCATTAATGTCTCATGCTCCCCTCAACAAGCTGTCCAAATATGTGCATTTAGTCCTACTTGAAGACCATTTTTTACTACGAAATAATTTGAATTTGAAAATCTCTATTTCTTACAAAGTTGTAACCCTAAATGTCTACATTTGAACCCCATTCCAATTTTAAACACTGAATTACCTATGCAGAATTATAGCGATCGCACAAAATTTGGTGCTGCTATCCTGTCTTTATCAGAGATGAATGTTGGAGCTGCAACATTGACCAACGAACTTTCTCCTATGAATGCAGCTACGAAAATCAAACGGTTAAAGAATATATATTTCAGTGGTATGCCTATCATATACATATGTCAATGGTACACTACAATGAAAACCGCAGGTCATGCTAGGACCCAGAAGCTCTCGTCCCTTCACAGGCCACCTGATAATCCTGATTTTGTAATTGGGATTCCCAAAGCAACCAATACGACTGATAGGCTAGCAGTAAACAAAATAGTAAGGCAAATACAATGCAACCTTCTACAAACCAACAGATAAAAAGGTGCAGAAGGGAAGCATCAAATACAATGCATTCCTCCAATATGACCCTTTGACAGATCCATTCAAAGGAACCATCAAGAGAGAATTCTTGTAATTGAATCCAAGATGATAATTCAAGCTGCATGCCCACATTGACTTGATGGTGCTACCACAGTTTTGCTGAAAATTGAGATATTTTGAAAAAACAAAGGATCCATGACTTCTTATTATCAGGACAAAACTGTAGTTTACACCAAAAGGGTACGGACAGAGTTTGCCAGACTAGTAAAATTTTACATAACACACCGCCAAAAGGAAGAGACCATTTCCATTTTGCAGAAAAACTTCATTTACAAGAAGTAGCAACATAGAGTGACAACTGCTGATATCCCACCTAAAACACAAAGGTTATCTAACCTGCTTTCATTTCTCATCTTCTCCTCCTTCAGCTCACTCTGCACTTTCGAGTACAAATGGCATGACTCCAACACCTCACTATAATTTTTGCTCCTGCGGCAGCTCAGTGCTTCTTTGAGAACAAGCAAACTGTTTCTTCCATTAACATGAGCACCTTCCATGTCTCCCAATTGCATGCTCAGTTCTTTCAATTTGAGAGTTGTCTGGGCACCCCCACCATCAGTGTGGATCAATCTGAACTTCATTATAAGCATGCATTCTACTGCCTGACATGGAAGGATATCCTTGGCAGGAAGAACAGAGCCAAACCGTATCAAGAAATCCTTATCTGTTGGCCAGTGCCTTTGCCCTCCAAGAGGACTCCAACTTGAGAGATTAGCAGCTTGCTTAGTTTTTCTGTTGACAACAATCCAACTCAGCCGGATTCCATCACGGAGCTCTTGCCAGAGCTTTCCATCTTTCCTCTCTCTTTCCATTGATGTGACTGGTGGCAGACCATCAGAAACCGAAAGAGTAACTTCACCTCCATGGTCGTCATCTCTAGCTGTGTAGGTGAGAAAATCAATATGAAATGGACAGTTGTAAAACCAACCATTGAAGCCATTTACGTTCGGAATGCCCCAAAGGACTTTAGAGCATATTGTTTTGTCTTTATACCTGATATCTACAATAAAGACAAAATCCGATGGCGACATATTTTCAACTTCATCTGCATCACCATAGTATTCAGCCTCTGTCCATTCTTCGGGATACTCTAAATAGGTGTTCCACTGGAACTCAGGAACTTCCTTGTTAACAATAAGGGGGAAACAATCTGCATAGAACTTTTTAAATCCACCAATTGACGATATCAAACTCTTGACATCTTCCCTGTTGGTTGAGGGCCACATGGAAGAACACACATTTTCCCATAACCTATCTTCTTTTGAGATGGAGCAGAATGCTGCACAAGTACATGCTGCACTAGCCAAAGTTGCACCATCAAGACGCCTCAGTATGTCATAGAAGAGATCATTGCTCAATGATGCCGTACTTTCAACTTGTACAACCGACATTCTTATAGTCAACTGATCATCTAAAAGAAGATAAAATAAAATGTCAAGCACATGTACAAAGGTATAGATAATTGAGTATAACCATCTTGAAAATCATACATAGATCAAAATCAAGAACTATCCTAACTACTTCTCAACCTAAATATTCATGGACCCTGCCTCTAGGGTTTGTGTATTTATAATATTTCAGCCAATATTGAATTGAAGAAGATGAAAAAAGAGGCAAGGCACAACTGAAGATACACTGGAAAAGTATGGGTTACACTCATACAACTGACAAAGGGATCATCTCAGAATTCTCTCCAAGTGAGAATTTGTCTACCCATTATTCGAAAACTTTAACTTGCACAAGATCTACTCATATTTGTGAACCTTTTTGCTCATGCGCATGCTTAGATTCAGCTCCCCTGTGACTGGCCGAGCTCGAGCTTGAGCCCAGAGTGACTGCCGAAATTCCATTTTTGCTCATGGTTGCAAGCATTTGAACATTATTATAAGAATGGATTTCTCAAAAAATACCCCGCATCTATGGAATAAAGAATAAATCATGTCCTAGATGTCAAATTTCCCTAAAATCCCTCTGAATCTGTGTGAACGTGGTGGGTTGGTAATGGACATTGAATTGATTATGAAAGTGATCAAAGGTGTTGCTGCTGAAAGATTTTTTTGTGTCTTACTAACAAAACTTCCATAATTGTATGATTCATAGTTGGGACGCGCAAACATTCATTCTAAGGGGGTGTGAATTGGAAAACAAAATTCACCCTTACTTTTTTTGACCTGTTTACACCCTGCATCCATTACAGCACCGTTACAATCAGCATTACGAGGGTTGTTGCCGTTATTTAAAACCATGATCGTGAAAATATTGAGCTCAAAGCCATGGAATTTTTCTAAAGAGCCAAGACAGTAACCTTGGAACAGACATAGCATTAAGACAAGGTTCAAACTTTACAAAAAAAAAAAAAATTCTTGATTGACTGATGTCATAATTAGCTAAGAGAGCATGGAGGGTTAGTTTCATATTATTGTGAACAAAGTGATCGACTCATATTCATATATGATGGTAAGAGTTCAATTAGGGAATTAATTGTTAGAGTAAGAACCAAATCAGAAATAAAACTATTCGGAAATAACAATATCTATCTCTAAAATTCCAGTTGTATCAGAAATGTGATTGTAGATATACAACCAAAATTCTCCTACTGAGACAGATTGCACACAAAGATCCAAGAGAAACAGATCACAAAAAATCCCAAACCGATAGCCATAGAATCAGTGAACATACCTCAGAGAAGACCTACGAGAGGCTGAAACACGAGGTCACAAGCACTAACGAAGCCTCAACCACAATTCTTCAAATTTAAGAGCGATCTGTCAGAGAGAGAGAGCGCTATGGTCTGAGAAGAATCGGTTCTCCGGTCACTTTCGTAGGTTTTTCTGGAAGATCAACGTTTGTCCACTCCCCAGAGAGAAAGAGAAATATCAAATGATAAAAGGGAAATACTGTGGAACTAAAATTTACATATCAAATAAAGGGAATTTAGGTCTCGCAATTCTATACACGACTCGTGAAATCGACACGAATTTGACACTGATTTAGTGGATTTGGGTGTAGTCTTAACGAGTTCGAGTGATTAACGGATTAACTCGGTAAACCCGTGAAATAAATGAACCGGTTTCGTGTTTAATCTATAAACTCGTTTCAACCCGTTTAATCCGTTAATAGTAATACTATAATTTTTTTTTAAAAAAAATTTAGGTCTTTCAACATCTGTCTCATCTCACACCTCTTAGACTCATTCAAATTTAGTAGTCATTTAATGTTTATTTTTTATATTTATTTTTTTGCTCAGTCATGATTTATTGTTATAGTAAATAGGTCAAACATGTGTAATGTGTATCAAGTTGATGATTTTTTGTGTGGACTCGAAGTACTCTAACATATTCTCTTATTTAGCGGGTGACACACGTGTTGTATTGGGTAACCCATCTAATAAACGATTCGTGTATGTGTGTGATAGTTGAACTTGTTTATATAAACGAATGGGGTATGTATGAAGGGTTTTTTGACACAAACTCGTTCCACCCGACACGAAACCGTTCCACTCGACATGATTGTCAGGCCTAGAAAGGATCATCGAATGAGTAGGTCCCATTAATTTTTTTAAATGAGACCCACTGATTTAATGGTCTCCCTTCATTTGGGATGCAAATTTGAGTTATAGATTTAGATTACATAGCATTGCTCAATGATAAAATTGAAAAGTATGTTTATTTTTACTTTGAGTAATGCTATGTAACTCAAATTTACAATCCAAATTTACATCTCAAATGAAGGGAGACCATTGGATCAGTGAGTCTCATTTAAAAAATTTGATAGAACTCAGTCATCCAATAGTCCCTCATTTAAAATACAAATTTGAGTTGTATAGTATTTCTCATCTAATTTAGTGTTTAATTGTAAATAATATATGAATTTGAGGATGTTTTGACATCCCACCCACCAGCTAAAGCTACTAGTACTAGTACTAGCTACCACCCCACCAGATACGCATATATGCCCAATTTTAATGTTAGTGACCAACAATTATATCTTGCCACGTCGTCAGGCATCAATAAGAACATGGGACCTACGGACGACTTTTCCTATGTAATTATTGTGGGATCCCAATTTAGGGGGTAATCAACCTCTATCAGACAGCTTCATCTGAACGCATCTTTCAATTATTGTGGTTTAAAAAATCGATATTATTATATTAAATAATAATTTTATTTTTTAATTGTATAATATATAATTAAATTTTATCTATTATTTTTTTTAAAAAAAAGTTGACAAATTTGTTTAACATACATAATCTCAAAAAACAAAATTAACATATATACATTATTAAATATGAATAATATTCGAAAATAAAAATTATATTTAATCACAAATTAATAAAAAATTAAAAAATAAAATGACAGGATCACCCTTCATTTGGTTTTGCATTGACATGGATGCAAGGTTTGATTTTGTCACTTTCAACTTTATACCAATTTTAATTTTGATCTAATCATATATTCGGTTGAAATTAATCGTCTAATTCTACTCAATTGTATATCCAAACCAAAAAATTCTATAAAATTTAATCTGCGAAAGAACATTTATAATCAGAATGATTCATCATTAACAGAAATTATTGTTAGAAATCTAGATCATCGGTTCTTATCATAATAATGGTGGACCGGTGGTGAATGAAACTTCACATTTGTCCTCCACCCCTAATGTCAAAGTGTGCAAGTATCTTTATGAGGATAAGGCTGCTCTTAGATTGGATCAGTTGACTTATTTTCCTGTACTGGGTTCATGTGACAAGAACTTTACATGGATGTCCATGTTCTAGATTTATAACCAACCCAACCACAATATCCCTTCATTGATCAACTTCATCTGTACTGATTTTAGGCATTAATTGAATGAACTAAATATGGTGCATGTACCATGGGTGCTCTAGTGAAATACCGACTCAGAATTTCTCATTCTGAGATTGGAGATTCGAATTTTAGAGTTCACATTGAGGTTTAGTGGTTGAACTCTATACTAGCTTAGTTAAGTTCGTACCTGAGAAGAGTAATGAACGTGATCAGGAGCCTCATAATCTCACCAGTGAAAGCCTATCGGGATGGTTTCTAGAGTCTAGACGCTCTCTTTTACCTCCACATTTTTTTCACAAGAAAAAAAAAATGGTACTTGTCACCTAATCCTGTCCAATCCGATTGCAACAGGCACACATTTAGATCCAGGACCCATATCCAGCTAAGGATAACCACAAATTGAATGCAGGATAACAGTTGATAAGAAGCATTATTTGACATCTATAATAGTACAATTCAAAGGTTGAAAACGACTCTAGGTGACCTAATGAGGATGACAAGGCAAAAAGAGGGATGGCTGGAAATTGCCACGACACCTTCCACACTAAGATAATATACTGTCTATGCATTGCATTGATAATTTGATATTACTAAGAAACTGAGAAAAATAATCACAGTCAAACTCATTGGGAGCTAGGATAAAACAACTTCAGTGGTTAATAACAAAGGTCTCAATTTCCTCTTATTGACCGCAAAACTATAATTTACGAGTGATTATGAATAAGATTATTAATGAATTGTGCCGTGGGAGAAAGTAACGATTTTTTAATTATGGTTGGATTACATTAAGGATCAGCCCTAAGTCAATTATGAATAAATTCACTAGGCACTTTCAAAATAATGTCTCATAATGTATTTTATTTACAAATGATATTGTCTTATTAGATGAAATTCGAAGGGGGATTAAAAATAAGTTAAAAATTTAGAGAGATAGTTGAGTCAAAAAGACTTAAAATAAATAGGAGTAAGATTGAATACATGTAATGTAATTTTAGTAATAAAAAAAGTACACATAGTGAATAAATTAAGATTGAAAATCAAGAAATACCAACTAGTAAACGATTTAGATATCTAGGATCGATCAATAAAAATGATGGAGAGATTGGAGATAATGTAACTTATACGATCAACGTCGATTGGCTTAAGTGGATAAAAGCTTTTGGCATATTATGTGATTAAAAAATACTAATAAAATTAAAATACAAGTTTTACAGAACAACTATAAGAATAACAATGTTTTATGAGACGGAATGTTGGACAACTAAGAAACAATATAGTGACAAAATGAGTGTAGTGAAAATGAGAATGTTAAGGTGGCTGCGTGAAAAAATTAGAAATGATAGAATACAAAATGACCGTATTAGAGAAATTGTAGGATTAACTTCAATTAAGGATAAGTTGAGAGAGAATAAATTAAAATGATTTGATCATGTTCAACAAAGATCGATAGAGACACCGGTTAGAAAAAGTGATAAAATTTCTCTTAATGATACTAATAGTAAGGATAGACTTAAATTAACGTTGAACGAAATAAATAAATAAAATATATAAAAATATTTAACTTAAATGAATGTTTAAACGCATAACCGAAATAAATAACAAAATCAAACTCAAATAGTCAACCCCAAATAATTAGGACATAAGATTTAGTTTGGTCGGTTGGTTGTGCTGTGTTATGTTCTCATATCCTATTTATTTATAATCATATCGTTTCGTGTTATAAGTCATGAATTATTATGATTATCTCGTTTTCAAAGCATGAAGCCTGCTCTGTTCCATTCCAAACCCCTAATACATGAAACAACAAAAAATCAGCATCACTCATTATCAACAGAAGCAATTTTAATCCTAATCTAATACTAATTTGATCAAATAACAGGTCAAAATCTCAAATTGCAATAATGATTCTTCATTTAAACACTAAAGGAGTAATATACCTCAGTTTAGTCATTGCATGCAGACTGAAAATTTAAATCCCTCTTAATCCGACATAAAAACCGTATAAAAGACGTTCAAATTGAATGACTAGGATTTTAGAATCTGGCCATCAGTGGTGGTCAATGGTCATCGGACCAATCACTGTCGTACGGCGACTTCTTAGCGGGGTCAATGTTGTTGACGATGTCGGCTGCATCGCCGTTGGGATCGTGAGTGGAGTCAGACTTGGTGATGGCGGCTCGAGCCTTCTCCAACCACGGCTTGAACGCGAGCTCTATGGCTAGCCACGCACAGGCTAGGGCTCCGAAAACCACAGCAACAGATTTCACCGCGTTTTGCTTCCCCATTGATTCTGAATTTGCCTCTTCTTCTACCTTCGGATGCAAGTAAGCTCTCTAGGTCGAGACCCGAGCCTTTATGTTGATAGCTGTTGCGTGGGCTACACGAAAGACTGTTACTTATTCAAGAAGCTTGGGGTGGATCCAGTTGGGCCCAAACAACAAGGCCCATATATTGTTTTAAATCTGCTAATCAGTTGCTGGATAATCGGCCCAGCTTCGGGTTAAGATATTAATATCGTACATAAATGATGCCACCTAGGCATATTGGTAAGATTATTCCACAACCTACACATTATAAGTTGAAGTCACAAAAATACTCTCCTTACACATAAGGGCCATGTGTATCCAACCATCCTCAGATCCCGTAATGGCAAGAGTTTCGTCCACTGAACTGAACTGCAATTTTTTAGAAGATGTAATATGTCAATTGTAATTCATGAAAAAACTAGGAAATAGAATAACAGTACTCGTTACAAACAGATAAGTGACAAAGTAATGCGAGAGAGAGGTTGGTCATTGGTACACAAGAGTTAATACAGAAGAGCTCACAAAGAACCAATCTAGACACATGCTGAAATACAAAAAAAAAATGTGATTATTATATCCTAGGGCACCAAAGCAGTTCTAAAATGGATTGGAAGTAGGATCTAGTTCAACCAAGATGATCTTTTCCTGGACAAGAAAAGGATATTTGAGGAGCTAGTGGAGTTAAGTTTATTGCACCAAACCAAAGTCCCTCTTGTGTGTGTGTCTAAGTGAAGTGATAGCTCCTTTTCCAAAATTCTAATCCACAAATTAAAAACAAGATACAACCATGACTCATAACATAAAGAAATCACTCTTATCCTACACTTGGATCTCACGAACAAAACCCCAAGTTACAAATCGTTGCAGATGGGCCAGTAGAAACTATGGATCAAATGATGCATATCTTCAAGAAAATACTAGTTTTGTGTGTGTTCGTTCAGGTCGGCCTCTGGCTCCTATGCTGTTAATGCCGAGGTGGTGTTGCTTAAAACAGCGTCATTTCGTACCAAAACGATGTCATTCTATTTAACAAAATAGCGTCGTTTTGCATCAAAACAATGTTATTTTAATCAACACCACCAGATTTTTTTCTAACAGCAAAGAATCCTCACCCGTGTTTGTTCATCATCACTTGAACTACAAGGGAGCAAAACAAAATCCCAATGCATTCTTTTCTTAGAACAAATACAACTTCAAATTCAGCTGTCTTTTTGGCTCCACTAACTTTGAGTTTTCAAATTCCTTAAGAGGCAAAACCGCAGTTTCATTGTTCAACTTCATCAAGAACCAGATCATGGGTCCGGCTCCTCTGCGTTGAAGAAGTAACCGCACACTGTGCGTTTAAATGGAACGGCGCCGTTTTTGGCTGCCTTTTGCAATTTTTTTTTTTAATTCCCCCTTACCCAAAACGACGTCGTTTTGGTCCTTTGAATCAGACATCAGGTCTTCTTCTTCCTTCGACTTCGACAGACTCAGCCTCAGGCGCTCTCTCTCTTTCTCTCTCTCTCTCACTCTCTCTGTCTTCTCCTACCTCCGGCGACAAAAAAGCTCTTCTTCTTCCTTCGGTTGATCGCTGAAGAGTACCCAGGTTTGTGCTGCTATTTTGGGTAATTGATTTTGCGAAAATAGACCTAATTGTAGATTTTTATTTTGCGAAAATAGACCTAATGCAATATGAAATTTGGTTTGTGATGTTTTTATTTTTGTTAAAATGCTATTGTACATTATGCGTATTGGATAACTTTCAATTTTGTGTTGAATTTGCTGGTGTCAACAAAGCAGTTTGATGTTGTTCATGAGGTGTACATGGGTGCTTCCAGATTGGGAATAGAAATTGATGCTTGTAGTTTGAATATAATTATGAAAGGGTTGTGTAAGAATGGATGTGTTTGGGAATTGGGATAAATCAAAACTGTATGGATTCTTTCAATTTTGTGTTGAATTTGCTGGTGTCAACAGAGCAGTTTGATGTTGTTCATGAGGTGTACATGGGTGCTTCCAGATTGGGAATAGAAATTGATGCTTGTAGTTTGAATATAATTATGAAAGGGTTGTGTAAGAATGGATGTGTTTGGGAATTGGGATAAATCAAAACTGTATGGATCATAATTTCTAATGAGAAGACTGAGCATACCCATACTTTTTCTTTTTTAATTTTTTTTTTGTTGAGACTTGAACAATATACTAGTTGCTGATTTGAAAATTATTTGTGGAAGTATTGTTTTGAAAATTGCTTTTTTGTTGCTTTAAATGCAAGAATGGAAGTAGTAATGAATTTATTTCCCTGATATGTAAACAAATTGTATTTTTGATAGGATGTAAACAAATCCTTAATCTAGTTGGCTGTAGGAAACTGCACATATCAGTGTACATGATGATTATAGCAGTGATTTACAGGACGCTAACGACTTCATTATACCAGCAAAACTGTATGGATTATAGCAGTGATTTACAGGACAAAAAAATGGGCAAGAGGCTAATGTTTCTAGGGATGACTGGACCACCAAAAATGGCATAAGATATGTAGGCCAACTACATATATATGCATGTGTTGCTTATATATATTCATATATATACATATGTTGAGAGAGAGAGAGAGAGAAAGAGAGATTGGAAAAAGGATGCCAAATATATGATATGCAGTCCATTCTTCCAATGTCCCAGCAGGCCTCTTGTGCAACTAATTTGGGATTATGCTAAACTTTGTGAAACTTGATTTCATTAATTTTAATTTATTCCAAATGTGTAAAATCATATCTTTTGGCATTTCAAACCTATCAATTTTATTCTCTTGCATATCATATATTTGGCTGTTTTTGCACCTTTTGTTTCACTGTCCATAGAATTGTTTTGGCATTCTCATAAGCCAACAAACATAGCAGTATGTGTGCTGCTATGTTTTCTGCTATGTGTGCTGCTATGTTTGCTGCTATGTGTGCTGAATATCATTATGCTGCAATCTTGAGTTTTAATATCATTGTCCTTTCATGTATGTAGTGTTGAAAAATGGCATCTTCAAGCACGGCAACAAGCAATGAAGGGTTAACATTTCGCAATAGCACTTGTCCCATTTGTACCAAAAAAACGATTATCCAAGTTTCCGAATCTGAAAAAAATCCTGGGAAGCTATATTGCAGATGTCCAGACGATTTCAATCACTATTTTAAGTGGATGACTCCTATTACAAATGAAAGGATGGATGTCCGACGAATTGTAGACGATGTACGACGAATTGAAGACGATGTACGACGAATTGAAGACAATGTACGACAAATTAAAGACAATGTAATGACAATGAAGTCAAATATGTTTGTACTCACGTTACTAGTAATGCTTCTTATATTTGTAATTCTAGTGAAGTAGAGCTGTAAGAGCAATGATGTAATGATGAAGAAAAAGTTGTGAATGAACTTGCGCATTTAATTTGAATGAAATTGTGGGTTTTGTATATTGTTGTGACTTGGAAGATCACATTCATTAAAAAGAGATCACATTCATTAAAAAAAGATCACATTCATTAAAAATACAACAAGCATCCTTACAAGTTCATTAAAAATACAACAAGCATCCTCACATTCATCAAACAAGCATTCTCCAAGCATTCTCCAACCATTATTTGTTCAAGCATCCTCACATTCATCAACCAAGCATTCTCCAACCATTCTTTGTTCAAGCATCCTCACATTCATCAAACAAGCATCCTCACATTCATCAAACAAGCATCCTCAAACAAGCATTCTCCAATGCATCCTTTGTTCAACCATCCTCCAAGCATTCTCCAACCATCCTTACAAGTTGTATCTCCCATTCACGAAATTTGATTCAGCGTCATTTAAAGAATGCACATATGTTGAATCAGTCGGAGTACCCTACATTAATGAGAAGGGGTCAAACAAAGAAACTTGATAAATATGTGAATCAATAAATTTCACAATAAGGTCACATACCATAACACTTTGTACACTATTTGAAGCTTGAGAAGACATCGAATGACCATATGCTGATGTACACGGGTGAGTGAAACCTTGTACCTGGAATACAAAAATACTTACAATTATGTTTATAAACATAGGAAGTGAATAAAAATATGAAGTGAATTAAAAAAATCTACAATTATATTTATACGATACCATAGACATATGTGATGGTTGGGAAGCTCCTTTTTTCCTCTTTGTTGCTTTCTCATGCCAAGATTTTAGTCGACCCCAACCCTTGTAACCACCTTCTTTTCTTTTTAAACCTTTAACTTGGAGAAGTTTTGGGTCAACATTTTCTAATCCACTTGGGTCAACATTTTCATGGATTAGATCATCGCCACCATCACCATTTGATGCATACATACTATCCACTTCTTTGAACAATTCCTCAACACCACGTGACACCAATTCATATGCAGGTTGAAGACCAGAGCATCGAGCAGCTAGTTGTACCATTCTAGGACAAAGCTGCCTGTACCGTGACGCCACCATCAACTTGGGATTCTCTTCATTTGACATTAAAATGGGGGCTGTCCTACAACTCATTCTTGCATCTCGTCTCTATCTCTTACATATGTATTGCTCGGGAATTTGCTTAATATTGATCATGTCCAAGACTTTAAGTGCATGGCCACATAATATCCCCTCCATTTCAAACTTCCGACAACTACAATTGACTAGCTCCTCATTAGCCTTAACCAAGACCAAATACTCCCTATGTTCATCATATAATCGAACCACAAATTGATGCCACCCATCCAACACATCACATGGTGTAGCAATAGCACACTGAAATATATCATACTCCTCTTGGAACAACTCAAACATAGTTGAAGTGTACACTTGCCCTGCTTGCACTAACATTGGAGCTCTTTTTAACTTCAATCTAGGTAATTTTTGCCTAGCTTGGTATTCTAAGTCTGACTCCTTATACCGCTTATCATTCACAACTCTTTCAAAATGCACAAAGAACTGAACAATGTCATGGTCTGGCTTTAAGTACTTCCGTAAGGCTGCATTCAAGCTCTCACTCAATTGGGTGCTTCGCATTCCTGCAGTGAAAGTCCTCTTCATATACACATGCCCTCATTTCTCTCGCAATGCCCAAGTGGCTTTCATCCACATATTATCATCCAATTTATACTCCGCAAGCAACGATTCCCAAGCCTCAAATAGTTCATGCTCTTCCTCATATCCATACACACACTCTTTAAATCGAGCAGGAAATTGTGAACCATCCTTATAAATGTTCCCCAAATGTTTCAAAGCATTTTGGCAAAGGTGCCAAGTACATAACCCATGGTATGTCTCTGGCATGACAATAGAAATAGCCTTAGCCATCGCTTGATCTTGGTCCGTGAAGATGGTAATAGGATATTTCTCAGACATAGCTTGCAGGAATGTCTCAAACAACCACTGAAATGATGCTGCCGTTTCATCATACAATAATGCAGCTCCAAATAATACTGTCTCCCTGAAATGATTGAACCCAGTAAAACATGCAAAGGGCCGATACTCCTTGTTCGTTCTGAAAGTAGTGTCGAATGAGACAACATCTCCAAAGTTGCCATAGTCAACAATCATCACTGGATCGGCCCAAAAAATATTAGTAATATGCTCATCCGCATCCAATTGCACTCCATAATAGAATGATGGATTTTTAGCTGCTTCCGCTTGAAAATACTTCAACAAACTACCCGCCTCACCATACATCAAGTCTCGTTGCCTCCTTTCACGGAGGTAATTCTTTTGGTCTCGACGAGTAAAACCAAGACTTTCCTTTCCTCCAGACTGAGTACTTAAAAGTTCATAGGAAGCCTTAAGTGACAATCCACAATCCGCTGCCATATCAATATTAATGCCTTGTGCTTCGGTAACCTTCCGTTGAGATGGCATCATATGCATACATTCAGTAAGGTGCAAAGGATGGTTGTGGTTGTCCTCCCACTTCGTCACAACAAATTTACCAATATCTCTGTTAAGAGATATGCACATATGAGCTTCGCAATTTGTTCGTGTCTCTGCTCGAGGCTTCTTTGTTTGGCTGTCTCTTTTATCACGACCCCTTTTACCTTGTTTACAACAAACATATTTTCTGTAAATGACGACGCCATCTTTCAAACTTTTATTCTGAGAGTCTTTTCTCACGCTAAATCCCACAGACCCTCCATAACTATTGTAAAACGCATAAGCATCTTCCTCCACATCAAATTGCATACCAATATGAGGTATATTCTCTTTCGCATTAACTCCCAAATTATCCATCATAATATCCTACAATAAGAAATTTAATTGAATAAGACTATTTGTTGTTAATGAAACACATACTATATGTAGAAACAACAATATTTGATGTCTTGGCTATTTCTGCAACTGCCTAAAAAAAGAACATAATTATCAACAAGGTAAACATTTCTAGATGCAGATGATACACCAACTATTGTGAAACCATCCATAACTAATAGAAAATTGTCACACCGGGAAAAATAGCTACCAAAAATTGGTTATATAGCATACCAGAGCTCAAGTCAAAAAACAATTACCTTAAATGGAATTCAGAATCCATGGAAAATATGTTCTTTTTAAGTTCTAAGAGACGAATTTGTGCAAGGAAATAGACAACACGTCGTTTTGAAACACAAGTCAAATCAAAAAAATAAAATGGTAACTAGGTTTGGCACTCATGCAAATGAACAATAACTACCCAAAGTCGTATTGGTGCCATCAAAGAGAACATGGACATTAGATTATTTTGTCAATCAATAAAAAAAGCAACATTGTAAGAAAGAGAGAGAGAAATATGCTTGTTATAGAATCATAGTAAGACTCAAACGCAGAGTGTATTATGAATACATCATTATGTTGTTGAAAATGGCCATTCTGGGTTGTATTATGAAAGGAGTAAGGTATTTGTTTTTTTGGAGCAGATATTAGGAATATGTGGTTCATATAGATGGTATTAGATTAGAACTCATGGTTGATAGCACCGTGCTATGCAGCACAAATCACAGGCCAGCTCAATTTCCTTTTTTCTTTTAATCAAAGGGCTGTTGTTTATATATGTAAATGGCCTTCTATTAAACCTAAAATTTCATATGTAGAGTGAATTTTGGCTTGGGGGTTTTTGTCTTTTCAATATTTTTGTAGTACTGGCCTGTGTTGGAAAACATTTCATTCATGGAACAAAGATTAGTAAGGCTTTTAGGATAACGTGTGTGTGTGCTCGCAGGCATGTAACTTGCCTTGTTGGAGTTGCTAAATTTATAATGTATCCTATGTTGTATAGATCATCGGAGAAAAATGTATGGCTTAGATTCAACATATGGTTACATGGAAAATGACACAATAATTTTAAGAAAAACTAAGGAAATAGGAACAACAAAAATAATAAGTGAGAGGCATATTTGTATGCATAAACCATATTTGTAAAATCCCATCCCTAGTTTTCTGGATTATGAACAAAACTGAAAGTCACCTGCTACTTCGCTATTACAGATCCTTCTGGCAACCTCCCAGGAATCTTAAACAAGTTGATCTCATTATCACTTCAGCACACATACACACGCTGAGTTTTAAACAGGCACAGAAGTTCGTTCTTTTCTCAGATTTTTTACATCGTCTTCATCGTCTTCATGTACACAGGCTGGAGAAGAAGAAAGCGGGAGAAGAAGAAAGCGGGGGAAAATTTTGTTGGATTCAGACTAGCCCAAAACGACGTCGTTTTGGGTAGGGGGAATTAAAAAAAAAAATTGCAAAGACAGCCGAAAACGGCGCCGTTCCATTTAAACGCAGAGTGTGCGGTTAGTGCTAAAGGCAGAGGAGCCGGACCCCCAGATCATACACAATTTTAAACAATACTAGCACAATTCCCAAATTATGAATTATTAATACTAATACAATTCTCAATTTATGAGTTGTTAGTTTTTTCAAACAAGTTTTGATTAAATATAACTATTGAGGGTATTTTGGATAATAGAAATCAAAATAGACTTATTTTCAAACAAGTTTTTTGAGTGGACTTAAGTCCAAATAAATCTACAAAAAAAGACCGCCTCCAAAGGACCCTTTTTGTTTTTCTTTTTTCCGAAGAACGGATGCAAATAGAGCTTCCTTTATTATTTTTTTTAGGTCTTCTATTTATGGAGTCAATAATAGTTATTCATATAAAACTATTTTACATGAATACCCCTATATAACTTTAAGTAGTGTATGAGTGTATCACCCATATTTATATAAATTTATGAGTTTGAGTCACATCTTGTACGATATACGTTTTGCTCGCTTATAAATGCTCATTTGACATAGATAAAATCCGGGGAATTGCATATGATCCTCACGACATACGTGAATGTGGTAGTTTTGAAATATCATTGTCTTTGAGTTTGAGAATGTTTTGCTTATCATCTCCCTGATGAAATAAATAACTCTTGCAAGCGAAACTTAAATTTTACTTAATTTAAATTTAATTAAATTTGAAACTTATACAATTTAAGTCCAAGTTAATTTCTTTAATTATATTTGATCAAATATTATTTTATCTATTAATTTTTCAATGTCTACACCCATAAAATACGAAAACTTTTTGTCTTTGCCACTTTCAAATAAAGAAAGTTGTGTGATCCATTTTTTAATCCGATAGGGGAACATAATGATGGGTAGATGGGGCAGATCTACACATTGATTGCTAAAAATATTTAAATAATTGTTTATTGTATAATTGTTCTTCAATTCCATGGTCTAGTTTGCATCCCAAGTCATTGACATTCACGTGATTTTGTGAAAGATGTGCACACAATCATTACCCAACTCCTTATACTTAAACAATTCTCACTCTAGATCACCTCGGGACTTAAGATTCTCATCTCTTACGTCTTTCTTATCTACCTGTCTATCTACAACTTCACTTTAACTCTCTCTTACACATGTTGATGATCAACACCGCACCAGAAATATTTCACCTATATCCTACACACATATTACATTGTAGATAGGGGTGTAACTTGGACGAATTGGACGGGTTTGACAGTTAACTCTAACTTAATTTTAGGTATATAATCTTCAACCTTAACCCTAACCTTATCTCGAGTTGATGGACTCAACCCAAACACTTCCCGAGTTTAATTTGGACGGGCTCGGGTTGAATTCGAGTTAATGATTTCGGACTGATTTCAGGTTATTTTACGGGTTTAATTCAGGTTGAGCTCAAAATAGGCTTGTTATTCTAAACCTGATACATATATTACATAATATTCACCTAAATTAACAACCAACAATTGAGATATGAGAATGAGAGATAGATTTGAGAGTGAGTGAGGGTCCTGGGGGAGGCGCAGCAGAGGAGCAGACTTGAGATTAACTCTAGGATAAAATTGTATTTATATAGTAGTAATTCGGGTTGAACCAGATTATTAAATCGGGTTGAGCCCGATTTTAATATTCGGGTTCAACCCGTGAACTCGATGGCTCAACCCGAGGCCTGCCCAAATTGAATTTGGGTTGAGGTTTTTTGACCCAAGCCCAACCTAAGTATTAAAAACCCTAGCCTGAACTCTAATTTTTTCGGATTGAGCTCAGATTGAAATCGGATTAGCCCGCCCAAGTTACACCCCTAATTGTAGATGCATTGTGTGCGCCGCAAAACTAATTTTATTTTTATTTCTGAATAAAAAATATAATGCTTATTTTTAGGGTCAGGTCTCATGAATATCTTAGTATCGGTGTAAATAATTTATCTTTGATCAGATTGGAAAAAAAATTAGTTAAAATATACGTAAGTTAACACAAATATCCTAACTGTTGACTAAAAAAAAAAAGAAAAAAGCTATAAAATCCAAGGTTTTTATTTTTTCTAACTTATCAAATCCAAGTTCACACAAGAAAAAGCCAACTCACATGGGTTGTCCAAAACTATGGATCTCGTCACCAAGATAACACCAAAACACCCTTTTAAACACTTCCCCCGTAAGAACCAAATCCAATACCTATCTTTAGTTTGAATTCCTCTCTCGCCTCTTCGTTGACATGCAAGCAGTTTCTCAACGTTCTCATTTGGGTTAATTGCAGCGGTGGCCCTCAAAATTTGTAATTTATTTTATTTTGATCTCTAATGTTATAATTGTATTACATTGATACCTAATATATTAAATTTATTTTTAAGTGATCTCATGTATAAAGCCGTCCAAATTTTTTACGATTTTACGATTTTTACTCATGTACTTCCCTGCTGCTCCCAAATGAAGGGTATTTTAGATGAATCGATATTTACTTGACCCAAAAAATACAATAATAGTCCCCAAATTATACTATCTATCTCATTTTAATTATCAAATATTACAATATATTAGAGATTAATGTGATATTATCGTAATATTGAACGATCAAAATAAGACAAAAAATATACTTTAAAGAGTTTTGCTGTAATTTTTGAGTCAAAATAGACATCAATTTGTTTAAAATACCCCATTGAAAACCAAAATGAGACGATACCACTAGGGCTGTCAAAATCCGGCACGACACGATTAACCGACACGAATTAAATGGGTTTGGGTGAGATCTTAACGGGTTTGGGTGATAAACGGGTTGACACGCCAAACACGTTCAATAAACGGGTCGTGTTCGGGTGAGACCTATCAAACCGTTTATCACACGTTTACCCGTTTAAATAAAATTAATATAATAATAAATTAATAATTATTTTGAAAAAATTAGCAAGAAAAAAAAAGTAAAGAAATCAATACAAAAAAAAAGAAGTAAAATAGTAGTTCAAACTTCAAAGACAAAGGAGGGGAGATGGGAAGCACTTCAAAGACAAAGGCAAACCAAGAATCTATTACCAAAATACTGCTTTTTTAAAACTTAATTACCACTCTACCGCCGTTTTAAACTTATTTACCAAAATACCACTGTTTTGAAAGCGTATTTACGAAATCCGATTTCTGGCGGACTTACCAAATCCGACTTCAGTCAAAAAGCGGCCTTACCAAATCCGACTTTACTTAAAAAACGGACTTACCAAATCCGACTTCAATGAAAAAACGGATTTACCATTTCCGATTTCAGTATTTAATTCAATGGAAAGCGGATCTCTTGATCACGATTTCTATGAAAAACGTTTTTATGAAATACGCTTTCAATAGAAAGCGTGATCATGAAATCCGCTTTCTATTGAAAGCGTTTTTATGAAATACGATTTCAATGTTTCGCTGGACACTGCCAAAAAAATGTATTTATTAAACAAAAAAATCAATTTTAGAATTAAAAAATAAATTTAAATTATAAAATTAAAATATTTAGTTTAAAATAAAAAAATTATTTTTATTCTCACTATCACAATTTTAGTCCCACCCTTATTAAAAAAAAAATAAAAAAAATATTTAGTTTTAAATTTAAAAAATACCAATCATCGGTACCCCTCCCCATCCCACACAAATAAAAATTTAAATCCTAAAAATTTAAAAAGTCAAAACTAAACATAACAATGCACGTTGAATAAAGTATTATGTTACGTACTAACTAAAAACATGACGTATTTTAAAAAATTTTGGCATAGTTCTGACTTTTGGTGTGATTCTTGGATGGATTCTGGTTTTTAAATTTTTAGGATTTAAATTTTTATTTGTGTGGGATGGGGAGGGGTACCGATGATTGGTATTTTTTAAATTTAAAACTAAATATTTTTTTTATTTTTTTTTAATAAGGGTGGGACTAAAATTGTGATAGTGGGAATAAAATTAATTTTTTTATTTTAAACTAAATATTTTAATTTTATAATTTAAATTTATTTTTTAATTCTAAAATTGATTTTTTTGTTTAATAAATACATTTTTTTGGCAGTGTCCAGCGAAACATTGAAATCGTATTTCATAAAAACGCTTTTCATAGAAAGCGTGATCAAGAGATCCGCTTTCTATTGAAAGCGTTTTTTTTATTAAATACTGAAATCGGAAATGGTAAGTCCGTTTTTTCATTGAAGTCGGATTTGGTAAGTCCGTTTTTTCATTGAAGTCGAATTTGGTAAGTCCGCTTTTTGACTGAAGTCGGATTTGGTAAGTCCGCCTTTTAAGAGAAATCGGATTTCGTAAATACTCTTTCAAAATAGCGGTACTTTGGTAAATAAGTTTAAAACGGCGGTAGAGTGGTAATTAAGTTTTAAAAAAACGGTACTTTGGTAATAGATTCGGCAAACCAATGTCTTTTGTTTTTGTCCCATATTGGAAAATGAGAGGAGAGGGAGAGGGTTGAGTTGCCTATAAAAAGTCAATGGCCTCTTGCCTTTTTTTTTAAGCTTTCAAGTCTAATTTTTTATGAGATTTGGCTAAAAATTCCTCTTTTTTGAGGTAAGTACAATTGGAAGTAAAAAAAAAATGGAGTATTAAAATTTATTGATATAATTATTTTAAAATTAAATGGGTTAAACGAGTTGTGTCGTGTTACCTGTTTATTAAACGGGTCGTGTTCGTGTTGAGATTTTTCACCCGTTTATTAAACGTGTTGTATACGGGTTTACATATTTTTCACCCGTTTAACCCGACACGTTTGACACCCCTAGATACCATCACTGCCCATTCATTTGGGATACAAATTTGAATTATATACTATTTTCATGCAATTAATCCTTCTTATTTAAACCTCTCCACTCCAACTCCAAACTCACTCTCTGACAAAATGTCTCTTCCACATTTCTTCATCTTCTTCTTCGTCTCTCTCTCTGTTTCTTCTTCCTTTTCAGCTCTTCTCGCACCCATCACGAAAGACCACACCACTCGTCAGTACATACTCTCAGTTTACCTGAAAACCCCACTTCAACCCACCAAATTGGTCCTAGATCTAGGAGCCTCCTTCAGCTGGGTCGACTGTACTCAAAATTACACTTCCACCACGTACCATTCCATCCCATGCAGTTCTTCTCTCTGCAATGCCATCGATTCACTTGCTTGCTCCAACTGTTTCAACCCGCCCGGTCCCGGTTGTGCCAACGACTCGTGTGCTATGTTCCCCGAAAACTCAGTCACCCGGAAGGTCATTATAGCCGAAGCACTCGTCGACTCGCTCGCTTTGCCCACCACCGACGGTCGCAACCCGGGTCGACTCGGTCTCATTCCCGAGTTCGTATTCTCTTGTTCCAAAACGTCTTTACTCAAAGGACTCGCGAAAGGAGTCACCGGTTTGGCCGGTCTGGGCCGGTCCAACTTTTCGATTCCGGCGCAGGTTAGCAAAGCCTTTTCATCTCCTTACTTGTTTGCGCTGTGCCTGTCCGGTTCACCCTCCGCTCCTGGCGTGGCTTTCTTTAACTCTGATGGACCCTACTATTTCTTGCCCGAAATTGACCTTTCAAAATCACTTATTTACACTCCACTCCTTTTGAATCCAGTAGGAAACACCATCATAACGTACTACCTACACCCCTCCGATGAGTATTTTATTGGTTTGACTTCTATAAAAGTCAACGGAAATAACGTACCTATTAATCAGACGATCCTGACCATTGATCAGAATGGCTTTGGTGGGACCAAGATCAGCACCGTTGTTCCTTACACAGTCCTACAAACGCCTATTTATAAGGCGTTTACTGAAGCGTTTGTGAATGAATCAGCTGCGTTGAACCTCACCGTAACAAAGCCTGTGAAGCCATTCGGGGTGTGTTACAATGCGGACGACGTTTCTAGTACACTCGTGGGACCGGCTGTTCCGACCGTAGATCTGGTGATGCAAAGTGATGATGTGTTTTGGAGGATCTTTGGATCGAATTCGATGGTCAGGATTGTGAGGAAAGGTGTAGACTTGTGGTGTTTGGGGTTTGTGGATGGTGGGGCCAATCCAAGGACAGCGATTGTGATTGGAGGGCATCAGATGGAGGATAATCTTTTGCAGTTTGATCTTGGGTTGAAGAGACTGGGTTTTTCTTCTTCAGTTTTGCTGCATAGAACTACGTGTAGTAACTTCAATTTTACCACAAACAATAACTTAAAATAGATTCTATGTTTAGTACTGTATCAAAAATCACAATTCAATCAAGTGAGATTTTAATCAAATAGTTTGCAATTAGGTATGTTAACTCTGTATCGAATCA
The DNA here is from genome assembly GCA_951799425.1 of Ilex aquifolium. NCBI lineage: Eukaryota > Viridiplantae > Streptophyta > Magnoliopsida > Aquifoliales > Aquifoliaceae > Ilex > Ilex aquifolium. Next base: position 3,162,940 of record OX637409.1, on the reverse strand, counting down.
TATTGTACGACTTGTAAACTATTGTCAAAACGGGATAATGATAGTCACCCTCCTTTCCCTCTTAAAACTTCCACACAGGTCAGTAACTATCTGTCCATATGAACATATAATTACTCATTCTTCTTCTATGTAAGTCAATAATTATTTAAATAAATTTTACTTTGTCCATTTGAGGTTTTATTATTAACTAGTGATACCATGTTATCGATGTTAACATAGTATCATCGTTGTATTGAATATTCTCTCGTACTTATTGAGACCAAAATCTACCGCAACTTCAATTCTCATTGAAGCATCTAGTCGATCTAGATTCGTGGCCCGACCAGCGCTGTCAACTATCTCGGACGTTAGGCATGTAGTTTTTGACATAGAACCTAGTTCATCTCTAATCATACATAAACAATTAGCATGCTGAAGGAAAAGCTGTCTTGTCCAATAACATGTCCCATATCAACAATTAAAGTTCAGAAGACAGACATTAACATAAGAAACAAAACTGAAGAAACCCAGACGGGAGAGGATCCTCTGCAGTCGTTCTGGTGCAAAACAAACGTCGTTTTGTTCAACCCAGACACCCCACCCTAGAAATCCACTTGGAGAGTAAAAAAAACACAAGAATAGTCAAAGCAAAGCTGATTCTAGTACCTCACATCAACTTGCAACTGTGTGGATTATCATCACTAAATATGCTAGGATGCGAGTATGCCACGGGCGGCAAGTCCAGTGAAGGTCCAGTCGCAACATGATAACGTGCAGGCAGTGGCCCTGGAGGAAAGCACCTGCATGCTGATGGGGGTCCACAACCATTAGAATTTTCATGGTGCACACACCTAGGCCTTGAAGGCCCGGCAACTTCGTGAAAACCATAGTGAGAGTTGGTTTTTGCCTGATCATGACAATCACAGCCTGAAGCAGCAACTCCAGAAGGTCCACCACCATGGACAGTCCGAGGTCCATGCACATCATCCACAATGATCATTGTATTCTGGGTGTTACTCTTCTGAGTCAAATCATCATTTTGACCCTCGAACGTCATCTTTACGGTCTTGGAATGAGTCAGCTCCACTTGTTTCACCCCATTAATTTTTGATAACTGGCGCAGTTGTTCCATTTGGCTACTTACCTGTGGATCAATCTCTTGAGCTGGTCCTGGTGGTGAGGCTTGAAGGCTCTTGTTTTGGCAGTTGTAGGATGAGTAGTGCTCCCACAACAGCTCTGCCTTTTTCCCAGCCTTTCTGAGGGCCAGTATGAGTGTGTGTGGATCTACAGTACCTGAGACAGTCACCTTCCCATGTTCACCATCTATGGTAATTGAACAAACTCCTGGAAGAAATTAAAGTATGGAAAGATTTCAAAATTGGCATAACGGGAGATAAAAGGAAAAAAACTCTTCAAATAACAATTACCATTTATGTTTCTTAACACTTTATGGATCGTCCTCTCACATGCCGTGCAGTGGAGATTTACCTTTAGAACACAAGTCTGAACAGGATAATATCAAGAGCAAGATTAATCAAGAAGCCACAGAGAGATGCACATTTACATGATAACTTGATAAGTAAAGAAACAATTGGGTGTCCAAAGTAAATTAAGCATACCAATCAACTAACTGAAATCCAGTAAAAAATAAAGACAACTCCAAATATGAAGAGTGTATGCAAGTGTATCTGCTATCTTCATTAGTAACTTTTCTAAGCAACCAGAGTTCCAACTTCCAAGCAAAACCAGCGTTTTAATAGTCTCAATTGCACCACACGTCCACTCCACTAACAATATGTCATATTTTGAGATACTGAAGTTATAAAATCATATTCGTCACTTCTGTCAAAGTTGCTGGTTCCCAACTTCTGCATAAATGTTCAGGACCAAACTAGACACTCATGCAAGGCCAAGGCAGGGATGAAGCCTAAAAACTGACAATTCATAAACATTATCATAGTTTATAAGGATTTGATAGTCTTTTCAAATTTCATCAATAATATCCAAAAGAAGGTTTCACCAGGCAAGTGCACTACACAAATGTGTAACTTTGATACTATCAACATGTTCTCCACATATAGGCAATTTGAGAATCAGACTATTTATAACAAAATAAACATACATGCTCTTCTGCAGAGAATCTATATGGCCATAATTTTTTCTTTCAACTTGTGTTGCAATAACAATATGCACGCCATTACTATGTGAGGGCTTGTTTGAAGTCCAATTAAAAAAGAATGTGGTATCCAGAAGCGATCATTGTACAGGATGCTATTTTCATTGATTTTGGAATAGCATTGGGAAAAAATGAAAAGAAAAAAAAAAAAGAAGCAAGGGTTGTAACTTGCAAGGGGGGCTTGAAACTTAGAACAGGACTCAATATTTCAAACATTGATGAAATTTTTTCACCACCAAACATGTATGAAATGTCATGATTGAAATGTATCAATTATTTATTAAATCAACACAGGTTTCCAAAAGTAACTGCCAAAATCAACTAAATGCATCTATAACCAACTAACCATATTAGGTACGCAATGAAGTTTGCACTCTATTTTTATGCAAATGAAAACATAAAACAACGGACACCGCCAGAATCAACAAAAATGCAACTATAACCATTTAAGGTATTCAGTGAAGTTTGCACTCTATTTATATGCAAATGAAAACATAAAGCAATCACACGTGGCCCAACCGAGTAGTCCATTTCAAAATGGCTAAAATTATATGCTCTCTGGTTTCGCCAAGTCCTCGTCACTTAAACAATTGCAGCCAGCAAAGAGAGTAGATGGAATCTGGCAAAAGAGGCCAAGGGATGTCTTGAAGCTTAAAACTTCCCTGAGAGGAAAAATAGGAGAATGTCATCTAAAAAGAATATCAACACATTCATGACAATTACAGATCAAATACAGGTTGTTATATGAAGGTTTCCCCATTATGCATACGATTAACGTAGTGAAGTTTGACTTAATCAAGGCAAAATGCCAGCAAGAACTCTCACATCATATTAGGAAACTAGAATCAAACTCAATGGTATCCATGATTTAGGGTAGGAAAGGAGAGATTAGAGGAAAATTAATCTACGGACCACAGTACACAAAACAGTTGAATACATATCACTGCTGAAAATTTTATGCAATCAAGCAGTGTATTTACTAGGGATTTAAATTAAACACTTAAAATCGGGACATTTAAAAGAAGAAATACTGTAATAACTCCCAATAAAGCTCAAAGATTCTCACTTTAATACAATCCATACCTGACAAATAATATCCTGCATCACTAAAAATTTAAACCAGTGAACTATTTTCCCTCTTCATATAATTGACTGATTGGTAATGAAAATCAGGAGAATACACACACACACAATACATTTTTGGAAACAAAATTCTCAAAGAGGCGAGAATTTTGGTGAGAGTTGAGGAAAACTCAAGGAGAGATTCCAGGAGTTGATTGGTGAACTTTCCTAAAATATTCAGAGGATTCAACCTATTTTTAGATTTTAAATACAGATGACAACTTGATAGCAGGCATGTCCAATTTACCATTTTAGATTTCATTTTGAAACACAAAACAGTTCAATACAAGTGGGATGGCAGGCTGGATTTGGGGTTGGGTTGTGAAACTACTGGAATGAGAAGGCTCAGGCTGCTGTCAACCATAAGCCGTATGAAACCAGGTTGGACTGGTTCAACCACCTGGTTCCCGTCTTAGCAAAGCCAACTCTGCAAATTGTTATGGACCATCGTCTGACTTCACTCCTAGAGGCCCTCTTCTTCTTCACATCAAATTCTGTGGTGTATTGTGGGTGGATAGGCAACGCCGGGAGATGTTATATTATTCATTGAACATCAGCCATTGTGATGAGTTGATGGCCCCAAACAATAACACAAGTAGTAAGATAAACTGAAGGGAGCAAGGCAACACCAAACAAGATAGAAAGTAACTCATAAATAAAGTAGTGTCAAAGAAATTGAGGCATCATCTTCATAATCATCAACAGGATTGGTGCGGTTAATTTGTCCAACCAATTAATCAAGAACCTTATCTATTGCAAACTAACACGAGACAGAAAAGTGGAAGATCACAACATGGAGCAAGGAATGCAGACCTACTATGCATCACTTCTATGGGCATATCTAACATCTACTTCTCCTCAGGTGTAATTAGCAGAATTGAAGTCATAGGTTATTCCCAATATATTACTATTTATTACAAATCACTTAAGAAAATATAATTTTCGTACTGTTTAAATGCTACAGGGGTGTTAGAAATACTAACAACAAAAGAAACCCAGCCAAGAGTTGTTAAAAGGAAAAAATCAATGTTTGGTTTAATTACCCTGTGGTGTTGAATATTCTCATTGCTACGAAGCCAGCAGGCGATTCTTACTCTCCGCCAGCATCTGCGTTGAGTCCAACCGAGTAAAAATCATAAATCCACGCCACAATGCACCTGCAGACCTGCTTACGTGTCATCCTCTAATTGTAACTTTTCCACATGCTCAAACTTGCTAGGGATTGCTGGTGCGACGTCTGTTGCTATACCAATCAGCTCCATTGAACAACAGCACAGAGATTATGTCTTACCGAGAATTTCCGCCTTCAACCCTCACCACTAAGAAAAGTGGGCTTGAAAAAGGGACAATAATCACACGAACTCAAAGAAAATACCTTTTTAGTAAGACTTCAATGCTGGCTTTGGAAGATTTACAACTAGAACTAGTCAAGACAAAAACTAAATGCCGACAAAAAATGCTCCATAAGTTTAGCCAATAGCTAACAAAGTATTTAGCAGAAGTAAAACTAAACTCAAATAAAAAAAGTAGTATATGTAAAAGCAGAGGATCCAAATGTAAAAATTTATATCTCATGGAGTACAAGGAACTACATAAGCTCATATTTTAAAATTTTAGATGGCCACTTGAGCACTCTTTCACACATGGATACTCACTTATCACGAGTCTCATACATGCAACAGTAATTTAAACCAACAGAGAACCTTCCATTACAGCAACGGCTTTCCCTCGAAGCAATACCCTCTGATTCTTCTCATCTAGATGCAGGTTCACCACACCACCTCTGGGTGATGCCTGAAGCAAGGTAATAATACAATTAATATGCGAAAACAATGATGGTCGTGTGAGTGCGCACAGGTGTGTGTATGGGGTGTGTGTGTGTGTGTGTGTGTGTGAGAGAGAGAGAGAGAGAGAGAGAGAGAGAGAGGTATTACTGCATATGCAGCAAAATCATGCTTCCCCAGCTTTTTGCACCAAAAGGGTGCTAAGGAACAATGTGCACTCCCGCAAACAGGATCCTAAAAAGAAAAGACAAGTCATGCAACATGGAGTATACATCAATTCTATAACCATGTAAGACAAGCATTTGTTAAATGTTTTTGGATCGATCATTACCACAAGTACATCTAGTTAAATGGAAGTTCATACGAATAAGGCAAAGCATAGATTATGCTTGTTACAGTCCAAATGAAGAAATACTCCATTATGAGGCGACACTAAGAAGCCATAAGATGCGCAAAAATTACGAGTTTAGGGTTTAGGATTTAGGAATTCTAAAAGAGAATATCAACCAAACAATTCAAAGCAACATCTAATCGACTCGCTCTAATATCACATCAAATCCTCAACCATCTAAGTCGTTAGAGAAGAATATATGTTAGAGAGGCCGAGAGGGATGTAACATACGTGTTCATATCCTTAACAAGCCCTCTCACATGCAACCTAGACTCACCTCCATCAATTGGGTTGACCAAATGCAAGCAAGGTTGTCAAAACATATATCGCAATGAGTATTGTTTTCCAAACTAATGTATCGTGTATCCTAGCTTATTGTGTATTGTAAGATACATTCAACCTTAAGAGAAAATATATATTTGTTAAGTGTAGAAGATTAACACAATATTAGAGGAAACAGAGAGAGGTTAAAACTTAACCTAGCTCTCATACAAACTTGTATTTATAGTTAACTCATAATAATAAAAATTACACATACACCCTCTTACTATTAACAATCTACACATACTACCCTAATACTCTTAACACTCCTCCTCAAACTGGACTATATATCATATAATCCAAACTTGGAACAAATCGTTGTAAGACGTGTACGACTCAATGCTTTGGTAAACATATCTGCAAGCTGATCTTTAGATTTCACAAATGGAGTAGTAATTTCCCCCGCTACTATCTTGTCCCGAATAAAGTAACAATCAACCTCAATATGTTTGGTTCTCTCATGAAACACCAGATTGGCTGCGATATGGATAGCTGTCTGGTTGTCACAGAACAACTGTAAAGAAGGTTGAACTGGAAACCCAAATTCCTAGAGGAAGTGTAGTAGCCAAGTCAACTCACTCGTCGTATGCGCCATTGCCCTATACTCAGCCTCAACACTGGATCTTGCTACCACGGATTGTTTCTTACTTTTCCATGAGACAACGTTACCTCCTAAGAAAGTACAATAACCAGTGGTTGATCTCCGATCAGAAGGAGAGCCAGCCCAATCAGCATCTGAGAAACCTTCCTCTCTAAGATGTCCATTAACTCGATATAACAGTCCAAGTCCAGGAGCTCGTCTGAGATATCGCAGAATACGAGTAACTGCCTCCCAATGTGGTACTCTAGGACACCCCATGAACTGACTTACTATACTGATTGCATAGGAAATATCCGGTCGAGTAATAGTGAGATAATTGAGCTTCCCAACCAATCTGCGATACCGACCCGGATTCTCAAACAGTGCACCATCATCCATCAATAGTTTCTGATTCGGATCCATAGGAACATCAATCGGTCTGCCACCCAGCAAACTTGCTTCCTCTAGCATGTGGAGTACATATTTCCTCGGTGATAAACAAATACCCTATTTAGATCGAGTCACTTCAATTCCCAAGAAATACCTGAGTTTTCCCAAATCCTTAGTATAAAATCGATCTTGAAAGAAGATTTTTAACTTGGCAATCCCCTCAAAATCATTTTCAGTGATCACAATATCATCTACATAGACCACCAATAGAACATATCCAACATCTGTCTGTCTATGAAACACAGAATAGTCTGTCTGACATCGAAGAAGACCAAACTCTAAAACTGCATCTGAAAACTTACCAAACCATGCCCTCGGTGACTGCTTCAAACCATACAAAAATTTCTTTAGCCGACATACACTCTTACCATACTCCCCCTGAGCAGTAAACCCAGGTGGCTGTTCCATGTATATCTCTTCAACCAAGTCACCATGTAGAAAGGCATTCTTGACGTCTAACTGAAACAAGGGTCAATCAAGATTAGCAGCCAAAGAAATCAAGATATGAACAGAGAAAATTTTGGCAACAGGAAAGAAAGTCTCCTCATAGTCAACACCATAGGTCTGAGTAAAGCCCTTTGCAACAAGCCGAGCTTTGAGACGCTCCACAGAACCATCAGGATGAAATTTAACAGTATACACCCAACAACAACCAACAGTTCGTTTACCAGGAGATAAAGAAACAAGATCCCAAGTCCCGTTATGATGCAAGGCATCCATCTCATCCTCCATAGCTTTCCTCCAACCCGGATCAAATAATGCATCTTGTAAACCCTTAGGAATAGATATAGTAGATAATTGAGAGGTAAAACAAGAGAAGACAGGAGATAAGGCATCATACGAAACAAAATGAGCAATGAGATGATTAGTAACACACGAACGAGTACCTTTTCGAAGAGCAATAGGTAAAGAGTCTATATTACCTGATGGACCAGGATCAGAAGGCGGCAAGGAAGATGGTACGGGCACCTCAATCGATGGTCGAGGACGACGAGAATATACACGAAGAGGTAAAGTAAATGGTAACACAGTGGGCAGCGGAATATCTGAAGATGAGGGAAGAGATGGTGGTACAAGAGATAACCCAAAGTCCAGATCCAAAGGTTGAGAAGGTGCTGAAAAATATGAAACATATTCCTCAAATGTGACATCGGCACTAGTAAAATATCGTCGCAGAGAAGGACTATAACAACGATACCCCTTCTGTGTACGGAAATAACCAAGAAATACACATTTGGTAGCTCGAGGATCAAGTTTATCAAACTCAGGACCCAAATTGTGAACATAACAGACACATCCAAAAACCTTAGAGGTCAAGGAAAATAAGGGCTTACCAGGAAAAAGAACAGAATATGGACTTTGCCCATCTAACACAGAGGATGGCATACGATTAATAAGGTGACAAGCAGTAAGAACATCACTCCAAAAATATCGGGGAATATTCATCTAGAATAACAGGGCACGGGTAACTTCTAACAAATGACGATTCTTGCGTTCAGCAACACCGTTCTGTGGAGATGTGTAAGCACATGAAGTCTGATGAATAATGCCAGTTTTACTAAGATAAGCTGAAAAATGATCAGATTTATATTCCCGAGCATTATCAGAACGTAAAATACGTATACGACAACCATACTGAGTTTTTATTTCCTTGCGAAAGGTCTCAAATATAGAGAATAATTCAGAATGAGCTTTCATCAGAAACAACCAAGTCACACGAGAATAGTCATCCACAAATGACACAAAATAAGAATATTTATTAGATGAAATATTCTTTATTGGACCCCATTCATCAGAATGTACCAACTCAAATGGACTAAACACACGATTATTGACTCTAGACTGAAAAGACACACGGTGATGCTTACTAAGTTGACAAGCTTCATAAGACAAAGACGACACAGAACTAAGACTGGAAACTTGGCGTTTCAGATTCTGGAGAAAATGATGTCCAAGACGACAATGTCATTGAAAGGGAGATAACGAGGTCTGTAGAGCCCGAGTAGATGAATCAAAATCAAAGTAATATAGGCTACCAGATTCATGTCCCGTACCAATCTTTCTCTTCGTCTTGAGTTCCTGAAAGACACAATAAGAGGGATAAAAGCTTATAGAACAATTGAGAGAACGGGTAATCTTGCTAATGAAAAGTAAACTAAAAGAAAACTGAGGAACAAATAACACGGAAGATAGGGGCATATCAGGACTCAAGTGAGTAGTCCCCAAACCTGAAACTTTAGAACAAGTATCATTAGCAAGAGTAACACTGCGTGTGGAAGTAACAGACTGAAAAGTAGAAAAAACATCAGACGCACCAATCATGTGGTCAGAAGCACTAGAGTCTATGATTCAAGGACTGCGAGTGGAGGACAATAAACAAGTGCAAGCAGTACCTGACCGGGCAAAAGTAGCAGTGGATGGAGATGAAATAGCCTGCTGGGATAAGAACTGAGCATACTCCTCTCGTGTAATAGTAACCAACCCAATGTCTGGTGGAACAGACCGAGGTATGGAAGGAACAACTTCTTGCTTGAGTTCCATAACAGTGTAACAAATAGCAAACAAGAGAGTCTTAAAGCTGAACCAGAAGAAAAGAGGATGCTGGAAGACTGAACTGGACAGAACCGGACCTGCTAAGGCTGCTGGAAGACTGAACCGGACCACTGTAGTCTGCTAGAGGCTGAACCGGACCACAGGAGCCTGCTGGAAGACTGGACCGGACCACTATAGTCTGCTGGACAGCTGAACTGGACCACAGGAGCACTGAACCGGACCACTGGAGTCTGCTGGAGGCTGAACCGGACTACAGGAGCCTGCTGGAAGACTGAACCGGGCAGACAAGGCTCGCCGGACCACTGAACCGGAGTAAAAATTGACTGAACCGGGATGAACCGGGATCAACCCGGCATTAACCCGGTCTAGGTTGGACCGTGGGCTGGGCTTGAAATGAGTTAAACCCGTGGACTCGGGTCGAGGGTTTGGATCTTGTCTTCCTCGTTGATTAGGGTTTCAGAAGGCCTGGACTTCGACGACGGCGCCTTACAGGGACACCACCACGACAAACGACACCACACAATCGTAAACACCATAGATACCACCACAACAACAACACCACACCATCACCACGAACGACACCACAACACCACCACCACAACACCACCACGAACGACACCACTACACCAGATAACACAGCAACCACCAACGTCCACAGAGGCCACCACAAGTGTTTCCACCACCACGATGACTTCGACGGCAGCACCACAACCAATCTCAGTAACCTCAAAATTTTTTTTTTTTTTAATTTATTTAGGATTGTAATTGCTCTGATACCATGTTAAGTGTAGAAGATTAACACAATATTAGAGGAAACAGAGAGAGGTTAAAACTTAACCTAGCTCTCATACAAACATGTATTTATAACAGTGTTTTAAAACCCGGCCCAGCCCGGCGGGTTGACCCGGTGAACTGGAGCCTGAGCCAGGCAGGTTTAGTTATTGGATAGTTTGAGCAAAGGAATCGGACAAAACCCGCTGATCCGGCCAGGTTTGTAACAAAATCTATGAACCGGACGGTTTAAAACAAACCAGACGGGTTACTTCAAATACTATAAATACTAGGTTTTGGAGTTATTTGGGCATTTTTTGCCCTAATCGTTTTGCACCCCGCCACCCATCTCTTCTGTCTTCTGTGCCTCTTCTCTCTCTCTCTCTCTCTCTCTCTCTCTCTCTCTCTCTCTCATTCATCTCCTCAGTAGGCGACGTTTCTAATCTGCAACCTCACACTCTTTCACTTCTCTCACCCCTTATCTGCTACACCAGTTGCTAAACTTCAAGATCTAATCCAGTAGGCTATGTACACATCTTTCATCTCCTCAGTAGGCGACGTCCACTTCTTTCATCTTCTCATCTTAGCCGTGGAGGTATTTATATTTGTTGATTGTATGCGGGGTATATGATGCATAATTTTTTACCCATTTGATTTTTATACAAATGCAAAGCCTTTTTTGTCTGGTTTTCTGAAGTTTTGTCTCCCATACTCCTGGTGGCTCTTATTCAAGTAAGCCTCTCTCCCGCTATTCTCATCCATTACTTGATGTTTCGTTTGTAGTTGTTTTTTATTTTGTCAGTCGTTGTATGTTCTGAACTTTTACTTCAACTTAAATACTGTTTACATATCCGAACAACCCTATCGCATATGTTCCATTAAAGAGTGATTCTTTAATGGAGTTTATTGTAAATAATGTTGTAAGATTGAACACAATCGAAAGGAAACGTCAAGACTGGTACATATAATTGTCAACCGAGTTTTTCGCCCCTTTTGTTTTTGTTTTTCAGATTATCTATGAAGGTTATTGGGAATTCTGGGAGATGAAATTGGGGTTTTAATCTGGTTGATTAAGAGTTGGGTGGAGGTGAAATCTTACTGCCTAATTGAGCATGGGTTTTGGCTTAATTGTTACTGATTTATCTATTTGATTGAGAATCTATTTGGTGATTTTGGGATTTTTGTTTGATCTAAAATATATTAAGCATATTATTTTTATAATTTTTGTGATTTTTAAGCATATTTATTATTAATAATAATTTTTATTTATTTTTTTATTATATTACCGGTTCGACCAGTGACCCACTAACCCGGTCTCTTTCCCGGGTTGATGTCCGGGCCGGGTTTTAAAACACTAATTTATAGTTAACTCATAATAATAAGAATTACACATACACCCTCTTACTATTAACAATCTACACATACTACCCTAATACTCTTAACAATATTAATCAACGTATATAGATATATATAACACATATAATGTCCAAAATAAAATAAATACGGTTTCTTCTGATGCGATGCGTGTATGCGATATAGATAGAAAGAGAAAACACTTCATTTTCGTGGAAGAGATCAAGATACAATTAAGGTTTTGTTTATTTGAAGAAGAAGAAAAGAAACATGAGAAGTAGAATAGGCTCGCAAAAGAAAAAGGTAATCGTGGGCTTTGTCTGTTGAGATCAAACCAAGAAAGAAAAATAATTTATAGGTAACAATGTCACTTCATTTTTTGGAGTAGAAAAAAAAAAAAGAGTAAGAACATGAAAAACTGATCTTGTGCGGATCATCTTTTCACCGTATCCAAATGTAACGTAAAATATGTATACAATACAGTGAAAAAAAAATACATATCGCCAATACGTATCATTTTTCCACTTGATTGTAACGTATAACAACTATGAATACAAGTACTATGATTATCAGGATAGTTAAAATCCCATTTATATCTTCCACGTGATACATCATGTGAATCCTTTAATCAATACATTCGTCCTAATTCATATTATCACACAGCTCAAAATAAAAGACAGACGATTGACTATAGAAAGTCCCTTGCATGGGTTTCTAGGAAACAGTAAGTGTCTTCAGTTGTTTTGTGTTCACAAGATTATAGATATGTTCCATTAGAATGGGAAAGAAGTGGTTTCACCAATTGAATAGATTGATACATGAGCTCCTTGAAAGAAAGAACAAAACCAAAAGCCAACATTCTTACCTCCTTGAACCCCAATTTAGGACAGAAGAAGCGACTAAAGAAGTCAAACCCAGATCCATGGGGAGCAAGTCCTGTAATAATCATTCCCCTTCCAGCGCACTTTTCAATCTCATCAAACTGTGGCTGTATTTCTTCAACTGCCTCCCCTGATGGGAGCACAACCTGCCAACACAAAACTTTCACTCCCCTTGGGCACAAAGTTAAAACTAGAACTTTTCATCAGCTATATTCAGTTTCTCATGCTTTCCAGTGATCCATTGACATGCTATCACTATGTCATTAGTCACTCTCTGGTCGACACTTCCATTATTTGCCTTACAACGAGTAGTTGCATACTAGTTCAATTATAAATAAAGAACGAAAGAGCAAAATAGCAAATAGATTACTTACAAAGAGGTCATCGTTGGCGGTCTTCTTTATGTCAATTACAGAAGCACCATTCAAGCTTTTAGATATTGCGGCAACCTCAGCACAGTTAAAGTCAATTGTTGGCACAACTGGAAAATCCAATTCAATGAAGAAGCTACCTTGTGCTTCACCATTCTGGAGGGACGATGAATCTAACTTTTCGGCCTCTGATACCCTTTTTGCAGTTAATATTCCTGATAGTGTCGAGAACTCAACTTCATCAGCATTTATCAAATCAGACGTGAAGAGAAAGTGTGCAGCCGCTAAAGTTGCATGACCGCAAAGGTTAACCTGTCAGCATACAATTTTTGCAGAATTCATTACTCTACAAAGTCACAAATGTATATGACCCTAAATTCACTGAAAAAATAAATTGAAGACTGAATCAATCGACAGACATGAAATAATATTAAATTTCGATATCGAAATTTTGTTTGGTTGATAACGCATTGGTGAGGAAGAAGGACCACAAATCAACAACCCTCGTGCCTTCTTTCAACACTGATGGGGCTGTTTATGGTTGTAACTTGGGAAATAGAACAATTCCGCAAAACATAAATAGCAGTTTCATTTGATGAATCCACACATTGGATGCTGTAATTGCAATCATCACAGATGAAAGAAAAGAATAATGCGACGTTTGATTCATATATGTCATGTCTATAATCGAAGGACTAGACACTTTTGAGCTTAAGATCCGAATACAGATTATGCATAAAAGTGCCTTATCAAACAAAAAATCCAGAAATCTCTGAGAGAGTAATGGACTGACCTCAGCAACAGGAGTGAACCACCTGAGGCGGAACCTGGGGGTAGTTATGGTTCCATTAGGCAAGTCATGAGACTCAGACTCAGAATCGGTGATCCGAGTCAAGTAACACGTTTCAGAGATATTGAACTCGCGAGCAACTGCTTGCAACCACTCCTCGTCTCTTTCCTCCTCCAACAAACACACCGCCGCCGGGTTTCCCTTGAACGGTGAGTCGGTGAACGCGTCCACCTGTTCCACAACACAAATCCACTTCCAGTAAATACTGTCTAAAACAGAAGCAAGTGTTAAGTATGTGTGGGGCTGGGGGTTGTGATTTACACAGAGAGAGAGGGAGAGAGAGCGACTACCACAGAGTACTTTACGGGCTTTTTGACCATTCTTCAGGAGAGAGAGAGAGAGAGAGACGCGAACAGAATTGTGGCGACTGTGGAAAAGACTTCGCTTATTCGGGGGCCTTATGGCAAATAGCAGTTTTCACCCCGAAAGATTAAAAATTCAATTTGCACTCTCAAGGATTAGTTATTTTAAATTATACCCTCAATTAAATTAATTAGTAGTAATGTGACTCCAACCATAGCATTGGTTGTAAAATCTGACCCCACTCATAGAGTTTGTTGTGATTATCATCAAATTGTCAGTCATGTTATATGCACGTGATGACTTTTATTGGATTATGACGCTTTCTCTTTTCATGTGCATTTCACGTACCTAACAATCCAATAAATATCGTCGTGGACATTATGGATGGGATTCTGATTTTTGTCAAATTGACCTTTCTCTTTTTTATGTACATCTCAAACAGTTGTCAATTTGATGAAAATCACAACGAACGTTATAATTGGGTCATATTGCTACTAATTAATTTAATTGTGGGTATAATTTGAAATAAGTGATCTTTGAGGGTATAAATTAAGATTTTTTTAATCTTTTAGGGGTACAAACTGTCATTTTCCCTAGTAGTTATTACAAAATCTATTTAAAAGAATTACACCTAGATCCTTTGAAGTTTGTCACTTAATCAATTAGACCCTTAATATTTAAAATATTATACATAAACTTCATAAAGTTTGTACACGCGTAACACTTAAGCCTCTACCGTCAATATCCGTTAAAATATTCATTAGTAAATTACACGTAAACCCTTTGAAGTTTGTATATGTGTAATATTTAGATCTCTCAAGTTTAAAATATTATACTTAGACAAAAAATCCTACAATAAAAGATAAAATATCAAATATTTTAAATTTTACAACTAAAATTCATGTTTTATATACTATCTATTAGAATAAAACTAAAAAATAAACAAGAAATCAAACTGTAATTGACACAATATATTCTATCTTTAATTTGGGTAGTTTGGTCATTTAATTGATATATTTAGACAATTCAAGTTTAAAATGTTATACTTAGACAAAAAATACTTTAATTAACTATAGAATATCAAATATTTTAAATTTTACAATCAAAATTCATATTATATTATTTTATTTATTGATATAAAATCAAAAATTCAAATTCGAATTTTTTCTTTAAAAAATCATAATTAGTATACAATTATACTATCTATTAGAATAAAATCAAAAAAAAAAAATAAGGGTCAAATTGTAATGGACACAATATCTTATATTTTTAATCGGGGTAGTTTTGTTGTTTAATATATATTATAATTGTATACTTTATTTTAATTGGATTTTTATTTTTGATTTATTTTAATAAATGTCATAATAGAACATGAATTTTGGTTATAAAATTTAAAATATGTGATATTCTATATTTGATTGGATTATTTTTTGTCAAAGTATAATATTTTAAACTTGAAGGGTCTAAATATTACACGTCTATAAACTTGTCTAAATATAATTTACTAACGGATATTCTAACTACATTGAAAATAGGGATCTAAGTGTTATGAGTGTACAAACTTTAGAAGGCATGTGTATAATATCTCAAATATTAAGGCAAACTAATTGATTAAGTGACAAACTTCAAAGGTCTGAGTGTAATTATTCCAATCTATTTTGTCCTCAGGTTATGTTTGGCAAGCTGGGTCGCACGTTTTCTAATCGGGAGCTAGGCTATTCTTGAACCGGGTTCAAGAGAACCGAGTTTGTCTTTCCTTACCTGATTTGGTCCCTATTAATCCGCCAATTATTGTGAATTGTGATTGTGGCTTGTCAATTTAGAAAAATTAAAAATCACTGGATTATTTTCCTGTGAATAAGTTTGGCAAGCAGCGCATAGAATGATTTTGATATAATTTAAACACAAATTAAAACTCGTTACATTATTACTATTTATATTCAACTTGGAGATTTAAATTGAAAATCTAACGTATTTGAGAAGGCATGTGCCAAGTTTTTTTTTTTTTCTTAAAGGAAAAAAGGGGAGAGGGGGGCGACCAATAGGTAGTGACCCCTCTTGGGCGTGACTACGAGAACCTCTCTTGGATGTGGAATGTTCGGTTAGTCATAGTTACAGAACCTTTTGGAATAGCCCAGAGCCTAAGTAGTAAAGACATAAAAACCCCATGAATCGAACCCTACTTGCTAACCTCTTGAGAGTCGATATAAGACCCAAAGACGGACATGTCTAGACCACCAGCCCCGGTGGTGGCATGTGCCAAGTTCAAACAACATTGCTTTTAAAGAAAATGATAAAGTAATAAATTATGTTCTTAGAATGGCCAATTTGGTTTTGCCCACTTGGAGAAACAATACAGTTACAACAAATAAATAAGCAATTGCCGAGTTCATTTGGTCAATGAACTATCATTGCAAGTGCTCAGAGCTTAACTAACTGAATAATGTACAACCACACGTCTGTTGCTATACCAATCAGCTCCATTGAACAACAGCACAGAGATTATGTCTTACAGAGAATTTCCGCCTTCAACCCTCACCACTAAGAAAAGTGGGCTTGAAAAAGGGACAATAATCACACGAACTCAAAGAAAAGACCTTTTTAGTAAGACTTCAATGCTGGCTTTGGAAGATTTACAATTAGAACTAGTCAAGACAAAAACTAAATGCTGACAAAAAATGCTCCATAAGTTTAGCCAAAAGCTAACAAAGTATTTAGCAGAAGTAAAACTAAACTCAAATAAAAAAAGTAGTATATGTAAAAGCAGAGGATCCAAATGTAAAAAATTATACACTCATGGAGTACAAGGAACTACATAAGCTCTTATTTTAAAATTTTAGATTGCCACTTGAGCACTCTTTCACACATGGATAGTCACTTATCACGAGTCTCATACATGCAACAGTAATTTAAACCAACAGAGAACCTTCCATTACAGCAACGGCTTTCCCTCGAAGCAATACCCTCTGATTCTTCTCATCTAGATGCAGGTTCACCACACCACCTCTGGGTGATGCCTGAGGCAAGGTAATAATACAATTAATATGCGAAAACAATGATGGTCGTGTGAGTGCGCGCAGGTGTGTGTATGGGGTGTGTGTGTGTGTGAGAGAGAGAGAGAGAGAGAGGTATTACTGCATATGCAGCAAGATCATGCTTCCCCAGCATTTTGCACCAAAAGGGTGCTAAGGAACAATGCACACTCCCGCAAACAGGATCCTAAAAAGAAAAGACAAGTCATGCAACATGGAGTATACATCAATTCTATAACCATGTAAGACAAGCATTTGTTAAATGTTTTTGGATCGATCATTACCACAAGTACATCTAGTTAAATGGAAGTTCATACGAATAAGGCAAAACATAGATTATGCTTGTTACAGTCCAAATGAAGAAATCCTCCATTATGAGGCGACACTAAGAAGCCATAAGATGCGCAAAGATTACGAGTTTAGGGTTTAGGATTTAGGAATTCTAAAAGAGAACATCAACCAAACAATTCAAAGCAACATCTAATCGACTCGCTCTAATATCACATCAAATCCTCAACCATCTAAGTCGTTAGAGAAGAATATATGTTAGAGAGGCCGAGAGGGATGTAACATACATGTTCATATCCTTAACAAGCCCTCTCACAGGCAACCTAGACTCACCTCCATCAATTGGGTTGAGCAAATGCAAGCAAGGTTGTCAAAACATATATCGCAATGAGTATTGTTTTCCAAACGAATGTATCATGTATCCTAGCTTATTGTGTATTGTAAGATACATTCAACCTTAAGAGAAAATATATATTAATCAACGTATATAGATAAATATAACACATATAATGTCCAAAATAAAATAAATACGGTTTCTTCTGATGCGATGCGTGTATGCAATATAGATAGAAAGAGAAAACACTTCATTTTCGTGGAAGAGATCGAGATACAATTAAGGTTTTGTTTATTTGAAGAAGAAGAAAAGAAACATGAGAAGTAGAATAGGCTCGCAAAAGAAAAAGGTAATCGTGGGTTTTGTCTGTTTGAGATCAAACCAAGAAAGAAAAATAACTTATAGGTAACAATGTCACTTCATTTTTTGGAGTAAAAAAAAAAAGAGTAAGAACATGAAAAACTGATCTTGTGCGGATCATCTTTTCACCGTATCCAAATGTAACGTAAAAATATGTATACAATACAGTGAAAAAAAAATACATATCGCCAATATGTATAATTTTTCCACTTGATTGTAACGTATAACAACTATGAATACAAGTACTATGATTATCAGGATAGTTAAAATCCCATTTATATCTTCCACGTGATACATCGTGTGAATCCTTTAATCAATACATTCGTCCTAATTCATATTATCACACAGCTCAAAATAAAAGACAGACGATTGACTATAGAAAGTCCCTTGCATGGGTTTCTAGGAAACAGTAAGTCTCTTCAGTTGTTTTGTGTTCACAAGATTATAGATATGTTCCATTAGAATGGGAAAGAAGTGGTTTCACCAATTGAATAGATTGATACATGAGCTCCTTGAAAGAAAGAACAAAACCAAAAGCCAACATTCTTACCTCCTTGATCCCCAATTTAGGACAGAAGTAGCGACTAAAGAAGTCAAACCCAGATCCATGGGGAGCAAGTCCTGTAATAATCATTCCGCTTCCAGCGCACTTTTCAATCTCATCAAACTGCGGCTGTATTTCTTCAACTGCCTCCCCTGATGGGAGCACAACCTGCCAACACAAAACTTTCACTCCCCTTGGGCACAAAGTTAAAACTAGAACTTTTCATCAGCTATATTCAGTTTCTCATGCTTTCCAGTGACCCATTGACATGCTATCACTATGTCATTAGTCACTCTCTGGTCGACACTTCCATTATTTGCCTTACAACGAGTAGTTGCATACTAGTTCAATTATAAATAAAGAACGAGAGAGAAAAATAGCAAATAGATTACTTACAAAGAGGTCATCGTTGGCGGTCTTCTTTATGTCAATTACAGAAGCACCATTCAAGCTTTTAGATATTGCGGCAACCTCAGCACAGTTAAAGTCAATTGTTGGCACAGCTGGAAAATCCAATTCAATGAAGAAGCTACCTTGTGCTTCACCATTCTGGAGGGACGATGAATCTAACTTTTCGGCCTTTGATACCCTTTTTGCAGTTAATATTCCTGATAGTGTCGAGAACTCAACTTCATCAGCATTTATCAAATCAGACGTGAAGAGAAAGTGTGCAGCCGCTAAAGTTGCATGACCGCAAAGGTTAACCTGTCAGCATACGATTTTTGCAGATTTCATTACTCTACAAAGTCACAAATGTATATGACCCTAAATTCACTGAAAAAATAAATTGAAGACTGAATCAATCTACAGACATAAAATAATATTAAATTTCGAAATCGAAATTTTGTTTGGTTGATAACGCATTGGTGAGGAAGAAGGACCACAAATCAACAACCCTCGTCCCTTCTTTCAACACTGATGGGGCTGTTTATGGTCGTAACTCGGGAAATAGAACAATTCCGCAAAACATAAATAGCAGTTTCATTTGATGAATCCACACATTGGATGCTGTAATTGCAATCATCACAGATGAAAGAAAAGAATAATGCGACGTTTGATTCATATATGTCCTGTCTATAATCGAAGGACTAGACAGTTTTGAGCTTAAGATCCGAATACAGATTATGCATAAAAGCGCCTTATCAAACAAAAAATCCAGAAATCTCTGAGAGAGTAATGGACTGACCTCAGCAACAGGAGTGAACCACCTGAGGCGGAACCTGGGGGTAGTTATGGTTCCATTAGGCAAGTCATGAGACTCAGACTCAGAATCGGTGATCCGAGTCAAGTAACACGTTTCAGAGATATTGAACTCGCGAGCAACTGCTTGCAACCACTCCTCGTCTCTTTCATCCTCCAACAAACACACCGCCGCCGGGTTTCCCTTGAACGGCGAGTCGGTGAACGCGTCCACCTGTTCAACAACACAAATCCACTTCCGGTAAATACTGTCTAAAACAGAAGCAAATGTTAAGTATGTGTGGGGCTGGGGGTTGTGATTTACACAGAGAGAGAGAGAGAGCGACTACCACAGAGTACTTTACGGGCTTTTTGGCCATTCTGCAGGGGAGAGAGAGAGAGAGAGAGAGAGAGAGAGAGAGAGAGACGCGAACAGAAGTGTGGCGACTGTGGAGAAGACTTCGCTTATTAGTCGGGGGCCTTAGGGCAAATAGCAGTTTTCACCCCGAAAGATTAAAAATTCAATTTGCACTGTCAAGGATTAGTTATTTCAAAGTATACCTTCAATTAAATTAATTAGTAGTAATGTGACTCCAACCATAGCATTGGTTGTAAAATCTGACCCCAATCATAGAGGTTGTTGTGATTATCATCAAATTGTCAGTCATGTTAGATGCACGTGATGACTTTTATTGGATTATGACTCTTTCTCTTTTCATACGCATTTCACGTACCTAACAATCCAATAAATATCGGCATGGACATTATGGATGGGATTGCGATTTTTGTCAAATTGACCTTTCTCTTTTTTATGTACATCTCAAACAGTTGTCAATTTGATGAAAATCACAACGGACGTTATGATTGTGTCATATTGCTACTAATTAATTTCATTGTGGGTATAATTTGAAATAAGTGATCTTTGAAGGTATAAATTAAGATTTTTTTAATCTTTTGGGCATACAAACTGCCATTTTCCCTAGTAGTTATTAGTTATTACAAAATCTATTTAAAAGAATTACACCTAGATCCTTTGAAGTTTGTCACTTAATCACTTAGACCTTTAATATTTAAAATATTACACATAAACTTCCTAAAGTTTGTACACACAAAACATTTAGGCCCCTACCATCAATGTCCGTTAAAATATCCATTAGTAAATTACACGTAAACCCTTTAAAATTTGTATATGTGTAATATTTAGATCTCTCAAGTTTAAATATTACACTTAGACAAAAAAATCCTGCAATAAAAGATAAAATATCAAATATTTTAAATTTTACAACTGAAATCCATGTTTTATATATTATCTATTAGAATAAAACTAAAAAAATAAACAAAAAGTCAAACTGTAATAGACACAATATCTTCTATCTTTAATTGGGATAGTTTGGTCATTTAATAGATATATTTAAATCATTCAAGTTTAAAATGTTATACTTAAATAAAAAATACTTTAATTAAATATAGAAGATCAAATATTTTAAATTTTACAACCAAAATTCATATTATATTATGTTATTTATTGATATAAAATCAAAAATAAAAATTCAAATTTTTTCTTTAAAAAATCATAATTAGTATACAATTATACTATCTATTAGAATAAAATCAAAAAAATAAATAAGGGTCAAATTGTAATGGACACAATATCTTATATCTTTAATCGGGATAGTTTTGTCGTTTAATAGATATTATAATTGTATACTAATTTTTTATTTTAATTGGATTTTTATTTTTGATTTATTTTAATAAATGGCATAATAGAACATGAATATTGATTATAAAATTTAAAATATTTGATATTCTATATTTGATTGAATTATTTTTTGTCAAAATATAATATTTTAAACTTGAAGGGTCTAAATATTACACGTCTATAAACTTTTCTAAATATAATTTACTAACGGATATTCTAATTACATTGAAGACAGGGATCTAAGTGTTATGCGTGTACAAACCTTAGGAGGTCTGTGTATAATATCTCAAATATAAACTAAGTGATTATGTGACAAACTTTAGAAGGCGTGAGTGTAATTATTCCAATCTATTTTGTCCTCAGGTTATGTTTGGCAAGCTGGGTCGCACGTTTCTAATCGGGAGCTAGGCTATTCTTGAACGGGTTCAAGAGAACCGAGTTTGTCTTTCCGCACCTGATTTTGTCCCTATTAATCCGCCAATTATTATGATTGTGGCTTGTCAATTTAGAAAAATTAAAAATCACTGGATTATTTTCCTGTGAATAAGTTTGGCAAGCAGCGCATAGAATGATTTTAATATAATTTAAAAACAAATTAAAACTCGTTACATTATTACTATTTATATTCAATTTGGTGATTTAAATTGAAAATCTAACGTACTTGAGAAGGCATGTGCCAAGTTTTCTTTTTTTTGAAAGGAGAAAAGGGGAGAGAGGGACGACCAATAGGTAATGACCCCCTTAGGCGTGACCATGAGGACCTCCCCTGAATGTGGAATGTTCGGTTAGTCATAGCTACAGATCCCTTTGAAATAGCCCGTCATCACACCACCACCGGAGCCTAAGTAGTAAAGACATGGAGACCCCGTAAATCGAATCCTACTTGCTAACCTCTTGAGAGTCAAGATACGACCCAAAGACGGACATGTCTTACCACTAGACCACCGGCCCGGTGGTGGCATGTGCCAGGTTCAAACAACATTGCTTTTAAAGAAAATGATAAAGTAATAAATTATGTTCTTAGAATGGCCAATTTGCTTTTGCCCACTTGGAGAAACAATACAGTTACAACAAATAAATAAGCAATTGCCGAGTTCATTTGGTCAATGAACTATCATTGCAAGTGCTCAGAGGTTAACTAACTGAATAATGTACAACCACACGGACAGATTACATAAAGATAATGAACGTGGTGGAATATATAATACATGGACCAGATTTCTGGACAATCGAACTACCAGATCCCTTCCTTCGTCATCTTAAGGAAATGGCAAAGGGTGATGCTTGGAAGCTCAACCGAACCCGATTTCTTCTTCCTTATCCTTGTCATCTTCAAGGATTTTGTGCCCTTCGATTGACTGACTGTTACTGAGACCAAATTGTAGAACTGTTGAAAGGCAGTTTTTGAAAAATATTAGATACTGAAAGGAAAATAATGCAGGCATTTTGTCTACTATTGTAAATAGAAAAGTAGGACCCTTGGGTTTTTTGGAGTGACCACGATAAGAAATCAGTGGATGAATTTTCGTAATTACTTGCTAAATGTAACCTCAGAACAAAGAATATAGCTCCAACCCCCTATACTGGTCTAAATTTTGAGTCGATTCACCCAAAAAGAGGGGTAAATATACCTCACAAACCCCGTGCAGCAACAACCTATGAAAAGGATCTTGAACCTGTAGCACAAGAACATCTCCATCTCCACTCTCCTCAACAAAAGCCCGTATGCATTCCTAGTTGCAAAAAACACATTGCTGTTGTCAGTCATGCAAATTCAATCAAAATTACACAAGTATATTTACAAACTAGTGACTAGTGGCAAGAACTTAAACTTTCTACAAGAAGGTTTTTAGCTTCAAGCTTTGATTATGATTACAATAATAAAGATCTATCACAAATTCTAATATATCATCAAATTTGGTGTGTAAAATCAAAGTTAAAGCAATCATCAATGTTATAAAGTAGTTCACAATTTCAGTACAATGACAACGGTGTCGGCAAGTGCATCCATGTACTTTTCAATATAATCAAGAAGGCAGGGAAAAGGATGCTATCTACGTTTGATAGAAATTGAAGAATTTTATCAAGGTGAATGGAAAGAGTAAAAGTACATGGGAGGACAAGGAATCCTCTATTCATTGGATACAAGATGTACCTCATATCCATTAATCAGTTCTGGGAGAAAGCTACGGCGAAATGCCTCCCTTGTTCTACAACCCACTCTATGCCAAGCAGTCAGTACAGCCACTTTATCAGCATCCACGGGATTTTTCCTCTTTGATGAAGACCCTTCAAGGGCTTTAATCATGGTACCCTACCAGAAAGAAAAGAAAGAGATGAGAAGAGTTGCAGCATGTCGCCACATCATATGCCATTGTACCAGAAGCAATAGAGGTGTATGTTATGTGCAGCCACACTAAGAAGACAAGGAGGGAAAGAAAATTTATTGAAACAAAAAGTAAGCACCAATTCACTTGAATATCACATCTAAAGGATAATGGAAGGAGATATAAATGCATACGTAAATAAGCATGACATGAAACTGCCTCATCAGACGAACGATTTTATCAGTATAACACAATGCACTACAGTGGAACTATAGTCAACAGCCTCAAACCCATAAACCCCCCTGACCCTGAGGTAGCTTCACCCATAACTGTTGCCATATATCAAAAAGGAATAACCACTTTGCATTATCTAGGTCCCAATTGCTAAATGCTATGCATATCACAAAGTGATTCTTCTAGTAAACCTTCCTAAAAAAGAAAATAATACCTGATCCCCAAAAATAGATCACAAATAAACAAAATAACAACATGTAATGGGATGAACATCTTTCAGGCTCGAGCAATCTAGGAGCCATCTAGGTGCTACCACACATCATCATTCATATATAATTAAATTCACACTTTTTACACACACAGCCAATAAAGACAACCAAAAAAATTGCCAGAAAACAAAGCAGACGGAAGCAGCTACATAGTAACAGTAAAGACTAAGCAATCATGTATGGCATCACCCTCAGGACTATCATGTAAACTTCCTTTCAGTTCATATATGACATCCAAGGTCATATATTTTTCAAACTGAAGATCGTTGCAGTACTAGTTTCAAGAATTTCTTTCATTTCCCTGAAAGAATTTCAAGAATTCAAACGTGGTTTGATAAATTAAGAGAAGCAAAAAACCTCTTTATCCATGTCTACATTCCTAAATTTGTCCCACTCCCCCACATTTGTCATGCAAAATGGTGACAGCGGCACATCATCACCTGTAACATGAACCACAAACCAATAGTTTCATAACACCTGCAAAGAAGTTAGCAAAAAGAAATCTGCTGCAAGCATGTAGTGGAGTTGAAAAGGGGGAAAGTAATAAGGAGTGATCGTATAATATTACGGCCATGAATGAAGGAAACCCTAAGATGAATAGGAAGTTCGAATCAATTTTATGCTCAACAACACATCCAACCTATCTGAGGATCGATTTTAAGAATTGTCAATCTGCAGTAATATAAACTTTTCAGTTTTTCACTTTATATTATCGACCAAGCTTCACCAGACTGAGTAATTTTCTGAAATATTTGTTATTTTCAGACTTTATATTTAATTCAAAAATGAATTCGAAAAAGCTTACAACCCAATAGAAGGTCAGGGCGTACTAATTTTCGAAATTTCTTTTGCTAGATGTGTGATATAGTATAATATCTTATTATTTAGATTTCTGTAAGACTGTTTTCTGTGATCTGTCTTACCAAACGGAGGTGGAGCAAACAAGCCTCTAATTTCTTCTGCATTCAAACGAGGTACAAGTTCCATCAACAGACGATCATTTAACCACCTACGAGTTCGTCGATTGCTAACCTGAAACAAATAATAAAATCTTAGATGCAACCACCAGCACAGTAGGGTATGGACTACACTGGACCCCCCACCCCGACAAAACAACAAAACACACACACAAAACAACAACCACCCAACAAAAAATATGTAAAGATTTTGTCACCAGAGACAAAGGCTGCCAGAATTTTATAAACAAACCACAGGGTACTCCTAGTGATCCAATAATGCCAGTGACAATACGGAATATACAAAAAGGTTGCATATGACTGATCAAATCACATAATGATCCTATTATCATTCTGTAAAGGTTTGCAACTACATCAGCTCCCAGCAACATACTGCACAACGTGCTCCTAGCAAATGTTTTATTCAATAAAAAGACTAATAGTTTTGCATTCCCAATGTCTACAATAGACATACAGGCCGTAGATATATTGGGATAGGAGAGTGAAACAGAGATTCAGAAAGAAAAAAAAAAAAGAAATTGTTTTCATGCAAATTATAATTAAACAGGTAGCACCCTAGTCAACCATTACGAACTGAAAAATCAGGATATAGTTTTATCAAACAATTAGTCACTTAAAATAAATTTAGTACCAAGCTCGATTTGCCAGAGACAACTGCTAATCACACCCACTGTCGGTTAAATCGACTGGCATGATCAGAAATCATCCAAGCAAGCAACAAGTATCACCCCAGAATGAACTTTATTTTGATGAGTAAAGCCCTAGAATGAAATATAACAATAAAAAAGAAAAAGATTCGATATTCTACTCCAAATATTCAAAAGAAATAGGTAATCACTTTTCCGGTCAAACTCTCCAGGAACTCGATCTTTCTCTCAATTGCCAACCCACGTGATTTCGCATTTTCTCCTGCAGACTCTCATAAGAAGAATTCAGTGAATTATAAAAAATTAGAACTACATACCGTGGAAAGAGTAGATGTATAGAAAGATTCAATCAGCCAGAGTCATACTAAAGATCTATTATGTCCAACAAGCACTAATAAATACTCAATTCAAAGTATATATGCATGTATGAGAGAGAGAGAGAGAGAGAATGGAGCGTGGATGCGATTTAGTACCTTTGGGATGATCAAGGAGAGGAGAGTACAGATGATGATCTTCGTTTCTCATCAAAACTTCAGGCATCGCCATGATCGATCGATTAATTGATTGATTTTCCGTCAAGAAAGATGGGTTTTTTTATCGGGTTTTCTGGTAAGAAATGAGTGAGGGAGAAGAAAGACGAAGACCAAACACAACAAACGCAAGAGGAGGAGGAATATGCTATGCGTTTCGGTGCGGATGTTCAATCAAATTAATCTCACTTTGCACCCGGAAAGTTGACCCGATTCATAATTTATACCATAAAACATTAAAAATCTCAATTTATACTTTTAATGTTATGAAATGATAGTAATATGGATCTTGCTTAAACTGCCGTTCATTTTTTGTCATGCACGTTACTTGCAAGTGTTTCGAGAATGGGTTTGTGTTTAAATTCATATATTGTCGTCGCTTCATGTGAGTTACATATGATAGTATAATAAAATTAGTATCAATCTGATCAATGAAACTTAATTTTTGATATACAAAACGTTGTTAAATTATTCGCAGACAAAACGACGGGCATACCTTATTCTTATGTTTGAAGCACTTCTATGTCACGTGTTTTAATTTATGATAAAAAATTGAACAATAGTCTGGATTAAGTCTATGGTGCTAATAATTCATAATATTCAGTGCGTAAATTAAGATTTTTAATATTTAAAGATAAAAATTAAAAATCAAAACATTTTAGGGTGTAAAATGAGATTAACCCATCAAATTTTGACATTTGGCAAAAAAGTGATGCGTGTGCGATTGGCTTCGTTGGAATGAGACGTGAAGTTGAAATTACTGTTTTGACTTCATTGGGTGTAACGTGACGTAACGTCGTTATTATTATTATTATTATTATTATTATTATTATTATTATTATTATGTGATATCATCATTCAATAAAAATATAAGAAATAAATAAGTGGACTCACATATTATAATAATCACCCTATCATGTCATTTAATAACCATCTAAATAAAATTTATCTTATTTATTTATACGTTTATTATTAAATGATGATATTACGTGTCAATGATGATATAGTATTAACTATACTTGTAAACCACGGTTTCAAGTGAATCTTCCTAATTTTTCTATTTTTTATATTTTTTGATCAAATCCCAATTTTTCTATTGGCATAACTCAAAAGTAGTTTTTTTTTTAACACACATTAGACACAACCTCTTAAAAAAGGAAGTGCTCAATGAGATATTTATATAACACAGACACCCAAAGCAATCCCGATGTGGGATTGCCCAGTCCCCCGACACCCCGGTGGATTACCATAACCGCAGGGCCTTTGGCCCAAAGTGTGGGATTTCAACCCAACATCGAAACGCCCGCATACATGCGCCCCGAAGGACTTTTTCAGTTTTTTTGAACACACACTAGACACAACCTCTTAAAAAGAGGAAGTGCCCAGTGAGATATTTATATAACACACACACCCAAAGCAATCCCGATGTGGGATTGCCCAACTCAAAAGTAGTTAGACCCAACTAAATCTTTAAACCGGGTCAAATGTTTTGTGACACGTGAATAATACTTATATTTTGGTCTTATCTTTTTGTTCGAGCCCTTATAAATTACTTAAATTATTTAGTTTCTGATGTCGAATTTTCTTTTATTACATGTTCGTGTCAAACATTAATTAACCCTAACCTAACTCATTTAACTAATCATTTCATGTCAAGTTGACCTGTTTATTTTCGTGTCGTATTCATGTTGACCCACATAAACTTTGAATAAAAAATTTAACGCTAATATTCTATTTGCACATAATTGAATTCATACTCATATTTTTTCTACAAATTAAAAATTAACTTGATAAACATAATAATACTAAATAAAAATATCTTTTTTATACAATAATTATGTCAGTACTTAATAAATAGTTACAAATAATTAATATTTTATTTCTATAATACTAGTTAAACATGTTAATTTCGTGTTGTTCAATTCGTGTTACCATACAAACGAAAAAATAGAGAAAATTTTTATTCTTAAATAAACGGGTTGATCATGTCAATTTCGAGTTTAGCGGGTTGAATCCAACCATGACCCGTTTATATTTTATATTCACGTATCGGTTTATTTTCGAGTCGTATCGAATTATAATCGAGTTCGAGTCGTATTGAATCAAAAATTGTCCCCAGGCATGACAAACATACAAAATCATGATAACTGCAAAGGTAGATTCCACCTCTTAATAAGAGAATTCAGTAGAAAAAGCAGATAATCATAGCTAGTTGAAACTTACACAACAAGCATAAGTAAACAAGATTGTATATAGATAGATGCATTACTCATAATTAAAATGTAACAATTAAGTCCTTAAACGGCTAGCGCATTGGAAAGTGACGTTGCACGAGTCATCAACCACAACATTGTACTGGTGCATGGGCCTGGAAAGGAAAGGTGGCAAGTAAACCAGCAGATCACAGACACACTCACTGTCCATCGACTTCAACCACCGGCAACAATCCTGTTCCACCTGTGTCCCCCGGAGCCCATGCCACCCATGTCGATGTCCGTGTACATGTCTGTGTTCGTGTCTGTGTTTGTGTCCGTGTCTGTGCTCTGATTCATTATGTGGCGGAAGAGGAGGAGGAGGGGGAGAAGGTGGGGGTGGAGGGTGGGCTGGGTAGAATGGCAGGGCTGTACAAGCATTGTTCACAAGCGCAAACTGTGTGACACAAAGTGGACGAGAAATGATAGGTGGCAATGGCAGCAACTGACTCTCTGTCATGGGAGTAAGCACAAGGAGTAGTATCATGAAGAATGCTAAATGAAGGATGTTTGATCTCTCCATTCTTGGTGATTGTTACCTCTTCTCTGCAAGTGTGAAAGGAAAAAAGAGGAGAGAGAAGAAAAGAAATGGCTACAGAATAACATGCTAGCTAGCTTCTGCTTATATTCTTGTGCATTCATAAGCTTTTCATGGTCCTTAAATTAGGTAGGTATTCTTGTAGGTTCACAAAAGGGGACTGGAATGAGCAAAGAGAGTGTCTGGTTTGGGGTTGGTGTTTATGGAGAAATTTAGGTTCTGATTAGTTTAAAATGCCTCAACTCACTATGTGTGAGGAGTACTGGTTTGGTGAAGTATAAGCATTGCCACACCAACTGCAGCTCAAAGTATTAACAAGTCTGATTTATAAATTCAGACGTTTTGAATTTGAATTTTGAAATTTTTTTGAGGTTAGATCATGAGAGATTTATCTCTCATGAATACTCTAATTCTAGCGTAGATGATCTGTTTTTGATCAGACCGAAAAATGAGATTAGTCGAGATACGCATAAACTAGTCTAAATACTTCTGACCGTTGAATCAAAAAAAGAAGTATAGTTAATTGCTCTGGAGGTCCCCAAAGTATGAAGTTTTCCTCATTTTGGTCCCCAATATTCAATTGCATTATTTTGATCCCTGAAATATTTAATAAATTACTATGTGGTCCCTAAAACAGAAAACATCCAAATTACTAACATTTTTTAATCATAACCTTATCGTGTGATACCTAAATATGAGCAAAAAAATAATTTGAGTATCTATTTCACCAAAATTTGGGTAAAAATTTGATCAAGAGTTATCTAAATTATTTTTTTATTCATATTTGGGTATTATTTAATAAGTTTATAATAAAAAATTATTAGCAATCTGGACGCTATTTGTTTGAAGGACCACAAAAATATATTCAATATTTTAAGGACTAAAATAAAACAAACTTCTTACTTTAAGGAATAAAGACCCCAATATAATTAACCCAAAGAAGTGTTAACATGGCTACCAAAGTGTTGCAATCAGTGCTGTTAGTCGAACGAGTCCGAACCGAGTTCGAGTCGAACTTGAAAAACTTGTTTATTAATCGAGCCTAAAAAATTGTTCAAGTTCGGCTCGTTTAGGAAACGAGCCAAGCCTGAACGAGTCAAAAACAAGTCGAACCCGAACCGAGCTCGAGTATTTGCACATAAACGAGTCAAGTCTGTTGAGTTTGAGTCGAGCTTGAAGGACTTGTTTTTTAAACGAGCCAAAAAACTTGTTCAAGTTTGGGCTCATTTAAAAAACAAACCGAGCCTGAACGAACCAAACTCAAGTCAAGCTCAAGTAGCTCAATTTAATTAAGGGTCATTGGGAGGCCGGTACCTCCCAAAAAACTTAATAGGATAAAAGTACACTTTTTAAAATAATTGGGATAGAAGTACATGTGCTAAAAAAAAGTCATAAAAGACATTTTACCCCTACCATAAATAGTGCATACCTAATTGAATGTGAGACTTTCAAGATAAGAATGTGAGACTTTCAAGATTACTTTTGATATTTGTGTATCATTTGAATTTTGAAATTTCCTATATATATATAAATCGTCATGCAAACAGTGTCACCAAAGAGAGACACGATATAAATTGTCATGCAAACAGTGTCACCAAAGAGAGACACGATATAATGACAATGGAGGTTCAATCAGTGGCATCATGGCATTTTTTCGATTCCTTCTTTAGGTGCAACTCTTTGAGTGGGCAAAATATATATTGTCATCATTTAGGTACAATCTACTGTTGTCACTCTTTACTGACACTGTTTGGGCACTATGAAGGGGCATTCCATGATGCCACTGATTGGACCCCCATTGTCATTATATCGTCTCTCTTTGGTAACACTGTTTGCATGACAATTTATATCGTGTCTCTCTTTGGTGACACTGTTTGCATGACGATTTATATCGTGTCTCTCTTTTTCGACTCCCTATATATATATACTAGGGATAACCCGTGCCTGAAGGCACGGTGCAACTAAAAAAATTCGAATATTAAATTTGGGCACAAAATAATCAAACACTAAACTCAGACGTGTACTAAGCTGAAAGTCTAAACTATCCTCATAATCCGTGCCTGAAATTGTGCAATTCAAAAAAAAAAAATTACATTGCTCTTGAAAACGAACAATCAAACACTGAACATAGACACGCACGATATGAACAAACACTGAATATTAATCGTGAACACGAAATAATCAAGCAATAAACTTGGACCGGCACTAAGTTGAAAGTCTAAAATGCATCCTTTAATACATCCGCATTTTACATAAATGATTAACAAAATATTACCTATATGAAAAATAAAAATTCAAATAATAAATCGCGACAACCACTTTTTTTTAAAGAAAATGGACAAAACTCGAACCTGAAGACATTATGCAACATAAAATCAAGCACTAACCATGTAATACAAAAACTTTCAATAGCATACAAATATTTTAAGTAACAATTTATTTTTATTTTTTTTAGTTACGCCATTTTAAATCAATTTAGACCCACAATCAATATTAAAAAAATTTGACAGAGTTAAATTTAAAAATAGAACACAACAAAATTTATCGAATGACTAATAATTAGTACATATCTACTTATCGTAATGAAAAACCAAGCCATGGCGCAGTGGCAGTGGTGCTGGAGATGTCGCCGGACTGGCATTTTTTCTTTGTGACCCTTCCTTGTTGGCATTCTTTGATTCCTTGCCATTTACACACATCTATTCCTCGCCATTGAAGCGAGTTTGATGGATCTACAAAAGCTTTCAACTCTAAAAGAGCTTTGGAGTCCTCTGATCTTGCCAAAGAAACAATAATAGAGAGTAAAAGGAACAGAACCGAGTACCTTGGAGAAGCCATAAGTCTTTCTTTCTACTTGGATCTGATCGAGTTCACATCGGAAAGAAAATCTTGCTTATATTCCGTTGCTACACATGTCGCAAGTGGTGATCACAACACAAAACATTCAATCTGAAAAAGCAAAATATAGTCAAATTCAGTCACTCAAATATTTGTAGGAGGATTAAAACAAAAATAATATCAATAAAAAAATGGATCGGGATTATGACAATAAATATTAATATTCTCATAGCACCATAACAGAATTATTACTAATGACAAACACATTATCTCATGGCATACACTAACACACTTGAATCCTCTCCACCACGTTCGAACCTTCCCCCCCCCCCCCCCCCCCCCAAAAAAAAGAAGTGAAATAGAATTAACTCCTCCTAATGCAACTATGGAATTAAAACTTTCACATTTATCAAAGCAAAAAAATAAAATTAGGCACTAAGAATTCAAAGGAAATTTTTTCTTTCTTCTAAGCACATTGTTTCTTGAAAGTTTCCAAGTCTCGCGACTCTAATAGAAACAGACGGCAAGTTCTCTGTAGGCTTGTTCTCTTTCTTCTGTAAAAAGTTTGGAACCCCCAAGGTCACAAAATAAGGAAGACAACTCAATGCTTGTCAAAAGCTGCTTCTCAAAAGCTCGTCAGTAACATTGGGGTCCAAACCACCAACAAATTTATGCAGTCAAAATGTGAGGAGTTCCTACCACATCAAAAGACAAAACTATCCCAACATAAAAAAAAAACTACCCACTGTTGAGTTATTTGGATCATTTTCGCCCTGATTTCCTTGAAAATTCTTGTATGAAGCTACAAAATACAAATGAATGTGAAGAGCAAAATAAACAGAGAAGAGTATTCAGACAACATAAATGGAGCAAATGTTTTCCAAAATGAATTCCTATGATAAAAGGATGTGAAGCTCGATCTATTGCCATGAGTAAACAGGCAGTAAAAACGTTCTTGATCACCTAGTCAAGTTCAAATATCACAATGGGAAAGTAAAGAACCTATAGTTCCAATTAATTCAAAACATTCCCCGAAAGGGGAAAGTAAAGAACCAACTTACTAAAATATCATTTAGTTTTCCAATTTTCCACGGTAAGAAAAAGAAAATAAGATCACAGCAAGAGAGAGTTTATGGGTTCGATTGGAGATTTTTTATGGGGTTAACGACATCGCAACCAAAATCTTTCACACCCAACTGGTGGTTGCATAGTGGTCCTCAGTGGTGGTATCGTGAGAGTTTTTGTGTGTGGTGCCAACAATGTGTCTGTTGCTCTTTGAGACATTTAGTCAAACACATGGTGGTAGTGGCTGTTGGAGAATGTTGGAATAGATAAATAGAGAAATGAGAGGACGGTGGAGGGTGGAGGGTAGGCTGTTGGTGAGGGAGGCGCTGGGCTAGGTGGCTGTTCCAATTGAGGATGGGTTTTCGGGGCTAGAAACACGATGTGAGAGAGAGGAGAAGAATGGGCGAGTGAGAAAGGGGGAAGGAGAGAGAGGAGAAGAATGGGCTGCTGATATCACAAAGAGAGAGAGAGACAGAGATGTGAGAGACAGAGAGAGAGAGAGAGAGAGAACTGGTGGACTTACTTGCTTGGCCGGTGCTGATCGAGTTCACATCGGAAAGATCCAAAAATCTTTTTCCATTCTGTCTTTTGCTTTTAATCTAATCGCTTTGAATGGAATAGCATAAGAGAATAGTGGACTGATCAACGTGACAGCTTCAAACAAAAAACCCCAAGACAAAAACACAATAATGGAAGTTCTTCTACTCACATTGGCTTCACAGAAATGGAATTGGAAGGAAAACACAGAATGAGAGATCATTTAAGCTTTGAAAATTGAGAGATGCAGGCTGACCCAAAAATACCTTTCTTGCTCGCAAAACTCACGGACACTCTGCTTTTGCTTCACGTGAGCTCATCGCAGAGCTTGCAGGCTGACCCAAAAATACCTTTCTTTTATGCCAGTCCGGCGATATCTCCGATGAGAGAGAAAGGAGTGGAGGAAAAGAAGAAAAAAAATTAAAAGATGGGTGAAGGAGGATGGGATGGAGAGGTCTCACAGAGAGGGAGGGGGCTGACAGTTGCGTGTGTCAGGCGGCTGTGTGCAGGTGAGAGCAATGTAACGTTAAGAGGGAAGTGATGGGTTTGATAAGATAGTTTTGGGGGGAAAATATATGGGTATAAAATTTTAAACTCCTTTCTGTTTTATTATTATACTAGTTATTACCTGTGCCTGAAGGCACAGAGTAATAAAAAATAGTAAACAATAAACATATTTGTATTTATATCCAAAATCAAATCACAAATATAGAGAAGAGATAAAAAAATTTAAGCATCGGTTTGTAGTGGGGGTGAGAGGTGGTGGGCGATAGTGGTGGTGGTAGGAGACGGTGATGGTTGTGGTGGGTGGCAATGGCAGTGGTGGCGGCGACGACGACGGCGATGGCAATGGTGGGGGGGGTGGTGGCGGCGGTGGCGGCGACGGTGGTGGTGGCGATGGTGGTTGTGGTGGGGGTGGGCGGTGGTGGCAGTGGCGGTGGCGGCTACGACGATGATGGTGGCGATAGTAGTGGTGGTGGCGGTGGTGGTGGTGGCGGTAGAGGTAGTGGTGGGACGGTTTCAAACACTTTTTTTTTTTTAAAGTATTTATGAGAAATAATTTCTATAAGTACTTTTAAAAAGTCACTTCAAACACACCCTTAGGGGCCTATTTTTCCTATTAAATTTAGGGTGTTAATATTAGCCGTTAGATTAATTTTAAAGTAAAATTTAAAGTGATCTCAACCGCGAATAGCAAAAGTCATTTTGTTTATCTTTTGATATTTGAATTGTAAGCTACTTTATTATATAGATATATATATGTGTGTGTGTGTGTGTGTGTGTGTGTGTGTGTGTGTGTATGAAATTTCAAAATTCAAATGATACACAAATATCAAAAGGAATATTGAAAGTCTCACATTCTAATCTTGAAAGTCTCACATTCAATTAAATATGCACTATTTATGATAGGGGTAATTATGGAATACAATTTAGAAAGAATTTGAAAATGTTTTAAAATGTGTACTTATTGACAACTATTTAATGAAAAAGAGGACTTAAAAGAGGATAAGTTTGGAGGTGATACTTAAAACCAAATAAGTTTTGAAAAATGTACTCACATCCCATTATCTCTTTAATTAACATCCCTAGTTGCAATGCCAACTTTGTTCCTATTATTTGCTCTCATCTCACTAGAAAGTGATGAATAAAATGGAACAAAATAAAATTGATAAATTCACACCACTCAGTTCTACTTCTCACTAAGCATGCATCAGTCCCACATTGGGTAGGGGTTTACTGTGAATCTAATGGTAATAATGTATTAGAATTTTAAATTAAATATAATTAAGTATTTTTTGTCACAATGAAGGCCACTTCATGGTACATTTTGGGCCCCATCACCTGGGCTTGGGCCTGATCAATCAAAATGGCTTGTCTTTGTTTAGGGCCAAGGGCCGAAGTGAAGGCTTCAAAGTTTAAACATAGCAGTTATGTATTTGTAAATGTATAATTTGTTTGATGCGAGGGTTGTGTTTTTCAATTTAAAGTATTAAAAAAAAAAAAAAAAAGGAAACTCCACTCAGGAGGAACGGCAGGCCGGCCCAATCCTCTTTAAGGGCTGCATTTTCAGGACTGGTGCTCACCGAGTCCACACCTAAGACTTAATCCCAATTACACGGGCCAACCCTCCACCAAGATCCGATCCATATAACCCTCGGACTCGGATCAAACTTTTAACCAATTAGACGAAACACCCTCCCAGGAATTTTAAATGGACACTTATACGTACCCAATTCTTAGCTGCGAAGCCGTCGCTCTACAAATACGTACTGATATCTCTCTCTCTCTCTCTCTCATTGGGCATGCAGTTAGCAATAACGCAAACACCAAAGGTCAGTATTTGTCTCAAACTCTAACCCTCTGATCGTCTTTAAGGGTTTACGTAATACGCATTGAAATTTGATGTTGAGAGGCTCACTGTCTTCCACTCCGGTGGCTCCCAATTCAGTTAACTGGTTCGGTTCCGTAATTTCTGCTCTTCTCTTCTCTATTACTATTTTTTTCTCGACAACCAAACCGAGGGTTAGGGTTTTAGGTCTCAAGAAAAGATTTGCAGATTTCAAGTTTCTTTGCGCATTTATCCTCCTGTGTCTGTGTGTGCGCGCTCCACCGTATATATTATCTAAATACCAGTATTGGATTGTTTATTCTTTTTTTTTTTTTTACCTATAACATTTTTGGTATTCGTTGATTGATGTTTCTTACCGTTGGATAAATTGTGTTGGGTTAATTTATGCAGCTTTTATAGCTGTTTGAGATGGGTTTCAATACAGTTCATAGGGTGCTTCAGGAAATTTTCCCACACATAGCAGAGGTATCTCACTATGAAACCTTGTGTCCTTAATTAGGCTATTTAATTCGAATATGTTTTTTGCATCTTCATTGGAGATAAGTTTAGTATATTTGTTTTATATGTGCATCCTTTGTTATTATTTTTTATGATTCTATTATGGAATGTGTAAAGAAGTAGTAGGGAGGATTAGTCGAGGTGCACGTGGGCGTGATTGTTCCGTGCTCAGTACCCTTCATGAACAAAGTCCATGAGCTCGAGAAGAGAAGTAGGGCCTCCTGGAGGTCGGGGTATTTAATCCCATGATACTCAAGGAGCAAGGCGTCGTATCCCAGGGGTTCCACTAATACATCATAAAGCAGTTTGAGGTTTTGGGCTATAACCCAAATTGAAAGAGAAACCACTACCAGCTCCCTATTGGACAACCCTTACCATTGAACTAAAAAAAAAGAAGAAAAAGAAGCAGGGACATGCATGTTTGTGATGGGTATCTGGTGTATATAGCTTGATATATAATGCTTTGTATATTTGGGGCTTTAGATTCTGTGGGCTATTGGAATTCCACCAGATATTTGGGAATGAAGCTATAATTTAGTCACAACCTTGAACCAGATGAAAAAAAAATGTAGGACATTTAGGAAGGTCAATGTAACTGTTTTTTTTTTAATTTTATCATTGCTGTTATTTTAGTAAATAACCAAAAAAGAGTTTTTGAACAGATTGATGCTCGCTTACTGAGGGCTGTTGCTGTTGAGCATTGTAAGGATGCTGATGTAGCAGTTGAGGCTGTTCTCACTGAGGTTATTCCTTTTCTTTCTAAAAGGACAGTGGCCACTAATTCTTCCAACGAGAGTGGGATTGCAGTAAATTCATCTGAAGGTAATGTTTCTCTCTCGACTGAATGCTAAGCAAGTGCCATTTTGAATTCAACTTTCCATATTTTATGTATCCCCTGCTGTGAGTTCTATGTGCTATGCTAATCCTATAGTTAACTCCCGTCTTAAAACCTTTGAGCATGCATTAATTGGACTTGGCTTGTTCATCTTATTGGACATTACAGATGCTGATACAACTGTTCGGAGTGATGATGGCCTTCTGGCGGATTCAATATGCATGGATGAGGCACTAAAGGGTTCTTCATTCTATGATGCAAATGATAGTCATGATCAAGTATGTGCAGATGATGGAAATGATGAGCTGGTCTTGTCACAGAAATGCGATGAGAGCTGTGACAAAGGTGGGCTTGATATGTCCTCCCGTGTCACATCTATCACCTTGATACATGACAATGGTACAAATGAACATAATCACAATTTTCATCAAAAACTTGTAGTCACTGAAAGTGAAAGCAGTCCTATAGTTGAGCCCGGTCCAAGTTCACATGTCTCGTCAACCACTTCGGAATCTTGTGATTTTGATATGATTGTCCAGGGTGAAAGCCATCACCACGTGGATGGAAACCTTTTGGAAGTGAACTGTTCTATGGTCCAGCTGGCTGAATCCCCCGAACAAGAATGCGTTCAGAATGTTCCAGAAATCGGCCTTCAGTTGGTAGCCATGCCAGATATGTTAACTGCTGATGTTGAGCAACCGGAAGGTCCAGAGCCTAGCAATACTTTCGATGCTGCTTCCAAGAAAGATATTTGCACTTGTGAAATGGTTGATCTTGATGGTGACTTGAACGATATGATTACACGATCTGCCCGAATTTGTAGCACTGACCTTCTTGAGGATATCATTGAAGATGCAAGAGGTAGCAAGGTAATATTGGTGTGAAACTTTGCTATGTTTTCAAATTCTCAGTTAGGGTCAGAGCTTTGACCATTACCATTATAGGCTATTTACATTGCACGAGAGTTGAAATACATATGGAGTTGGGAGGGAGGGTATGGTGGGACATCTATTATGACCTTATGATATGACTGATTTTTGATCTAATAATTGCATGCTGTGCAGAAAACATTGTTTTCAGCCATGCAGTCAGTTATTAGCTTGATGAGAGAACTGGAGCTTCAAGAGAAAGCTGTAGAGGAAGCCAAAGAGGAAGCAGCTAAGGCAGGCTTGGACATACTCCTCGGGGTGGAAGACCTTAAACAGAAGCTGCAACATGAAAAGGAAGCAAATGACATGGTGGACGTTTGTTAATTACTGTATTAACAATTTATCTTTTCTCCATGATAGAGCAAAAAACACCGTTTGCTTTTCTTATGTTGCAGCATGCTGGTGAAGTATATGGAGAGAGGGCCATCCTAGCTACCGAAGTGAGGGAGCTTCAATCTCGCGTGCTTAGCTTGTCAGATGAAAGGGACAAATCTCTTGCAATTCTTGCTGAGGTGTTCTTATTGCACCCCCCCCCCCCCCCCCCCCCCCCCCCCCCCCCATGACTCAATCTTTAGTGAATCTGGAATCTGGATCTTTATAGCTGGTTGAGATCCTCTTTGATACTGCTATAGTATATACGCCTTATAATTGGGAAAAGGTTTAAACCAAGACGAGTTGAGTTTTATGTTGCATAAAAAATAATGCATGTTTGATAGGTGTGCTGGTAATATGTGTTCTTTCTGCACTTTTACCGGTAAATGTGATGTCTTTACTATTAGTATCCCAGTTTTGGTATATATATTAAAATCCCTTATGAGAATTACACTTATGGAGAACTAATTTCTGAATGTATTTCAGAAGGATTAGCTCTCCGTAATGATTTAAATCTCAAAGCTCAACTTAAAAGACAAAGATTAACCGGTCAAAAAGAGCTTGGAGAATTTTGCAATCAATTTAATTATAATCTTGATATTCCAAAAGATAAATCTTCAAATAAAAGAAAAAAATTATTCTAAACCATATAAGAAAAAAAGAAAATTCCATAAAAGGAATTATGAAAAGGAAAAAATTAATAAACCCACTAAAAAGCTTAAAGCAAAAGGTAAGAAGCCTATTAAATACTTTAAATGTGGAAAATTAGGACATATTGCTTCTACATGTTTAACAAAACAAAAAATAAATGAATTGATGCTAGATGAAGATCTTAAAGATAAAATTTTAAAAATAGTTTTAAATTCATAAAGTGATGAAGGAGAATCTTCAGAATCATTTTTTGAGGAAGATTATGTAATTATGAATAGTTTTAAATAAATGAATTGAATATATATATATATATATTTACCACTACCTCCTTTCTTAGCTCTCAAAGACTTTGTTGCAGAGGTCTTGGGCAAGGATACAGTGTACAGACGTTGCTCACTCTTTAGGGTCTTCTGTTACCTGTAGGAATTTGGTTTGCACTAACGCACGAGTGTGTATGTTACTTCATTAATCATTGTTTGTATATCCCTAAAAGATTTGTCATGGTTGGCTCCAAACTCCGGAATATTCACATGTACTAATTTTGTTTCCTTGTTTAAATGTTCCCTTCACTCCGTCCATTGACCCTGGCAACGTGTTTAATGTTACCTTGGGGGTTAGATTTTAAGAATCATGTAGTCATTTTCGTCTGCTGGTTTGATTTTATATATATTTTGATATCAGTTCTAAACTCATCATGTGGTGTCCATACGATTTTCCCCTCTTTGAAGTAATCGTAGTATCCGCTATAATACATTTCGGTAGATTTATATAAAGGATTTTTCCTGCAGATGAGTCAAACAGTTGAGGTACGCCTTGCTGAAGCAGAGAAACTGAGGAAGGAAGCAGAGCAGGAAAGGCTAGAAAAAGTGGAGTCTGCACGGAAAGCATTTGCCAAGCAAGAACTCATAATGGAGAAGGTGGTTCAAGAGTCAAAGCTACTGAAGCAAGAAGCAGAGAAGAATTGTAAGGTTAGTAACATGTGGAAGCACGTCAATAGCACTCTTTTTGGTGGGGCCACCCACAAGTAATTAATATCCACACGTTTGATCTTTCACTGTTGCCTCATTGCAGTTACGTGAATTCCTCGTGGATCGGGGCTGTGTCGTTGACATGCTGCAGTAAGTTTTCTCGCTCATGGCCAAAATTATGGTTTAGTTTGTCAGTTATCATGCATTTAAAGTGCTTTGTTGCGGTCCAGGTCTAAAACCGAGTAGCTATGTCTTCAAGGAGGTTTTCCCTTCAAATATTTAGATTATACATATGGTTTGCACAGTGTAATTACACGTGCCAGTTTTGATTTGGGGTAGTGGGACCTTGTTAGATTGGAGGGGGTTAGCAAGCATTTGGGCCTCAACGGCAGAGTTCATATCTAATTATACTTCCTTAGCTGGGAACTTTTGTCTTAGTTAAGGAATTGGTCGTTGCTTTTGTTCAACGTCCTGATGCTCTGTTCAACAGAGGCTTAACCAAATCCAGGGCAGACTTAAGAGTTCCCCACATTGACTAGGATGTTTTATCCAGAGGACTTAAATCAAATGAGTTACAACATTGAGCATTATTTTGATGTGTATGTTATACTATTTGCAGAACATGATCACCCAAATTAAAACATTGGGCAACAAGTTCATTTTAGGTTCTTGCAACTGTAGTTCTTTCACTCTGTCTTCTTGTGCATCTGACACCTTTGGGCCTCAAGATCAGAGGTCATCTCTGAGTGTACTCTGTCTAATTAGAGCCTTGAATGTTTCTGAGTTTGGAAATTCATAGATGATGTCTTCATAGATATTGACTATTGAGTATGAATTGCAAAAGTCCTGGACAGACCAAGTAAATAAAGCATTTTTGTCTTGCGCAGAGGAGAAATGAAGTTGCTGAAGGAGAAGTTTGACAAGCTTGTACCACTTAGGAAATCTCTTTCTTCCGCCCAAGCAAGTTGCATCTTAGCCTCTTCAAGCTCATCTTTGAAGAATATGGCTCCTGATCAGGTACCTGAGCAAGCTGATCAAACTGAAACGGAAAACAAGACTAGCCCAACACCCTTCATTCATGAGAAGCTTGTATATGAAGAGGAGACAGCCAGAGATGATCACAAGGCCCTTGTAGAAGATGGATGGGAATTTTTTGACAACCGAGAATTTCATATGTGAGTTCATTATAGTTTGAGGATACAACTAAGGAAGAGAACTCCTTAAAAGAAGATCGGTTGCAAATCTTGGACCTTGTCAGTTATGAGTATTATAGTTCACAGGTACCATGGAATCCCATGGGGCCAAGCTTTTTTGCAAATAAACATTTCTTATGTACAGCATCGATATATAAATAAATAGTTGAGGTAATTTGGCAACATGTTAGCGATGATAGTCTCATATGCTGTCCTGTCTTACAAATTGTGCTTCAAGAGATGTTTATGTTGCAAGGAGTGAGGAATTCATTTTGTTCTCAATGAGGGAAATGCATCACCAGTTTTCCACTCTCTCTCTAACACACACACACACACTAAGCCCCACATTGAAGAAAGACAATCTGCAGTAAGTTGAACCAAAATTCAAAAGCTGTTTTATTATCTGTTTTGTTTCTACTCTGCAGATGTATCTTACAGAATTGTATGACAATGCACGGCTATACGAACAACACCCTATGTTAAGCCTAAAACTTTACTCTGAAGTAATGTACACTCCTCTATGCTTCATCTTAATGCCAAGCCTCCATGTCAAGTGATGAAAGTCATTCATGCCAGCACAGAAGCAGCACAGTGCATCTCCAGATGATATAAATTCGTGCTCGTTGCTCTCGAATTGGCTTTGAACTGCGGTGCCATGACCGGACCTTTGAACTCCTCATCGAGAACGAACTTTCCGCCATGTGTTGGTCAAATTTGAAACTGTGATCTTTGGTGGGAAGTTTTTGAAGCTTGGTATGTTGAATGAACATTTCAAGGGAAATTAGACACTACATATAGAATGGTGAAGATATGTGAGGGACAATATGTGGTGAGTGACAAATGTTGGCCCTTGATTGGGCCAAGGTGTCGGGGTCCCGCTGTATGAGGAAGATGACACAGCAGACCCACTAGCTTGTCTCCTTGCCAAACCTCATCGAGAATGACTTACTATCAACTGCTCCCTGTATAGGACCATCAATGTCTCACTTAGATACCATTTCTACATGCATGTATGAACACATATATGGTCTTCTATTATGTTATAATACCAGAACAAACATGCTTGTTAATTTATATTACTGACAGACTTAAATTGGCTAGCAGAAGAGAACAACTAACAAGAAGAGAAAAGGACTTGACTAAAGGATATTTTTACAATTTTTGTGGGTCATTTTACAACAAAAATTATCATTTTTGTGGGTGATTTATAATTTTTGTGGGTATTTTTATTATTTTTGTGGTAATTATTTTTATTGCTGTTCTTCAGTACAAAAAAAATTACCACTTTTGTAGGTGATTTACCACTTTTATGAGTTTTTTTACCACTGTTATAAGTGTTTTTATCACTGTTGTGGTAACTATTTTATCACTTTTTCGGTATCATAATAATGATAAAAACACCTATAAATATAGTAAAAATGCCCACAAATATAATAAATTTTGGCATAGCATCGAAATTTTATTTTTCGATACCATAGTCGGTTCTTATCAATCCACTATTCATTGCATTGAAATTACATCCAATAAGACGGAAGAATTATAAATCTTCAAAATAATAGATAAAAATATCGCAAATAAAGCCATTGTGACACCCATCAAAAGAGTTGTTCCCCATCTAGAAGTTACTTTACCATATTCCGAATTCAATGATTTCAATAAACTCCCTAAAGTAGTTCGTCTTAGACCAGATCTAGAAGCGTTATCCAAAACAAAACACAAGTCAATGGGTGAAATTCTTTAAAATTTTGAGAAGTATATGACTGACATGAACTGTCAGTTGTTGAACTAATGATTAATTCGATTAGCTTAAGAGATGTTTAATTCAATTATTTAAGATGTCAGAGTACAGAGGGTATATGAAGATGTAGTATTATATAGATATAGATGGGGCAATAGAGAACAATTAATTCTAAATTCAGTAAATTTTCTATCACTTTTTGGTTAAAAATTTATTTCGACTTTTAGATTAATGGGTATTATTGAACTTGTGCCACTGAAAAACTGGCAAAAGTTATTTAGTGTTTACACTGCGAGACTCGAAGAACAACTAGACTTGGATGTGTTTATAAACAGTTGACAAGGCAACCATATATACTAGAATTTTGCAATAAAGCAGCAGCACAACCATACCTCCTTTAGACTTAGATGTAAGTCGTGTTTAAAGACACGGTGCAATGTGAATAGTTTTAAGAAGGATGTTGATAACCGTCAGATAAATCTATTTGAGACTGGAGGATAGACTTATTGAAATCTGTCATATTTTATGTTATAGATTATAGATTATACGCTTTGGTTTCGAGCCCCAAAGTCAAACTTATTGTATGAGAAAGTTCCTGCAATACATTGAGGTAGCTGAACTATGGTGAATGTTATTTGATTTGCCCCTGCAACATAGAACAAGGTTAAAAAGGGATCGGAGACGTATTCAACTTATCTCCTCCCATGTTTAAATCAGTAGGAACTCAAAGGAAGGGAGGATAAAGCTTTTATTGTACTAATTTGATTGTCAATCTGTACTTGAGACCCCAACTTATTAGGTATTTATACCTTCTAATAAGATGATGTAGCTATATAGACGTTCCATTAAACTGGTTAAAAAGATGATGTAGCTATATAGGCTTGTAAGAAGTCAACGTCAACTTAGATTTTAATCCTGTAATGATTAGCCAACTCAGAATGTCAAGCACTCATTGCATGTCTCCTCGGCATTTAATAATTTCTGCAAGTCATTTATTGAGATGTGCCGAGTACTCATCACGTTGTCCTTGATCATTAAATACACCCTCTCTCGAGAGATTGACGTCAATTAAGGTCATGTTTTTATCCAAATTTCTTGGGATTACGATGCAGTCTGAT
This sequence comes from Ilex aquifolium, assembly GCA_951799425.1. Classification (NCBI taxonomy): domain Eukaryota; kingdom Viridiplantae; phylum Streptophyta; class Magnoliopsida; order Aquifoliales; family Aquifoliaceae; genus Ilex; species Ilex aquifolium. Next base: position 3,118,753 of record OX637409.1, on the reverse strand, counting down.
TTGATCGATCAATAAGAATAATCATTTCGTTGACATATCAAGTCATGGTGGGTCCACACCCCTGCTTAGTGTTAAATACTCGGCCCTGTAAATTCCTTTTTATCCCTTGCATGATGGGAAATATCTCCTCGGATCTTGACCTTAGACCTGATCTGTTTCTTTAGTGTTTTACTATTTTAGTTCACGTGTCAAGTTCTTATACGAATGTCACTCCTTATATCATAGATAAAAATAAATTTATCTATTACTGGCTTCTTTTAAACACCACTATAAAAAAGAGTATAGTACGATTTTACTTTTCTCCTGGTAGATCTCATTTCAGTGTAATGATAAAAATTTTATGTGTATTTTCTTATCCAAAGCTCTGGTTCTAATTGCGTCTCCTAATGCAGTTTCTTTCTTGTCGACACATCTCAGCAAAGATTCAACCTTTTTCTATGGGCCTCAGTTCACATAGAGCCATGGTTTCATTGGCTCTTATGCCACCCCCACCCCAGCATGAGGTGCACCATGTTTGGTCAGGTTCAACCAACCTGTGTGTAGTCCTGGTCAATCCAGACATGCTGGCCACTTATCATTGCCGGCGGGGACAAATCAGTTCCAAGTCATTACTTGCACCCACACCCACATCTATCATAACTTATGGCGACACCGATCATTAACAACCCCCCCCCTCCTTTTGTTTTTCTTAATGTTCAATAGCAACTTCACATGGCCTTTGATTTGACCCATCAACTAAACATATTGAGTGACTCGGGTCACCTTTGTGAAAAGTAGAAGTGAAATTTTAAAGGGTAATTGTAGTAATAATAAAGATAAATTATAAATTCAGATATTTTAAATTTGAATATTGATAATTCTTTAGAGTCTGGTTATGAATATTTTAATCTTAGCGTAGATGATCTGTTTTTAATCGAAGAGAGAATTAGTTGAAATGCGCGTAAGCTGATTCGAACACCTCTAACCGTAAAACACAAAAAAGAAGAAGCAGAAGTGCCTAGGTAGGCCTCTCAATGAATTGAGTATTGATACAAAATAATGTCATATGAATTTGATTAGTTGAATATAATTTGATATTTTTTACTAATAATTCGTATTCAAACTTATTATATCATATTTTGTGAATTTTCAGATTGAAGTATACAAATATTCGATATTATTGTTATTTGAAATTCATATATAATTTGTTAAATTCAGCTTTAATGGAATTATTTGGATCGAATCAATTTTTTTTAATTTTCAATGGATTTAGATATCAAAAATGAAAATGGAATTCACCGGTTTAGGGTCCAGTGTTTAGAATTTAGGGTTCCAGGTTTCAAGTTTTTATGGATGAATATGTGTACATATAATATGACACTCTCAAGAGGCTCTCGCTCTCAAACTTTTTTAAATTTTGCCGATCTTGCGCTCCCGTTCTTAAATTATATGTGTGTATATATAATTTATTAGTTTTTATTGATGAATGTGGGTACAATAATGATGTAGTTCGGGTCAATAAAATTCGGATAATAAGATTGATTATGGGGCCCCATTTAACGTGCTAAATCATGCCCCAGTGTTGTAGTAAAGAAGGGCCGGGGAAAGTTCCAAACCTTATCTAAATGACGAAGAAAACGATGAAGAATCAAAGATAAGGTCTGTCTGTCAAATGTCGGGAGTTGCAGACAATACGTCAAGAAGTCCCTACAGACAGATAAGCATGCACAGCTGGGGTAGTGATTAAGTATGTCATTGCTACCATTCACACCACACTATGAAGAATGTTCTTGTTGCTGCAACCTTCACTCTTCTTAGTTCTAAGAAACAGTTCTGGTTGTTGGGAAGTCTAGTTTTGTGTAACTAAGGAACTCCTATTTAAATAAAAAAAATTGGGTTAATTGTATTGGAAGTGTCCAAAGTATAAAGTTTGTCTCATTTTTATCTCTAATATTTTAATTGTATCATTTTAGTCTCTGAAGTATTGAATATGTTTCTATGTGGCCCCTCAAACAGACAACATTCAAATTGCTATCGGTTTTTTATCATGAATTTATCATGTGATACCTAAATATGGGCAAAAAATAATTTGGGTAGCTCTTGACCAAAATTTAGATAGCTTTTGCTCTTGACAAAAAATGTGTAATATGGGTAGCTCTTGATCAAAATTTGAATAGTTCATTATCAAAACTGTGTAATTTTGGTAGCTATTTGACTAAAATTTAAGTAAAAATTTAATCAAGAGTTATCTCAATTATTTTTTTACCCATATTTAAGTGTTACGTGACAAGTTTATAATAAAAAAATTGTTAGTAATTTAGACACTATCTGTTTAAGGGATCACATATAAACATATTCAATACTTCAAGGATTAAAATGATGCAATTTGAATATTGAGGATCAGAATGATACATACCCCATATTTTAAAAACCTCTAGTATAATTAACTCTTTTTTTATATAAAAAAGTTACAACTTAATTAGGTGAGCTAAAGCTGAGCTATCAAAACAACCTCCTAAAGCTCGATAGTTATTTGGCACCCTTTTATAAAGATATCGTAGTTTCAAACTTACTTAAAAGCTATTATTGAAATTTTGTTTGCGAAACATGGCTTTAGTATAAAAGCTTGCTTTCGAAACACGAATTTATAAAAGTATCAAACTATTTGGAGGGACTCAAGGCGGCTCAGCAGACCCCAAGGCGACAGGTGTACAGGTGTAGCTGTTATGAAGCCGTGGAGCCGATGCCAAGGAATGGAGCCGACTCTGAGTGGTGGCGGCTCAGCAGACCCCAAGGCGACAGGTGTACATGTGTAGCTGTTATGAAGCCATGGAGCCGATGCCGAGGAATGGAGCCGACTCCGAGTGGTGGATGGTTTCGTGGAGCTGAGTACAAATTTCTGACACCCACAATTAATGCGGTGTGACCTAGCATTTATGGAGACGTGAGTGACTCAGACAGAGCATTTAATGAGCCTCTGCACCCTCGAAGACCCAAACTGACAATCATGAGTGGGTGCATTAATGGCTGAGACGCCGAGCACAGAATTAGGGGTGCTTACCCCCTAGACGCCGACTACTCGGGAGTAGGTGTCAGACGCCGTTCATAGGCACTCGAGTACTCGGAGGTAGCTGGAGGTTCTCGGCGTGGCCCCGAGGGCTAGTCTCATCCTCCAAGCATTAATGACACGGGAATTCAGGTAGGAATCACTCATTGCGCATGGGTAATTTGTGAAGGGCATTAAATGCTGAGATGACCTCTATGTCAGAGCAATCATTTCAAGTCCAGGTATAAATACCCCTCAGAAAAATGAACTAAGGTACGCAAACTCGATTCAGAACACATTCAATTGAGCTTCATCCTCTCTCTTACTGACTTGAGCTTCGGAGGGGATAAGTCGGGCATGTGTCTGGCTCCCTTTTTCCTAATCTTGTGATTGTTTCAGGGTTCATCAGCAGCTCAATCGCTATCTCAAATTGATTGCAGGAATTATCCCGTGCACTATTGTAATTTCAAACTTACTTAAAAGCTATTATTGTTTTTATAAATTCATGTTTCGAAAGCAAACTTTGATACTAAAGTCATGTTTTGCAAAGACTTTAAAATTTTTTTACATTGAAGGTGTGTTTAATAAACAAGTTTGAAACTAGGGTATTTTAGTAAAAAGGTTTTTAAAAAAACAGTAGAAGAATAATTGATTATTTGAGTAATTCAACTCTGTGGCTCAATCTACTGTTGTCAATTGACACTTATTTTTCTTCATGCACTCCTGGGAAGGGAGAGGGTAGAAGATGTTTAAATTGCCATTGGGAATGGAATGGTGAATATACAGAAATACATATATATATGTGCATGTAGGTACAACAAGCAGGAAGACTTGGCTTAATATATAGTCTCAGTACTGTATGCATGGCCAAACAATTAGAAGATATCCATCAAGCACAGTAACAGTTAACTATGGCCAATCAAACTTAACATGATTCTCAGTTCCAGACAGACCTCCACTGCAACATATCCATCATCTTCTGCTTTCAAAATTATAAACGTTTTCACTCTCCAATACAAATTAGTTTAGACCAAGTGGCAATCACAGTCAAGACAAGTTAGGAGGTCACTGGAAGCAGAAAAAAGATTCCAATATAGTGGCAAATGGAATTCAAATAGTATTACCATAAAGAAGTTAATAAAATCAAACATAATTCAGCAGAAAAGAGCCTTTTCTCCACTACTTGGGGTTGGCCAGAAGATAATATGAAATTGATTAAGAATAAGTCATTCCATAATCCATATTTGACGCACACACCCTACGTTCATGAAGAAGGAAAATTTTCCAATGAAACGAAAACTGGCTAACACCACCTCCCCTAGAAGATTTCCAAGGAACAAAATTTATATTTCTTGGCCAGATATATTTTTACAAAATTTAAAGACAGTAACAAACATTACGACTTTTAACACCACAGGTAATAATGGAATCCAAATGAAAAAAGGGGGGAGGGGGGGGATGACCATTCAAAGGAATAAACAATTTGGTTTACAGCATAGATTCTCTCTATAAGTGTATTTTGCCCTGAGCCAGTCCATCTTATAAGCCGAATATCATCTCTCACACCACTCCCAATGCTTTCTGGATGTCTGCCTGCATGAAAAAATCCAACAAATCAAGATTAGAAGCATGGCCTCCAAACCACAAGCAACATCATCATGCACGAGAGAGAAGGTTGCTAGTTGGCTACCTCAATCGCTAATGGTGCAGTGGTTGGGGCATAACGATGGATGACTTGACCTTCCTTATCAACTAAGAACTTGGTGAAGTTCCATTTGATACTAGATCCAAAAAAACCAGCATTATTTGCTTTGAGGAATTTGTAGACAGGGGCTGTATCTGATCCATTGACACGTACCTAAGTAACAAACACTTGATCATATGATACTCAAGCAAATAACACCAAAAAAAAAATGAGGAAATATGTGCCAAAAATAATATCCAAACTTTGATTCAAACATTCAAAGCTCAAATAACAAGATTGATAAATAGCAAAAAAAAAATGATAAGTGATTAATTTAATGGGTCATGCACATAAGAAGAAATATATCATATTTCGAGCAAACTTCACAAATTTTCCACCGAGAGGAGGTAAAACCAACTTTTCAACTTTAAATTACATCCCTAGTGGTTTATTGCTAGTTTCCCAAACTAGATATACCATTGAGATAGGTTCTTGAGCAACTCCTTCCCAGGCTCTGTCCTCCATAGTCTGTACATCTAACCATTTCAATCCACTCTGCCATCAATGCAGGCCAAAGCTGCTAGGAGACCCATCATAACAAATACCCAGATATAAGTATGTGGATCGGAGAGGTCATTCTTTATCAGTGCACTGATGTAATGATCATGCTTCCTTTAGGCGATCCATGGAGGGAACGTGTGTTTTTACCAATGGAAAAGGTTCAGAGGGAGCAAACTTCACATTTGAAAATTCCGATTTTGCAATTCAAACATCTTGTATAGTTTTCTTTGCTTAAACTCTCTCATTTACATCAGGTATTTACCAAAACTTACCAACAAGTACCCAATGATAAAATCCAACAGCATTCTATGATCATCATATGGCACTGCTTACCTTTTGGAAGATGGGATATTCAGCCTTAAATCTAGTACAAGCAAATTCCTGTGCCTCCTCGCTTGTCCCAGGCTCTTGTTTCATGAATTGATTGCATGGAAATGCCAAGATCTCAAAACCTGATATCAAAACACATACATAGTGAAGTCTAAGCAAATGTTCCAATAAAATAACCAAAGCCTAAACATGTATGATTCTCTAAAATGGTCAAAAGCAATTTACATTTGAAAAAAATGAACATGTTTCATGAACAACCTAATCCAATGAGCAATCAAGCAAAAATTAATCAAACATCAATTTACACACCCAGACACCCCAATAAACATTTAACCTGAGAAAGAAACAAAAAACTAAGATAATACAAGTCATGGGTATTTCAGGTTTTCTTAAAAATAACAAAATCAAGCAAAAGAAATCATAGGTTCTTGAAAAGTTCATACCTTTATTCTTGTATTTGTCGTACAGCTCAGTCAACTGGGTATAGTTGGACTGTGTAAACCCACTGTTTCAGCACCCACATAGAAAAATCAAACCTCACCCATAAAGAAAAAAAGGGAATCAAGCATCAATTAACTTGGGCAAAAGAGAGAGAACCATTTGGAAGCGACATTGACAACAAGGAGGACCTTCCCTTTATAAACACTGAGGTCCACCTCCTGACCCTTGCTGTCCTGCACATCCAACAACAAACCCTAGATTTTCTGAGAAAAACCCTAACATTAATCTGCAAATTTTGACACACATGTACGTTTTAAGTGCCAGAAAAAGAAGATGGGTGTGTGAGAAAGACAGAGATAACCTTGACTGCGAATTCATGGATTGATTTCTGTGGGACCGATGCTGAAGCACCCATTTTGATGCAGAAAATCTACTTTGTTTTCAAATTATGGAGTGAACCACCGCCACCAAGAAGTCCAATGGTAGCAACTATGAATAACCAGTCGGGAAGGGGTCAAGTAACAGCCTGGCTTGAAAGGTGGGTTGTTGGGGATTTTGAAGTGAGATCAAGCCAAGCCAGTACACGATGATTGAGCTTCCACTCAGCCTTCAGGAAGAAAAAAAAACCCAAAAAACAAATATTTTTGTTTGGTTCAGATGAGCCAAAATTTTGAATAAAAAAATAAGAATTAATTGCACCTGAGGCTCCAAAGTATAAAATTTATTTTATTTTAATCTCTAATATTTTAATTATATCATTTTAGTTTCTAAAATATTAAACATATTTTTATATGGTCCTTCAAACACATAACGTTCAGATTATTAATAATTTTTTATTATAAACTTGTCACGTAATACTTAAATATGGATAAAAAATAATTTATAACTAAATTTTTATTCAAATTTTGGTCAAATAACTATTTAAACTACACAATTTTGATCATAAATTATCTAAATTTTGGTCAAAAACTACCCATAATATACATTTTTGTCAAGAGCTACTCAAATTTGGTCAAAAGTTACTCAAATTATTTTTTATCTATATTTAGGTATCACGTGATAAGTTTATAATAAAAAACTGTTAATAATTTGTATATTGTCTGCTTGAGGAATCATATAGAAATACTAGTTATTGTCTGTGCCTGAAGGCATAGTCTAATAAAAAATGGTAAATAATAAACATATTTGTATTCATATCCAAAATCAAATCACAAACATAGAGAAAAAATAAAAGAATTTAAGCATCAGTTTGTAGTGGGGGTGAGAGGTGGTGGGCGACAGTGGTGGTGGTAAGAGACGGTGATGGTTGTGGTGGGTGGTAATGACTATGGTGATGGCGGCGATGGTGGTGGCGGTGGGGGTGGCAGTGGTGGTGGTGGTGGTGGTGGCGGCGGCGACGGCAGTGGTGGTGGTGGGGACGGTGGCGGTGGTGGTGGTGGCGGTGGTGGTGGCAGTGGTGGTGGGGCAATTTCAAACACTATTATTTTTTTAAAGTATTTATGAGAAATAATTTTTAGAAGTACTTTTAAAAAATCACTTCAAACACACCATTAGAGCCCTATTTTTCCTATTAAATTTAGGGTGTTAATATTAGGCGTTAGATTAACTTTAAAGTAAAATTTTAAGCGATCTCAACCGCGAATAGCAAAAGTCATTTTGTTTATCTTTTGAGATTTGAATTGTAAGCTACTTTATTATATAGATATTTAATATTTCATAGATCAAAATAATATAATTAAAATATTAAATATTAAAATGTGATAAATTCTATATTTTAGAGATATCTAATATAATTAATCCTAAAAAGAAAGAACAATTCGATGATTCGGCAGATGAATAAAGATATCATGACGAAACGGTCTTCCGCCAGCTTTTTCCAGGGTGTAAAAAAATTAACTCTTTTTTGGTATATAAAAGTAATAAAACACCTCTGCATAGAATAGTCGTAGCGGGAGTAAGAGACATGCGCTAGAGGAGGAGATAAATGAGGTTACCATGTTATGGGGATATAAAAATAATTTGGAATATAATACATCTCACTTGGATTAAAATACCACCTCTCTAGAATGGTATTGAAATATATCTATTAGTACGGATATAGTGTATTAAAAATATACAGTTGGTTTATGTATTTAAAATAATATTATACATAATACATAGCCAATTTTGACTAATAAACACAATATATATAAGACATAATTAGACTAATTTTAATCTAATACAATGATTTATCCCCCTATAATACGGTAACCAAACGACTCCTTGAGGTTATACATAGGGGTTGTTTATGTGTTATTTATATAATAAAACACTTAATAACTTGAATTTTTATCTCTTATATATTTTTCCCCTCAAAAATATCATATCACTCATTTTACAAGTTCATTCATTTCATATTTAATTAATTTGTAGTTTAACATAATTTTTATTTCAAATATTATCCATACACGATAATATACACTTGTGGAGAAAATTTTGTCGAATTATGTATTTTGAGAAATTTTGTCGATATTTTTAAGAAAATAATGGGTAAAAATAAATTTTAAATGATGTAATCAAAAAAATGAAAAAAAAAATATTATTATTTAATATAATGGGATCGATTTTTTAGGCGTTCAAATTTTATATGTAATGTTGATGTTACAATAAGACAGACAACATTGTGCTGCATAAGGGTGGGGCTGACCCTTTAAATTTAACATCAATTCTACAGCCTAATAACGGTTCAAAATGAAAAACAATAGGATAAAAATGATGCAACCTGGTGATCCTTGAATTCTGATACTAAAGGTATTTCGTACAAAGCACATTGTGTTTCAAAAGTGATTAAAAAATATTTATTATTGATTAAAATCAAAGTGTCGGATTAATATGTTTACTGTAATTAAAGTTAAAAATGTAAGTCGAAAGATAAATTTCATCGTTGTGCTTTACGCTATGTAAACATGTGCTGTGGGATGGATAACGTACCTAATCGGCTATTTTAAAATTCAAAACATTATGTATTGATTTTGAAACAACTTAATAGATAATAAATGTTACTTAAATTCATGACGTGTGATCTAAAAATTATAAAATTGAAAATAAATATATTAAAAATAATTCAATTTTTTTTATAACAACAGGAAAACAAAAAAAGAATATAATCAGATTTAGGGTATTAATCTCACCCATCCTAATAACAACGGGTGGGTAAGTCGCTATCCATTTAGCCAGCCTCATTGTCATCGACCCCAAGCCAAGACAAATTATTATAATGAGTCGTTTTCCATTTGAACAGAGAGCCTCATTGCCATCCCCCACATGATGCACCAACAAGACAAAATGCCAACAGAATCAAACGTTTACAGAAAGAAACCAACGAGCTTTTCAAATGCCGTCATATTAAAAAGATATGTCAAGGTGGAGACAACTTGCTAAATATATCCAATTAGATTAGATCCCCACTAATAAAATGTTATAGAACCACCCAAATATCCAACAACTCTATATGTCACTTTCCTCAATGTGATCGCAATCTCGAGATTAAACGAAACGAAAAAAATGCCCAAAAGTTAACGATAAAAATCCTATGATACACATTACGATAAATTCTATCAAAGAAAATTATTTAAACGAAAAAAAAATGATATACAGCAGTTTGCATCCTAGAGGTATGTTACAGTTACAGCTCTCTCCATTCTCCACTGACCATCTCCCAAACTAAGCAATTTCGGAACAAAATGATGAAATGCATATGTACACAGTCGCACAACTGGTGTGCTGTTGGTTCTTCTCTTTCCTAAAGCCTCCTCTTTCGAAAATATACCCTGAAACCTAAAATATAATATCTCCAGCATTTGAACAAGCCGCAAGACAGATCAAAAATGGGTTGCACCTAATAATTGGGTACTGGTAAGCAACACTAGAAAGGGAAAAAAAATGTTCAAAAATAGCGCAATTTGCAACCAGAAAATATGAGAACAATAACAGTACCTGTAGGTCCTGGCGATGGCTCATCTTGGTCGCCAGAAGTCAGGAGCTACAACAGAAAAAAGATAGTCCAGATGATTTAACAATCTTAGAATAGAGCTAAACAATAGTGAACTAAACCGTTCACACAATAGGAAAAGTGCTCCGAATGGAATGGAAAGATCAAGAGAACAGAACACAGACCTCTAGTAGCTACTGGAATTGGAGCTTCAGAGGGTCGTCTATGAGGTATCAGTACTCTATGGTTCAAAGCCTGGGGAGGAAAAGCCCACCTGTGGTTTGCCATTACTGGTTGACAAGGTGGGCCACCATATGGATGTGGCACATATGGCATTCTGGCACTGTCAGGATGGCATGGACCTAAGACAAGTAAAAACACTCATAAGCAGAAAAACCAAAGGAAAACATGACATGCATCGGACTTAAAATCTTCCAGTGCAAATTCTTCAAGTGTACCAGAGGTGGAAGGTGCTGAAAAGCTCCAGCTCTTACCAATGTCATGTGGAGCCAATTTCATTCTGTCATGATCACTGTAAAAATTTCTACCCTCTGTATTCTGCATAGAATGGAATCTGTTAGGATAGGATGGGAGAGGGATCTCCCTTTGCGATGGCCTTTGCTGATCTGTTTGAAAATAAGAGAACTGATTTGACGGAGCAGGATGAGGTGGCCGTAGATGAAAAGCATTGTTGTCTAAAGCAGCTCCATCTGACTGCTGAACACCATTTCCCACTTGAATTTGGGGATGAGGAACACGTGCACAGCTGAAAGAGCATGAGTCCGCAGAGTCAGGTATCTGTCTCTGGATATGCAACTGACGATCTCTACCCTCAGGAGCACGATATTGAACTCCATCTGAGATGGTTGAGTAAATCCTCGTTGCAAAAGACTGTTGTGCAATAGATTCTTGGAATTCATGTTTGATGTTCTGCAAATGCATACAAATCAAAACAGAAAATATTGAATTAGCAAACTACTCTGTCAAAATCCACATACCACCGATTTACTTAACAAGAAAGAAAACAATAAAAAGTGATCATGACAACACACCTGTCCATTCATGCAGAGATTTGAATCAAGACCATTACGAACGGAATCAAGCATTGCCAAGGGCAGAGGGACGGAAGGGGTTGGAGGCAGAGGCGGAGGTGGAGGCGGAGGCGGAGGTGGAGGGGATGTTGGCAGAGGAGGACAAAACGGTGGTGGAACATTCTTCGGTAGAGGAGGGGGAAAGGGCGGTGGGAAATGCTGTTCGAATGTATGATGGCCTATCTGTGCAGTATTCACTCCAGTAACATCACTGATGGATCTCATCCCAGCTTCGAAAGTGGGAGCCACATCCTCCATTTCAAGCTCACCATCAACGTCTTCCAGAATATGTCTATGCTTTTCAACTGCAGGTATGGAGATACTTTCTAGTTCTTCAGGGATTTCAGGATTGTGTTCAGGAGTAACGGCCTCAAACCCCTCTCCATCAGAATCCCTTCCTTCATCATCATCCTTCAGCATAGTAGGCATATGGAAACCGGGAAGCTGAAAACTTGAATTGCTGAAGCAATAAGAGAGACTCAATAATCCATAATCCAAAAATATTTAGTTTTCTGTAAAAGTCAAAGCAAAAATTGATATTTTCCATATCTTGTTTCTGTTGAATTAAAGGATTACTAAAGAAAGGCAAATGCAAAATACAAACCTTCCATATTCATCGACCAGCATACCCTCCATTTCTCTAATGGGATCATCAAAAGCCCTTTCTGTCCTTAAAGGACGGCGACAGAAGGCATCAGTGGAAGATGAAGAACAGACGGACTCAAGCTCTCGAATATGGCGGCGAATAATGAATTCTGGAAGAATCCTCCTCTCCTGCCAAACCCTCAAGACCTGTCCAGCAGAATGGGAAAGGGTAAATAATTATGTGAATGTGCCCTTATACACATAGCCCTTGTACACATAAACTGACTAACAAACAAAGGGAAAGGAGAAAAATCAAACGACGAAAAAAATTGCTTCACTTGCCTTCAAACACTGCCTATGGTTTTCTTGACTGCTACTTCCAGGAGGAGCTGCAGCTAACAATATACGAGGCAGCACTGCCTGGATTGCTGAAAGATATATGCCACTAACATCACCTGAAAATCAAATTATGTTTCACCATCACCAAATCCACATGTTTTAGTTAGTATTGTTCGGTGCAACAATACCACGGTGCCATATAAAGTATAAACAATATTCAAGCACATAGAACACAGTTGCATATCGCATAAGGTACCTTTCAAGCTCCGAGAGCACTGGGCAATAGAATCTACAAGAAAAAATAAGTCCACCCTTCTGTGTAGGCTTGACTCACGTTCCAAACGTCGCACAAGAATTTCCACCACCTAAATAGAAAGATTTTCAGGCATCAACAAAAAACCACATACATATGTAATTCTTCGTTGCAATAGAATTACAAACACAAACAAAAAAGCATGAATAAACTCCAACCATAAAAGTTCGTGCATGTTTCACTTATTTAACAAAAAAATCATTGAAACATCTCATACTTTTCGGGCAAGCAATTTAGAAGGATGAACAGTCAAGGGTTTGAAATTAATGTGAGCATATAAACCTTGTCCCAGGCAGACATTTTGGCCCTAATCCAGGTCTTTAACCCCAATTGTATCTAACCTGAACCATAAACTCAATTTCTACTTATAACCTGTAGGTCCTCTTCTCATGCAGAAGCAAACTGGCAGAAGCAGAAAAGACTTTAAACAAGACAGAAACACCATAACCATCAAAATTATAGAACAAGTTAGGATAAAAATTCAAAAAGTTATGCCATGGGTTTATAACACCCTTTTTTCTAACCCTTTTCATTTGATCATGTTTCTTTTCAAATGTTTTTTTTTTCTTTTAATATTCTAATATCGTCTGTCAGTTCAACAGGTCAAATAGGCTTGAAAGCTAGGAAGCACGGATACTTCCCACGGGGTGCCGTGGCAGTATCGGACACGTGTCCGACACAGATACGGCCAAGACACGGCGGGACATGTGTCCGACACGGCTAGAAATATCCTGAATAGTGAACTCAGTCGGACACGACCAGGACACGGCAAAGATACATCGAGGACACGGCCAGGATACGTCTACGATACGGTCAAGACACGGCCAAGAATTTTTTTATTAAAAAAATAACTTCTAACTATTAAAAATTTACTTTTTTTAATATATTTTTTGTTACGTAACTTATATACTATGAATGTTAATAGATGCAATGATGTTTGATGAAAATAGTAGATATTTAATTTGATATATTTCAATTTTAATCAAAAAAATAATATTTGCTAGATCTTATTATTAATATTGTTATAATATATGTTTTATTTTTAATATATTACAACTCTATTATTATTTAAAAAATATATTATATTATTTTACTAGCCGTATCCTTGCCGTACCCGTGTCCCATATTTTTTAACTTTGTCGTATCCCCGTGTTCGTGTCGTATCGGATACGACACCCGTGTCCGTATCCGTGCTTCCTAGCTTGAAAGCCATTCATATGGCACATCTTGAAATGCATATGATATGTATGTATTGCATGATCTCACAATACATAATGTATACCTCACAATTTTGAGAATCTCTCTTATTGTTTCCAACAAAGTAAAGCCCAAAACAACCATTACCCACTAACTCAACCAAAATCCCCAACTTTTCTAGATTGCTAAATGCCATTAACTGGAATTAGACTCTGTCAGCCCCTTTTTACATTTCATGGGACAATTAAAGCACCCTACAAACCACTCTATATTTCATGAAGCCTTCATCCCATCACTAACAAGAAAAGGAACATCAAGAAACACTGAACCAGGTAAACCAGTACAGCTAATTCTCTGTAAGACAAGAAGGATGAAAACTTACCTTGGCAGCACTACCAAATTTTGCACAGTCAATGGCAATACGCGTTGCTCGACCAATGATTTCCTTTGTCCTTGTTAATGTTCCAAGAATCGCCTCAAAGGATGTCAGAGCAGAATTTCCTTCTGCCCTATTGCTCCACTTGCCAGCAGGACTTGGTTTCTCATGGTGCAAAGGAACCTCAGGAGTATAACAGCCATTATTTTCAAGAGAATTGCTATTATCTGGCGTAGACCTGTTGTAAATCAAGGTATTTCGTGGAGATACCATTGCAACAGAGTCTAATCCATCGCGTGGAGTTGAAGATGGCTGAATACCTGAGACAGCCTTGTCACCCAAATGATCTTCAGAAAAAATCGTAGAATGAGATAAATGCGGACCCTGGACAGCAGACATCATAGCCTTCACTGGAGTTGGGGATGGGATATTACTTGAATCCTTCAGTATGGGTTCTGTTTCTTTCAAAACCTTGGACCTAAGATAAAGATGCATGAAGGCTGTAGAAGTTAAAATTTTGAAGAAATTTGCCATAACAAAAATAAGCACAAAAGAAACATGGATTTCAGGGTTCCAATAAATGACATCAGACACTAAATCTATGGACTCCCATATCAGAGATGGTATAATAAATCTAATGGTATAATAAAGTATGCAAATGAGCTTACTTTTCATTATCTTGGATGTTCTTATCCGATGGAGGATTCCACAACTTGGTAGTTTCACAACATTCACCCTCTGCAGTGTGCAGAAGCAGATTGGTATCATTCGGCGGTGAGCCAATCAGGATTCCGACGTCTCCTGCAACAGGATTTGAACTCTTCCTGGAAAGTTCTAGAGGATCAAGTTCTTTACAAGGCTTGATTAACTCAGAATTTTGAGTTTTGCAGTCATCATTTGAAAGCACTGAACCTTGATCGCATTCAAGACAAGCCTGTTTTCCACCAAGATTAGGTGACAACACTTTTGGACTTTGGACCACAACAATTTCAGCAGTGCGAGTACCTAAAGATGACACACTAAGATCTTTACCCTCAGCAGAGTCCACAGACACATGCTTTGAATCATTATTACCACTGAAGGGTTTGTTGCAAGCTGCCACTTCTGCAAAAGATTTTGAGTCTGTGTCTGCCCGATCATTCCACTGACATCTCATGGTGCCACTGGCATCCTGAGAAGCACTGGTGCCAAATTCAGTCTCTGCTTTGCCTTCCACGGATATATTAGTGCAGTCCCCCAAGGAAGAGAAACTACAACCATTACTAATTGTCTTCATGGTCGTTGGTGCTTCAGGTGATGTTTGACGATCTTCAGCAGCATTAGCTGACATTGCTTCTAGGGCACGATGAAGGCGTTTAGATGGAGGTAAAGCAGCTTCACCATCCACTGAACAACTAAACAGTTGATGTTTCTTCAATTCCCAGGCTTGAGGCTTATTAACAGGACCTTTGTTTGATGGTGATGAATCAACTGCATCTCTCTTCACAGAAGATGAATTTTTAACAGGGCTATCTTCCTCACAAATCAAGGGCGTGCATCCCTGGCCTGAAACGCAATTTGGAACTTCCGAAAATTTCTCCTCTGCTCGTACTAAGGTATCCACTTCCTCTCCTGCAGATGATGGTCTACCCATGCGAACCCTGGCTCGTTTAACTAATGGCAGGTGTTCATCACCTTCCTCCTTGGAATGCCTAGCATTCAATTCATCAAGATCACGTGGCGAAATTTGTTCAGTTTTATGCACCTTATTCTCTATACCTGCTTCCCTATCTAGTCTAGCATTAAGCTCACTGGTATCATTACTTGCTCGTTTTCTATTTGGCTTTCTTTTCTTCTTAACCACAACAGCGAAGTCAAGACTTTGGTTAAACTCAACATCTCCCTCACGACATTCAACAACATACTCAGGTTGCAGAAGTTCACAAGCAGACTCCAATGTGCTGCCTTCATTGAAACTAAGAGTGTCAGAGTCAACTGATGCAATTTCAGAACCATTCTCTTCGATGCTACCATTTGAAACAAAAGCAGCTGACTCTGAATCATGCCCTTCAGACACATTTGAAGGTTTCCTGATGAGTTTGTTCTTTCTCACATATCCATCCCGCAATAAAGTTGCAGATGGATCCCCAGCACAACTACCACCATGGCTAGATGGCAACAAAGAGTTCTGGGATCTAGATGGGTCCACCCCTGCTGAACTTCTGGACCTTCGAGCAGATGGTGCCCTTTTCTGTGTGACAATGCTCTTCGGTTGCAAAAATTCAAGTTTTCTTGACAAAGAATAAGTTGTCGGCAGAGGTGTTTCTGTAGCCCCAAAATTACCAGTAGGATCCTCTGAAGGCATCTCCGCATCATGCAGAGCAGCCTTTTGTCTTGTAGCAGCAGCACTTTCAGTTGAACTAGGATTATTTTTAGCTCTAGTAGAGTATGGAATTTTGGGACAAGAGTTCACCATCACTGCAGAAGCTTCATCCTTCAACCTAGAATCCATCAATGATTCTGCTGACTTACTTGCATTTGGCACAGAGATTTCATCACTTGAGTTATCATTGCTAACTTGTTCCTGTTTTTTCTTCTTCTCACAGCTGTCAACAATCTCACGTACTGCACGAACAAAATCAGCACCTTTTCCATGACGTTTGGTCAAAAGAGATTCTTTTATCTCCTCCGTAAATGTTTCAACATCAGCAGGATTGCAGAAGGCTCTGTAAGGCAAAGTATGCCCCAGTAAAGGGATTAAAATAAATACTCATATGCACACACACAGGTATCCTGGCTAACTAGTGCCCATTAACTTGGAAGCTTTTAAAAAAAAATCAGAAGCTTGCAGTCAAACAGACACCCACAGACAAAAAAAACATAAAAGGAGTCTTTCAGGACTCAAAACTTATTTTTGGCACAATATGAGACACATTCTACCATAAAATCTACGTTTCAAGAGACTCTACTGCTTGCTATTGCAACCTAAAAGAACTAAACCCACAAACATACCACAAAAACTGTCATGTCCTAAATATAACTTCAATCACAGTACCCAGATTGCGGCACATGCCGCCCCAATCCTATGAAGACTGCCAACATTCATAGAAGGTGGCGGAAAGAAAAGCCTCAAGAAAGAAGTTTCATAGCCACCAGCTCACCAACCACATATAGATTCTAGCCTCTGTTACATTTGTCAAACTAGGTATGAGAACCCCCTTCTTTTTACCTACCAATTAAAACAGGGCCTTTTAATGGCAATAATGGATGGTAACTTAAGGTGCACATTCTTTTAATCAGAACATAAATCCAGATTAATCATAATATAGGAACATAAGACTACGCTAATACATGTAATATTTGACAGACTGCTTTGCCATTGAACATGTGGTGTAGAACAAGAAGCAGAATATAAACTGAATATAGAAAAAGAATAGAGAAGAAGGCATACACCTCACTCTCGCAATGATTAGGTCAAGAAACGCACAAATAATCAACCAAAATCCTTCTTAGATTCACCCTCTTCATGAAAAATAGGGCTACATCAATATATATTACCTAGTGAAACTTAAATTACCTTGCCGATAAAACTCAGTCTCACCGCTAGAAGTACTAAAACACTCCCAGTCAAATAATTATTTCCTAACTAAATAATCCAACAACAATACTGAAAATATACCTAATAAAACTACCAAGCTTCGTCCAATTCCATATTGTTCCTCATCACATTAACCATAGAAAGTCGTTTGTATCTTTCGATGTCTATTCTAACCAACAGAACCTTTTCCGTATCCCAAAAGTCGGAACAGAATGACTGCCAACAGATCTATGCAACATAATATATTAATTATTTCCATATTATTAGTCAACCATACTAAAACTGCTTCTTAAGCAATTAAACGCGGCATCTAAATGAATCTTCTTTCAAAAATTAGCACTTCAGAGTTTAGACAATATTGTGTGGGTCTTGACTCTGCGGAAAAAAGATAAATCAATTCAAAAGAGCTGCGAGTCTGGAGCAGCTATGTAGGCAACCCCTGATGTAGTACATTCTTCTTTATTTGCTTTTCCTTTCTTCTTTTCTATTTTTGTTATCAGATAAGCAGAAGAGAACAGGGTCACTGGTTCATTTGACAAAATTCAACCCAATTACCTTCAGATTATGACCTTGAACCCTAGACAGCTGCATGAGGCAAATAATACCAAAGGTTAGGATTGTACCCAACCTACTCCTGTTTTGTTTAAGGCGAAAGGCACACCGAGCTGCCAAGTTCTCTAGGGACATCGGCGCAAGACGCAAGGTGAGCACAAACTTCATGGAAGTGAGGTGCATATTCTAGAGATTATGTAAAAGCTATAAATTACATCGCCCAACAAATTTGGCTTCCAAGGCTAATTCAAGAACCAATTGAATCAAGAAAGAGGTTTATTCTTAGGAAAATAGAGATTGATTTCAGTGAATCAAAAGCCAGTTTCACAAAAACAAAAGAAAAGAAAAAGGGGACAGAAATTGAGATCAAATTATCAAAATGAGATGCAAAGACAGATGCAAGAAAACGAGAGAGGCTGATGCAGATGAAAGCGAAAAAACAAAAAATCAAAGCCCAAAAAAGATATTTATACCTAGAGTTAGATTAGAGCAAATCTGTGAAATTCACAACTGGAGTTTAAGATTATAATTCGATATCCATACTTAGAGCACTAATCTAATCTTTTGCATTTCAAACATTCCAATTAAAGTCAATAGAGTAATAGCACAAAATATATCACTTAAACGAAAGAAAAGCTAAAAAACCCACACTTCATGGACCTTGGGCTTCAGCCTGAGGCATGTGCATCTTGCACTTCGACTGCGTCTCGGTGAAGGTGCCTTGCCTCATACCCATTGAGATGCTTCAGGTATGCCTCGAGCCAAGGTGCGTGCCTTGGAACACTTTGCACTAAACTGATCTATCCTTCTAGACCCAATAATGAGGACTAAACTAGGTAATACGGTACATACATACGTCGGATAAATTTCCTCAGACAGGTTCGGAGTAAAAAAGTCTCAATAGCATACAGATTCAAGCATAAATGCAGTTATACGTAATGACTATTGTAGCATCTGTCACCAGTCAACTTAAACAAATAAGTCATGTAATACAGTCAGTTGAACAAAGTTCAGAGTTTCAATGGTGTATATGTCATTTCAAGTATGTAATGACAATTTGCTTCCATCATGGATCAACTTGTCAACCAAATAACTGAAACAATAGAATTCCTTGGAGAGGGTTTCGAGAGTAAAAGAAGTTTCATCAACATATGAGCCCTTTTTATACCAACATATAACGCATCTGAAATTTAGTGCCATAGAAATGGATCGTAACGGATGGGAGGAGTCCTCACTCCTTAGTTTCCGTTACATCAAATTTGTAAAACCTTAGTTGAGATTATTGTGACATGAAAATACCATAAACAATGCAATAAATAACATATTTGGAAGACTAAAAGACAAGAACAATCCAATCGAATGAGAAGGGGGTTGAAAAACGAATCTCACCCCCATTACAAACATACTAAGATTAAAAATTTACATGCCAAGACTAAACGCTGAAGTCAAATGGTTTCTATCACTTCATGAACAGGAAACCACTGAGTAGCATAACACATGAGGAATATCTGACAAACAAAAAAGCCTATGGATGTGGCCAAAGGATTTCAGAATACTCACATTTGTTGGGTGCCAAAGAAGTAGACAAATACTTTCTTCCAATCAGCTGAGTAACCCCACTTCTCCGGCTCACTCACCTGCCATCAGCAACCAAAATAACACTAGGTATTATTTTTCTAGCTCCATACTTCTTCCCCAGAACAAAAAGAAGGAACCACAATTACTTGCTACTTGTTATTTTTGCAAATCTGTAACTCATTATTACGTGAACCAATAGATGGATATGCGTACACAAGAATGTGAGTGCAAAAGCCCCAACTTTACTCTTCTAACGCAACAAATTCCAAGAAACTAACACTAACAACCACATGCAAGTAAAAAATAATTCTATCTTTGTCTCAGATTCATCAGCAACAGCAAATACAAAAACCCTAAAATTATATCATACGTCTACGCATTCCAAAAAATAAAAAAGAAATACCATGCGACTCAAAACCCGCAATAGGGTACGTTATTAAGCTGCTCGTCAAATCTTTTGATATAAGAAACCATTTGCTTACCATTGCGGGCCACGCCGGAAATCCCTTGACCTTGGCGAGGACGAGATCGCCTACCTTCCACTGCCGGCAAGCAGCGGCGGCGGCGGCTGCTTTGCTGGCACCTTTTCTGCGACTCGGTGCCATTAAGAAAAAACAAAAAACAAAAAATTCAAGAGCTCTCAATCAGATAATTTTCCTGCGCTCTTCGGAAATGAAAGATAGAGAAAGAATTCAAAGATTCTTTCGATCCAACGGTAGCGAAATCACCTGCCCCTCTGTAGAGAAAGCAAGTGGTTCGGAACTGGCTAGGGTTTTCAACGAACAATGTGGTGAATAGATTCCCAGGCATTGAAAGTTCAAACAAATAGAAAGATTGAGAGCTTGCAATCACGGCCTCGATTGATAACCCTAATTTTTCAACATATGTGTATATACATTGAGGGAGGGAGAGGGACACAGAGAGAGAGAGAGAGTCTTAGCAAGAGAGTTTGTTAAAACCCTAATTTCCTATTCACAAACACGCACACGCACACAGAGAAGGCTCCAAGAGAGAGTTGGGAGAGAGAAGGGTGAGAGGTATGTGGAAGAAGCCCCATTTACCATGTGGGAGAAAAACAGATATGAATTTATTTTCACAGGCAGTGCGCTTGGGGTGTTTTAGAGTCTAAAGTTAATTGACTAGCGTACGCTCCGTGCGGATTATTCGAATCCAGTTCTTCTTACTTAGATATAGCGAACATAGCACGTGACATTACTGCTTATCTTAATATCACACGATTTAGTTCATATTTTCGTTCTTTTTTTTTAGTAAGTGTAACATTACCCGGCCTAAATTCCCGTTATTAAAAACTAACGGCGTCAAATTCGTAACGACCCTTTTTAAAACCCGATGTATGACTATGGGCCCCCGTAGCAATATAATTCAGCTTATTTGCTTCATATACGGGCTTTGCCATGGATAGCCCATCCCAGTTTTTTGTACTATGGGTTGCATATATCTGTATTAGGCCCCATCTAAGGACACTTACACAGACATTACCAACCCAACACGACCCATTCAATACAGTTGGCCTTTGCAGGCTGCATATAGAAGTGAAAATTGAGAGTGAATCCCCTTAAATGAACTTATAATGACTTGAGTCTTGAAAGGAAACTTATTTGAGAGTAAGTCCATGTTTAAACTTATATGCAGGTATATAAGTTCACTTATTTTTTAAATCTCAAAATTACCCTTTACGGTGTTAGTTTTGTCCAGTTATGAAAAGTCACATAGGTTAGATCATTGAAGTATATATGAAAACTCTTGATTGAGTTATATATGGAAACCGTTTATTAAATATTATGATAATTAACAGAAGTTTTATATGGAAGTTATATATTCTGATAGTTATATATAATAAGTTTAACGTACGAATAAATAATTGGTCTATTAAGTCAAAATCATATCACAAAATTTTCTTAACAACAATAATACATAATATAGGGAGGCTGAACAATTCCAACAGAGTTCAGTAACACGAATATTAATATATAGTAACATTCGTGTTACTATATGATTGAAGTTACAATTAGAGTCGTGTTACTAGTACAGTCGTGTTATGTAACACACAATTACAAACCTTGTTACTGACACTAATATTACTATAGTTAATTTTAACATACAATTGCAAACCTTGAGACGTATATTATTTAAGATACACTTTAATATTCACAGTAACATCAAAACTTTGTGCTCAGTAACACATCTAATTTTACAAAATACAAGACAATAGTTTTTTTTACAGTAACATCAACTTTCGAATAATTTTAGTGAGAATATAATCCACAAATTAAAAATTTACAAAATGACGAATAGTAACACACAATCGACAGTTGAATTACGACACTCAATACCAATTGTGAATATCAAGACATCGAAATCCTGAACTTCATTTTTTGGTTCACGTACAGTAACATGAATTTTTTCCATTGTAACACAACTAAAGAATACTCGATTGTCTTACACAACAAAAAAAATCAACAAAATCGAAATCTATAACACTTTAATTTAGTACTAATGTATGAGTTCTCTTAAATATTAGTTACAATGTTAATGTCCACTTTGACATAATTAAATCTCTAATTGTTATTACTTTTTTACTATGTTACCATTTTTTTTGTGAGCATATTACTTATTTTTTAGTGATCATGTTACCGTCTTTGTTGAGTATATTATTATTGTTATTTTTTAAATATTAATATTCAATATTAATATTTTGTCAATGGAGTTCAAAATAAACTGGAATAGTAAATTGAAATTGTATTTTATGGAATGTAATGAGTTTGAAATTTGAATATGAACGATTTTTAGTAAATGCCGGTTTCTTGTTTTGGGGATAAAGAAACATTGTGGTTTAGAAGATTATAGTCGGATTGGAAGACAATTATGAAGGAGATGTATATGGCTGGCTATTGTGTCCATAAATGTCGTTTATAACATTCCTACAGAGAAGGGTTATAATATTAAAATTAACAAAAAACGGACTTAAAACCAAATAAGTTTCCTTGACGGATTTATCTCCAAATAAGTCCATACAGGGGAACCGCCCTCCAAATTTCCCTATATAGAAAACTAGCGTCGTTCCTGTGAAATGCACGAGATTTACTCTTCTTCTTCTTCTTTTTTCATTTCTCCTTCCTAATCCTTCACTCTGTTTTTTATATTTACCTTTATTAATTAATAGAAAAGTTTAAAATTCATGGAAAGTTATACATGATAAAAACTAATTTTTTTAAAAAAATTCAAATAAAAGATGATTAGTTGGTGAGAGAGTGAAAGATTGGTTATAGGTGTCCAGTGTTGAATAGTGATTGAAAAAAACATTAGTTTATTAATTAAAAAAGGTTAAAACTCTAGGAAACTAAGAAACGTGGAGGGAAATTTTTTCATACTTTATTCCCTCTGAATTGTTTGTTTTATATATATAGATAGATAGATAGATTATTTTAGCCAGACACTAGTACAAAGACAATAAGATCCGAATTCACAACTTTAAAATTCAACAGCAGAAACAGTGGTCATTAAGTCAATCACTAACCTCTTGCGACACTTATATTGTAAAAGGCATATTAACTAACTAACGTTTAGCAATGTGTTGTTGCTGCAATTAGGATGTATGCAATTGTTCTATAGGGTTTCGTACGTTTAAAAGATGCTAAATAAAAAATAGTATCAATCCAACCAGCAATTTTCATCTTGTGAATATAAATTTACATCATAAGGCCTAACTGAAAAGTGCATCGATGTTACACTACATCCAACCCTTCTTGACTCACTTGTAGCCCGCCTAACTTTCCCATTTGTCACTGCTAATTTAAGAAATGATCCCAAATAGAAATATCGAAACTATTACAAATTTGGAGTTTTTTTTTCCAACTAAAATAATGCATTCCTTACAATAAAGTCACAAATTATGAACGTGTTTGAATTACATCTCAAAAAATAGTATCCGAAAATATTTGTTGAGAAAAGTTTTAAGAAAGTATTTTTGAAAATTTTTAGATTGTAAAACTTGTTTGATTATATATTTTTGAAAATAGTTTTAAATAACAAAAAGTTGTAAAACCTGTTTGGACAATAATTCATAAAACCTTTAATTTTAATCTCAATTCCCATCTCTCTCTCTTTTTTCCCTTTCTCTCTCTCCCCACAAAACACACACACACACACACACACCCATATATATATATAATAAAGTAACTAAATTTCTTTGTTTTTAACTTTTTGCGGCTCAAATCGCTTGAAGAAATATTAATCCGACGGTCCTAATACGAAATTTCCTCTCCCCCCAATTTTTTGAGCAAGACTTTCATTCCTTCCACAATTATAAGACTCATATATTTCTTATAACTCTCTATCTCTCTCTATCACATACTACACATTAATTATGTCGTTAATTATGATTATAATTAAATATTATTTTTAAAAAATTTAAATAAATATATGGACCTTAAATGCAGATTATTTGCGTCAAAACAAGTCGAATGACTATAATATATATCATATTTTGTATTGAAATAAAAATACTATAATATTCGAATGGTATAATAAACAAATAATATATATGTAATGGGATATACTTATATACTAAGGGAACTAGCATTATTTGTCTTGAACTTTTCACAGCTCAGATTATTTTAAGATTATTGATCAAACGATCGAAATTCCTCCTCCAAATTTCATTTTACTCGATTATCAATTCGAAGTGACTATGATTAGAATTCGAATTGAGCTGAATTTAATTGTCGAGTATAAAATATATATTCTTACTTAAACTTAACTTTGCTTGAATTTTACGAATATTCAAGTTGAAGTCAAATTGAAATTGACTATAAAAGTAATAAAGAATAACTAAATTAAAAAAAAAAGTTTTGGCATTACAGTGAATGGGAATAGATAAGAATTAGTTTGTAGGTTTAAGATAAAAGTGTTAATTGAGTCGAACTTAAATTCAATTATTGGTTTGACGTAATTATGATTAAGACTCGAATTGAATTGAATTTGACAGTCGAGTATAAAGTATAAATTGTTGCTTCAACTTAAAAGGTGGGGTTATTATCACTCCCAAATCTCTATTCTCACCATATTTAATTTCTTATTATCAAACTATTAAGTCCACATTTTCTATATCCACCCCATGCTACATACACCTATTTTAAAAAGAAAAGAACAAAATAAAGAAAAGAAAGAAACAAACAAACAAACCGAAACAAGAAGGACAAAAAAAACCAAGCAAATATTAAACGAACAAGCAAAACTAAAAAAACGCAAAACCGGAAATGAAAAAAAAAAGTATCAAGCACAAATACAAAATTGAACAAGAAAAAAATAACAAGTACAGATGCAAAACTTAAACAAGATAAAAATAATAATAAATAATCTGAAAGCATATATATATACACACACATATAAATTCTAAATAAAAAATTATTAAACTTGACAGAGATATCAAAACATATCGAAAATAATGAAAATCCATACAACAAACAGGGAATCAAACATAGAATTAAATTGAGAAATAATACTAACCTGTATCTCACTAGAAAAATTCATATTAAAAAGTATTTTTATGAGTGCATGAGATGAAATAAAGAATGAAACCCTAATTATGACAAAATATAAGGTGAATTTACTTATTAAACGGGGTGTATAGAAGGGGTGTATGTAGCATGTAGTGGATTTAGTTACTAATGAGGTGAGTATAGAAGGGGTGAATTTAATAGTTTGATAATAAAAAATTAAATGGAGTGGGAATGGAGATTTGTGGGATGAGAATAGCCCCACCCAAATTTAAATCGAATTGAATTTTACGAATATTTAAGTTGAACTCAAATGGAAACTGATTTTAATTTCTCAACAAAATTTTTTACATTTACGAGAATTCACGAGAAATTTTTGGATGTTTTCCTCACAAAAGTTACACGAACTCACATTAAAAAAATGACACAGAGATAATGTTATAAACTTTAGGTAGAAACTTATAGAAAAACAAATAGTTATATTTTTTTGAAATTTGAGATAAAATTTATTAAAAATGTTAAAATTGTGAATATTTGATCAATAATAATTATATTTTTTCAGATTTTTGAATTAATATGTTACAGTAGTTGCAGCGTGATTTTCGTTATATAAATGTTTGATTATATATGTTCTGCATATATGTTGAATAATATAAATTTGATCGTTGTATTGTTAAATTGTATTATACATTGCCTTTATTTATAAAAAAATATTTACAACTTTTACGGGTAACGTAGTGCTTTCAGGCACGGGTAATTACTAGTATATATATATTTTTGCTGAGTGAGAAGAGACGAGAGAGGCAGACGAAAGAAAAAAAATTGGAGCCTTTGTTGATGATGCACAAATTGGTCTTCGTGCAAGATCAACAGTCAAGAATGTGTACAAGTATGATTAATAAGCAATCAATGACAACCAATGACAAAGCAGTAAATAATAGATCAACACAGAGATTTATAGTGGTTCGGTCTGGTTGACCTACGTCCACTCTCGGGAACGGCAGCGGTGGCCTGGTGTTTTTTATTGATGAATAATGGTACTCCGGAGAGTTACAGTGCATTGAGGGAGAGAGACTTGATGTAGAGAGACAAAGCTCTCGGTGGAGAGAGGTGTAGTGTGTGTAGAGAGCTCAAGGTGTAGAAGTCTCAAGGAGATAATGAACATGCCCCTCCATGTGGAGAGGGGCTTACATTATATAGGTTCACCAAGGCGGTGAGGCGGTGACGTGAGGAATATGTCTTCCACTATTTTGGTAAGTACAATCATGGTAGGAATAAATCTCTGTATCCCGATGTTCTCTCCCTTGTGTCCCTATTTCGTCGGAGGAGGACTCTGGGTTGGATTTGATCCTGAGTGGCTGGACCTGCGTTGGAGTGACTGGACCTGCGTTGGAATGAAGAGGCCGTAGGAGAGGAGAGAGCCAGAATGGGCGGCGCCCCTTGGAGACCATATGGGCGACGCCCACTTGGGTCCCTTGGGTGGCACCCCCTTGTCTTGGGCGCTGGCCTTTGACTCATTTGGGTGTTAATCCCTTCCTGGTGCTTTGAGCTTCCTCATATGGATTGACCCAATTCTAATTAGGCTCTTCTTTGAACTTTCTCAGTTTACTTAAATTGGGCTTGACCCAGCAAAATTCGGGCTCATCATTTGTTGTTCTCAATTCTCACTTTTAAAAAAAAATTATTTTTGAAAATTCTAACCAAACAACATCTCTAACCAAAAATTATTTTTAAGAAAAAAAAACTGTTTTTGAAACAATCTAAACAACACTAACACTCTCTGAAATCTAATTTCTTTTTGGTGTTTTTAATATCACCTGCACAGTTTGTGTGGACAAGTGGTTGCCATGTTGGATTTTTCATTTAATAATTTTCACCTTAATAATAAAAAAAAGTTATGTAAACTACAAATTATGAACCTCCTTCTTCTTCTTTTTTTTTATCTTCGGTGCTTGAATTGCAGGCATTTCCTGTTAGAGGGAGTATGTGACAAATGGAAGGATTTTACAGGTCATTACAAATTCCACATTACCAACCACTGAAGTACAGATTGCCTGATCCATAATAAAATCCCACTCTTTGTCTTGTCTGAACTAAAGTACAAAATTTAAGAATCCCATTCATATTGGCACCTTAGTGTAATTTCATGTAGGTGGCCAATGCTTCGACATATTTTGAGATAAAATTTAATATTTAATCCCGAGAGTAGTTTAAATAGTAATATGAACAAGTTTTAAACTTAGAGATCCTAAGTTTGATAACTCCCTGTGGGTAGGCCATAAATAATATCCATCATGAATACTTTAATCGCAGCGTGGATGACGAGATAGTAAATATATACTTTATAATTTCCTCCGATCAGCTCCACGCATAAGTTCGATATCCACTTATAAATTGTAAGTCGCAGGTGAACTAACAATTGATGATAATTTTTGAATGAAATGAAATGAATGTGTACTAAAAAAAATCGATCTTACACCGAATCTATCCATGATAATGGGACTTTGATTTGTCCGATAGTAATTATCACATTTCCATTTAAAATTTTATGTAATGGGATAAGTTAATGAAAAATTTAAGAGTATGAATTTGAGAATCGATTTCTTTAAATGAGTTTAAATTTGCTTCCACTTGTAATATTTATTATTGATACCTTCTTTAATAATATAAAACCACTATTATTATAGTCTTATTAGCAATAATCTCGTACCTGAAGATACTCTGTGTAATACTAAAAATTGAGTATTAATTGTGTAATATTTATATATTAAATATCAATTCATTTTTTATTTAATTATATAATTTAAAATTTAAGTGAACAGAGAGAAAATAAGATAGATAAGAGAAAGATAAGAGAGAGGTATGTGCAGATTAATGTGGTTGTTTAATACTAAAGAGTGTGTTGATTGAGTTGTCTTAACATTAAATTAATTTTAATTATTATTGTATTTTTATAAATTAAGAATTTAACTTCTAAATTGTAATACTAAATAGATTATTTTATTTAATAAAAAAGAAACCATCCAGATTTATGGTCATATAAATGGACAGAAAGGATTAACACATCTTATATAGAGGGTAGTTTCGTCATTGCATCATTCAAAAATATTGTCCCCATCTGTCTTATATAAGATTAACGTTGCAACTATCATGACACGCTTATCGTATCGTCGCGCATGGAAATACGGTTCCGACCGAGCTCGTTGCCGCCCTCTCTCATCCTCTCTCTCTTTCTCTCACCTTCGCAAATCAAACTGAACAAAACCCTATAGCTTTGAAACGATCTTTGCTTCCACAGTTTTTCCCTAGCTTTCGATTGTTTCAATCCAAGAGGGCGTTTCTACCGAGGTGTTTGCTCTGTTTTTCTCGCTTTTTGGTTTCTGAGAAAACAATCTATAGAAAGTTTCAGATCTTTGTAACACAGGAGGCTTTCAATCGATCTTTTCTTTACCACATTACGTTATTTCTTCAAGTTTTCGCCTGTTGCAATCCAACAAGGCGTGTTTGCTCTGTTTTTCTCGTTTTCTAGTTGCTGAGAACAGAAACGAAAGAAAGTTTCAGATCTCTTGGTAGTCCGTTGCTTAGGTCTCAAAATTCAAGAATCTCGGCTCAACCGTTCCTTTGATTTGGTTCTGGTAAGTTTTCAGGAAACAAAAGCAACCAAGACAAGGTTTTCCTCTGTTTTTTTAGTTAGCCAAAATATTTTTTGGAGGTTTGAGTATTGTCCTATTCTTTCCTTCGTTCTTTCTTTCGTCTGTTTTTTTTCCTCGTTTGTTTGTTTATTTTATACATGCATATGAATATATTAGTTCAAGATAGAGATTCTTGAAGATTGCTGAAAAGAATGTTGTTGATTCTGATGAAGTTTCTCTGTATGATCGTCTTAGGCCCACACATATACAAAGAAACTGTATGATCGTTCCATTGTGTGGGACTGGGTAAATCGAAAATCTTGGCTCCGACGTCCCTTTGGTTTAGCTGCGGTAAGGTTTCATTTCTTTCTTTTTTCTGTTTCGTAGCTCAAGATGGAGATTCTTGTAGTTGACTAACTAAAGAATGTTTTTGATCAAAGATGTATTTTCTCTGCTATTATATTTTTGGGCCTAGATACGAACAAGGATATGTAATGAAAGAACAATAACAAAGTGAAAACCAATTGCAATTATTATGCAATTCTCTTTATTTTTCTGCTCGTCTCTTTAAAGATGCATGCCTGCCTAAGAAAAGAAGAAGAATAACACCATTCCAATCGAGCCAACCAATTGACTAATCATTGAGCAAAGAGTACATTACAAACAAAAGGCTATTATAGTGGAAATTCTTTTCATTCACTCTGTGCATTGTAGTAGGGATTATATCCTATTTACGATGAGCAGATAATGACAATTGACATATATTTCAATTCACTTGGAAATAATAAATTGATGTTTTTTGTGTTCAACTATGTTAGTTGTTTGCTGGTTATTATTCATCGAAACATGTCTCACCTATTTCCCATCAAATTGTAGGTGGTTGTTGATCTTCAAGAAAGAATATGGCTAGCCTTCAAGATATCAGTGTTTCAGCTGCTTTTAATATTCTGTCTGCATTGGCATTCCTTGTGGCCTTTGCAATGTTACGGCTTCAACCATTTAATGATAGAGTTTACTTCCCAAAATGGTACCTGAAGGGAATAAGAGCAAGCCCGACAAGTGCTGGAGCTTTTGTAAAGAAATTTGTCAACTTGGACTTCAAAATGTACATAAAATTCTTGAATTGGATGCCCGCAGCATTAAGAATGCCAGAACCTGAGCTTATAGAGCATGCAGGGCTAGATTCTGCTGTATATATTCGGATTTACCTTCTTGGGTGTGTTTTTAAGATTCAGTTTTCCAGCTTACTCGCATTTCTTCTTTGTACCATACTGCAATGATGGTTTAGACTTTAGAGGTCAATTATTTGCATTTCCAAGTTATGCTTTTGTGCTTCATTTTCATCAAGGAGGGGAATACGTTGATGAAAGCATAATGTGCAGAATTTTAGATGATTTGTAGGTTTTATGCACATCATTTAACTTGAAATTTCTGGTGCAGCCTGAAAATATTTGTCCCCATAACTGCGCTTGCTTTTGCGGTGTTGGTGCCTGTCAATTGGACAGGGCAAACATTAGAGAATATTAAGGACTTAACATTCAGTAACATTGACAAGCTATCGATATCCAACGTTCCTTCTGGATCAAAAAGGTGAGCAAGAATCTTTTTATTGTATGTGTCATTCCAACTATCATCACTATAATGATGCAATAACTTCTATTATTTTGATAAAAGAATGTTGATTTCACAGACAAAGTTTTGATTGTGAATTATCATTAAGTTTCTTTGAAATTAAGAAGCATCCTTTTCTTTCTTTTTTCCCCCTTTTCTTCACTTTTCCTGAGATGCAATGCTGATAGTGTTGGGTGTACAACTGTGAGGAATTGAATTTTAATTGTCAGTTTTCATTTTGTGCAAATAATGCCATAGGTTAGGTATATCCACAATCCGCCACCTCTAGTATCTTCGACTCATAGAGACTAAACTGGGTAATGACCCTAATAAGAACCCTTTACAGTGCACCTGTTTCTCTTATTTCACCAGCATGCAACCCCAGGAATGTCCGGATTTTAGTATGCTTGTGCTTCTTCGTTTTGTATTATGAATAGGTCCTTTGATTAGTTTATGCATATGTTATTCCAGCAATTTTGCTGGTCTATACTTGTTACTAAGGTCACAACTTATTCCCTTTTCCCCTCAGGTTTTGGGCTCATTTAGTAATGGAATATATCTTCACCTTTTGGACATGTTATGTTCTGTACAAGGAGTACAGGATCATAGCTAAGATGAGGTTGCATTTTCTAGCTTCTGCAAATCGTCGTCCAGATCAATTCACTGTGAGTTTGTCAATCATGCCATTATCTCAATAATACAATCTTGTGCATTGCAGGTGTCTTTTATACGTCACTTATGTCTGGCAGTTCGTGTACAGAAAGTTTCAGTGATCTGCAATCTTTTTGATGGTTGCATGTTATCAGACAGTAGTAATTTGTTCCGAACATGGGCGATTGATTAATCCTTTGGATATTAATTGAAACTGTGGTTGATTGATCCTTTGGGTAATAATTGAAACTGGTTTGGTTTGAAGAAGACACCATGCCTTCAAAAGATCATGTTGCAGTCAAAAATGCAAAATGAGATCATGTACAAAAATAATAAAATATGAGTCAACATGATGTCATATCAACTATATACTATCTAACATGTCATACGAGAGGAAAATTATGTGAAATGAAGTTGAGCGTCCATTTCATTTCTTACTTTCTCCATTTTCAATGGAGGTTTAGAAGTTGACGTTGCATCAAATTTCTGGATGCTTAGACGAAATAAAGTGTGGCATCTTCGACTGGAATGGCCTTTCATTTAGACGGCTAGAGCTCCGCTGTCCTAAGTATTATGTGTGTCAGGAAATCACTTTGAACAAACTCATGAATATAATATTATATGAGACAGTCATTCAACTGCAGCCTCATTTTTCTGGATTTCCACACATCTTGGTTGTGACTACACACAGTGCTCAAGTTTTTTCATGGTAGATAGAAATACATTTGCGAGTCATGTGCTTTTTAACCACCAAACTGTTCTGAAATACCCTGTTTGCTCAAAAGGAAAAGTTCCATAGAACAATGTGTTCCTTTGTTACACTGATCTAATTTCTGCATGATATATTCATTGGCAAGGATGGAGAACGATCTAGATCTCCTGCTCTCCCTCGCACACACAGACACAGTATATATATAAATATATATAGTGCCCACCCGTGCAATCTGATTGCAGCACTACTATATTATCTATTTTCAAAGGAGTATAAAGGAGCATTTGCTTGGTGAAGTACATGTCATTTTCCATTTCTACTTATCTTGTAAGCTAAACTTCATTTTATATTTCTATATTTTCATTAGACGTTTTAAGCACAATTGGTTACAAGCCTTTTTACACCCTGCCTCTCCAATCTGCAGTTTTTTCCTTGCAAAGCATGAAGACTTTGCAACTCACCTGTATTTGATGAAATCTTAATAGAGGAATTTGTACTGAAGTTTCTTGTATCTTTCTTAAGTTTGGCATTTGTTTATCTTTGGACTCGATCATTTTAGTACCCTTCCTTACTTATCTTCATCATTATTGACCAATCTTATAAAGTCTTAGAACAGAAATACTTCTAAATTTTAGCTTCAGTTTGTCTGTCATAAGGTGCAGGCAGGCTGCTCTCCTCAGTCATAAGACTCATAACACATCCAAAGAAACCAACTTATTGGTTGATATCTGTTGCTTTGATTTTATTCTTCTTGTTAAAAGTTTTTTGTAGTAACTAATAGAAATTTAATTCCAGCTTCTAATTTGAAGAGGATTGCAAATCTAGATACCATATTCCCCCCATCTAGCAATATATGCTTGTGTAAGCATGGTTTACCCCATATTATGTACTTTC
The DNA here is from genome assembly GCA_951799425.1 of Ilex aquifolium. NCBI lineage: Eukaryota > Viridiplantae > Streptophyta > Magnoliopsida > Aquifoliales > Aquifoliaceae > Ilex > Ilex aquifolium. The sequence goes on along the minus strand of OX637409.1, from coordinate 3,086,115 downwards.
TCATTGTTTTACCAAGCTAGTTGTCAATTGCAATTGCTTTTGCAGGTACTTGTGAGAAATGTTCCTCCAGATCCTGATGAATCAGTTAGTGAGCATGTCGAACATTTCTTTTGTGTAAATCATCCGGATCATTATCTTACACACCAGGTTTGTACCTTCATTAACTTATTGTAGTTACGGTGCTGTTGAGCACTGACTGTGAGATATAGAATGGAAAATAAATGTTGATGGAAAGTCCCCATTCCTTTTTACATTGGATTAAAATTTGAAAGTTTCTTGTTTATCTTGGATTTAAGTTCATATTGTTACCCTAGCTTTATAATTCTGAAACTGTAGGTTGTATATAATGCAAGTAAACTTGCAAAATTGGTGGCAACGAGGAAGAGTTTGCAAAATTGGCTTGTCTACTACCAAAACAAATATGAGCGAAACTCTACAAAAAAACCAACAACTAAGGTATTTGTCCCCACATCATAGAGCTTTAAATTTTATTTTTGATTGATCTTCTTATTTCTCTCATATAATCAATCTAAGTTAAATGTTCCTCTGTCATGTAATACTAACAATAATTTACAACACTTCAGTTCATCATCTCATATTCAGTTACCTATAGACAGGTTTCTGGGGTCTCTGGGGAACAACTGTGGATGCTATTGACTACTACACAGCTGAAATTGACAAGTTGAGTGAAGAAGTAAGTATATATAGTTCCAAGCTATCTTTTACTCTGACTTTGGCCTTGTCAACTGAGGGTATCTCATTAAAAAAGTATGCTCTGGGACCTTATCGTTTATTTGTTGGTGTACCCACCTGTTCATGTCCTAATCAAAGTTGATAAGTTTGTTGTTTAGGCCATCAGGCTGAAGTATTATGGCCCCGTTTGGGTTGGTTACTATTCTAAATTTGATTTTAGATGGTCCATCCATGCAAGACTGCCTTGGGGAGGAGGGAAATTAAAAGTTAGGGTTACAGTCATATTTTGTGTACAAATCATGGTCCGGCATCATTTCCTCTCTTCAGACTTTCTAGAACAATACCATTAGTTTAACTAAAAAAATGTGAGATTGTGAGTTCATATTTCTTATTCGCTCATGGAGAAGAAATAAGTATCACCTGGACTAAAAGCAGCTTCAATGTTCCATGGGCTCTTGAAATTCTAGTTGTTTTCATATTGATTGTCATCATAATTTTGTCAAAAATGGTCATTATTTAACGTTTTTTTGTCATCTCTTTGTTGGGATGTGGGATGATTGTAAAGCTTCGTTGCATGCAAATTAAAATTGTGCAAATTAAATATGGTGCACCTTTGGGTTGGTTACTATTCTACATGACTACATCTGATTTGAAGTAATCTGTTTATGCAAGCCTGCCTGGGGGAGGAGGGAGTTAGAAGTTAAAGTCATATTATGTGTACAACTCTTTACATGTATAACTTTTGTGGTGTGTTTGGGTAGGAGGTTAAAGTGGGTTAACACCCATATGGATTGGATAATAAGGTAATGGGTCCCACAAAACCCTTGTTTGGAAAGTCATTTTTGAGGTTGGATATCAATCCCGGGTCAATTCTTGACCCGGTTGCTACAGTGACACTTAACCCTCCTACACTGGCTACACTTAACCCAACCCCCCCATGGGTTACAAACCCAGGCCAGAGGATAACCCAACACAGACATATTTGCCCCTCCTCTCTTCTCCACACACTCGGCCCGCTCTCTTTTCCTGTCAACCAGAACGCAGAGCTCGTCCAAATGGGAAACCGGATAGATGAGTTGGAGCAGAGCATCAACGATCTCAGGTCACAAATGGGCGCAGAGGGCTCTCCATCTCCTTTGGCACCATCCAAAAAGCCAGATGAAGTGAAACCAGATGAAGGTTCTGCTTAGATCTATTAAAAAAATGTTGCAATGGATGCTGCGACTTCTGGGTTTGATATAAAAAAGGATTAAAAATTACACTTAAATCTCCGAAATTTGTTATTTAATTATTCAGACCCCTTAATATTTAAAATATTATACATAAACTCTCTCAAGTTTATACGTGCGTAATACTTAGACCCCTCAAAATAAATATATTCGTTAATAAATTACATTTAGACTCGTGAAGTTTGTAGTAGATATATAATATTCAGATCTCTTAAATTTAAAATATTATACTTTGACCAAAAATACTCCAATCAAAAATAAATATCAAATATTTTAAATTTTATAATCAAAATTCTTATTCTATTGTATCATTTATTGAAATAAAATTAAAAATAAAAATTTAATTTTTTCTTAAAAAATCGTAATTAGTATATAATTATACTATCTATTGAAATAAAACAAAAAAATTAAACAATGGGTCTAAGTCATATATAATTTTTATATGTTTTTATGTATATGTGAAAAATGTATAATTTTATTAGGATAATCTACTAGTCCAAACATAGGATAGGATTGGAATGGATAGAGTCATGGGTAAAATGGTAAATTATTACAAAATTATTTGTGTAATCTATGGGGCCCACTGAATTTTACATTGATTTCCCAAACAAAGGTTAGGATTGGATATAATCTTGGGTTAGGGTTTTAAAGTGGTGAGTGGGTTTGACTTGGATTGATTAGGATATAAAAAAAGAAAACCTACCCTATCCCACCCCATTACCCAAACACACCCTTGAGTGGTGGAGGCAAGGGGCATGGTCCTACATCATTTCACCTCTTCAGACTTTGTAAGAACAGTTCTCATACTATTAGTTCAATTAAATACCAGCACGCGGAGGGTTCACTTGGACTACAAGTGCCTTCCATGTTCCATGGGCTCCTGAAATTCTAGATTTTTCTTTTCACTTGCCATTTTAGGTTTGTCATAAATGGTAATTCTGTAAATTTTGTTTTTTTAATATTTCTTTGTTGGGTTGTGGGATGATTGTAAAGCTTCTTTGCATACAAACTACAAATGGTGCTCCTTTTATCAGAGGTACAAAAGGCATTGTTGGTTATATGTATCTAGAAATTTTTGTTTTGTTCTTTTTTGTTTCTTTCTCTATCATCTTTGTTGTGGGATATACAATTTTTGTACTGGGATGCCATTACACTATTTGGGTTGATGTTATACCACCTCACCTGAAGCCAATCAAACTCTGGCATATACCAATTGTTACACTTCAATCTAAGGGCCTTGCTGTAACATGGTTAACAAGAACTGTAACAGATTCTCCTCAAATTGAATTGATCTGTTGGATGCTAATTAGGAGTCCTAGTAAGAAAGAGGATAGACAAATAAAAAGAGGGCATATTACAAATTCACCCTTTTGGAGAATAGGTAGCAGCTCTTGCTCTCTCCTCAGCTCGTCGATAGCAGCATCTTTACTTCTTGGGACAACCACGTAGTTAGATCTCATTTTTTCTTATTTGTTCTAGCTTGAGCTAACCCTAAAGTAGCAAGTTGCCCCAGGGGGAAGTCCTTTCTTTTGGAATCAACCGTAGTAACATAGAGCTACCTGAAAAAAAACTCTTCCTTATGCCACTACAAGTACAGGAAAGAAAGCAAGCTGCCTCCCTATAGACAGGAAGACCGGACTATTATGTGATGTAAATAATAGAAATAGAAAATAGGGCACTGCTACTAGAGGAAGTCAAACTAGCTAATAGGATAGGAAAGGCTAGCTGCCAATTACATGACTACAAGAAGGAAGCTCATGCAACCAACATTGGTGTCATGTAGATTTTCCCCATTGAAACAGTTGTGAATTATTTTGTTTCTCTGGAGTTGTGTGTCGTGCTATTGCGGTAAATGTTATGCACCTATTGTGTTTCTCTGTATAATAGTGATGACTGATGAATGTAACAGTCTTACATGCAACCAAGATTGGTGTAATCATGCATATTTTCTCTATTCAAACACTCATGAATTATTTTGTTTCTCTAGAGTTGTGTATCGTGCTATTGCAGTAAATGTCATACACCTATTGTGTTTCTCTGTGTAACAGTGATGAATGGTTATGCTATTTTGATTTAGGAAGCTGAAGAAAGACAAAGGGTGATAAGTGATCCTAAGGCCATAGTTCCGGCGGCATTTGTTTCATTCAAATCCCGGTGGGCAGCAGCTGTTTGCGCCCAAACTCAGCAGTCGAGTAATCCAACCATTTGGTTGACAGCATGGGCTCCCGAACCACGTGATGTGTATTGGGATAATCTTGCAATACCATATGTAGAACTGACTGTCCGAAGATTGCTCATGGCGGTTGCTCTATTCTTTCTTACCTTCTTTTTTATGATTCCAATAGCAGTTGTCCAATCTTTAGCTAATATCGATGGCATTAAGAAGGTTCTTCCTTTCTTGAAGCCAGTTATAGAAATGTAAGTGAACTTTTTGCTTTGACTTAGTAATTTTTTTTCCTTTTAATAATCGCAACACTTATTTTTTTAAAACCTATGAATGAAATTTTGAGCGCTAAATCTCAACGTTATAATGTATATTTCTCTTGCTTATACAACAATTGTGCATTCTTACAAAGTTCATGTTATTACTAGGTTAAAGTTCTCAAATGAACAAAAAGTGAAAATTTTGGTTTGTATTGAGATATTCTTGAGCATGAAAGTAAAATTCTTTTCATTTGGACTTTTTTTTTTGTCTTAGCCACCTTATATTTCAACATGTTCTCAAATTTACCCAGATATGTTTCCCAAATGCAAGGCTTCCGTATTTATCCCAAAAAATTCAATATTAGTCAAATTATTATTAATCCCCAAATATCACCAATAATGCCATAATAATTTGAGATTATTTTTGAATTATTAAGAATAATAAAAAAATGACATTTTTTAATGGCTCTTAACATTACTCACTTTTTACATCATTATTTCTGAAAACTTCTGTGATTAGATTTTGATATATTCTGAATAACTCCTAAGTTCTCAGTCATGCTGCATGCTAATTATTGATTTTGTTGCTCGCTTCCTTCCCTTTCTCTTCATACCCTTTCCCACCCCTACCATTGCAATGAGCCAATGACTAGTCATTGATAGGAGCATAACTGCAATAGAGCTTGTATCCCCCATCAAATGATTAGGACCACCCAAGATTTGTGTGAATGGTTAAGGGGACACTGCACTTATTGTCAATTGGTTTTGAGTTAGATGCTTATTAGTAGCAACTAAATTATTGGTAAAAGTGCATTAAAAGCCAGGGAAGGGATGGGGATAGAAAGGATATGATATAAGATGAATAGAAAACCATTTTTGCAGTAGTAACTTGGAAAAGTGATTGTTTTAAAGTCACCATCTATATTTTTCGCATTGTTAAATGCTCTTTTAGTTTAACTTGTCTTAATTTCTTTGTAATTCCGGTTTTGCATTTTCTACATTTTTTTGGCTATTTTATTGTTGGTAATTGAACTTCTTAATCTTGGAATTTTCTGTTGCAGGAAAGTTGTCAAGTCTTTTATACAAGGTTTTCTTCCTGGGCTTGCACTGAAGATTTTCCTTATTCTTCTTCCAACAATTATCATGACTATGTCAAAAATAGAAGGCTTCACATCACTCTCATCTTTGGAGAGAAGATCAGCTGCGAAATTTCATCTGTTTGTTCTTGTTAATGTCTTTCTTGGAAGCATCATCACAGGGGCAGCATTTGAGCAGCTCCACACGTTTATAAATCAGCCACCAACAGAGTATTTTACTCTTCTTTTATAGTTAAAAAATAGGAGTTAATTGTTGGTCTTATACATGTAAGCAATGTAAATCACTGTTTACAGTTAATCATATGGGAAGAGGATGGTCATTTCAAATTCTTATTGGGTAAATTTTTTCTGCTAACTAAGCATAGGTTAACTCAATTGGCGGTCATGGATTACTCTGATTTTTAAAAACCATCTCAAGGCTCAATCTTCCTCCACCACTTTTTTGAAAGGAACTCAATAAGTTTTGTCCTACGTTTGCTCTTATTGAAATTTTATATAGTGCTATAGATATTCTGTTCTTAGGAGTTAACCATAAGCGTGGAACCAAAATATGGTGATACAAATTGTCATACTTCGTATAGCAGTCATGTTCTTCCCCCCCTTTAAAGTTGCATCTCCAATTGCGATCATCTCGAATTCTTCTACATGTTATAATTTATTAGCAATAATGATATGTAAGAAAAGCCAAGTAGTCGCCGCAGTTTTCTTGAATTGTTGGTAAAGTGTCAACAACTAGTGGATTCCATGAGGTCAAATCCTATCATCTTTTTCAGGTGAAAAAATAGTATAGTATACAACAAAAATATTTGTATTTTGTTGGTACATATTAGAATCCTGCATTACTTTTTGATGTTTTTTTCATTCATTTTTGTTTCATACTGACAAAGTTTCTGGATATGACACCCAGGCTATGAATAAATCCAACTTTACATGTCTTGTTATGTATTTTAGATTTCCTATCAGTCCACTTTTTGACATATCACTCTTCTTCCAGGATTCCAAAAATTATTGGCGTAAGCATTCCGATGAAAGCCACTTTCTTTATTACTTATATAATGGTTGATGGTTGGGCTGGCATTGCTGCGGAGATCCTTAGGGTGGCTCCATTAGTTATGTTTCACCTTAAGAACACATTCTTGGTAAAGACAGAGACGGACAGGGAGCAGGCAATGGATCCTGGATCCTTAGGTTTTGCTGCGTCAGAACCTCGAATTCAGCTGTATTTCTTGCTGGGACTTGTGTACTCAGCAGTCGCACCAATACTTCTTCCTTTCATCATTATCTTCTTTGCTTTCGCCTTTTTGGTTTTTCGCCATCAGGTATGTTTATGAAGGGAGTTGGCTCTCATTCTTTGATTTTTTGACAACAATTTATATATACCTTGGAGGGGGATTGGAAGAAAAGACAAAGGAAGCACAAGAAAGCAGTGGCGTTGTCTTATGCAAATTTGGAATAATGCAAATAAACAAACCAAAGAAAAACAACAGGCACAGAATTGAAAAGTAGTTAAATGATTTCAGATGGTAGCTATACATTTTAATTCTCTATCAATAGAGCCCCGAGATTCCATAATTTTTTGCCTATATGGCACTAAGAATCAAATGTGCAATGCTTACACCATTGAACTTAGTTTTAGTCAGGTTTCACTAGCCAAAGAAGGGAACAAATAAAAAACTTTAAGAACCCAGCCAAAGAAAAGACCAAACGAAAAACTTAAAACTCTAAATTTTGTATATGTGGGTGTTGATACAAGTGTGTTGGGAATTGATTTTTGACTATGGGCATGCTTAATGCTGTTGTTACATATGAACACGATTGCATTATTTATTCAGGTGTATAGGAATACCTTGCTCAAAACATGCACTGTAGCTTGAACATTTTGACAAAGGTTCAAAATACTAGCATTTTCTGCCATTCTAAATTGAGGTACAAGTTAAGCTGAAGCCCTATGGTGAATTGGAAAGTACAGCCCAAAAGGATTCATATTTGGAGCAGCATTTAAAATTGGATACTACTGTTCTTTTATTTTTCTATTAAAACTTGTATTATTGCACTCTCCTTTTGTAATTATTTAGGGATCAAATTGATATATATGTTAAGAAGAAAATTCTTCAGAAAAAATCGAAAGAATTTAAGGCCTTCGATTTCGCACGTTCTTTCTATTTTTTTAGGTTATCCAGTTGAACCACTCTGGTAAACAGCATCAGAACTCTTGCTGTTGAACAGCCCAGTTCAGTAGATTTCCTGCTTGAATCCTTTGAACAAAATGCCAAAATTGAATTGCATTTCTACACTGCTCTTGTGCACCTTTTGCATCATTTTTGAAAACTTCAAGCTAAGCATTGACGAAGTTTTTTTTGTACATGCAATATATCTTTGTACTCATAATCAAACCAATTATGCTGTGGCATTTCTTCTTCTTGCAAGATCATCAATGTATACGATCAAAAGTACGAAAGTGGGGCAACGTTCTGGCCGGATGTGCATCGGCGTATAATTATTGGTTTGATAATATCACAACTTCTACTTATGGGATTGATGAGCACGAAAAATGCTGACCAATCAACTCCATTCCTAATTGCACTTCCTGTTTTGACCATCTGGTTCCATATATTTTGCAAGGGCCGATTTGAATCAGCATTCATAAAATTTCCATTACAGGTTAGTGTGGGATATTGTCAATAGCTTTTTTTCTCCCTAATGATTTCTTGAGCTATAATTATGCAAGATTTGTGTTATATAAACTCCATAGTACATACAACAATATCTGTGCTCTATATTTATCAATCATCGTGGTACTAATGGAGACCTTTTCTTAAGGTGTGTTATCAGCATCCCTTTGTTTCTTTTCAACAAATTCAGTAGCCTTTGTAAAATATAACCAAAGAGAAAAAAAGAAGACGAAATAGAGAAAGAGAAAATATTATTGCTGCACCATTAGTGAGTATTACAGCCTTAACCTAAATCACACAACAAAGGCCCTTATGTTGTAGTAGGGCAATATAGAATAATGTAAACAACTAGACTACTCCTGATATTTAATACTCTTAACATCCCCCTCAATCTCATGATGTGGTAAAGAACATCAAGAGTTTGCCAAGAAGAAAGCGAAAACAGGCTGTGGTGTGAGATTTCGTAAATAAATCTGCTAACTGCCTAGTGGAAGGAAGAAATGGGAGAGTAATGGTGCCCAACTGAAGATGATGGCGCACAAAGTGGCAATCAATCTCAATATGCTTTGCACGCTCATGGAAGATTGAATTGTGACCAATCTAAATAGCACTAGTGTTATCACAATATATAAGGGTAGGAGCAGATAGTGAAATGCCAAGATCCGCAAGTAGCCATCACGGCAAAACTATCTCAGCTGTGGTAGATGTCATATTACGGACCACGGTACTCGGTTTCAGCAGAGGGATGAGCAATAACGATTTGCTTCCAACTTTTCAAAAAAAAAAAAAAGATAATTACCAAGGAAAGTCACCAACCCAGTCAGCATCCGAGTAAGCCTTGAGTTCCATGTAAATATAACCAAAGAGAAAAAAGAAGAAATAGAGCAAGAGAAAAATATTATTGCTGCACTATTAGGCTTAACCTAAGCCCCCTCATGTAGTAGGGCAATGTAAAAAATGTAGTATAATGTAAACGACTAAACTACCCATAATATTTAATACTCTAAAAACCTTAACATTTGAATTCTTCATTTCTCTTCATTAAGTATGAAAAAGTTGACTGGATAGTAATATAAAAGCTAAAAGGAGTCTAAACTCTTTAGTGCTCTGACAATTGTAGGATAACTTGATCCGATTTCAATGTCAATGACTGGAATGGCAGTTGTAGGTTAAGAAGATGTATCATCTTGATCCAATAAACAGTAACCATTTGGGGGTTTTCCTATTAATCACTGGTTACAGAGCATGCCTAGGTGAATCACTTAGCAACCTTATCGCCGATTCTCTCATTAGTGAGAGTATTGGACTGTTCCGGTGCCAATAGAGCTGATCATTCTTAATCACTTTAGCATCTTGACTAATATTTTGCAACTGCTGAACCAATGTATCACTTCTTCTACATAATCTCAGTAGCCAAGCTGTCACCTATTTTACCTCATCTTCTTCAATGGGAAACACCTGAATCTCCTCTGCAAAATTACAATCATCCTCACACCGCAACAGTAAATGCAAGTGGTGGACTTGTCTTCTTTTATAATCCTACAATCTACTGCTACCATGTTTGCAGTCCAAATATCAGGACATTCTCTTACGATTTTCTGAGAACTGAGTCTTAGACCAAGTCATTATTTGAATTTCTTCTACCCCTGCAAGTCTTCGTTAGGGACTGTTCTCTAATATTACCAACAGATAGCTACAAATTGGAGAAATCTAACTATTTCTGCATTAGAGAAAGTATCTAACTATTGCTTTGTCACACCTATGATTAAGTGGATTTGTGAATCTGTTTCTTGATTGCCGAATGATAATATAACACACACAACTAGGCATTCCTTTTCATCATTTGTTGGACTAAAATTTATTTACGGAGAACATCACCACAGGAAGTGTCAGTTTCCCTGGATGGTTTTGCAGTGATACCTCTTAACAATCGTTGAACGATTCTATATCCTGATGGCAAAAAGATTCACATATCACCATTCTGATGGCCTTACTTTTGCATCACGTCTGGGAGCCAGGAAAATAAGGAAGTTTGATAAGAAGCTTGAAGAAAAAAAAATATATGGAAGAGAAAATGTGTCCCATCTGCTTGGAAGGCCATTCGTACAGTTATGTTGATACTTAAAAATAAAAATAAGGAGAATGAACTATAGTTCTTAGAAAATCCTTGATTATTAGATTGTTTAGTGGTTTGTCATTATGCATGCTCAGATTTTTTTGCTGTGAATGTCATGTAACCTGCTTGCTTCTCTGATAGTATACCCTTGAGTTAATATTCGAGTATGTTAGAGGTTACCGACGTTAGAACTTGATGATCATTACTGATATACTTGATCACAGGATGCGATGGTGAAGGATACTTTGGAACGGGCTACAGAACCAAACCTGAACTTGAAGTCATATCTCCAGGATGCTTATGTACACCCAGTTTTCAAGGGTGGCGAGATAGAGGGACCAGCAGCCATTGATGAGGAGGATAACCTACTTGTTGCAACCAAGAGAACTTCCCGTATGGGTAGTAAAGCTGTTTCTGACGGCAGTCCTGATGCTGGAAGTTTGAGATATTAATTCTTTTGAAAAAATGTTCCTCTGAGTTCATTCTTTTCTTTAATTATTTATTTTACCAAATGTTTTTGTTAGAATGTTGATATCTTGTAAGTTCATAGACATAAGAATTTTACAGTGTATAACAAGAACTACATGTTCAGTGTGGTAGCAAAGATTTTTTTTTGTTACGGGGTGTCAAAACTTGTGCCGATTGATCACCATAATTCGAGCGGGTTTAAAACATATCCTATGAACTGAAAAATTGCTTGTAGAGTTTAGTCAGGAAATATTTTCAAAAATTTCCTTCTAGCAAGTTGCTTCTGTAACTAATCCAAGGTCCTAATTAGATAGGGGAGATAATAAACAACGTAAATTGATCAAATAAAATGAAGTTGATATTGACGGGTTCGGCTCAAACCAAGCCCAGGTTAGAGGTCCAGTTCAGAATCGCAGACTAGACTCATCTAAAAAATACATGCTAAATCTACCATAAGATGGAATAAGTTAGGGCAGGTTAGTCGTACCATCTTGAGAGAGTCAGGTCAACCACGTTATGGTGAGAGACTCGGTCCACAACTGACATACGAGGAGATCTCTTTGGAACACGCACGTCATCACTTCCATAGAATTGTCTCGCTTGTTACGAAAAGGGCGCCAACTCTACAAAACTATCTCACCAGATACGAGAAAGACGCTTCAATCTGTTTGGAAGCACCTATAAATTGTGAGTCCCACCTACACAAGGGGACATCTCACACAAATCACTTATACTTGAGCACCCTATACTCCTTGAAATAATAAAACACACATGTCATCTTAGCCCTTCACTCCTTGAAGTAATAAGACACTCAGACCATCCTAACCCTTCACAGTAGAGTAGCTCACCCTAACCGAACTACTTAAATTGTGTTTTCGCTTGTGCTGACTCTCTTTGAATCATTAAATACTTGACATGTGGTGCATAAACATATTTTGTGCATCATCAAATACGATAAATAAAATAGAAATCTTAGTTATAAATATCTATACTACTTTTAAATGTACACATATTGGAAAAAAATTTATTTCACTCGTTTACCCTCTAACATCTCTTAAATATCCAAAATAGCATGCACCACAAAATGTTATTCATTATACTAAGCCTTGAGTGACCTTTCATTACTCTTTTTTCTCCTAACCATTACATTTTTAATAAATTCCACCATTTTTAACCTTCATCTTATAGTTACCATAACTGTTTCGAGGTATGACTATAGGAATTCTGAATCTAAAGGTTTTAAATAATGATTCTTTCAAACGTCAAGAAGTTGTAAACCATCGGCCTCATAACAGAAGAAAGGGCATACTGGACACAGTCCTTTAATTAAAAGTAGCAGCAAAGGCTTCTGAGTGGATGGTGAAGAAGATCATCCACCAATATCCTTTTCCTTCATGTCTAAGTTTCTCATGAAGATGGTTCTCTCTCTCACACACACACCTCTCTGCTTGTCCGTAGTTGTTTGTAGGAGAACAAGTTTCCTAGATTTTATAATATCCTCATTCTTGAATTGCATAATTTCTTAAATAACGTATTGGAGGGCAATAATCTATATAATAAAGTACAATACAATTCAAATCTTAAAAGATAAATAAAATGACTTTTGCTATTCGCGGTTGAGATCTCTTTCAATTTTACTTTAAAATTAATCCGACGGCTAATATTAACACTCTAAATTTAATAGGAAAAATAGGCGCCTAAGGGTGTGTTTGGGGTGACTTTTTAAAAGTTCTTTTAATACTTATAATTTCTCATAAATACTTTTTTAAAAAAAAAAAAAGTGTTTGGAACCACCCCACCACCACCATCACCACCCACCACCATTACTATTACCACCCACCCCACCACCAAACTACCCCCCACCATCATCACCACTACCACTACTACCTCCATTGTCGCCACCCCACCACCACCACCCTGCCCACCACCATCACCACTATCACCACCCCCCTCTCTTTATCATCACCATCGTTGTCGTCACCATACCATCACCTACCATCACCACCGTTGCCACCCCACCACCACCGCCCGACCACTACCATCCCCATTACACCCACCACCACCACCACCACCACCTCTGCCACAACAACCACCATTGCCCCCTATTATCACCATCGTCGTCATTACTACTGTCGCCATCCCACCACCACCACCACCCCTACTGCCCGACCACTACCATCCCCACTACCCCCACCACCACCATCACCACCACAATCGTCACCTCCACCCCACGATCACCCTACAACCACCGCCACTGTCCAACCATCACTCCTATCACCGCTACCTCTATCGCCTAACCACCACCTCTCACGACCATCACCACTACCACCACCACTGACATCGCCACCGTCACCACCCCACCACCACTACCATCACTCATTCTCATTATAACCGGTGCTTAAATTCCTTTCTCTCTCTTCTATATTTGTGATTTGGTAGATGTAAATACAAATATATTTATTGTTGACTATTTTTTTTATTACTCTGTACCTTTAGACACATGCAATAACTAGTAATTTTATAATGAGTAAGAGGCATTATATGCAACAAGTTATATACTTATGGTCACTTTCAAGTTTCAAGTAATCATGCCCATGGCTGATTTTATTATACTTTGTGTGATGGATGTTATATTCTTTTTTTTTTTGTTTTTCCAAGCACTAGCACATGCTATGAAGATTAATAAAGTTTTTGAATGCCTTTGGTCCATACTTTTACCATTTGGCACCTGTTGTACTAAATCAATTGCTTCAAGTTTTTGCTTATTTATGATGTTATATATGATGGTTATATGAATTTTTTTGTTTTAGGTGTCATTTTTTCGATCAATTTGTACTAACGAAATATTTCTACTCTTCCCTTAATGATAGGAATTCAGAGACTTAGGCCTTGTCGCAAAAACAAGCCGTTCATGTTGACCTATAATGCGTACCTCAAAAGCATCAACTATGGCCAATATTTTTGATACAATTCGGCTTATTGCTAAGGTTTTGTATTTTCCTTTGTTTACTAGCTTGAACCATGTCTCATTTATTTTTTCAGTTGAGTTATATATTGTAGTCACTTGTTGAATTAATACCTTTGTTCAAGTGCTGAGTTTTTACTACCGCTTAGGAACCTATGGTTGATGGTTTGCTTCAATGAACCCTTTCTTGCAGTGGGTGTATAAATTTTAAGATGAAGTGTCAAACAGTAGGGGCAATTTATCAAAATGTGAAGTGTCCAATAGTGTCGATAACTAACGAAGGAATCATTTTTCTTATTTCCTTGAACTGATTCAACTTTTTTTAGATGTCTAAAGTTTAATAAGAATTAGTGTGCATCATTCTTGATAATAAATGGTTAACAATGAACTTTTGATGCTGCATAAAATATGGAGAACATATTTTGGTTAGTATCAAAAAATCATTTCATAATTTCAATTACACCATTGTGTTACATCTTTCGTGAGAGAGAGAGAGAGAGAGAGAGAGAGAGAGAGAGAGAGAGAGAGAGAGAGAGAGAGAGAGAGAGAGAGAGAGAGAGAGAGAGAGAGATTATAAATTAGGGAAAAAAAATCAAGGTTCATAAAAATTTATGACAATAATTACTCAAATGGAACTTTCGATTTAGGCTTCATTAGATAGGAGAAATGAAAAATGTGAGGAAGAATTAGCTAAGCAGAGAAAAGTATTTTGGTTGGACCCCATATGTTTGGTTTGGAGCAGGAAGAGATATAAATATATGTTTGTCTATTACACCACTGGCCCTCATATGGTCACACAAGGGTAATGTTTGAAAGGCAAATGCATAAGAGTAGATGGTTTCCACACCATTTTAATTAATGTATTTTTCGACCACTTGATACATGATTCGACCTGTCTTATTCAAATAATTGACGTTGAGCATACTTTTGCTTTTCTGTTTGTACAATATTTCGATTATTTTGTTTTGTTTCTTCAAGTTGTCTCCATGAGTTATTGCATTGTCTTGTTCTTGTTTTGGAAGCTGGTGAACTATTTGGTTTATCATCATTTTGGAAGCTGTATTTTCACTTCTAGATAGAATTATTTCGACATTATTGGAATAATTTGTAAAAGTGGAAGTAATTTAACCATTCAAAAAAGAATAAAAAAAAAGACAATATTATTTTTGAGTAATTTGACCCTTTTTGAAGTTAAACAAGAACAAGACAATACCAAAAGGTTAAACTGCACACTGGGAACCGATTAAACTCAACAATTGTGTCCTTCACCCAATCCCAGAGTCGGGTCCTCAAAAATGGGAGCAATTGATTTGGGTAAACTATACTCACAATTACATTGGCAAAAAAATACCTCCTACAGGAACAAAATATTGGATGTAAAGGTGATATCACGTCATCACTGTCACATGATATCACAATGCAATAAAAATATAACAAATAAGCATGTGGATTCTACATATTCAAGTAACCACCCTGCCATGTCATTTCAAGTAGAGTTCATTTTGTCCATTTATAAGTTTATTATTGGACGGTGATATCACGTGTCAATAATGACATGATGTTACTGTTACACCCAATATTTAGTCCTCTTACATGGCTGCTCGAGACAACATGAACCCTTAACCACCGGTGCTTTTTTGGGAAACATTTGTTTAATTATTCTTCATGAGCTTTTGAAATATAAAATTATGACAAAGCAGAAATAATTGCTAATTAGTGCTAATTTGGTTGTCGTATTACTACTTCTTTCTTTGAATTTGTTGAGTGGATGAAGGAAAATGTGAGAAGGTCAAGCAAAAGGTGCATTATTGATGTAAAAGGCCTGGTTTTTGGAAGTTGGTGTTTTTTCTCCATTCCTAATGAGTTGTTGGTGTGACTTTATTGGTAATATTTATTTTTGTCATATTGTTGGTCTTCTCTATTTCGTTACTTGGTGTGTCTTATAGGTGGGTTATCCTTTGAGAAGTAAAATCTGAAAGAAAGATGAAAGAATATGAGAGATAAAAATAGTAAGCAATTGAAAAAAGAATATAATTAGAAGTCGATACCAGCTATCGGATCTCGCTCTTCAATTCTTAAACTCATATATAAGGGAGAGGTATCAATTAAGACGAGCGCAATAATCTATTTATTTGTCTACACGTAACTGATTCCCAGAAAATAAAATGAGAGGATGACATTAGTTAAACATGTTTGTCAATTGTACATGTTCGACATTAGTTTTAAACATGTTTGACATAATTTTGGCATGAATGCTAGAAATGCATATTATCTATATACACACATAAATAAATTAAAACAAATTGTTCGAAAAGTTTCTTAGATTTAATGTATATAGATAAATTAAGAAATTGTATTTTTAAAATAGAACTTATTGTTAATATATTGTGAAAACCTTTTTTTTTTTTATAAAATGGAAGACTCAACTTATAATTATATGTCAATAATGGTTTACTACCTGGTAGTGAATGCATGTGACAGACCCCAATTATTTCCCTACATATAAATCTAGAAATAAATTTTTTTTTGCCAAAATGATCTAGAGTTTAAACCAAATTATTTATCTTATGCTTCAAATAATATTATAACTTTTTTTCTCATATCTATCTATAAAAGATTTAAATCAACCTTTGTCAATCATCTAAATACACGTGCAATGAACATATCATCGTATATCCAATGGCTTCAATTTTGAACAAATAAAAATAATCAATAACAATTAGAATTAGAATCAAAATTATAATTCAAAATTATTCACGTGTAAACGCGCGTGTGCAACAACTAATAAGACTAAAAATACCATCATATTTACAACACATAAATTTTTGTTTTATTTTTCATTTTTTTTTTATCATCTTGAGTGATTGTAAGCTTAATATCCTAGTGCAAATTTGTTATATTTTTAGCAAATCATAACCGACACGCGTAGATTAGTTGACACGGGACTATTTTAGCTTAACTAAGGTCTTCGGTTTGAAATTTGGGAATGCAACTGTGTTGAATACTCGGTAAGGAGAGTTTTATCGCTCTTATGGTCCTGCCCGGCTCGAATCCGAATTAGTCGGAGTCCGTTGTGACTACCGGATACGGAATGGTCTAGACCAAAAAATAATAATTGAAATAATGAAAAATAACCAGGGGGGGGGGGGGGGACCACATCACAAAACAAACATTTTCGTACTAGTGATCTGGCAAAAGCAAGGATCCAACGATCACGGACGAGCTACCAATGAAGTTGCCATGGACCGGCGATACATAACAACAAAACGCTCTCTCTCTCTTCCATGATTTGCCAAATCGCATACTGCTTCGATATTGTGCTTGTGCGGTTCTTAGAGTAAGAGAAGGATTTCATAACACAGACCATCCGTACATTTGCTTCGCTTTTCTCACCGAACTTAAGTTATAGTTGTTGAATCTCTAGTAAGTGCGAAGCAGTTTATCAACTGTGAGTGACCCTTTTCGGTTTCTCTCTCGTCAACTTGTGGAGATTCAGCCATTTTTTGCAGCTTCTCTTACGGAGAACTATCAATGCTGTGAGTTTCATATTTTCTCACTTGATTTATTCGGATGATTTCTATTGTGGATATTTGGGTCTTAGAGTTTTGATGGTTTTATCCACTGTAGAATGGAGGTTTGTTCTTAATTTGTTTCGTTTCTCAACTGGGTATTTATCTATTTTGACGTTGATGAATGCATTCGGTTTCATGTGGTGAAGTTTGATAATTGAGATAGGAATTATTCGGTAGATTTTCTCAAATGCGTATCAGTGTCACTCACTTCTGATGTTCATGAACTACAAATGGATTGAATTTGAATTTTCATATCATTTGCTTCGAAATATCTATGCGTTCTAAGCCAGCCTAAAAAAATTCATTTGTTGCGGCATTTTGTCAAACAAAAAGATGTGAGCTGTCGATATGCTTCTCGGGCATCTGGATGTTTTCTGAAAATCGAATCTGTCTACTATGTATCATTTTATTTATTGGTCATTCGAGTGTTTTCTGATTTCTAGAAATTGGAAGAAATTCATATGGTGGTCTATACCACGATTTGGATACATCGATCTCAAATGGGGTGAATTCACGATCCAGATCACAAAAATATACGATCCCAAATTATACACGTAACACAAATATAAAATATATTAATTAATTACGTGTATATAGATATATAATTATATATTGTTTTAGCTGTTAAAAGATCGAGCATGTAAGATAAATAGTAACTAATTTAGTGTTTATGGATGTTATATGATATATAATGTTGTATAGTGGTGAAAACGATCTAGATAAGAGTTCTACAATGAATTGCGACTCAAAATACCATACCAACTAAGCTTACCCCCATTGTACCACATATCTAAGAAAGTGTCGTACCTGTATCCGTACTCATATCACGTACCAAAGTGATCCACGATCCAGGTAACATTGGTTATAGCATGTGAAGAGAATGTTTCGGCAAAGGTTTTGTAGTCTGTGTCTTGCTTAGTACTACGGGTGATTGTTATCCTGCTCTTTTTGGCAATCAAGAAATCAATTAGCATGATCACAACATGGAAATGTCTTAGTATGTATTCATACAGTCACATAAATCTTCTTTTTGTTTGCAGTGCTAAACAAACTTATTTGTTTCATAATTCATCTTCAACAGAGAAAGATTGAGGATCAAGTAGGAAAATCCTTTCATTGCAGAAAGTTTTATGTCAGGCATCGTGGTTTTATCTCCTATTGCATCAACAGATGGCAACACTTCCACTAGCCTTTCTAATGGGATCCCATTGCATAAGCTGCAGAGCAATTGACTCATCTAAGTTGGTTGCTGCCACTCATTGTAAATATGGGAACAGAGTGACACAAAGCTTAAGTAGAACAAATGTTGGAATAAAAATGGTTTGGGGTGAAGGTACAAAAAATGCGCCGAACTTTATGCATCCAAGTCATAGGCTGAGAGTATTGGCCAAAGTAGCCTCTGCTGTTGAAACTACGAAAACTGTGCTAACTTATCGATTTATGACACAAATTGGTGGGCAGGTGAAGGTATTTGTTGAAAAGAAAAATGACCAGTATGTAGTGTACATTGAAGTTTCATCCTTGCAACTTAGTGCCATCGAGGGTGAGCTGGTTATGATTTGGGGCATATTCAGGTCTGATTCATCTTGTTTCATGCCTCTGGATATTCCAAACGCTGGTTCAAATGACAAATCCAGTACCACTGAAACACCACTTGTGCAAAAATCTTTGGACGGGCTTGCAGTTGAGTTGGATTTTGATGCGAGTTTAGCCCCTTTCTATGTTTCATTTCTATTGAAGTCTCCAGTGGCTGGTGATTCGAAAAGCTCAGAAATTAAAAGCCATAGGAAGACAAATTTTTGTGTTCCAGTAGGTTTCCATTCAGGGCGTCCTGCTCCATTAGGTCTTTCCTTTTCAGCTGATGGTTCCATGAATTTTGCCCTTTTTTCACGAAGTGCAAAAAGTGTAATTTTGTGCCTGTATGACGACGCCAGGGCAGATAAGCCTGCTTTAGAGATTGATCTAGACCCATATGTCAATCGATCAGGTCACATTTGGCATGCTTCAATGGATAGTACCATGCCCTTTGTGAGCTATGGTTATCGGTGCAAGGGGGCTGCTCAAGAAGGAAGAGATAACTCCAATTCACAGCATGTTCTGTTGGATCCATATGCTAAGATTATTGGGGATTTCATTCCTGTTCAGCATGGGTCTGGTGTACATCTCAGATGTCTTGGAAAACTGTGCAAAGAACCTGCTTTTGATTGGACTGGTGATGTTCGACCTTGCTTATTGATGGAGAAACTAGTGATTTATTGGTTAAGTGTGAGGCGTTTTACAGAAGACAAGTCCAGTAAGTTACCTGATAATATAGCAGGTACCTTCTCTGGAATTGCCGAGAAGTTGCAGCATTTCAAAGATCTTGGCATGAATGCAATCTTATTAGAACCAATCTTTCCTTTCGATGTGCAGAAAGGACCGTACTTCCCTTTGCATTTCTTTTCACCAAGTAACCAATACGGACCTTCTGATAGCCCCGTGTCTGCTATAAATTCAATGAAGGAGATGGTGAAGAGATTGCATGCCAATGGGATAGAGGTTTTCCTAGAAGTTGTTTTCACCCATACTGCTGAGGGTGCAGCATTGGTAGAAATTGATAACTTTTCCTACTATTATGGCAAAGAGGGTGAGGATTTAGGAACTAGAAATTCTTTGAATTGCAATTACCCCATTGTGCACCAAATGATTTTGGATAGTCTTCGGCATTGGGTGGTTGATTTCCACATAGATGGCTTTTGTTTTATAAATGCTTCATCTCTATTGAGAGGGTCCCATGGTGAGTATCTGTCCCGCCCTCTTTTGGTTGAAGCAATTGCTTTTGATCCAATACTTTCAAAAACCAAGATAATTGCGGATTCTTGGGACCTACGTGACATGGTTCCAAAGGAAATCCGATTCCCTCACTGGAAGAGATGGGCAGAAATAAATGCAAAATTTTGCGATGATGTGAGGAACTTTTTGAGGGGTGAGGGTCTTATTAGTGACCTTGCAACGCGACTTTGTGGGAGTGGGGATATCTTCTTGGGAGGACGTGGCCCAGCATTCTCTTTCAATTTTATTGCCAGAAACTTTGGACTCCATCTTGTGGACTTAGTCAGCTTCAGTAGCAGTGAGCTAACTTCACAATTAAGTTGGAATTGTGGGGAAGAAGGCCCTACAAATAAAACTGTTGTCCTTGAAAGACGGCTCAAACAAACCCGGAATTTTCTCTTCATCTTGTTTATCTCTCTGGGTGTTCCAATCCTCAACATGGGAGATGAGTGTGGCCAATCTTCCGGGGGTTCCCCTGCATATGATGACCGAAAAGCTTTCAATTGGACTGCTCTAGAAACTGGCTTTGGCATTCAGACCAGAGAGTTTATTTCATTTTTGACTTCATTACGAATCAGGAGAAGTGATCTTCTTCAGAAGAGAAACTTCTTGAAAGAAGAGAATATCGAGTGGCATGGAAGTCATCAGTCCCCCCCGGAATGGAATGATCCATCCAGCAAATTTCTAGCCATGACTTTGAAGGCTGATGCAGATGATAGCGAGTCGAGCTCTGAATCTTCTTATGTGGGTGCTGACTTGTTTGCTGCCTTCAATGCTGCCGATCATTCACAGAGTGTTAATTTACCCCCACCTCCGGCAGAGATGGCATGGCTTCGTTTGGTTGATACAGCTCTTCCATATCCAGGATTTTTCTCTGCAGATGGAGATTCTATCCTTGAGCAGGTGGCTGGATTACTCACTTACGAAATGAAGTCTCATAGTTGTGTTCTTTTTGAAGCCAGGAGCCAAGTGGTTGAATCACTTTGACAAAACACCCCCCCCTCCCCCCCCAAAAAAAAAAAAAAAAGAGCACCTTGCCTCCCCCGAAATAAGAACAGAGTAAAAAGAATGAGATCATACATGATTCTTTTCCTTATCATTCAATTTTGTGTGTCATGAGGGAGGTCCTTTTTGCTGTACAATAATGCTCCAATGAAGTCAGGAGATGCAGTGTAAGATGTCATTTCAGAGGCAATAGCAGTATCAGAACATGTAACTATTCTTTGCCCCTATCAATAAGAGCTTCTATTATTGACCTTCCTCAGTGATTTGAATGTTGCAGTCTAAGCGAAAGTTTTGTAATTCCAGTGATTATTCTGCTCAATTTGGCATTTTTAAGGGACAGTTACAGTGCTAGAGGTATGTGTTGCTTCAATCTCTCTTCTATTTTTATTTTTTTGGTTTAACAGTCAGGGATGTTCGGGTTAGATTACGCACACCTCGACTAATCCCTTTCCCGGTCAAAGATAGACTATTTACACCGGAACTAGAAGAGCCGGCCCAATGCTAGGCAATTGAAACATTCGCCTAGTGCCCCCAAAAATTTTTAAATTCAGATTTAATTAAATTAAAATTTATTTTTAGGGATGTTAAATTTATGCAATTAAGTTTAATTTTATTTTTAGGGCCCAAGCAAAATTTTTAGATCGATATTTAATTAAGTCAATTTATTGATTTGTTGGTTATTCTATTATTTAATAGTTTTTTGATAAGTTAAATTAGTTTAAATCTAAAAATTGAGTTTGTTGAGAACTTCTTTTTATTGACAGTGATAACATAAAAATTACTCTAGTGTTGGGTATGAGACTTGAAATTTATTATTCATAAATTTTTTATTGTCAATAATTAGACTAACAAAAATCTAATAAATCATTTTCTTTCTATTAAACCAACGGTTAGCCCTTGAATTGAATGAATGTTATCAGTTAAAATGATATGTAAAAAAAAATAAATATAAAAGTTTAAATAGTATCTTGTCATCTCAGATAGTAAAAAAATAAAATTTAAAGGACAAAAAAGAATGGAAACACAGAATAACAGTCCCATATATAGTTTAGGTCACAATTCATTGCAGCCTGAAAATACACAAAGCCCAAACACAAATGGGAATATATCATTCTGCAGTACAACAGAGAAGAAGAAGAAGAAGTTGCCAATCAAGTCATTAGAACTTAACAAGTGCCCTGGAATCTAAATTCTACAAGGATTTGTATAGTTGAGGAAAAGAAAGACACAGAGTATATTGACTACCATTTCAAATTAATAGCTATATCCAGTACAGCTTCCACTAGGTGAATAGCCTGCCGTTTCTCCTGTTGCTTCAACCTACTTGCAACAGATTCAGGATCAAACCCTTGTGCATCTTGTGCTTCACTTTGTTCAGACCGAACCTCCCGTAGCAAAGCATCAACCTCTCTCACAAAATCTATCCTCAACAGGACGTCATCAACTTCCATTAGTGGTCTTATTGGGCCTTGATGCTGGCAGAAATTGTAAAAAAGGAAACAAAAAAAAAAATCATCGCATTTGAATAACTTG
Organism: Ilex aquifolium; assembly: GCA_951799425.1. Classification (NCBI taxonomy): domain Eukaryota; kingdom Viridiplantae; phylum Streptophyta; class Magnoliopsida; order Aquifoliales; family Aquifoliaceae; genus Ilex; species Ilex aquifolium. Next base: position 3,063,530 of record OX637409.1, on the reverse strand, counting down.
ATCATTACAGAAGAACTATCCAACAAAATGCAGAAAAAACTTTAAGGCTCACATCTAACATTTATATAAATTATTGTCTCCCAAGGTATAGATGGTTCCAGCAGCATTCTAAATTCCAATGATGTGCTTATTCCTCCAATTGGCCTCATTTGTTTTATATAGTAGTAGTACTTCACCAAAATGCGCATCTCTTGCAAGCCACATTTAGCAATTAACATATTGCTCAATATCATCCAAATCTTAAGCCCAGGACCCACACATTGCACCATGATTCCATCATGAGCCTTTTGCATATGAAAATAGCCTTGCAACTAATGGTTATATCTCCTTCAGCTTTCTCAACTAATCTGTCTGGGGTCCACCCTGAGGCTTACAAGACAATTTTCTCTTCTACTCACTAAAATTAAATTATGTAGTGGGAAATGAAGGCTGAAAACTGAAAATATGATCAAATCCTATATGCACAAAGTCCTTTTTTTTGGTTATTTAATTATATGCACAAGTCAATAGCCATAAAGTTGGACAAATGCCCAGATAATCACAAAGAATGAAAATTGTGTCTCTTATGAGGTACCTTATCAATGTCAAATCCAGCTGGAACAAGGATACTGAATGGATCCTCTCGTGGAAAAGTATCAACCATACGCTTTTTGCATGCCTTCGCCCATCCTTCATTGTCAAATCCATCATGCATATTCAACAGATCATTGAGCAGTCTCATTGCAGGAGTGGCCTCCCTTTTCAAAATCTCTGTCTAAAATGATAGGGATGACTTAGACATGGTGATACTCCAAGATATATTATACAAGAAACAAAACTAAAACAAGAAGAAAGGACTGCCAAAAGGTGGAAATATATCAATAATGACCAGGAGCTAGTTTGAATTGTGGACGAAAGCACTAGATTCCTAATTCAATCATCACCACCAAAGTGAACAATTGTCAAGTTGAAGAACAAGAAATCAGAAGTCTTCTAAAAATAGGAAAGTGGAAGGGACAACACAGGTTTAGGGCCTTAAGAGAGCAAAGGGATCAGATAATCATCAGGTTCAGTACCAGAGAAGTGTGGGGGCTTGGGTTCTCTTTGTTTTGTGTTTCATGGGTAATGCCTAAATCAGTTGTGTGGTTGTTATGGTGTTGGAGGAAAGGCTGTGGTACGAGGTGAGTTTTTAAGGTCTGGGTGGCAGAGCCGCTTTCTGTACTATGGTGTACTTGGCTAGAGCAGAATCAAAGGCATCTCCGAAGCGTGGAGGCATCTGCCTTGGTCTTAAAGAGAAACTTTCTGAGACTTTATAGGAAGGTTTTGTTCCGTGTGGAGGACTTTGTTGTTCCATATGGATGTACGAAATAAATTGCAGGTGACAGGACATTTTCCAAGTTCACAAATATGTCGCTCTTATCTTCCATGCTTGGAAGCATATCAAAGAATCCTCTAAATCTAAAAAGATTCTAATATTTAACAGTAAATTGACTATTTCACGTTGTAGCAAACAAAGATAAAACCAAAACATCAACCAAGAATCATAGATTTGAGTATCTGATGCCATGTGAAGCCAAAATCACCATAGCAACATAGCTATGATTTGGAATGTTTTGGAATTTGATAATCATTTGCTCAACCCCTTAAGAAATTCGACAACTTGGTGGCCAACTCTAACAGCATTGTGTGATGAACAGTGCATACCTCAACCCGCCTGTACAAGAGATCGAGACTTCGTACGGCATCCTTTTCATCCTGTTATATTATCATGAAAATCTTGGTTAGTATAGAGGAAGGAAGAGCATCCCTAACTGCAGCCTCCAATAAAGTAAATCTTGAACTATATAAATCTGAACTTCTGCAGTTATTATTAATGTAATTGTAATACAAATAGAAAAGGCAGAAACATAGTTCCAAAAATCCAAATTTTAAAAGAAAACAAGTTATCCTCATCTTGAATCATTGTCAATATCAAAGTCAATCACATGACATCTTCGCGAGGAGACTCACTTAGCAATATGAAATAACGGAAAGAATGCCATCAGGATCTCAGTTAAACAGCATGGATTCTTTGAAGAGAAGAAGTTAGCAGTGTAGAACTATAGCATGTAATTTGTCTATTTTTGGATCAATTGCTTAATTGACCTGTATGTCGCAATTTTTTAACACTTCTAAGGTATTAGTGAACCTCAACACTTCTAAGGTATTAGTGAACCTCACTAAGCTTCTGTTGTTCAAAATCCTAGCGTTTGGGTGCGAAGTTTGATCGGATTAACTTCGCAAATCCAAACTTGGGCTTAGATCCTTAAATTCTATGTACAACAGAAAGAAATTGTTATTTAGGTTGGCATTAGATATGAAATGGTTTTGAAAAACATTCTCAGTAACATGCATTTCACGAATTAGCCACATTAAAATAACAACACTAGCATCACCTCTTGAAAAAGACCAATGTAAACCAGCACATAAATGGTCAAGCTAGTATTACACTAACGTACATCACGCCGAGCGAGGTCGAGGCGATTCCATATGATCATAAGAACAAGTTCGGTGAGTTCGCCTTTCTCAGCAGCTTCCTCAATTTTCTGCACAAAAGGAAGTGAAACAGCAATCACGAACATCAGTTAGGCACATGATGTCTTTAAGTTGAATTCTACTGCTACAGAATTTTGTAGAAAAGCTATAAGGATAATGTTGATATCTGGAAAAAGATAGTGAAACAAGGAATGCTGGCATATTTACAATGAAAAAGAAGAAGTACAAGCCATTGAATGACATAAGCAGCCATATGATGATGGCTTTCTATAATCAAAAGCACCTCCAGTAACTTCTGCTTGCACACTAAAAAGTTTGTACAAAAAGGTGTTGCACAGGATTTAGATAAACAAAAATGGTGTTTCTATGTTGCAAGTTCAAGAAATTCTTGATTCTTTTCTAGTATGTCCGACTCAAATTAAAAGTTAGGTTTATTCTTCTCCCTTTTCCCTTTTTTAAAATACATTAATGCCAAATGAGACTCTCAACGAAAAACAGTATCCTTTGTAACTAGCTAAGGGGACCAACTACCATGAGTGTTCTTTCTCGCCTATTTGAAATGATCAACTTATGAGACAAGATAAAACTCCTATGGGAAAGCAAGCCCATAATTTCCTCTTAGTTTTGATGTCAACATTTTCAAAGCAGGCACCATGATGAAGGCTTGCTACGTGAGCACATCAAAATATACCAATATCAATAAATCGGCCTCCTAACATAGCTATGATGGCAGAGAAGAGGACAAATCCCTTATTTCGTCTGGTTACACAAATGAATAGGGAAGTTCAGAGAGGTTGGGGGGAATGCTTAATACTACCAAGGATAGAAAAGGCAGTGTACTCTGACTTACAATGCACAGGAAATATCTTTTATTGCATAAGAAATTGATCATGAATAGCCTGCATCCGATATGTCATCCCCCACTTGGGTAAGAGCGATACAGTTGGCGCATATTACATATTCTGATTTCAGTTGATTGATAGCCAATAAGAACCATAAAAGAGCAAACCTATTCTTTTGCACATATAATGGGATGAGGTAGGGAACCGACAATGGTCAATGGAAGTAACTCAAATTTAACAACGAAGAAAGCCAGATTGCTAAATCCCAAGCAAAGATACTTTGTTGCCTGTCTTAACATGCACAAACATGGTAAAAGCGTCTGATGGAAATACTTCTTCTTAAATGCTTAGTCCAAAAAAACAATAAATTTTGAGATGTTGGATGTCAAAACAAACACATAAACATACATTCCAAGGCTGCTTTAGTTGGAAGAAATCACACAAGAATAGTGATGTAGACTGGGAATAGACTTAGGGAATGAGAAGAGGATAAGAGGAAGAGAAGAAGGGGGAAGATGGAGATTAGGGACAGAGTAAAAGTCTCAATAACTCAATAGTAAAAGACTGTTCAAAACAAGTACCTTATTCCCCGATATATGGGGAATTCAAAAACCCTAAAGCAATATCCTAAATAAATAATTCAAAACACAGTTTAAGTCTGGAAAGTAAAAATGACAAACGAATCCTAATACCTATGACCACATCTACTTAAGAAAAGAAAATGTCATAGGATGACATAGGGTATTTGCTTTTGATGCCATATCAGTGCTTACCTCTTCCACTTCTTCAGCAGATCTGATAAAGCTTGAAACCAATTTCTTTGCCTTTTGACGTTCTTCTTCAGGATAATCCTTCAACCGCATGCCTATTTCACGATATTCATCAACCTTTCTTTCCTCTTCCTCGTCTTCCTCTTGACGTTTTCGATGCAATTCCTTGGTTTTTTCCCGCTGTCGGGCTTGCCATTCCTATCGTAGACAAACTGAGTGCCAGATTTCAAGGTATACAAAACCAAAAAAAATATTATTGGATTCATCAATTTTTATTTTTTTTTATTCAAGGTCTACCTTGTCTTTGAAAACATCCTCAAATAAGAACCTTGAGTAAGAGAATTGTCAGTGAAACCCTGATTTATATGGAAGGCAATAGGTATGGGATAAACGAGAAAATGTAGTCATCTAATAAATACTCCATATCAAACAGATCACTTCAAACAGGTTATCTTCTACAGCATGTCTTTTATATAGAGGGCACAATCTAAAGTTGATAGCAGGCTCTGCCAAATTGGCAGAGGGACTCAGCCTCAATAAAGGCAATTCTGCTCAGTAACATCAATTAGCACGGCCTTTCTAATGATGATAATCAAAGAATCACTTAAAGCGGCTCATCAATGTTAGAGTAACTAGAATTTGTTTTCTTGCACAGTATAGTAAAAACAAACGCCACAGCAAATATTCAAAATAATTGAAATTGAAAGTGGGTTTTAGTAGCATTGTTTCAACTCTTGACTGATTAAGGATTAGTGTTTTCAAAATCTCTTGAACTATTAACTTATAAACCCCATGTGAGTTCTTCCTAAAGTTGTCACCTCTCTCACCTTGAATCGATTCTTATAATTTAAGTAGATAATAAAAAACATGCACATCATAATTTTTCCATACACAAACCTGCTATCATACTAAAATTCCTAATTATAAACTAAAAATAATATCAAAGGATAAATTTGATTTTATGAATAAATGCAGAAATATTAGCAATAACAGCCGGAATATGTATAATTGTTGTCTCTTGGATATTGGATTACTTTGCAACACACAATTCAACCAAAATAATAAACAGAAAACAAAAACAAAAAACATGGTATATGTAGCACAAAAGTATACATTGAGAAATTGGTGGCATTAGAAGCTAATTCAGGAGTGACCCATTTCATGAACTCTCCAAAATTAAGAACCCTTATACCCAAAACCCTGTGCAGCAAAGAATATCGACTAATCGAACAAAATCCAATCATCATCAACAGAGAAGAGCAGGAAAACAAAAGAAACCAAAGCTAGAAAAACAATTCCTATATGCAGTCACATACGTCATCGTAATACTCTTTTGGAAGCCCATCCAGGTCTTGCTCTTCTATCTTCTTGCTCCGACAAAGTACTAGCAAGTGAAGGCACCAAAAAAATATTAATGAAGAGATTTTTTTTGAGTAAATTACCTTACCAAGATAGTGAAACTTAATTGTAATGTTAGAGACTGACCTGCGATGGGTGGAAATCTGGCCTTGAAATGAGTAGGGCTTAGAGCTGCTGGAAGGGTTGAAGCGGGTCGTGGGGGCGGTGGAAGAGGTGCGCATGTTAGCTGCAACGCCTTTGCCTCCATTTTTGGATGCAAATGACTGCGTGTGAGTGCTCAAAAATCACACCCGAAGGACGAGGGAGGGGTATAGAGCAGAGATAGACTGTACTTTTGGATAAACTACAAAGTAGGCCTCACCAAAAAAAGCCCAAACCCCAATGGGCCGCTCACGGCCAGAAAGCCCAACGGGCTGTCCGGCCTGTGGCAGGACTCTGGTAGCCCGTTAGCCCAATGGATAGGACCTGGGCCTTTTTTTAGGGTCGGGGGTCCAACGGGCCGGCCCATTTAAAAAACTCGTTAACCCTTCTCATTAGCCCAATAGAACATACCCATTAGAAGATAATTTATTTAATTATATTTCATAATTGTATTGTTTATTTGATATTTAATCTGTAACTTTTATAAGGTTGAGACTTGTAAATGATTGACAATTGTGTAAATATCAATCTAGTTAGAATGTACTCAATTTATAGTGATGCAAAATAGTCTCACTCATCAATCAATTTGTAATGCAACATTGTAACTTTATATGAATAATTTTTTTGTTAATTTATTTTTTCATACCAATTTCATGTAATTGATTTCTTTTTGTAATTTTTATATAAAAAAATAAATTTGTCGATATCTTTTTTTTGTATTTTTTTACATAAAAAGTAATTTTTTAATAAAAAATCCGTTTTAGGCCCAATGGACGGGTCATAAGGCCCGACCCATATTTGGCCTAATAGGCTAGTCCACGGGCGGGCCATGGGCCTTAAAAATTTCTAACGAGCGGACTCTGCCCCGTCCGTTGACTAGTCAAAGCCCAGAGGCCCGGTCAAGGGCGGACTATGGGCTAAAAAATTCGGGACCAAACCGGTCCGGCCTGGCCCGTTGCGGAGGCCTACTAAAAAGAAAGGATTTCTATTAAATTTCAATAAACACCCTTACAATTTCTCATAATTATAAGAAGTACACTGCATGCTTTGTCACACGTAGGTGCCCAATTCGGTTTGATAGTATCTGATGAAGCTGGATCCTCGAGTTTGAATATTTATTTCTTCTACCTTAATTTTTTTTTAATCTCAGTATAGATGATTTATCTTTGATCAATTCAAAAAATAAATTAATTAAAATATGTGTAAATTGGCCCGATGACCTCTTATTATAATTTTTAATGGTTATCTTAACGGAGATTGACGATAGGAGTTATGTGTTATACAGATAAATCTTAGAAAGTTTAGGTATAATATATTAAATGTGTAAGAGTTTAAGTGATTAAGTAATAAATTTTAAGAGGTCTGAGTGTAATTTACCCTTTTTATTACCTTTTCCAAATTTCTCTGTTTTTATGGTGTTTCTACTGTGTCGTTCAGACACGCGCACACACACACTCGCCATTTGAGTTGCTAAATTTTTCAATTTTCTTTGCTCAAATTCCTAAGTTTTGATGTTGTTTTCTGCTAAAAATTAATGAATATCTTACACCCCTTACGTTAAATCTATGCAAAAAAACCGTTCATTTATATATTTCTTCTCTTCTCCCTTTTGGCCTTGTTTCTTGATATGGACATGGCTAAGTTTATCATTTTTCTTGCTTGAATTCCTTAGGTTTTGATCTTTCTTTAGGCAAACAAACATGAATATCTGAGCCGAGCCCCAGTAACTCGTCTCGATTTACACATTTACCCTTGCTCTGACCTAGTTTAAGTTTCGGTGGCCAATTGCTAAGAGTCGGCACAAGAGAATAGTCGGCACAAGTCTGAACACTTTTAAAAAAAAAAAAAGATTATTTTTATAGTTACCTTGCCATAAAAATCATCTTGTGAAGAGCTAAAAGGCCCAAAAGATAATAATATTGCTTTTAAAAAACATTTAGAAAATAATTAATCACTACCCAAATGGGGGAAGAAAACATTGTTGGTGATTTTACATACTTATGTCACCAAATCCTTTAAAATGTGGTCTAAAACCTTGGAACTTGTACATCCATAGTTGATTTTCAGAACAAGAATTAAGACAAAATATAGAAGGAACTTGCTCCTCCTGCCAGAAAGAATCTCGATAAGGTAAGGACATGGTCATATAAACAATGTTTCGATTGAGAGAGAGATAACATTCTCAAATAAGAAGTCAAGTGAGATCGTAATTGTAGAGTGAGTTCTGGTTTCCGGTTGGTTCATTCCTTTGTTGATGTTCGAAAGCGTCCTTCATTCTCTATGCTCCTAGCTGCCTAAGGTATTTTGTCTTGGCTTCCTATTTGTTTTAGTTTCTTGGTAACTGATGCACAAAAGTGGATTTATGCACCACCTGTCAAGTAGTTAATATAGGTAATAAATGTAGTACATATAAAGATGAGATTAACACAGGCAGCACAGATATAGAGTGGTTCGGTCAGGGTGAAATAGACCACTTTAAAGGCGGCAACGGTGGCCGGAGGACTTTATTGATAAACTAGTTGAGGGGACAGCATGAGTAAGCTCTAGGTGTGGTGAGGTAGCTTTGAGAGAGATAGTTGTGTGTGGGATGTATACAATTTATAGGCACAAAGCCTTAGTTGAGGCAGTGACGTGAAAGATAGATTACTAGTCTTTTGGAAATGATAGTTACAACTAAGGATAGGTACAACTATAGATAGTCTTCATCTAGGAGAGTGGTTATCTCGATGATTGCTCCCCACGTGCTCTAATATGCCTGAATTCCTTGATCTTTGGACTAGGCTAAACTCTATGAGCTGGGCTTGACCTTCCTTTTAGCTGTGATTCGGGCCTATCTCATTAATTGGGCTTGGACCCAGCTGAATCTGGGGTCATCAGTAATTATGTCTTTAGTTTCTTTTTCGTGTAATTGTTAGCTTAAACTCCAATATCCAGATCCAGAGAGTTTGAAACAAGGACTGGTCGATATTGAAGCTTAGGTTTTCTTAGTATGCTAGTGGTTTTCTTTAATGGGCTGCATCAAATATGAAAAGCTATGTAGAATGTAACATTAAGATGGCATTTAGATAATAAATTTCATAGTGCCTGAGAGATTGAAAATCAAGGGATTGGAAATCACATACATTAAGATCCATGAATTTGAAAATTTGGAAATTTCAGGTGTTTTTAATCTACGCAGAGTAGTCGCATTCATGCTGATTTAGATGAGTTATAATCTTAGCATTCATGTCAATACAAATAAAATAACAAAACCTACTGGTCTAGGATTTGATAAGTAAAGCACAACAATCATCTGCAATCATACAAGCTAAGCAGTACAGCAGAAGCATGTTCTGAAACATTTTCTTGTTCAAAATATGCATCACACCACTGAGAAATCTAATGATTCTAAACATGATAAAGCAGTAATATTTCAGCATACAAGAAAACTAGAAAATATTTAAAAACATGAGCAAACAATTAGAAAAAATAAACATAAAATATGCGCCAACATATCTAGTCCTTCACAGATGAATCCAAATTGAAGCAAGGCATGCTCCTACAGCTCACATAATAGTGCAGCCTCTAGTGTTCTCATCACTGAAGAAATGGGTGAAGTTGTCAGGCCCCGGCATAGGCCTTGGCTGATGATAACCATATGCAGGTGGTGGCATCCTTGGATTATAATGGTCATATGAATGCAGTTCCTCCCTAAACCATCCCGGGTAACGCGGGCTTCTCTGGGGATACCGACCACCATAGCCATGGCTGTTATTGTGTGGGTGATGCCAAAACATCCCTGCAGTGTCCCTTGGAGGCACCCGGTCATGAATGATATGACTTCTGCTATGGAGTCTGCAATAAGGATCCCTGCATATATGATCATCAAACTCTCTATCTCTTGGGGGTGGCACATAATCTTCAACCTTATGACCAACAAAATCATCCTCATGAACACAACAATCTTGATCTAGTTCTGTTCTCTTATGACGAACATTATCGTTGTCATTGGCAGCACATTTTTCTTTATCTGAACATTTGTCTGGGCCAGTTTGTGTGTTCTTGAAATGTCCCTCACCATTGTTATTGTCATTCATGGGCTCCTTGTTGTAGAACACAAGTTCTGCATTTTTTCCCATTTTAGCTATCATCTTAATGAGCATCCTAGGGTCTACCTTGCCTGTAACAGAGACCAAATTCTTTTCTGTGTCTGCCGAAACCGAATAAACCCCTAGCACAAGAATAACTAACATGAACAAATGCTTAAAAAAAATAATGGAATTAATGAGAGGAAATTTAAAAACAATCAAGCTAGAAAAGAGTACCATTGATTTTCAATAACCCCTTCTTCAATTTTCCAGGGCATACCTTACAACAATTGATCTTCACTTTCAAAACACAAGTCTGCAAGAAATTCAATCCAAAAAGATATTAAAAAAGAGGTCAGTCAATGAGATATGTGGGAGGATCAGCGATTGGCCTAATGGCTACCGCACCCCGCCGTTGGACCGTTAAGTCGCGGATTCAAACTTCACCGCCCTTTTCCAAGTAACCGTTTCAAATGGTGACCAAAGAAAAAAAAAAGAGATATGTGGAGACAGTTTAATATTGTTAAACCTATATGAACACAATGAAAACTACTACTTACTGGATCTAAAGCATGATCATCCATAGAAATTTACTTGATAATAATCAAAGTAGTAACGGATTGATCCTCTGTTCTTCAAATCTGTTAAAGAGAGAGCAAAGAGAGTCAATGGTATTAGTAATTTCTTAGGAGAGGGAGAGAGAGAGAGAGAGAGACTAGAGGGAAGTGTATTGAAGGTGGAAAAACTTCAAGCAAGATTGAAAAGAGTAAGAGCACATGATCCAGCTGCATCATTGTAAGTGTTGAAAACAATCTAGGGTTATTTTTATTAATCAAAAGAGATTTAGATTTCCATTAAAACAGTCCATAAATTTTGGAATCACCCCCAAAATATAGAAAGTTGACATGCATGATATGTACAGTACTACACATATTTTTTGGTAAGTGTTAGAAAAGAATTTGAATGTTAGAATACACCAAGCATTTTAATGTAATTATCTTTTCAAAAAAAAAAAAATGTAATTATTTTTGTATTACCCAATTTTAAAATAATAGTATTCAAAACATGTGCTCTCTCTTAATATAGTATTGTTGATCTCGCAATGAGAATAGATTTACCAATTAATTGTCTATCACCTAATTTTTATGCACCGCGCACCTTTTTTTTTTAATAGATTAAATTTAAAACCCTTTTAATTTGAGTTTGATTTTTTTACTTGGTTATTTTTTTTTTTTTACAATGCAAAGAAAATCAAAAACGAATTGCGTAAGAATAGCTCATCATCCAATAATTAATTATAACTTTTAGTGTCTTATTAAATTTTTCTCGTTTAAATATTACTATTTTTCTCTATATTTTTTATTCATGTTTTTTAAAATTTAACATGCATGAATTTCTATTTACATTACTAAATTTTCTTACATTTTTTAATAACATCTCATTTGTTTTTGAAAATTAAACATGCATGAATTCTTATTTACATTTGCTCCAAAAAATAGTTATTTTGCAATGGAAAAAAAAAAAAAACAAATATCCGAATTTTTTATACCACTAAGAGTGCATAACTTTTAAATATTTTGTCCAAAACATCGTTGAAGACGGTCAAATTCAACTTAATAGGAATTTTATCTAACTCATAACCTCCACCTCTTGCTCTATCGAATTTGATATTATTTTTAAATAAATATTTTATAATATTTAGTCATGATTTAATATATGTATATTAGTATATTGAATATGACTGGACCTCGTTTAACATTTTCGCCTAGGGACTCTATACATATCGAGCCGTTCCTGGCAGAACTATGAACTATTTCAGAAATTCTGAGAAGTGCGGGTCAAGTAAAAGATAAGGGAGACAAGCAGATGTGGAGATCTGATTGCTAAAAATGGTGTACTTAATCTTGATGATCTATGTGTATTTACGATTTATATGTACTGTATTATTGAACAGTAGCAGAAAGATAGTGTGGGTATGAGATACTCTATGGTCTTGTTTGAATTACAGTAATCCTAATTAGGAATGAACACCTCATTCCTAGTCCTAGTAAAGGGACACATGGATTTTAAATATTGTAGTAATACATTATTTAGTATTTTGTATGGTCAATAATGTAGTATGAGAATGAATATCTATTTCATTATAGTTTTTAGTAACGAACTTTATTTTAGGAAGGAACATGATTTTAGGAAGAGAGATTGACTTTAGGAATGAGCTAAATTTTGGGAACAGTTTGATTTTGATTTTTTTTTCTTTTTTAGAATGCCCAATTAAGTTCGGTATGAGATTATTACCATTGATGATGGGTTTAAAATTCCCCACCATCATTGGAAATTTGATTCCAATAGTGATCTTATTCCCGATGTAGATTATTGATTCATTAACTATCCAAACATGGTAATTCATGGATTTAGGAATATGATTATCATTCTCAATCAAGATTATCATCGTATTAGGTGCCTAAATTAATAAAAAGGAAAAAAATTATGTGACACCACCTTGTAACATCGAACATTTTAACTATGATACCATCTTGTAACAGTCCAAACAGATTTTTTAACAATTTAAAAAAAATGAACAAAATATGAATTAACACAGACATCCAGTGATTAATTTCGTCTCACATAATCGGTTCCATGAACGTAGAACCCCCCTTGACTATAAGGGAGGCATAGGCATTTCGATCATTGCGAGACGCGCAAGAACTTCGATTCTTTGAATATGAGGAGACGTTGTCAATTTGTCTCTTTGAATGGGAGGAGACACAAGAAGGCCGACCGTAGGGCGAGACCACTAAATAACTGCCTAGGGTCCCAAAGTTTTAGGAGCCCCAATTAAATTTTCAGTTTTATGTTCTGAGACTCCTTTAAAATAACTAAGTTTAGAGGCCCAATATTTTTTACAACATTCTAAAAAAGTTTATAATATAACAAAATCTTTTAAAAAAACCTAAATAATTTGCCTTCTTACGACTCTCTCATTATATCTATCTCTATCTCAAGACTCTAATCAATTTATTCATCACCATTTGCATCTAGTTAATTGTATGATCTCGTCCGATTTCAAAATCTCTAGTAAGTTAGAACTAAATAGCACCATAACTATTTATAAAATATCTAATAGTTATACATTATATTTCATATGATTATCCTAAATATTAATAGAAGCCTCATTTAAAATTTTGAGCCTCAAACTCTGTTAGGCGGCCATTGACATCAATTCATGCCATATTCTGAATCAAAAAAGAGGCTGAGAAGACTTAGGACGAGAATCAAGAAAATTAAAGTGTGCTATTAATTGGACTTCTTCATATGACGGCATATACATTTACTCCTATCCTATGAAACACAGATACGTCAAGGATACTTCATTCTTTCATAGGTTCAATACATGTAATTATAATAATCAACTCGTCTCCTTCTCCTTCTACAACGTACAATGTTGTTGAAGCTTTGATAGATGCAAAGTATATTGTTTTAGATTGTCCTTTCTAATAAAGATTTCTATCCAAAACTTTCCTTATATTTTTCTGGATATTAAAATATCAATTATATTGTTTTCATCATTAAGACTATAATTAGTTATGGTCTTACAATTTCCTTTCTCGTCTATAAGTATGTTTTTTATTTAAGTTTTAGTTTCATTGCTAATTGAACATTAGGTCATGATCAAATTGTCTATATAAAAATTTTTTAGAGCCATTTTAAGTGTTTCCGAAAAAAATGATTTTTCCTTGGATGCCCTTAAATAACCGTTATTTTTTGCTTTTCCTTGATATTGATAAAAATTATTTTGCCCAAAGAGTTGATGAAAAAACTACTCAATAAGGCCGAGTCCAAACAGATCATGCTTCTTTCCTTTGAAACCAAAAAAAAAATGAGGTTTTAAAGCAACCCTGAAAAAACCCAATGCATCTCTGTCTCATATTTGACCCCTTTTCCTGGGAATGAGTACTTCCCAATTTGCATTTTGCAAGCTAAATACACTAAAAACTTGAGTTTCTTCGTAGTTTCGAGTGAAAATCTATCATAAAACATTTGCCTGTAGTTTCGAGTGAAAAATCTATCCTAGTAGTGCACATTCAGGAATACTTGAAGTTAAAATTTTTTAGGCACGGTCCATTTAGAAGAAACAGCTACATCCGAAACTATTGAGTTGAGATGTTCATAAAATACATGGATTCAAGACTTGTAGTACAATTTTTAGCCACCCCGAGCTTCTCTTCTTGTGGCGTCATGAAGCAGTTCAATGTCAACTCCATCTGGTGGCAACTGAACGTATCTCACCACTGATCCTCTGATGAAACAGTTCCTCACTGAAAGCTGCAATGGGCCAAGAATTAATATACACACCCCAACATACTTCTATCAAAAGAAAGAAAATGCAGAAGGTAAAAAAGACAGACAGTGGGCTATTTACATACATTTGTGTGCCATGCTGTGTTTTCAGTACTCTTGTTTCCCATTGTTTTTGTTGCAAAATTGCAAGCTTATGAGAAATAGAAATCTAAGGACTTTTTTTTTGAAAAATTCTTATCATCGGTATGTCATCTACATGCACATATTCAAAATCACCATAAAAAGTCGTGTGCAATAAGCAGGAGAAACAATCAACCACAATATTTCCAAAATCAATAATGCCTTCCACTTCCAAGGAAAATTATTGTGAACAATGTAGTGACATGATGAAGAAACTCTTGTTCATATTTCCTTAATAGCACAATTTCAGCTGAAAATGAAAGTTGATTGTCTAGTATTGAGAAGAGAAAAAAAAAAAAAAACCCCCACAAATCTCAAGCCTTTGCAATAAAACAGAGAAATCAAAGACATTCATCATTTGTACATTAGCCCCCACGTTTAAAGCTTAAACTCCAATGACCTGAGAGTACTAAACTCCAATGACCCGAAAGTACTCGCACAATAGTTTTGTGCTTCTTGAAGAATTTATGTCTTTTTTGGTCGGGGTTGGTAGGTGGGAGAGGGGGTTCTCTGGTTTTTCCTTTTTTTCCTGTTGTTTTTGTTGGGTTGGGGAAGGAGGAGCTATCGAACTCTGTTGCTTCAAAAATAGCTTAGATTCCCCTCGAGACCACAAGATAGTCACAAGTATGGGTACATCTTGATGAGGGGGAGGGGGAGGGCAAAGAGAGAGGGAGAAAACCAATACATTAGAGAAAAGCTCAATCCAACAAATTCCAACTCAACGTAGCTAAAAAATTTAAAGATATGATTTTCTCCAGCTGTTTATGAAAGCAACACTACCAGCATTACCAAACAAAATGCTATTTGAAAGCCAAGATTGATGTCAGTTTTTACAAGCAAATGGCGAACAATGAATCAAAGATGTGAACATCATTTTGGAACAGAAAAAGTCCTCGCAAGTTTCATTACAATTTCGTACCCTCAATCACCATGTATTAAAATTTCGGGATGCAAAAATCTGTGAACCTTGAACTAGCACCCACATATCTTATCAAGAAGTTCCTATCAACACCATTAACAAGAAAGCTCCATTGCCACAATAAACCTGAACCCACCCTAGAAATTCAAATTATAATCACCTAACAATATTTTGGTATACAAATTAATGTCTCAATTGAACCTTGACAGTATTCACCTGAAAACCAGTAAGTTTAAACTCTTTTTCGTTTGACCCAAAAAAAAAATAACTTTTTGCCAAAAAAGGACCTGATAAAACCTAGAGTTAATTGCACTAAAAGTCCCCAAATTATAAAGTGTCTAATTTTAGTCCCCAATATTTCAATTGCATTATTTTGGTCCTTGAAGTATTGAATATACTTCTATGTGGTCCATCAAACAGACAAAATCTGAATTACTGTTTTTTCTCATTAATTTATCACGTGATACCTAAATTTGAGCCATGACCAAAAAAAATATAAAATCTAAGTATGAGCAAAAAATAATGAGTAACTTTTGGTTCACCAAAATTTGGATAGTTCTTGACAAAAAATATGTAATATGCGTAGTTCTTTGACCAAAATTTAGGTAAAAATTTGGTCAAGAGTTATCAAAATAATTTTTTTACGTGAAAAATTTATAATAAAAAATTGTTAGTAATCTGGACGCTGTCTGCTTGAGAAACCACATAGAAATATATTCACTATTTCAGGGACTAAAATAATGTAATTGAAATATTGAAGACCAAAATGAGGCAAACCCCATACTTTGGGGACCTCCATGTAATTAACCCTAAAACCTAAACCTAAACCTAAACCCTACATTTAGCATTGCATATCTTGATATCCAGTACCTCTAAACTCCTATTATGCCCGTAACTACAAAAAAATACTAAAAAATTAAACATAAAACCCTAGTTTTCTACATCACAATCACCTAGACTCTAACCCTTCAAATTGCATAAAAGAACTAAACTATCCAACACTGTTTGACAATGAAAACAATGAACGAATCATAGACAAACAATCTTTATGATGCAGTATCCGAAAACAAACAAAAAAATAGAAAAAAGTTCTAAAGGGGGAAAAACCCTAAAGAAGTTTGAGAGGTATTAAGAAGTACCATATGAGGGTACTTGTCTTGATCGACAACCCTGGTGTTCTCGAGCTTGATGTTGAGGTACTGATCAACTGAATGCAAGGTGCCTCGAATGGCCAAATCGTTCTTTAGCTCCACAGTCACTTCTCTTCCCACCAAATCTTTGAAATACGAGAAGAACAACTGCAAATAAAACAAACCCAGATAATTAGAAAGAACAAAGTGAAAGATTATCGATAACCCAGTAAAATAACTTGACAGAATCGACGAAAAGTTGGAAGAAAACACAAGGAAAGTTAGATAAATATGAGGATTTCACAGATCAAAATTTTTAGGGAAATAGCAGAAGAAAGGATTAGAGATGAAGGTAAAGAAAGATTCAGAAGGGAAAGTTGGGAAAGACGATTACCATTATTTTTTCTTCCTGGAAATATCTGCCTCTTTCTTCCTTGTTCTCTCTGTGATTCCCAGTCGAGGTCGAAGCTTAGGGCTAATTGGATGTAAAGGACTTGTAAGTATTACGAACAGCGTTGAAATATACATTTTCTTAACGACTTAAAATATTTACCAAAATTGACCCTAACATATGATAGTGTGTCATTTTAATTTGAGTTCAATTTATAATTTTTTGAGAGTCGAGTTACAATTTGTAAATGTCCAATTACAATAATTTCTTTGGTTAATTCCGCTAACAAAAGAGACCTCAGTCTACTAATTTGTAAATGTCTAAATATTTTTTCAGGACCTCAGTCTACTAAATTTTATTTTGAGTACCTTAGTATTATCTTTCTAATTAAATAACAGGTCAATTGTCATCCTTAAGAATAAGACGGGTAAGTAAGTTAATCTTGGTGGGTAAGGCGCTCTTTCAATTCTAAAATAATTGACGGATCCTCCAATCTTTTTAAAAAGTGAAGTTCGCTTCGAGTCATCAAATTTATCTTATTCACAAATTTTAGCACAATCATTTCTTTATGGATTTCAACTTATGTTAAAATTGGAGGAGAAAAGTCCTTTTGCAAGACACTTTTATGTTGGTTTTCTAATAAAAAAGTAAATCGAATCATTTATGATTTTTAGACTTTGATAATGACCAATTGTCATATAATTCAAGGGAAAAGACAAAATAAAATAGACTTAACCAAGAGCGATTTTTTTTGTTAATTGTAACCGATATCTCTCAAAATTTAATAAAAATAATATACGACATTCTTGAGGGTTTTAAAATTACTATCAATCCCTTTAAATCGTAAATATACAATAATGTAGTATCACATTAATATCGATGATACTCTGCTCTCTAACTTAAATCAAGAGTGGGGTAATCCGTCCCTTTTCTACTCGTTTTTACATCTGTCTATGTTGTATGGTTAAGGGTTAACCATAGCATGCGTTTGTTTGCTATTTGTTGCTCGAGGAACTCAAACTTCTATTGACGGCACGGTATTGATTCATCTGTGTCGAGGAACTCAAAACTCCTATTGACAGTATTGATTCATCTGTGACTGTTGCTTCATTTTCTTCTCATTTCTCCGCCCCAGCCATGTTGGCTGCTGCTATCCCAGCTCACCTCAGTCAACTGACTTTGGACCTAAGAGTGAAGTATCAAGCCCTTTCTCTGTTCAAGCAACAAGCAAACTACCTCCTAAATCCCAACCCACCTTGTTTGTGTACTGAAACAACTATCACTTCCTTAAAGCTAACGCTGAAATTACCGCTCTCCATTATAATATACGAAAATCCAAGAAAGAGAATAGCTTCACAATATATTAAAAAACTGCCATGAATTATACACACCGAAGCAGTATCTCAACTAGAGGAAGAAGTTGAAGCCTATGCACTACCAAAGAATGAACCTGCTAGAATCGATTGCATAAGATATGCCATCATCGCTTACTGGTTTTTCTTAGCAAAACAGCATTCCATTGAAAAAGAGGTACTTCAAGACCGAATCCTGCCCCTTTCTTATTACACCTTGGCCATGGCGGAGAGGGCCATTTGTTTAAGTTACTGTGTTCGTAATGGTCGACAATCTAGCTACATAGTGACTGAGCTACTGCTTCAGAGACCGGCAAACAGTTTTACAACTCACAGGCAGATAGAAAGACCATCGTTCATTACCTCAAATGCAATATGACAACAAACAGCAGCAACATGTATCATTGTTAAGGTTAGTTGGTCAACAATTTGTATCTAAGTCCACAAATCTGATCAACCATACATCTACAACGAAGTCAAAGAGAAGAACAAGCAAACTAAAAATTACACGAAAAGTACAGACAACAATTGAACCACTAAATTTACAACCCCATCAGATTAGAAAAAGCGAACAACCCAAAAAGATCCTAAACCTAGAAAAGCTTTCAGCTAATTTTTCTTTTTAAGACTGCAAAGCGAATGTGACAAGCAATGTTTATTAAATCCTTTGCTTCACCCGTCTTCCGTTAACATCACTGCCATCCAGAAATGCTTCATTCCCATACTTGGTGGTAATGACTGAGTGCTCATTCATCCTAGCCACATATTCCAAGAGTTCAGTCAAAACAGAAGGACAACTTTCTTTCAAGTATCCAAAACCATCCGTCTGCATCACAGCTGGGAAAAGAAGAAATTGAACAAGCATCAATTGATTATTCACACAATTTTTTTGAGACATTTTAAAAGCAAAAATAAAAAAATAGTTCATCTCCTATTCGATTTTGGCCATCAACTACCAAATTTCCATCTAACCAACGTTGCTAATTGCATGCTCCTTCTGGAAACAACTTCAACTTTTATTTTCTTCCTGATGATGAATTGTATTAGCAGAAAACAAGAATGCAGAAAAACTTTCTAAAAAAATATCTGAGGCTCTAAACAAACTGAGTAAGAATTTTCAAGCATCCTGATTAAGGGTGATAAACCACCAGGAATGTAGATCATATGAGTAGGCAGAATCAGCCATGTTACCCTGCACTTATGTCACCCCTAGACAACAAATTCACAAACCCACATGAGGACACATGATAAATTATGCAGCCCGCCCCCAAACAATTTCAGATGAGGACCCGTCCCCAAGAAGTCGGTCATCAACCACTCCTAGTAACTGATTTGGTTTCTTCCAGTTACCAAGTAAATTACAACTACAACTATTACTACTACTGTTATTATTATTTTTGTTTTGGAAGAAAATCAAAAGAGAAACTAGGAATTGAAGAAAGGACGCTTCCAGAAAACTCCTCAAAGCAGATTCTTAAGATAAACAAATTATTCCTTGTCAAGCATCAAATATTTGGTAAAAAAAAATCATGAAATATAAAAGGTTAAAACTGGGCAAAATAAAAATCACCTCGGAGATTTTCAGGATTTGCAACGAAATCAAGACAAACTGATTTCAGCTGAAAACAGTGATGCTGCTCAGCTAGGGCCAATGTCGTTGCAACAGTGTTTATAGCAACATCCTCACATAGATTACCCTCACAGAGTAACCTGAGCCTATCTAAACCATAGCGATCAGCAGCTGCAAGCAGGTGCTGAGACATCAAAGTAGATGCCCACTTGGAGTTCATACCAGTAAGCTCTTCCATGTCAGGCAGTGAATCCCAATATATAAAATGAAGTAAAGCCTGCACCAAGATATGGGGGAAAAAAAGCATTCACACTAGTCAACTTTAAGCTAAGAAGCAAATCAAGATCATTACTTTAAAATTAAATTCAAAACAAACTTTACCAAAGCCACAGATTAACTTGATGGACAAAATACACTGCCCTACATCATAGCAATCCACATGAATAGAATAGAACATAGGCAAATAAAAAAAAATAGTGTGGCACCTGCATGTTAATGGAGCATGCACATCTAATGGAAGACTATAGTTATCAGAAATACACCTAAAAAATTGCCCACATAGTAAGACCACTGTTACCAGGATCGTGGGTCGCTTTGGTACGTAGTACGGGAATGGGTACATGGTACGACAATTTTTTTGGTACGCGGTACGATGGGGGTAGGTTTAGCTGATACGATATTTTAAATCGCAATTCGTTTTGGAATTCTTATGTAGATTGTTTTCACTACTATACAACATTATATATTACAGAACATTCATAAATACTAAGTTAGTTACCATTTATCTTATAGTTGTGCTTGATTTTCTATTATCTAAACAATATATAATTATAAATCTATATACATGTAGTCCATTAATATGTATTTTATATATGTGCTACATGTTCTAAAGCGAATTGATTTAGTATTAGTATTATAATTTCGAGTCGTCCATTTTGGTGATCTGGATCGCGAACCCAGCTCGTTTGAGATCGATGTATCCAGATCATGGGTCATTAAGGGTTTAACGAATTGTGGTAACCATGAGTAAGACACACACCGCGACAGAGCAAGATGCATGCCAACATGATGAAGTTCATTTGGACACATTTTGTTATACACTATTGAGCCTAATCTCTAATGTAAGCAAATATAATTGCCACACAGAACTCCTGGAAGAGGCAGATAATAAGAATGATAAATACAAAAATGTCAGTGTTGTGGTTGTTGTATTTATAATGGTCTATCAAAAATATGGTATTTCTTATTTCACTTCTCAGAACGGCATACAATGTAGTCATTTAATATTTCACATGAAGTTGTACGTCCATTATTAAAATTTCCAAAAGCGGTAACTGCAGAAACCTAGCCAGGCAATAACCCCGGTCGATCCCAAGTTAAAAGGCAGCCAAGGATAAAGTTAACAGTACCCGAGGACATTCAAGGATTCTTCTGAAAAAATAAAAAATTATTTTCAGCTGAAGAAATACACCTCATCTGTGCATGTAATGATTCCTAATTTTGGTCCAAAACAAACATAGACCTTCACACAACAAGTCCACCTTTAACTAGAAAGCTAACATTGCTCCATTCCACCACACATATTCCAGACTACAGATGAAATCAACAAATGTTCAAGTTGGTGCAGGTTTGTACAATCAGCTGAGCCAAGCTCCTGAAACTAAAACAAAAACATCTAAAGCAGCGGCAACATACCTTACGTATCCAGTTGCCCCCCCCCCCCCCCTTTAATTTTCCTTACTCAAACTTTCATAGCTAACATAACACTTGCGCTTGAAGAATTAACAATGGGGGGGTAGTGCACACGTGGTACTCGTGTGCAGATAGGAAGTAAAAAAAGAAAGAATAGGAAGATATTGGAGTAGATAAATTTAGGCAGTTATTAGGAGATACACGTGGTTAAGTGCAGTTGTTAATGCAATTAAAAAAAGTTATGTATGATTAAAATGGAAACAATAAAATAAAGGGTGTTATAGACATTTTTGCCAGGTGCACACCAAATCCACCCTCCCTCTTTATTAATTCTATATATTAAGAAGTTTCCAATGTTACAAAAGCAGGAGCCGTCACACGATTCACATAAAAGGAGGCAGTATGTTTATGACAGCTTTCGTTAATCCAACTGAGCAAATTGCTTGCTGTCCACCAATAACATAGTTGCTTTCCCAAGAATCATAGAATCAATTTTGAAAAGGTCCAAAAACACAAGCAAATCAGCAGAAACCCAGAGCTTTTTTCTGTCTCTTGTCATGCCAGCATTATTACCTGCACTGTACTTCTGGTTCTAATACTTTCCTAAAATCTAGTTAAAATCCTACCGGCCTTTCTGCCTATGACAACTAAGAATGCAGCCTAGCAAGTGACCAGCCCCTGGAGTCCAACACACAAACAGACCCCTTCCTGTCATTCCCAAGAGGCGCGCAACCCGGCTCTACCAAAAAGAAGCCAGAAGAACCTCAATTTCATGTTGCTATCATGGTAGAGACTAGAGAATATTCAAACCAGAAGTCTTACAAGTTCTTTTAGAAAAGAAAAGCATGTACTGAAAATTCACTATATTAGCAAAACAATTACGAGCTAATCATGCTTAAGCTGAATGAACACGACAAAATAATTGATGTGAGTAAGGCGCTTCTGTCAAAATTCTCCAAACTCGGCAATATTGTCAAAACCAACACGTGCAAAACACATTTGCTAAATTTTGGCAACATTCTAAATGTTATATATTTCAAAAATCATACTGCTGAAGCAATAGAGCATGCAAAACAAGTCACTTCTATAACAAAACTAACAATAGGATCCAGGGTGGGTCATTATCTTTCAGGGATAATAGGTTGCACTAGCAGGTAACAGGTATAGCAATAAAAATGACGTTCAAGAACATACAATGACAGAGAGAAGGGAGAGAAGTGTAGAAAACCATGAAGAAGAAGGAAATGCACTAAACCTTAAAAACAGGAGCCTCCATGTCCTCTACACTTATAAATTGTGTATTTTGATCCTTCATTGGACCAAAAAGTTGAGCCCTGAACACAGGCGAGCGAGCCGCAAGTACCAACTTGTGAGCAGCAAATATTTCCCCATTAACTTCAAAACTTACATCAGTGCCCTCTCCACTTTCCAGCAGCTGTCCAAAATGCAGACCAATGTCGGATGGTGGTACTGGTATACTATATATCTTAGGGCCCTCTGTGTGGGACCTAACTACACCAACACTACAGTTAACAACAAGGCAATCATCTTTCAGGTAGTCTGATGTCTCTAAAGCAGTTCTTTTGAAAAACCGCTTATAACCCCTGCAGCATACAACAATGGAAACCATTATATCATATTATATCAATCATCCACCCTTGAATAGTGTATCCTTGTCACTAACCAAACAACATGCATACAATATTCCCATATATCTCAATAGTGTCTTAAGAAGGTTTCATGTTTCCACATGAACACTAGAGAATGCTTCTTTCCTCATAGAACACCATACCATAAATTCAGTCATCTAGTAATATAATGAAGAATGTATCCAGTCATTACAGAACTCGTAAAGTCAGACTCTTATATTCTTCAAACAAGTTAGGCAAAACACTTGAGGTCAATTTAAAGAAGACCTTCAAAAAGGGTAAAAACTCAATAATCTATGTCCATGGTATTGAATAGTTGTCCCAATCAGATATATTCTAGCGACTAGCAATGGTAAGGAATTCTTTAAAAATTCAATTGATAATTTACTATTAACACAAAACACCCAAAAAGCTATATTTGAACAAATAAGTACCAGCCACAAATTCGCTTTTTTGTGAAAATCAAGTTACATTCAACAATGTAACCAATTTATTTTAAATGAGGTCGTCAGTACAAGAAAACTGCCGGAGTCTGGTATAAACCGGTACACCTATGAAACCAACAATTGAACAGAAAGTAAAGGTAAACTAGGTGATCAAAGAAATTTAGCCCCAGGAACAGAATCACAATTCCAGTGGACAGGGCTCCCAGGCAAGAACATTTAAAAGCAAGGCTCGCCTGATTAACCGTGAAACAAACATCACAAGAAAATATCACGCCATTAAAAAAGATATCGATAACAAGAATCATACAAGATGCCTAAAAAAGGCCACCTAACACGAAATGGGATAATAACTGCAAAGTGCAAACTTCATAAAATCAAAAGTTACCACATGCTTCCTCGGTATTTAAGTGTGTAAGGCCCACTCTCCAACGCTCTCCCAAAATGGGTATGAACCTTATGCCTCCCTTTCCCACTCTGATCCACAAGCGTCAATTCGAAAAGCGCCCTAACATCCGTACCTTCACTGGCAAGCGCAATGAACACAGAAACATACGTCGCATTGTCCTCTATGCTCTTCCCGTCCGGATAAAAGTAGATAGCCCAAGCATACCCACCGACCACGAACACATCGGACGCCATGTACTTCCCAATCCCAATCCCCTTTGAAAGCGAGTACCCATTGATCCTGAACTCATGCGAACCAGTCACTGTTTCGGAGATCGAAGTCGATGTCGTGACCGAAGGCGTTGACGGTGATGATGATGAGGGCTTGGAGGTTTCTCTGTAAACCCTTCCCATGCCCACCATACACAACGATTACGAATGATACGGCACTAAAATTTTCCCGAGAATTTATTGAAACCAAATCAATTCTAAAATCCGATGGGGTTTGGAGTAATCGAGATGAAATCTCAATTGTCAATAGATCTAGCTAGGGTTTATTGGAACCTTTACGAAGAAATTGACTTGGTTGGAGTTCGAAAATATGGAGATTCTGGCGAGCAGATATTAGGTATCCGTTAATTAGCAACAGTTCAGAGATCTTCGAAGGTGAATTTCTAGGGTTTCGGTAAAGTGCTATGAATACATGACGAGCAAGAGAGAGGGAGAGAGAGAGACGACACGCACTGACGCACACGATAAATTATGATCGTTGGTGAGTTAAATGGTCTTAATATTAACATTCAATTGGCTCGCTGATGGTACCGACGGCTTTTCAAAGCTGGTGGATATTACAAAAACGTCCCCCGTAGTTTCTGATAATTGCAAAAAAATCTATGTGGTTTGATTCCTCGCATGAATGGAGACAACTCAACTGGCATTTATCAATAAGTAATTTGTCCCTTACTCAAATACCTCACCTAGTTACAAATGTTTAGCAGCAAAAAGATAGATGAGGTTTGGTTTTGACGAAGATGAATTTAGAACAAAAAGAATGGTGTTTTGATAGAGATGGTTCGAAAGAGTTTCAAACCACCCACCCCCACCTAATAATTGGTAGTTCGAAATTGAGATCCAGACCTCTATCTGACAAACTAAGCCTACACCATCTCCGATCGCCTCCCTTTCTCTTTTGTTTTTTTCTCATTATATCCAACTTTATGAAATAAATTTGGTCAAATTTTAATTTTTCTTCAATTTCTTGACAACCAAAGCTAATGGGACGAGTTTTAAATGATGGTATTTCTCTTTTTCTTTAATATACTCCCTCTCTCAATCCACGAGGCAAAATAGATGTGATGAACACTACAATTATCAAAAATAAATTTTTCTAGAAGTATTCTAATTTTCTTTATTTGGGACTTGTTTTGCGATGTTCATGTAGTAATAGTAGTAGCACTCGGGTTTTTGGCCTTGGGGTGGGTTGTTGGGGACTGAGGTGTGTTGGTTATTGTGATTATACATGTTGATTCCCAAATAAAGGCTCAAGGAGAGAAGATGATCTGACAATGATCGACGAGCACTTGCACAGAAGTCGAAAACTGAAAGGACTTCGATGGTCGATCCTCTGATCATAAAGATAGAAAATGATTGATATGGAAGAAATTATTCACTTGGGAAAGTGATTACTTACCTTGGACGTAACTCTCTACTCTCCATTATAAGCCCACACCTTGTTATCATAGGAGTCTTGTAACTACTTTTCAAATGAGGCAGTAAGGAATGTGGAATCGACTTCCCCAAATATTCAGAGCTAATTTGAGCTAACAAGAGGGTATATAGGCGAACTACCTAGGGTTAAAGTTTGGTTTTCACCATTGACCCCACCCCCTTGTGCCTTGCTCGTAACTGATAAACACATGCTAGTCACGTGCTTATTTTTAGCCAAATTTTCCTCCATCAGTACATAATTAGTGGTTGTGTGAGTTATGATAATGCAGTAGGGTGTAATTTGGATCATGATTCAGATTATAATATATAAAGTGTGTGCTAATGGTGTGATGGTAATCCTGGTGGCAATGATGCAATCCAATATCAGAAACTCTAATAAGGGAACTACTTAAAGGTGTTAGTAATCAACAGGGATGCAAGTATAATTTGTCAAATTTCAGCCATGATGCCCACGGCAGTGTTGTGAACATTGACGGTAAATGCAAGACGTGTGGTGCCTTGTGGAGGAATAATAATTGAGCCGACTTTCTGGAATTGAGTTTGACTTTTGTTTTAAATAAATTGAATTTGAATAATTTTTTAAATTTGTTTTGAAAATGAGCTTAAAAGACTTGGGTTGAACTCGCCAATGATTCGTTTATATGTAAAATAGTCAAGTTATTCAGGTTAAACTCGAGGTCAACTTGTTTTGGGCTCAGTTCGGGCACGGTTTATTTTCTAAATGAGTCCGAACTTGAATAATTTGTTAAGCTCGTTTAGAAAAACGAACTCGACAAATTCGATTCAATTATTAACCCTAACCATGCTGAATCTGAATATTTAATCATAATAGTTTGTTTGTAATAGAAATAATAAAAAATATAGGAATTAGAACTCTAAGAATAAAACGATTATTTCAGAAGGAAAATAAAAAGACTTAAAAGCATGGCGTTACATTTTTGGTAAACTAGATCTCGCTATCGATCCCACATTTTTTGATGTGCAAATTCTTATGGGTGGTACAGACTATGAATATTTAGAGGTCTAAGTTTCAACATTTTTTGTACTCTTAAGGTTCAATCACTCTTATTTTTCAAGGGACATGTTCTAAATTCATTTGAATTACAGTGACCAATATTCAAATTTGAAAGAATAATCGATGTAAACTTGTACACCCTATAAAAAAAAGGCAGAGTATACATGTGAGACGTGTGTCATGTGTGTGTCAATTAGGTGTGGGACCCAATGGGTTAACCCGGAATTTACTCTTATTGTGAGTTCTTACATTATCTACCCTTCTCTCCCCCCCCCCCCCCCCCCCTCTCCCCCACCCTCCAAAAAAAAGGGCCAAGGATCTCACAGGGCCCCATTTATTAAACGGTTGTGATTGTCTGACAAAAGCCGAAACAAATTATTACGGTGGTCGACCAATTATAAACCATAATCACGATGCCCTGAGGTGTTGCTTATCGACAATCCCACTAAGGCCTTTACGTGATTGGACGATGGATGTTCTCCGTCGTCTTCCATGTGATGGGACCTTTGACCAACCAAAACCTTTGGATCAGCTAGCGGAGCTGCTGAGCATAACGAATCGAAGGTGGAGGAGAAAAACACAGAAACAATCTATGTAACTAATTCCCCTAGAAGAGTCCAACAAGAATCGTTTTGACCTGATTCAGAATCAATCGCAACCTGGATTCCAAAGACGAATTTGATCACATAAACTTTGATTGTCCAATTAGATTTTGTTAGTCGAATTTAATTTTGTGGTTTTTCTGGTTGACTAGAAACCTAAAATTGGAACAAAATCTTTCGAATCCGAGGTGTTTGAGGTCGATAAATCCAAGATGTTGCGACCCTCACGGAAGAAAAAAGAGATTTGGCATCAGAAAAACTCGGGTTTCTGAAGTGGGTTTTCTCTCAGACATGGCCGAGCTTTGCTTGATGGCTTCTCATTGTCATGGGTATCCACCTGGGCTTGTGTTCCAGCCAGAACAAGGCATGTCCAAGGTATGTATGGTATGTGTCTGAGTGATGTGCATATTTGTTTTACGACTTTGTTGATCTGGGTTGCTAAGGTTGGTAGTGATTTCAATTAGGTTATATTTCTTGTGTGATTTTTTGGGTTGTTGATCTGGGTTGCTAAGTTTTGTAGTGATTTCAATTGGGTTATGTTTTTGTCTAATTACTGAGCTTGGCTCCTCATTTTATATTTGGTATGTTCTGTGATTGATTTCATGTCGCTGGCTTTATTCATTTATCAGTTCCTCTTTTGTGCTCTACAATGTCAGAAATTACAGAGTTCTTATTTATTTGTTGATCCCATGGTCACAACTACTTAGGAAAGTTGAGTATTGGTGTTTAACATCGTGGTATTGATCTATCATTGACCTCTCTTTTTTTTCGGAAGGTCTATCTTGGACATATTGGTGATGCCACATCCATGAAATGATGACATTGGACAAATCTTTCTTTGTTGCAGGATTGTCAACCTCTTTTGCCCAGTCTTGGATCAAGACAAGATATTAATAGATTAAGCTCCTTTAATCTGAGGCCGCATCAGAGCGATGAGCTGGGGAAACCCATAAGTGGGCTTTCAGCGACTAGCCAGTTTGTCAGGATTGACTCAACTATCAGAAGGCCAGTACTTCTTGATGTGCAAGGTTGACTGATTGCTAGTTTTTGTGTTTGTGCATTTCTTTCCATATATACAATGCCCTTTGATGCCATGTTTTGCTAAATGTCATCCGAAATAAAGGAGATGTTGAAAATTTACATGAGATGAATTCTAGATAAGTGAGTTTACCATTGTGTCTCTATTTGGGTGTGTTTCATTTTATTGCAAAGAACCCATGTGGTTAAATCTATGAAATTACTTTACAGAATTCAATTAAAAATGCCATTAAAGTTGTAATTCTCCTTGTGCACACTTTTTCTCTTATACCCTTTTTTTAATAGTTGGATGATGCAATAATTTTCTCATACCTTTCCTTTTCTTGCCACAGACAGTCACACAAAGTCAATACTCTTCAGCTTCAGGATTGCCGAAAAATGCACAAAACATGAGAAAATCTTTAAATACCTAATGTCTAGATCAAGTGAAGCAGAAATAGGTGGACTGGATCTATCTGTACTCTCTGACTTGATGGGCTTTCAAGCATTGACAATTGATATGCCTCAACAGCCATGTGCTCCCGATTATCGATTGTGTCCTCATTCTGCTGAGTCTCGGCCCTCTCTTTTCTATCCCAGTACTGAGCTTAATTCCCAGAAGCCTCTTTTCTATTCCGGTGGGGATTTGACATATAATTCAGGAATTACAGTTCACTCAGATGGCCGAGTCTCTGTCGCAGGTGCTGAGACTGAGATTAAGGATATACTTTCCGTCGTTGCTGAGTTTTACTTGGCCAATCATTCAACAAAATGGAAAAAGCAGTCACTGCTGGTCCCGCACTTTAATAGGTGCGAATTCTCTCCTATCTTTTGATTTACATCAATATCTACTGGTACGAGGTTGAGAAGAAAATAGTGAAGATTATACATCTGTATTCTCATGGCTACCTTTTAAATTTCAGATGAAAATATGAACTCATTAGTTAGTGCCTCACTGTACTGATCGCTCTTGAATTAGCTGTACCAACCAATTATAATTTCACGATCTCTATGAGGTGGTCTAACGGTTTGGGTATATGTTTTCCTGGTTTTATTTTGAATTTCCTGGCAGTTAACCACCATTTACCACTTGATTGGATGCTAAATGCATCTGATTGACAAAACTTTAGGGATAGAATTCTCCGGGCCTACTTATTTCAAAGGATGGCAATCTCACATGGCTGAGGAAAGTGCTCGAGTCCAATGTTCATAAATTTGTTTTTTTCACTCCATATCTGCCCTTTTTATGGGGGTTTGATGTGAAACCTGTAATGTGTTACATAATATAGTTTCTTTATGATAGTGGGAAAATTATAAGTTAAATTGGCATGCTTTGTTTGATGTGTGCTATTATCTGTTGGAAGTCCTGGCTTGAATTTCATCGTCCAACCATTCCTTCAACAGATTGGATGGCAGGGAAGTACGGGCTAATATTCATGGGTCTTCTTTGAAGCTGGAAACTATTAAAGTTGCTCCTCTGAAGAGGTACATGACACGCCATTTTTTTAAGGGAGAGTTATTTTCTTCTATTTTTCATTGTTTAAGTTTCACTTTCCATTCTCATTTCTCTTGTTTTATCTTGCTGAAATATCTACCGCATGTTTCATTCATCGAGTCGAACAGCTATGTCTCCCTATTTTCTGCTTTTGCAAGTCTGTACAAGCCTGCATAGGGCATTTAGTCTTTTTGCATGCTACTCCTTTTTGCAGTCCTGAGAAAATCAAACTCAAACTCAAACCATCACCAAAGAAGAAGAGCAGCAGGAAAGCAACTAAAGATAGGGATCTCTCCAGAAAAAACTCCTTCCATGCATGTGAAAGCCTTCTATCCATAATGGTTGACAAAAAGCGGCATAGGAAAACTGCCATCCTCTCTCTGAAGAAATCTGGTCCTGAACTACCTCAGCTCCTGACACAGTTCTCGGCCACCATTGCTGGGACTGGTCTTGCTGTTCTTTTCTTCGTCGTCTATAAAGTAGCTTGCAGCAGGGTACCCTTCTGTGCATCCAAACTCTTGAACACTGGATTGGGACTCGGATTGGTGTGGCTCTCTTGGGCAGTTAACAGACTGAGGGACACGGTTGTTCACATCTGCAAAAATTCAGGTAAATTGGATTCTAAAGAAGAGGACTTGATGAAGAACCTTGACAAAAGTGTCAATGAAATTTACCTTAGAGCTGCAACATTGATGGCAATTGCAGTACTAAGGGTTGCGTGAGCGCAAGCTTCGATTATTGAACTCATTTGAATTACCAAGGATGGGGGAAAATTGTGAAGGGATGATGAAAGTAAATCTAAATGTTCTATCTAGTTATGTTTGGAAGGCTTGGTCTCAGTAGGCTCATGGTGAAGTTGAAAGTGGATTGGTTGAAGTGTGGACTAAGCAAAGTGACATTCATAATATACTCACTTGAGCTTGACCTTCTGATAGCCTGCCATTGCCAAATAAGTTTTGTGGAGCTAATGTCATGTAATTGGAACTTACATTAATGGACTGGAAGAATTCAGTTGATATGTGAAACAAAAATCATGCTAGGCGAAACAGGGTACTTGTGCATATAGAAATTGTGGCTTACTTTTACTAGTATTTATTGGATTAATTGCTGGTTACAAAAGAAAGAAAGGTGGAACCTCAAGGGTAGAATAAATTGTAACGAGGATGAGTTGTAAATTCAAACGTCTTGAGTTTGAATCTTAATAATTTTTTAGGGTCAATCAATGAGAGATTTATCCTTCATAAATATTCTAATCTTGGCATGGATGACCTGACTTTTATCGGACTAAAAAGGAAATTAGTTGAAGGATTTGACCATTAAACTAAAAAAAAGAAAAGAAAAGAAAGGGGGGTGCTTAAATACTTAAATGGCACATTTGATAGCTTGTCAACATTTCGGCCACATATTCAATTCGTTTCAGATTCTCAATTCCCTCAATGAGATTTGATTCACATCAGAATCTTTAATGGGCCAAAATACATATTTAAAATGAGGTTAATGGTTGGCCTAGTCATCGCTGCCATTGTAACATCTTAAAATTACGGATTCAAATTTCATCATTTCCCACACTGAGTAATAGTGCCTAACCCAAAAGAAGCAAAGCATAAAGTAGATTTCTAGCAAAAATTATTGCCCGTAATGTGTGTTGGCAACATCTCGAAACCAGTCAAAAACCAGGACTGCTTACCTAGAAAATTATTCATGAATGATACAGATGAACAAATCCAAAACTAATCACATCTATTTTGACCAATTCCGCACTACAGAAAGAGCATCGAGAAGTTCTCGTTTCCATTCAGCAATTACACACGGCAATGCAGCATGTGCTTCCAAGATACAATGATCGGGTCTTTTGGTTCTCACCCCTCCCATTTTGGAAAAAGCAGATAGAAAAAGCATCTCAAAGATCCAGTTGACAGTATAACTCAGCTAAGTACTTTCGAAACTACCCCTGCACCAACTGTTCTACCTCCCTCCCTCAAGGCAAATCTTTGTCCTGCAGATAACAAGGAATAACTTTAGGTTTACCTACTTACTAGATTCATACAGACAAGTCTACCGCAAATCTCATAAAGGAAACATAGATGAACTATATTGTAAATTTGGACAAACTATAAAGTGACAAGACGAGAAAACAACAGGAGTGTATGTATAATGTGTTCTTTTGTGTGTGCATTAGGGTTGAAGCTTCAACTAAATTGGATGAAAATGAAAAGAAATGCACTGCACCAAATTAATAAGTTGTAGACAAAATAGACAGATAAGACATAGCATTATCTTTTTATCTACCCTTCCCTTTCACTAATCTCTTTGACTCCAAAACAACCAACAAACTTAGGGAGTAGCCACTCCAATGCACTCCCTTAGGCATCATCCAGAACTAGTGACTGTCACTCTCAGATGATCCACATCAACCTTATAACATTAGCACAATAGTTATATTCACCAAACCACCCCATTCAAAATGAACACTTCAACATACGAAAAGGGGGTATACTCTTTAAGCAAAAGCAAAACTGGATTACTGAATTCAATCAATATCACTGTTTAAAAAAAAAAAATTCAATCAATATCACTAGCAAGTCAGAATAGAATTAAATTAAGGGATCACTAAAATTTCCCCTTCTACCCCTCCTAACAGACATGTTTTGGTTCAATAAAGCAGAGCCACAGAGAGAGAGAGAGAGAGCTGATGAAGGACGGATGTCCTCAAACCCTATAATGAAAACAAAAAGGTAATGCATGGAGAATCTTCTCAAGGAAATCTAACAGCGGTTTTTATGTCAGTTCATTGAAAAATATTATTTCCCAGATGCAGCGGTTACCTAAAAGATTACACAATGTTTGTACTCCACCAAAAGGACCAAAAAGATACTCATCCAAACATTTGATTGCTCATCAAGATTCTAACATAGTATGTATAATGCCATCATTATGAGGGGAAAATTTTAAAATTTGAAAGAACATACTCGTGAAGTTATAACAGTTATTTCCCTCTTCTTTTGGAAAACAATGTCCATACTCACCTGCTTCAAGAGGAACTGGGGAAATCAACTCAAATACAGCAGTCACATTGTCTCCAGGCATAACCATCTTTACATTTTCAGGCAACTCCACTTTACTAGTAATATCTGCAGTTCGCATGTAGAACTGAGGCCTGTAATTTGAGAAAAAGGCAGTATGGCGTCCACCTTTGTCTTTTGTGAGGACATATATCTCTGCCTCAAACCTCTTGTATGTTTTCACAGAACCAGGCTTCGCAATCCCCTGCTCAAAAATAAGACAGCAGCAGATAATGAAGCTACATCCTTCCAAGTCTTATTTCACTATTTAATACTAAAATCATATTTCAGTTTCATCTTATTTTCCCGCAGATGAACAGAAACTCATTCATATCCTTAACAATAAAAGAATGATTCTAAATTTAGTCTGTGAGAAGGGAATGATTGATCTAACAAAATGAACAGACACATGGTTTTGCTTCCAACTTTCAAGCATATGGAAAGTCGCTCAAGTTCTCATATTTGGAATTTCCATAAACTGACTAAAGAATTTACAAGATGGGTTCTACTCTACATACTGCTCCTGGTTCCAGAATATAGTACTATGCAGATTCAGTTCCTCAGTTTACCTGTCCTCGCTGCACATCGTCCCGCTTTAAGCCACGTAGAAGAAGACCAACATTGTCGCCTGCCTAGTAAAATCTTAAAGATTGCAATCAGTTCCGAACAGAAGAATTAGTAGCTTGAAATGTTTAACATTACTCACTTACCTGTCCAAAATCCAAGATTTTCTTGAACATCTCAACACCAGTCACTGTAGATTTCAGAGTTCCCTACAGAGCATAGAGATGTCAATGTTGGAAGCAATCATTCATAATCAAGTTAGACTACAAAGAATAAAGCAGGATCTTCAGAAAAAGATCACTATAAAGTAAATGCATCACATTTCATCGCTAATAACTTTGAACATTCCTAGGGGAACAAAATCATCGGCATGAACAATTCATGACATTCTCATTAACGGGAAAGAATTGCAAAATCATGCTCTGCAAAAAGTTGATTACCAAAACTAATTTTAAATATTCACCTGCATCAATCCCAAAATCTCAACATCCTCCCCAACTTTAATTGTGCCTTGTTCAACATGGCCAGTGGCAACAGTTCCACGTCCCTTCAAACACATTCAAAGCAATCAGAGCTATATGGTCACTACTTTCTTAAAAAAAGGAAAATGCTATTGCAGCATTATCAGATTCATTCTAAAGATACACTAAGGATTAAAGAAATGTTCCATCGTTAGGCAACAAGGTTATTTCCTCAACAGATACAATGCAAATAGGCAAAATATTACCTGAATTGAAAAAACATCTTCAATCGGCATCAAGAAAGGCTTGTCAAGCTGGCGTACAGGATCAGGAATGTACGCATCTACTGCATCCATTAGTTTAAAATAGCCTTTTTACCTATTTCTTCATTTGTACCCTGTAAAGCGGACAAAGCTGAACCTCGGATGATGGGGATTTCATCTCCAGGAAACTTGTAGAAGTTAAGAAGCTCTGCAATAATTATAAGCTCATGTAAAACAATATTAAGTGAGATATAATACTGTTTAACCCAGCCCAGGATGTGCATGAGCACAATGAACTTAAAAGACAGATTACCTCGGAGCTCCATTTCCACAAGTTCCAGTAACTCAGGATCATCAACAGCATCAACTTTATTCAAAAAACACACAAGTGATGGCACACCAACCTGTGTAATGCAGGAGAGGAAGAATCTTATATACATACTGTGCAAGCTAAAATTGCTTGATATTCTGCAAACGATAGGCACAAACCTGGCGTGCAAGCAGAATATGTTCCTTGGTCTGCGGCATGGGCCCATCAGGAGCAGATACTACCAAAATACCCCCATCCATTTGGGCAGCTCCAGTAATCATGTTCTGCAAGTCAACAAACATCATCAGGAGGTGTAGAGAACATAAGCTGTACACCCAAAAAGCATCCAAATAGTCAATTAATACACTGGGAAAAAACTTAGTTGGAAAATTGCTACTCTCTTAAAATGAAGCAAGCCAAAGCAAATGTAGGGATGCCACATTCATAGCAAGCAGAGTCCACAAAATGAAAAATACCAACTCAGCAAGACTTGCATAACTGCAACTCTCATCAGGAACTGAACTACCCAATTTCGAAGTTCTGCAAGATTCAGTAACAAATGTCAACCAATAACAAGCTTTCCCATCCTTTTTCCCTGTATCCATTGTTTTTAACAAAACAATTGCATAAGTAAATGACAGTAAGAGTTTCTTTTATATATTACTTATCAACTTATCCATTCATTTTAGTGTGGGGAACAACTAATGCAAAACAGAGACTTCAATTGTGAGACACTTAACGAGGAAGATAGCCATGAGGCTAAAGACGAAGATATATTAGCAAAGATAACGTGTTTCCAATAAGACTACATTAAAATGACTTACTTTAACATAATCGGCATGACCTGGGCAATCTACATGAGCATAGTGCCTCTTAGCAGTCTCATACTCTACGTGTGCCTGCAACAAGAAGCTAGTGAGGAATCAAAGAACAAAAGATAGAAGATGAATTTTTTTTAAGGAAGCAAAAAATTCCGGACCGTTGCAATAGTAATTCCCCTCTTTTTCTCTTCAGGGGTCTTGTCGATTTCATCAAAGGCAACAGCCTTGGCCTTCCCTTCTTCAGCCAGCACCTAAAAAGGCAACATGTATCTTAGAGGCTGAATCACTGAAAATTTCACATCTCACGCTACATTACAGTACCCAATATTTTAGTTTCTCAAAGAAGATGGAAACTGATTGAAAGAAACAATCAAATGCATGAACTGCCGAACCTTCGTGATTGCAGCCGTCAGTGTTGTCTTTCCATGATCAAATGTCCAACTGTTCCTACATTAACATGGGGTTTTCTGCCAAAACAGATTAGAAATTCAAGATGAAACTCACATTGCCTAACTTTCGTATTTTCCTTTCTCGTTCCAAAAGTAAACAATTAGTATTCGATCCAGTTCTTCTGTATAAACACTTGCCAATCTAGAATTAGTAAAATGGAACAAAAAGAAAAAGAAATGCATTGCTTTTGGAGAAATTTGTGACAATCTCATTCACTCAACTGACTGTGATGTTAGTACTACTGAATCTTTTCTACACTTAGCAATTAGCATAGTAAAATCTTACTAGGCACTCTTTTGCGATGTATATTGCAAGAACCATCTTGCTTCAGAAAGCAAACAAGATGAAAATATCAAAAAAGCACTTTGAAAATGCAATCCAACCTGTTCCTTATCAAATTAGAGACTAAAGGAGAGCGAAAAGAGCAATAAATGGACATTATAGGAAGAGCAAAAAGATGAACAGTGAACAGTAATATTTGTGTTGGACATTACTGGGGGATTTGAACTTACGTTCGAGTGAAGGTGGCCATGGATCTCCACCATGGGTTGGGGAGTTTTGAGCTCTCATTTGAAGAGAGCGATTCAGAAACTGAGAAATGAGAGGAGACCGATCCTCGACAAGAACAATAGATTTGAGGAGACAGTGTCAGTAATCGCTTGGAATTAGGATTTCTAAATGCAACCCAAGCCATGGCCACGAGTCTATTACCAATGTACAGCATTTTTTAAACATAATTACCAAAATACGGTACTTTTGAACTTATTTACTAAACTACGACACTTTTTTAAAGCGGATTCAATAATTCCGCTTTTATTAGAAAGCGGATTCAATAACTCCGCTTTTAATGTAAAAGTTGGGGAGGAGAAAATTTTTTTTTTTGTAAAAAGCGGATTTGTCAATTACGCTTTCAATTGAAAGCGTGGTTGACAAACACGCTTTTTATAAAATTCACCAAGAAAAAAAAACGTGTTGGCCCTGCACTTTTTCTTCCTCTCTTTGTACGCCTTCTCTCAGTGAACAGTACCGACAGTAAGCTTCTCTGCAAATTTAACTATGCTTATAGCTAGGCTCTATTTCATTTCGTTGAAGCAATTCAAAACAAAAAAAAGAAATTAATCCATCCTCCAAGTCTAATGCGTTCAAGAGACTGCATCTGCTCTTACTTAATTGGACTAATGCGCATTGGTGAAAAACAAGTTCTAAACATTTAGGATAGCTAATGGCTATGGCAGTTCCCATGTTGCGAAATCTGTGTCGCAACAGCAGAGCACTTACAAATCGGTATTCACCCAGAAAAAATTTTAAAAAACTGTTTTAATTTCTAATGGGTATTGAGAGAACAACTCAGTCATCTTCAAGATACATCAAAACACCATTAGAAATGGGTTTTGCTGAAAGAGATGGGTTTTGATCCGAAGGTAATTCAATCCGAAGGTACCGAATCTCGTTGAAATTCTTGAGAACTTGGGTTGGGGAGTGATGGGTGACTCCATTTTGATCAAGGTCATCATCGTCGGTGGAGAGGGAAGATGAAGATGGGTCGACCGGTCTTTTTGGACCCAGAAATTGGGTGAGGGATTGGAGGGGCTTGACGATGCCAGTAAAGACTAAGCGTAAGAGAGAGGAAATTGGGGATCGAGACTTGTCGGAGGAAGCAGAGGTGGAGGAGGACGAGGATTCGTCGTCGGAGATCACGCAAATGGGTTTCGGTTGATGAGATCGAGTTGAGGATGATGAGTGAAAGGAAAGGGAAGGGAGAGGTTAGAGATCTGAGTAGAGAGAAAGCATAATTTGGGGGGAATCTCAGGATGGTGGTGTGGGAGGTGAAATTGGGTTTGGTGATGAAGATAGGGGCTGAGCAGGCAGTTATGGTGTTAATCGAGTTTCAATACCAGCGAGAAAGAAAGATGAGATCGATCCGAGTCTCTTGCCAAAAACGCTTTTATTAAAAGCGGAGGTGCCAAATACGCTTTCATTAGAAAGCGGATTTGGCATCACCGATTTTAATAAAAGCGTTTTTGGCAACACCGCCTTCCTTGAATTTCAAACAGGAACTGATCCCCACAGAAAGCGTATTTATCAATTCCGCTTTCTCTTAAAAGTCGTACTTGTTGAATCCGCTTTCTCTTAGAAGTCGTATTTAGTAAATCCGATTTCATATGAAATCGGAATTATTGATTCCGCTTTTAAAAACAACCGTAGTTTGGTAAATAAGTTCAAAACGGCTGTACATCGGTAATTATGTTCTAAAACTACCCTACTTTGGTAATAGACCACAGAAGAAGAGGAGGAAACTAGAGAGAGAGAGAGAAATGGAATTTGTATTTTGGGCGGTTATGTACGACGTCGTATGTTGGTTTTGCTAATTATGGGTGGGTTTTGGGTCGTATCCAATCCTGATTTATCCTGAAATTTTGGCAATACTAATGGTTACCTTTTCAACTTAATTATTATTTTCATCACAAAATTAAATTATGTTTTTAATTTATTGCTACTTTCAATGTAAAAATATAATTATAAAATATATTTCTAATAAAAAAATATTGAAACATGCTTGTAAAGCATAAGTTTAGTTTAAATCAAGTTTTTTAGTAAATAATAATTAAATAAATATAAATAAATAAAAATGGGGATGAAAACAAAACAAAATCAAATAATTTGTCATTATGTTGTTTTGTTTTGTGATTCGAAGTTAAAAAAACATGCCAAATTGAAATATTTTATTCCATTTTATCATTTGTATAGTTAATATTTAAAAATAAATTAATATAAAAATATATGATTTTTAATTATTCTTGTGGATAAGTAGCTATATATTAAACAAAAGATTTAATAATTTTTATTTTATTTAAATTGACATCCATTGAATAAACAATAAAACTAACTGGAAAGTCACTATTTTTAATACATTAAGGATATAATATACAAAAAATTAAGGTTAACCTCACTTTGTACTTTGAAGGATAATTCGATTATCTATTTGTATCTTTAAACATTAAAAATTTTAATTTACACCCTAAACATTATGAATTTGTAATAATATAGATCTCACTCAAATTACTATTCAATTTTTCGTTATAATTTGAAACACGTGAATTGCAAGTGTTTCGGTCATGGGCTTATGTGTAAATTCATAAACTGTTAACACCTCATGTGAGTTGCACATGATAGTGTTTGACTCTATCTAATTAATAAAACTATATTTTTAATACACAAAACGGTGTTAAATTAATCGCAAATAAAAATCTGTAGAAATGAACATACTTTATTCTCATATCCGAAGCACTTGTACCTCACATGTTTCAATTTATGACAGAAAGTTGAACAGTGGTCTGAATTAAGTCAACATTGCTACTTATCCAAAACATTGAGACTGTAAATTAATATTTTTAATATTTGAGGGTGTAAATTGAGAATCAAACTATATTTCCCGAAGTAAACTGAGATTAGCTCAAAAAAATTAATTAAATTACTTATTAAGGATAAAAAGTGAAAATGCTTAAAAAAAAAAAAAATAGGGTACAAAGTAGCATAGCCCGTACCACGGGACTTGCTCTGGCGATTTGCCACCGGCGAACTCTTCTACTCGTAGCATCTGATTCTCCGTCTCCTTCCACTTGTTTCCGTCTCTTTTCTCTCTCTTAAAACCCTAATTCTTCACCTCATTTTTTTCTCTATTATCTTAATTTCTCAGTATCACATAGAATTGAAAATTCGTATGCTGTTTCATAGAAGATGGTTCCATGGGGCGGAATCACCTGCTGTTTTAGTGCAGCTGCTCTTTATCTTCTTGGAAGGAGCAGTGGAAGGTCTGTGCTTCTATATTTTTCATTCTTTCTTTGCCATCACTGGAATTTCCCAAAGCGTCGATTTTTCTTTTGTTATTGATTAATTGTTGGAGTTCATTTATTTATGTTTGAGAATTCTCTAGGGATGCAGAGGTTCTCAAATCCGTTACTCGAGTCAATCAGTTGAAGGAGTTGGGTAAGCGGATTCTGAAATTGATGGTGTAAACCTTCGGATACGAGCTATAGGACCAAATTAATTGGCGTGAGCAGTTTGCATGGGGACTAATATGGCATCTGAGCTACAAGGCTCGTGAAGTGGGGAATGAAAGCTCTAATTAGTCGTGTGTAATGTGTGAAATTCAATAGAAATATAGTGGTTCACCGGCTGATGAGCTCGGCTAGTCCACTCTCAAATGGAGGCTCTTGCTCCTGTCTCTTTATTGATCTAATTCGATAAGTTACAACAGAATTCTCAAGGTATTAGGGTTTCAAGGTTTTTCTCAATGGAAGCTGCCCCTCCTCTTTATAGCCTCATGCTTACCTCTAATTCGGGGTTACTTCCTTTATTGTAGGGATCGTCCCTATCTTCTTCTATAATCTCGGGCTTTCCTAAACCCCTTATGGCTAACCGCGGATGGCGAGTTCTCTGCCTTGTGTTAGGGGATTCTCTCCTTGGTTTTAGGATAGGATCCTGGCTGGTAGCGGATTTCTTGCCTTGGATTGACTTAACTCCCCCTGTTCGGGTATCTACTGCCTTTTTACTGCCCTCTCATTGTTTCTTAGCTCATGTCTTTAGTTGGGAATATAAGTTCCGATTGGGCGAGCTCAGACCTTACTGGATGAGCTCAGCTTAGTTCTCCATAAACTCCCGAACTGAGCTCTTTTCCTGAGCTCAGATCTGGGGTTTACTTTAGGTATCATCAGTTGCCCCCCAGCCCTTGCCTTGAGTTAGCTCAGGCAGGGGATGACCTGCACAAGACGAGTTACACATGCACGTGGCTAACACGTGACTGGAGGATTTCTGACGGTTTGTAGTCATCATGACTTTCCTCGATTCCCGCGCATGTCTCAGCCCACGTCTCCCCAGCTTTAAATGCTCAAAACGGCTATCTAAACCGCTTCTTCGCACTATTCATCTCCTTTACTGCTCTCCCTATTTTCTCTGCAACTTCGGACCGTGGTACCCTTCTGTTTTCTTGCTTGAAATCGCATTTCCAGCCCTTGTTTAGAAGACTCGCATCGCCTCCTTCCTCCGATAGTGCCCCAGGTTTCCGTTCGCTGCCATTTCTGAGTTAGGTACGTCCTTTGCCCCCCTTTTCCTCTTCCTTTTGCTCTGGATCCCTCGAATTCGAGGTGGTTACTGCATTTTTGGGCTTTTCGATTCTTTTACTTTTGGAATCGCGACCATTGCTTAGCTCCCCTTCCTCATTTCGTCGATTGGAGCTCTATAATCCACATCCTTGCCGTCGGGAGTTACTGTGCTGACCCTAGGGTTATTAGGGAGAGTTTGATCAGTGTTCCCCCTCTCTATCGCTCTTTTATCCTTCCTTTTTCCTGCCCGACCATGTCTGCCTCTTCTGGAGCCACGCGTTCCTCTGTTTCACTTTTAGGGTCTAGGTCAGCCGAGGAAGATACTGAACTAGGGGAGGTAGGTGAGGAGATAGATAATTTCCCTGGGGTGGATGTTGTAGAAACCGAGGTCGGTACTGAGGGACCTCCTTCCCAGCCTTCTCCTGTGTCCTCCAAGCCCAACAAAGGCAAGGGCAAGGTTAGCGGAGTCGGGGTTGAGGAAAAAACCTCGTACTTGGGGCTTGCTTTTAAGCATGCTGAATCGGTGGGGTACAGTAAAGAGGCCCCTGGGCTAATGAAAACCTATAAGGTTCGGTATGGTTTTCCTCCTGGGGTCGAACCCTGGTGTCCAGACCAATCCGTCTACTATGTAGAAAAGGTGCACAATAGGGTCTGCTTTTTCCTTGCCGCTTTTGACAACGGCCTTCGCTTTCCTGTGCACCCCTTCATCAAGGCCGTTCTGCAGCATTTTCATGTGTGCCCTTCCCAGATTTCCCCCAACTTCT
Source organism: Ilex aquifolium (assembly GCA_951799425.1). Lineage (NCBI taxonomy): Eukaryota > Viridiplantae > Streptophyta > Magnoliopsida > Aquifoliales > Aquifoliaceae > Ilex > Ilex aquifolium. Next base: position 3,022,171 of record OX637409.1, on the reverse strand, counting down.
ATGGCGTCATGGTTGGTCTGTTAGTCATATTTAAGAAGCATAAACTTGGGATTCCTAGCATTCCTTTGTTCTTAGAGCTCTTCAATGTTAAACCGACCTCCGGAGGCTTCTTGTATGCCTCCAAGCGTGCCAGCATTAGGCAGCTCATCTCTGATATTCCGACCTCCCATAAACACTGGAAGGAACATTTCTTCTTTGTCGGGGGCGCCAATTGGGAGTACAACCCTGCTGATAAAACAGACACACTCGGTATTCCTACGGCCTGGGCTGAACCAGATAATTTACGTGAGTCCTTACTTAAGTCCGAGCTCTGATCTGACATTCGCCGGCCCCTCACCTTTTTCTCACTTGCCTACTTTCTTTCTCTCAGGTGAACGCTACGAGCTCAGTCCTGAGGACAAAAAGGTGCTAGCCAAGTTGGAAAAGATCAAGCCAGAGAAGTACGCCGACTTGATTGAGTCAAGGAACCTAGTACAGCTAGGTCTGAGTCTTCCTGTGGCGACTTTAGCGATCCCATTATCTGTTTTAGGGGCTGACGAAGGTAATTTCAACTTTTCCTTTCTTCATCATTTTCCCTTCTCTTCTCTTTTCCTTTACCTCATCCTATTTCTTCCAGATCTTCCGGGTCCTTCTACCATGAAATCTACCCCAGAAGAGATCCAGGCCAAGGTGGATGAACTAATGAGAGGTGGTAGATCTAGCAAGCGCAAGGCCCGGGCTAGTATTGGGAGTGGTCCAGGTACCCGGGCCAAAATCCCCAGATTGGAGGTATCTTCCTCCCCCTCTGCAGCGGAGGGACAGGTTCCAAGTAAGGCTCCACTCTCCTCCTCCGGGACTCCACAAACTGCAACCGCCTTTTCTCCTCCAGTGGCCCCTTCTAGGTTGACGTCTGCTCAAGAGGGGGGTCAAGCTTCCCCTTCTTCTTCTGAGGTCGAGGAGGCTTTGAAATTGGTTCCCGACCTTCAGCCCGAGAGTTTCAAATACAGCGCTTCTGGGAAGGTGATTGAGAAAGAGAGAAAATCTGCGGAGGAAGATGAGGACTCCTTTTTCGACAACATGGATCTGGCTGCGGGAGCTCTGTCTTCTATATTTTCTGAGGCTGATGTCTTGAAGGCCGCTTCCATGCCACTGGAGGAGTCCATCGACTCAGCTCTTCAAGGAGCAGCCGCTGTAAGTGCTAATTCCCTTCTTTGTTTGTCCATTCTAGTTTCATGGTCTGTTGCAACCTGCTGAGCTTTCCTTATTCTCTTAGGCTGCCCTCCATGTAAAAGGTCTGCTGCATCGGGTTAGGTCCCAAGAGAGCTCTTTTCAGGTCTTGAAGAAGTTTAAGACCAAGGTTTCTGAACTGTCTCTCGAGAATGAAGACCTCAGGGCTCGGGTGGAGAGCCTCAAAGTACAAATGGAGGGCCTCAACGAGCAGACGATGAAGCAAGCTTCTGATCTCAAGCATACGTTGACAGTCAAGGTCAGAGCTGAGGAGGGGGAGAAGAAGGCTCGGGATGAGCTGAAGTTGGTTAAGGAAGACCTGCAGGTTAAGGTCGAGGCGTGGTCCAAGGCTAACCAGGAGGCCTTCGATGCCAAGAAAGAGCTCATTCAGGCCAATCAAGACTATCTTACCCTCAGCGAGGCTAACGGCAAACTCTGTGAGGAGCTCGAGGAGCAGAAAAGTTTGGTCCAACAGAAGGACAAAGAGATCGCCGAGCTGAGAGACGAGGCCACCACCCTGTGGGCTACCGGATGGCTTGCTTTCAGGCGCAAGGCTATCAAAACTTTTCCAGACCTTAACTTCAATTTTTCTACCCCTACCACAGAAGAATTGGAGGAGTCTAGCTCTGATAACGAGGAGGATGCCTCAGTTTCCCCCGCTGCTGCTTCGAGTCAGGACATACCTGCCCCTGGGACCTCTAGAGCTCTTGTCGTGCTTCCTGAGCCTTCAACAGCGATCCCTGAGCTCATTGGTGTAGATCCTGCTGTTGCACCAATTTCTGCAAACTTGGTGTCTGAAACCCTTGCCCAAAATCCTGAATCAACGGAAGCGGGGTCCCAAGACATTCCTGGAAGCTCTCCCCTAGCTCCTATTGCTGAAGGCCCTTCTGCTGAGCTGCGAGATTCCCCAATTACTCCTCCTTCAGGAACTTAGATCTTTTTAATTGTAATTTCTTTGTAAAGGATTTTTGAGATGTACCCCTAATTTGGGCTTGGTCCTCGTGTTACTTTGTGAACCTTATCTTTCTTTTCTTTTGTTGGTTTAGCATCCATATGCGTATACATATCTCTGATTTTTAATTTGGACTTCAACTGCTCACTTACCTGCTTTGCTTTATTTGCTCAGTATATATTCCCCTGCCCCCTTTTGCTTTGAGTGGGGCCGTGCACTTCTTGAAGCAAAAATACTAGATTGAATAGTAAGGGAGACTTGGTGTTATGCTCAACTGATTTTCCTGTGTTTTTGAGTTCGGTAAAGAGTATCTTGGGGATCCCATCCCTCTTCTTCTTTGTTCTGAGCTGTTTGACTTGGTATTCTGAACTGGCGTGCTCCTCCTGAGCTATATAGCTCGAGTATGTTAGGCTGTGAGTTCTTCCCGAGCTGTACAATTCTTCCTATGAACCATAAAAGCTCTTACTGAGCTTTTTGGCTCTGCTGTCTGAACTCAAAGGTTTTTTTTTTTTTTTTTTTTTTGAGAAGGATAACAAATTTCATTGCTCTTATTTTCTGAGAAGAGAATACTTTCTTCTACTCTTCATATTTCTTTTCCCGCGTTTTTCTCTCAACATCTTCCTAGAACCGTCACGTCTTTCCCCTTTCCATAACCGCAACCACTTTCCATAACCGTAGCCCCTTTCCATAACCGCTACTACTTTCCACAACCGTCCCTACCTTCATTGATTAGGAAACCAAACAGGCGACCTGATTCCCTATTTTTTGGCTCTTTGTTTCCTGAAAAGCACCCAAGTGTGTGACATATTCTTGACTTTCTTCTTGATTTCTTGCGTCTTTTTCCTTACCAGCGCTTTCGATGGCTGCCTCTGCTTCTTCTCTGTTCCATGAACGATCCTCCTCTGGAATCAAATGGAAGTGGCATCGTCGCTATTTGTCCCCCTCAATACTTGAATCTTCTGATTTAGTGGACATCAAGAAACGTTTTTTCCCTGATCTTGATTTGCCTTTGCGAGTCTCTTCCTCCGACGAGCCTTGCAATTACCTCCCCCGAGGGGAGGTCTGTTTCTTCGAAGGTGCTATGGGCATGGGACTTCGCCTTCCCATTCATCCGGCCATTGGGCGAGTTCTTGCCTATTATGGCCTGTGCCCTTCTCGCCTCTCTCCACGAGGATGGGCTGCTATGATAAGCTTTTTCTTGTTCTGCCGCTTGCATGCTCTTGGCAGGTTCCCCTTTGTCTCTGAGTTCCTGTATTTCTTTGAGATTGAGGAAGATGATGCCCCCTGCTTCAGTTTCTTCCGTTGGAGGGATTTCAATTTACGCCCTCTGGTTCTAGATCTTCCCTCCAACCCTGAAGGGTGGTCTGAGCGTTTCTTCTTCGCTTCTGGAGAGGCTTGGAGGTCTCCTGAGGATCGCTGTCGTAAAGCCAGGATTCCTCGGTCCTGGAAGAGCTTCTCTCGTATTGGTAAGCTCGATCATGGCTCTTTTGAGTACTTTCCTTTTAAAAATATGCTCTGATTATGCCCTTGCTGTGTAGATCCACCTGACCTGGATTTACCAGGGATGGTGAATATCAACGAGTTGTTGCTTGTGGAGTCTAAGACTTATTCCGAGCTGATGACGAGCGCAAACCTCTATTTGCTTGGGGCTGAGGCTACTGAGTTTGAGTTTTCCACTATTCCTTACTCTTCCTAGACCTCTTTCTCTGATTCTGATGAGGATGGGGATTCTGACAAGGATGGAAACACCGTCACGAGTTCGAGGAAGCGTAAAAGGGACGATTCCCCTTCTCCTGACTCTCTGTCCACCATCTTCCTTACCTCTATTGGTCAGAAGCTCCTTAACTCGCTTCAAAAGGCTGAGCAGGAAAGGGATGAGCTGAAGAAAGAGAATGCTAGCCTGAAGGGAGAGATTGCTGAGCTGAAAACTGAACTTAAGAAAGACTAGGATCTTTGTTTCCTTGTATCGTTCTTTCTTTTCTTAAGCGATATCAGACTATGACTCTTTTTGTATTTGTCTGAATATTTGTACTGTCGGATATTTCGAATGCCAGACTTTTCATTCATCTCGAATTCTGTTAGGTTATTTCAGCTTACTCTTCTCGTTCGAAACATGAACGTAGATGGAAAACAGAAGATCATGTCTGCTCTGACCTTACTTCTCATCTGACCTCATAGGTGTTCTCTGTTGTTCTGGACCCTTCGAGGTCTTTGGGTGTGTAGGCAGTGCACAAGGGTATCTGGTCCTGGGGGGAGGACCATTGGTGTCTCCAAGAAGCGTTCAGCCTTGAACTTGACTGTTGGTGTCTCCAAGAAGCGTTCAGCCTTGAACTTTGTACGAGCTGAAGAGCTCGTCTTTTGTTTATAAGCCTTTGAGGCTTATCCTGTAGTTATGAGCTGAAGAGCCCATTCTTTTTGTTATGGGCTGAAGAGCTCATCGGGTTTTTATGAGCTTTGAAGCTTATCTTTTGTTTATGAGCCGAAGAGCTCATCTTGCATTTATAAGCTTTGAAGCTTATCTTTTGTTTATGAGCTGAAGAGCTCATCTTGCATTTATAAGCTTTGAAGCTTATCTTTTGTTTATGAGCTGAAGAGCTCATCTTGCATTTATAAGCTTTGAAGCTTATCTTTTGTTTATGAGCTGAAGAGCTCATCTTGCATTTATAAGCTTTGAAGCTTATCGTTTGTTTATGAGCTGAAGAGCTCATCTTGCATTTATAAGCTTTGAAGCTTATCGTTTGTTTATGAGCTGAAGAGCTCATCTTGCATTTATAAGCTTTGAAGCTTATCGTTTGTTTATGAGCTGAAGAGCTCATCTTGCATTTATAAGCTTTGAAGCTTATCGTTTGTTTATGAGCTGAAGAGCTCATCTTGCATTTATAAGCTTTGAAGCTTATCGTTTGTTTATGAGCTGAAGAGCTCATCTTGCATTTATAAGCTTTGAAGCTTATCGTTTGTTTATGAGCTGAAGAGCTCATCTTGCATTTATAAGCTTTGAAGCTTATCGTTTGTTTATGAGCTGAAGAGCTCATCTTGCATTTATAAGCTTTGAAGCTTATCGTTTGTTTATGAGCTGAAGAGCTCATCTTGCATTTATAAGCTTTGAAGCTTATCGTTTGTTTATGAGCTGAAGAGCTCATCTTGCATTTATAAGCTTTGAAGCTTATCGTTTGTTTATGAGCTGAAGAGCTCATCTTGCTTCTTTGGAGACCATTGGAGGGTGAATAAAAGGCTTGCTCTTTCTTATTTAAAAGTAGTTCTATTACAAGTAACACTTACTGAAAAAACTTCTTAAGGTGCTCGGCATTCCACGAGTGAGGTAGAACCTTTCCTTCCTCTGTTTGCAACTCGTAATTCCCTGGTCTGATTATCTTTGACACGATATAGGGCCCTTCCCAATTGGGTCCCAATTTCCCATGCGTGGGATCCTTTCTCGCAAGCAGAAGCCTCCTAAGTACCAAATCTCCAACCTTGAAACTTCTGTGTCTTACCCTCCTGTCATAGTACCTTGCCGTTTTCCTTTGGTAAGTACGGACACGGTGCAGAGCTCTGTCCCTCTTTTCATCCAAGAGATCGAGGTTTAGCAAGAGAGACTCATCATTGTGCTCGGGATCTGCAAACTCCACCCTTGGTGATTGGAGCCCTATCTCCACTGGGGCCACTGCCTCGGTCCCAAAGGCCAAAGCAAAGGGGGTTTCCTGAGTCGCAGATCTGGCGGTGGTCCTGTAGGCCCACAATACCTCCGGAATGTACTCCACCCATTTGCCTTTCAGGTTTTCTAGCTTGGTCTTCAAAGCTGACTTTATGGTTCTTATTGTGACCTCCGCCTGCCCATTAGACTGGGGATGGGCAGGAGCTGAGAAATAGTTCTTGATTCCGAGCCCGGCACAAAAACTTTTGAACTTTGAATTATCAAACTGCTTTCCATTGTCAGATACGAACGCTCTGGGAACTCCAAACCTGCAAACTATCGACTTCCAAACGAAGTTTTGAATTTTTTGCTCTGTGATCGTTGCCAAAGGTTCGACCTCTGCCCATTTAGTAAAGTAATCCACTCCTACGACGGCAAACTTGCACTGCCCCACACCGGTGGGTAGGGGTCCCAGAATGTCTAGCCCCCACTGCTGAAAAGGCCATGGGCTTACCACCGAGGTTAGGAACTCGGGAGGACAGTGGGACATATTAGCATGCTCTTGGCAAGTTTTGCATTTTCTTACTAAGTCGGTGGCGCTTTTGAACATGGTGGGCCAATAATATCCTTGCCTCAGTACTTTTCCTGCCAAGGCCCGAGCTCCTATGTGGTTGCCACATATCCCCTCATGTACTTCTCTGAGTATGTAGTTAGCATCTTCGTCTCCTACGCACTTAAGGAGAGGCATTGAAAATCCATGCTTGTACAGTTTCCCTTGCGTCAGGGAAAATCTGGCTGACCTGGCCCTTAGCTTGGATGCCTCCTTGGCACTATTTGGCAAAGTTCCATTCTGAAGGTACTCTACGATGGGGTCCATCCAGCTCGGCTGAGCTTCAATTGACAGAATTTCCTCTTCTTCAATGCTTACCGAGGGCTTTGGAAGGTGCTCTACTGGAATTAGCCTATCCAAATCCTCTTGTGAGGCAGTTGCTAACCTTGCCAGAGCATCTGCTCGTGAGTTCTCCACTCTAGGCACGTGTCTGACCTTAACCTGCACAAACTGTTTCATTAGTTCTCGTACCTTTTTGAGGTACAGGACCATCTTCTCGCCTCTTGCCTCGTAACACTCTTCTATCTGCTTCACCACCAGTTGAGAATCACTGCAGATCTCCAGCTGCTCTGCTTCCATAGAATAGGCAAGATTAAGCCCAGCGATGACGGCTTCATATTCTGCCTCATTATTTGAAGCTTTGAACCCAAATCTGAGGGCATATTCGACGTCTATTCCTTCTGGGGAGGTCAGGATCATTCCTGCACCGCTTCCCTGAGCATTGGCGGCTCCATCCACTGAAAGCTTCCATATGGGAAGGTCCGGTACTAAATCCGTGGTTTCCATAGGCGCTGCTGCTGTGAATTCTGCAATAAAATCTGCCAAAATTTGCCCTTTGATGGCAGTTCTTGGCTTGTACCTGATATCAAACTCGCTGAGCTCTACGGCCCATTTAACCAACCTCCCTGAGGACTCCGGCTTGTGTAGTACTTGCTTCATTGGCTGATCTGTTGGAACCTCAACAGTATGAGCCTGGAAATAAGGTCTAAGTCTCCTAGCTGTTGTAACCAGAGCTAGAACGAGTTTTTCCATCCTTGGATATCTCTCCTCTGCCCCCCTCAGAGCTCTGCTACAGTAGTAGACTGGTTGCTGAGCTCTGTCTCGCTCCCTAACTAGCGCTGCACTTGTTGAAAAATCTGAAACTGCTAGGTAGAGGGTGAGGATTTCCCCTTCTAGAGGGCTCACCAGAACAGGGGGAGAGCTCATATATCTCTTTAGGTCTTCGAATGCTTCTTCACACTTGGAATCCCAGTGGAATGCCTTCTTCAAGATTTGAAAAAATGGCTGGCATTTATCGCTAGACCTAGACACAAAACGGCTAAGTGCAGCTATCCTGCCTGTCAAACGTTGCACCTCTTTTGTGTTGGATGGTGACTTCATTTCCACCATTGCTTTAACCTTTTCTGGATTGGCCTCAATCCCTCTGCTGCTGACTATAAAGCCCAGAAATTTTCCAGCCGAGACCCCGAATGCGCACTTCGCAGGGTTTAGCTTCATTTTGTACTCCTGTAGAATTCGGAATGACTCAGCTAAGTGCTCGATGTGGAGCTCTGCTTTCAGCGACTTCACTAGCATATCATCAATGTAAACCTCCATGGATGCTCCTATTTGCCTCTGGAACATTTTATTTACTAACCGCTGGTAAGTGGCTCCGGCGTTCTTCAATCCGAAGGGCATGACCTGATAACAATATGTTCCCTGTTCAGTCACAAAGGAGGTCTTCTCCTGATCGCTGGGATCCATCCCGATCTGGTTGTAGCCTGAAAAAGCGTCCATGAAACTGAGGAGCTCGTGCCCTGCAGTGGCGTCCACTATTAGGTCAATCCGAGGTAAGGGAAAACTGTCTTTGGGGCATGCTCGGTTGAGATCAGTGAAGTCGATGCACAATCGCCACTTCCCATTGGTTTTCTTTACGAGAACTACATTTGCTAACCAAGTGGGGTAATGAACCTCCCTGATAGCCTTGGCATGGAGGAGTTTGCTGACCTCCTCATTGATTGCTTTTTGCCTTTCGTAAGCAAAGCTCCTCCTCTTCTGTTTGATGGGTTTGCAAGTTGGGTTTACGCATAACTTGTGGGTAATAACCGAGGGATCAATTCCTTCCATGTCTTCTTGCTTCCAAGCGAACACTCCTATATTCTCTTTTAGGAACTGGATGAGGAGTCTTTTGAGCTCAGCGTTTAGTTTGGAACCCACATAAACAAGGTGTTCTGATTTCTCATCAAGCTGAACTGGTTCCAGCTCTTCCGATGGCATTGGTCTTGTCTCCATTTCATCTCTCATGTCGAGCTCATCCAGTTGGATGTTCTCGACCTCCTTCCTTTTGACAGAAGCCAAGTAGCACTCCCGTGCTACGCGCTGGTCTCCTCGGACCACTCCGATTCCATTTTCTGTAGGGAACTTCACGACTAAATGATAGGCAGATGGGATTGCCTTCATAGAATTTAGGGATGGCCTTCCAAGCAAGATGTTGTACGCCGATGGTGCATCGACTACTAGGAATTTGACAGTGGTAGTGGCTTGGCAAGGTGGATCCCCCAGGGTGAGCACGAGCTGGATTGAACCCAGGGGGAGCACCCTTTCCCCGGAGAATCCCAGCAAGTGAGTGCTTACTGGCTCAAGTTTTTGTCTTCCTATGTCCATCCTGTCAAACGCAGGTGCGAAAATAATATCTGCCGAGCTCCCGTTATCAATTAGAACCCGATGAACTGTTCTATTTGCCACCACAGCTCGTACCACCAGTGGATCATCATGGGGGTATTGGCACCCTTCTAAATCAGCATCTGAAAAAGTGATAGCTGTATCCAAGCGTGGAGCCTTGGATACAGCGTGCACTTCGAGAGCTTCTTCGGCTCTGATCCGCCGGAGGTGCGCCTTCCTAGCTGAGCTTGACTCTCCACCTCCTGCGAAACCTCCAGATATCACTCTGATTTCTCCTAGAGGCTGCTGGTGTGGTGCAGGTGCCTGCTGTCGGGGTGGCGGAGGCGGAAGAGCTCGGTTCAGGTTATCATTGGCTATAAAACGACGCAGCTGACCTCGCTGGATCAAGAACTCGATTTCCTTCTTCAATTGAATACAGTCATCAGTGTGGTGTCCATGATCTCGATGATAATCACAGTACTTCGTGGGGTCCCTCTTTGCCGGGTCTGCCTTCATCCTAGGTGGCCATTTTAAAAACTTCTCGTTCTGGACCTCATACAGTACTTGTGACACAGCAGCGGTGAGTGGGGTAAACCGCTGAGGCCCATACCTGGGTTGTAGTTCAGGTTGCATGGGACCCAGCCGATCTCTGACATTTCCTCTCCTCTTTGGCGAGCGGTCTCTGTCCCTCCTTGGGGACCTCTCTCGTCCTTTTTCCTTCCTAGGGCTTCTGTCCCTTCTCTTTTCTTCTTTTTCCTTTTCCTTTCGTGAAGACGTACCGACCACCTTAGAAAGGAGTGCCTCTTCACCATTTATATATTTCTCTGCCTTGGCTAACACCTCAGCCATACTTGCCTGAGGGTTTTTTGATATGGAGAACATCAAATCCTTTGATTGCACTCCCAACCCTGCAATGAAAGCAGTTATGGCGAATTTTTCATCCGGGACGTCTACTTTCAATGTCTCCGAGTTAAATCTTTGGACATAAGTCCTCAGGTTTTCCTGGGGACCCTGCTTCACATTCAGCAGGTGGTAGCTCGGCTTTCTGTGTATCCGGGCTCCTATGAAATGAGAGACAAAAGCAATGGAGAGTTCTTTAAAGGATGAGATCGAGGCTGGCGGGAGCCTATGAAACCAGTTTAAGGCGGAGCCTTTCAGCGTGATAGCAAAAGCTCTGCATCGTACAGGATCCTGGTACCCATGTAGCTCCATCTGGTTCTTGTAAGTGTTGAGATGATCCACGGGATCTTTCGATCCGTCAAAGACCTCCATTTGAGGCATCCTGAATTTTGGTGGGAGAGGGAAGTGTAGCACCCCCGTGGTGAATGGGGATTCGGTTTGCTGGACCAAAACATCCATTGTAACCGGGGCCTTACTTTTTACGGCCTCCTTCATATGGCTGAGCTCTTGCTGGAAATCTTTGAAGCGTTGCTCCCAGTGCTGCTCTCTCCTGTCTTGCGGATAAGGGAAGAAATCACCTCTCTCACCCCTGTCGTTCCGACTTTGCACTTCGTCGTTAGGGCCATTATCAGGGGGTACGTAGGGGACATATCCCCTGGCCTGGCTGCCTTCCCCCCCCTCGCTGACCTCTCTATGGGGGTCCCAGTATCGAGGTTCCCTATGAGGGGGGTTATTCTGGCCTTCATGGGCCGGTGGTGCCTCTTGTGGGCGTTGTACGAGCTTTGACAGCTCTTCATTCTCCTTTAGCAAACGTTGGTTGACGAGACGCAGGGCCTCCAACTCGTTATTAATGAGGGAATTCGCCTCCTGGATGTTCCCGGGTTGCCTGCCGTGGGCAGCTTCCGGCTGATCTTGCATTCGAGGTAGGTTTGTTTGGCTTCTGCTCATATTTCGAGTTATTACCATCAGTCACTGAGGAATCAGCTTACTTGTAACAGGAACAGTCGTTCCCACAGACGGCGCCAAACTGATGGTGTAAACCTTCGGATACGAGCTATAGGACCAAATTAATTGGCGTGAGCAGTTTGCATGGGGACTAATATGGCATCTGAGCTACAAGGCTCGTGAAGTGGGGAATGAAAGCTCTAATTAGTCGTGTGTAATGTGTGAAATTCAATAGAAATATAGTGGTTCACCGGCTGATGAGCTCGGCTAGTCCACTCTCAAATGGAGGCTCTTGCTCCTGTCTCTTTATTGATCTAATTCGATAAGTTACAACAGAATTCTCAAGGTATTAGGGTTTCAAGGTTTTTCTCAATGGAAGCTGCCCCTCCTCTTTATAGCCTCATGCTTACCTCTAATTCGGGGTTACTTCCTTTATTGTAGGGATCGTCCCTATCTTCTTCTATAATCTCGGGCTTTCCTAAACCCCTTATGGCTAACCGCGGATGGCGAGTTCTCTGCCTTGTGTTAGGGGATTCTCTCCTTGGTTTTAGGATAGGATCCTGGCTGGTAGCGGATTTCTTGCCTTGGATTGACTTAACTCCCCCTGTTCGGGTATCTACTGCCTTTTTACTGCCCTCTCATTGTTTCTTAGCTCATGTCTTTAGTTGGGAATATAAGTTCCGATTGGGCGAGCTCAGACCTTACTGGATGAGCTCAGCTTAGTTCTCCATAAACTCCCGAACTGAGCTCTTTTCCTGAGCTCAGATCTGGGGTTTACTTTAGGTATCATCAGAAATGATTGTGATAATTCTTCTACAAACGTTACCATGTTGCAATGTTACTTTCGAGACGGATCAAATCACTACTTGATGTGTTGATTGCTTTGAATTGTTGTGTTACCAAGTTGAACTTGTAATTCTTAATGAAAAAGGACAAAATGTGATTGGAAAGCAAAAACCAAACCTCAGCCAAGCTGAACTAGTGCACCATAGGGAAACTAGAAGTTTATGCTTGTTTATTTTTTTCCTCTACTTTTAGTTGTAAAATTTTATTTTTGAGATTTTAATTTTGTGGCAATGCTTATGTTTCTTTGTCTATCATTTTGACGTTCCATTACATTCTTCCACTTTATCATTTGAGAAGGCTATTTTGTGAATTAGACACCAGCCTCCTTAACCTCTGCCCATCATTACATTTTTGTTTATTTTTCTCTATTTTTATACCATCTTGGTTCTTTGAATTTGTGTCTTTTGCACTCTTTGGTCTTTGCTGTGCTTTTAATTCCCCCTCATCTCCACTTGTTTTTCGGTCTATCCTCTCGAATTATCTTGTTCTCCGACAAATTTAAGATGATCTCTGTTTCTTTTTTCTCTTTTTCATATTGATTATTGTTGGTAGCTCTGGGAGAAGATCCGGGCTATCCAACCATGCTTCCACCTGTACACATCAAACCCATGATGATGTATTTGATGTGGTCACCTAGATATAAAATTTGTGCAATGTGAATGCTACATATACAGGCATACTGGATCTTCAGAATTTCTCAACTCTCCACGTCAGTGCTTTGCTTTCACTCTTGTTCAATCCCTGGTCACGTTCATATATGATTCACCTAATGGGCCATAGGTGATGTTTGACAAACTTATAACAAAAAAACATAAATGGTTGTGGTATGGAATTTCCTTGATTCAAGTTTTATGTCCATGAGTATTTTGAGAAACAACAATGAAAATTTGACCTAGTCACACACAATCCTTAGGGGGGTGTAGGGGTCTGTATATGATCTCTCTCTTCGTACTCTCCCAGTTTCTAGGATGCAGGTCTTTTTGGTATTGGAGTTGCATAACTAACAATTCTCGTTGCTTTTTGATTAATCCCGATGTCCACCCTTGATTCAGATTATTTGATTGGTGAAACACTGACTAAATACTAGCAAGACTCGTTGGACGTATTAGTAACCGATAAATTGGGCCCGTGATCCTAACAGGGAATTCATACAATGCAGAGACCTATAAATTTTTGTCGTTCTGCTTAATGACATTGATAATACTCACTTAGATTTTATCCCAGTCTGTAATATTTGTCCTCTTTCACCTTTCAGCACAGTTACTAGATACGGCATGCAAAGTTTTGCCTTTTGTTGTCACGATTTCTGGAAGAGTTGGTTCAGAGACACCAATCAATTGCGAGTATAGTGGTCTGCGAGGTGTAATTGTGGAGGAAACGGTACATGAATCTGTGTTTTAAGGATTATATATTTCATGATTGATTTTCCAGTTGTCTGTAAACGTTCTGTTTGACATTCTTTCAGGCCGAGCAACATTTTTTGAAACACAATGATGCTGGTTCCTGGATACAGGATTCTGCTATGATGCTTTCCATGTGCAAAGAGGTTCCCTGGTATTTGGTGAGAAATGTTTAATATGACCCCTCTTTTCCCACCTTCCTTGGATTGGTCTGCTGAAGCATCGTATCTGGATTATTTGTTCTTCTGGATTGTATTAGCCAAGTGATAGATGAAGTCTTAAAATCTGCAATGCATTTTCTGTGTCAGGATGATGGGACTGGACGTGTATTTGTCATTGGAGCCCGAAATGCCACAGGTTTGGCGTTAACAGTTGGAAGTGAAGTATTTGAGGAGTCAGGGCGATCCCTTGTACGTGGAACATTAGATTATCTCCAAGGTCTAAAGGTTTGCATTTCTCCTCGTGTGTCCTTATGGCCATCCACCCACCCAAACACATGTACATGTTGCTGGATCAGGCTTATTTAATGGGGATTGTTTTCAACTTCTTATGAAGATGCTTGGAGTCAAGAGAATTGAGCGGGTTCTTCCAACTGGTACACCATTGACTGTTGTTGGTGAGGTATGGGTTATTATTTGAGGGAATTATACAATAGTTTCTTATTTATTTGTCATCCATGCCTGAAGGCCCACTGTATCAACATTCTGCCTGCTTGTTACTATAAAAGTGTTGGATCTTCGAAATAATTGGCATGCTGAAAAATTAATGAATCACTAGTATTGTTGAGTGGATAGCAAGAGAGATGTTGATTGAACTTCCTTGCATTTAATAAGTACTGGAGTTTTCTATGCTATATGCACTAATGCTTTGGGCAGCAATCACTTCATAGTGGTTGGAAGTACTTCAGTTAGTAACGAGTCCCTACATGTTTTCTAATTCAATAGGAAAAATAAAAGCATAGTGTAGTTCAATGTTTTTTTTTTTTTTTTTTTGCCCTTTAAATGCCCAAGTCCAAACACATAAAAGTAGATGTTTATATGCTTGATTCGGCTAGCATTTGCGACTGCGCCATGAGTGAAAGGGTGTGTACCCTGCAAAGGAACATGCGTACAGATTTCAGTTTACATCATTTTTTAAGTGCTTAATAGTTAATATGACACATTTGAGGGGAGGTAGTAGCTTTCCTTTCTTGCAAAATTCTGTTGGTTAATGACAAATGTGATTGGATGACTTAACACTTTTAAACATTAAAATGCCACGAGATCGTTGGTATTACTGTAGTGCATCAACAAAAATGTATATTTTGCATAATATGGCATATCCTCATTTTCATAAGCCAAATTGATTAACGACGTCGAACTTCCTCTGAGAAACTAATCCCTTTTTGTGCTAGATAGTACGTACTTATTTTGAATATCCTTATAAAATCTTGGAATTTAACCTTTTTCTTTCTGTATTAACTAGTTTTTCAATGTTTTCTCTGCTTCTGGACATTCTCATTGGAGAGAACTTGGAAGAAAGTTATTGTCTGTAAGGATGCAGCATACAATGGTGTCTGATTTATTTATACATTCTAAACAATCTAAAAACAAAAGGCATATCTTCGTCCTGGTTTCCAATGAGGCATTGTCAATGCATACCCTTTGTTTCTTACTTGACCATCAAATTAGCGCTTCTGCAACAAGGAAAAAGCATGATCAGCTTTAGCTGGTCAGTGTTTAATCCACATAGGCTGCGACTCACGTGCCTCCATGCTCTTCTGGTATCTAGTGGCATGAATTCGAGTTTTTCTTTCTCTTACTAGCCCTTTATTTGGTTTTTTAATAGTTTGCAAATGACCTTGGAAAACATGTAGCAGTTGACTCCATTGATGATACATCTAATATCGATATATAGTTGGATCTTCTGAACATGCTGTAATCCAGAAATTTTGTTCCACATTAATCCTGTGTGAATTTAATACTGATTGCAAATTTTACCAGGCTCAACCTTGAAGAACTTGAGAAGTTTAAGTAAATTAAATTATACAGAATTGTTTGAGTACGGTCAAAATGAGGATTGTTATGAAAGCTGGAAATGCTCGAATAATGATATGTTGAAGTACCTTTATATGGTCCTTGATGGTGGACTCTATAGTCCATTTATGTTCGGAAATTGATGAATTTTTTCCCCTAAATTTTGGCCCTCTTTGATGAAATATTTGATCAGATCAGATATTTGTTTTTTAGCTGAACTTTTGTTTAATGTGTTGGTGATAGGTTGTTAAAGATGACATTGGAACGATTCGGATTCAGCGACCTTATAAGGGCCCATTTTATGTGTCTCACAAAACTATTGACCAGCTCATTGCAAATCTTGGGAAATGGGCAAGGTCTGCACAACATAAGTACATTTTTGCATGCATACGCTTACATAAATATGACATCTTTTTGCAGTTTCTCTGTTGTTCTTACATATACTATTATGTAAATGTACTTCCAGGTGGTATAAGTATGCTTCACTGGGGCTTACGGTCTTTGGTGTTTATCTGATTGCAAAGAATGCTTTCCAATATTTCATGGAGAGAAGGCGTCATTGGGAATTGCGAAAGAGGTATGGTTCACTGGTATTTAATAATTCTTGGAAACTTATGTGACTATTTTCATTATTCAGTAATGTAAAATATCACAATTATACGATGTCACTCCAGGCACATGATGAACTCTTACACCATAACTTGAAGTATAGTGGTTTGTTTATGCAGGGTTCTTGCTGCTGCAGCTAAAAGACCAGGGCAAGATAATGAAGGTAATTAACTTCGATCTTCATTCAATAGTTCTTCTCTAATATCTGTTTGGTGCGGTATTGAGACATTTCTTCTTTTCCATTTCTTTTTCTCAGATGCTAAAGCTGAGGATGGATCAGATGGTACTAAAAAAGAGGGACTAATGCCAGAAATATGTGTGATATGCCTAGAGCAGGAGTACAATTCAGTTTTTGTTCCGTAAGTTCCCCAACAATCTCTCATATTGTTTTAAGGGCGAAAACTGTTAAATGCCTGTTCATTTTGTGACACCCTTTTTTCTTATACTTCTTTCAATCCCTGAGATTTCTCTTAAAATACTTGTCCTTTGTCTTAGAAAACAAATTTTACCTACTTATTATGTGCAAGCTCTTGCATCATTATCAAAAACAATTCCCGAGTTAATGTTTGAACGATACCTGGAAATGAACCTTACAAGATAATTCCTATCTTCAGTCGTTCATGATCTAGAGTCTGGTGGCACAATAGTCTGGTCTTTTGTTGGGTGCGAAATGGCTAGAATTTTGGTTATTTTAAGCCAGTCTCTGACTCTCTCTCCACTTAAGGTGTGAGGATGATAAGTCCCGCTTGTTTTCATAGTGTATTGGTGTACAGTTTGGGGCTTCTGTGCATGAATTTATATTTCGCTATGTCATGAAAGTGGTTACCTTTCCAACTTTATTCAAACAGAACCTTGCCACTCTTACTTGTACATGAATTTATATTTCCCTTGTTTTGATGTTTACATTGATCAAGTGAATCACCTTTGTAATACAATTCCTGATTTTGTTTAGTTCTTTTGACCTCGCAAAATTTAAACCGAAAGAAATGGCTTATTGGATGTGATATCCAGGTGTGGTCATATGTGCTGTTGTATGTCGTGCTCTTCGCACTTGACAAACTGTCCGCTTTGCCGGAGACAGATTGAGCAGGCAGTGAGGACATTCCGCCATTAAGCAGTGTTTTGAGGTTGCATAGCCACCATTGACAAGGACACCCGAAAGCTGAGGTTTGGGGTCTAAGATAGGCCTGAATTCCTCTCTACAAGGGCAATGGAACTTTGTTAAGTGGAGTTAAGATTCTGATTGGCTAGATATCTACAGCCATTGCTTATTGAAGTTTTAAAATTTTACAAGTACAGTTGGCATGTGCACGAGCCTCTTTTGAGACTTTATCTTGCCCTTGTAGATTAAGTATACTGGATCTCTTGTAAATTTGATGTGATAGATGTCCATATGTCGCCTTCTTTGTTTCTATTCTGTTTGGTCATTCAAAGAGATGGTAATAGTCTAGTTTGTTCTGTAGAACCATCAAGTTGAGGGGTATGTGATGTATCAAGCTTCTAACTACATGGGATAAAATGTGCTTTATATTTATATAAACATGAGGCCAAGCAGAATAAAAAAAAAATTGTCAATGATATCTCTAAGGTTTCTGAAGAACAAAGTGCATCTTGTTTTTTGTTTTTCCGGTTGGATGTTGTATCAAGCGTCTAATTACATTTCAGTGCACGAGGATCATGCATGTCTAGGAAGGTTTTGATAAAACAATATATATATATATATAATAAAGTAGTTAAATTATTTGTCTTGAATTTTTCGCGGTTCAGATTGTTTTGATCCGATGGTCTTAATTGAACTTTCATTCATTTTACAATTCTAAGACTTTTATCTCTTATAACTCTCTCTCTCTCTTTCTCTCTCTCTCATACTATTATATATTTTTTTCCTTGTGTTGTTTTTGTTATTATTTACTCCATAAAAATAAAACTACATGTTATACAATTATTTATTCGATGAAACTAATTCAAAATTTTTATATATTTGACGACATATATTTTGTCACTTACTTCTTAATTTGTAAATAACACTTAATGTAAATAAAAAATAGTACATTGATTATAAACACTAAATAATATTCAACACGAATGAACCTTAGATTGTAAAATTAATATATAATTTTATCAAAAATTGACATTTAATTTTGTCCAATTTATATTTAACTTTGCCAAATTAATATCAAATTAATATTGAAACTCATTTAATCAATTTTTTGGGTACTAAATCAAATTTTATTAATATATAATTTTATCAAAAATTGACATTTAATTTTGTCCAATTTATGTTCAACTTTGTCGAATTAATATCAAATTAATTTTTATTGTTATTAATATTGAAATCCATTTAATCAATTTTTTGGGTACTAAATCAAATTTTTTAATTTTTTTGGTACTAAATTTGGAGAAGAGCAGTTGTAAAAATAATAAATTTTTTTGGGATGAAATTATCAATTTTCGCTAGCAATATTGACGGAAGGGAGACATAAGGAGTCTCCATGTAATAAATTTTAAACCTCAAGAGGTCTCCGTTTTATTTATAAAATGTCAGAAGGTGTCTGTGTAATTGTGAATTTAATTGTGTTCTATTAATATATATATATATATCTATATAATAAAGTAGCTTACAATTCAAATCTCAAAAGATAAACAAAATGACTTTTGCTATTCGCGGTTGAGATCGCTTTAAATTTTACTTTAAAGTTAATCTAACGGCTAATATTAACACCCTAAATTTAATAGGAAAAATAAGGTCCTAAGGGTGTGTTTGGAGTGATTTTTTAAAAGTACTTCTAGAAATTATTTCTCATAAATAGTTTAAAAAAAATAATAGTGTTTGAAACCGTCCCACCACTACCTCTACCACCACCACCCCCATCACCATCACCATCACCACCCTCGCCACCACCACCGCCGTCGCCGCCACCACTACCTCCGCCGTCGCCGCCACCACCACCACCACCACCATCGCCACCACCACTACCATCGTCGCCACTGTCGCTGCGGCCACCACCACCACCATCATCCCCACCGTCGCCGCCACCACCACCACCACCACGGTCATTGCCACCCACCACAACCATCACCGTCTCCTACCACCACCACATCTCACCCTCATTATAACCGATGCTTAAATTCATTTATCTTTCCTCTATATTTGTGATTTAATTTTGGATATAAATACAAATATGTTTATTGTTTATCATTTTTTATTACTTTGTGCCTTCAGGCACAGAAAATAACTAGTATATATATATTTTGGCTTGAGGTATTTATTACATGAGGATAGGTGGATTGAAAATATAGTGGTTGAATTTATAATTATATTATGCTATTAGATTGAGTGGTAGTAAAAGTGATAAATTCGTGAGTCTTATAACTGAGTAAGATTTTTTTTATTTCTTAAATATTGTAAATTTCAATGAGTTATGTTAATATTTGTTTTTTTTTTTCAGAGGCATTTGTATATTTTCTGTTATTTTGGAAAATTTTTATATATTTTTATAATAGTTCCATTAATATGGAGGATATGGTCGATATATTTCGAGTCATTTTGAAAAAAAAATTTATATGAATATTCTTAGGCCATTATTTTTGAATTTGGACAATTCTTTAAGATTTTTTTGTTTGTTGTATAATACTTTCAGGTACGGATAATAATTAATATATATACAAACTACCTTGAACCCGAATTCCCAACAATCTAAGCTAAGAGTGGGAGACAGGGAGCAGGGCAAGCATGTGACGATGAAGACTGATGGAAGAACTTTTGTTTTTTTAAGATGAAAAATCCATATCCCTTTCTATAAGGCTTCATACTTCTGTTTATTTAGGCGTTGAATTGGAAATAACACATTGTACACTTTCCTTTTCATCTAGGTTTACAGTAGATGCTTTAGCCAGTAAGTACGTCTAGGGGGAAATTTCTGAACCACCGAGTTCAATTTATCCAATCACAAGTTTAAGCAAGATATTGTCTAAGCATTGTACTTTAGAGGTCACGTTGATATATTTTTATTTTCTTCCCATTTGTCCAACCAAAAATACCAATCAGAGGGATTGAGTAGACTGCATAAATTGTTCTTTCCTGCTCTGGAAAAGAACACCCTTATTGCCATAAGCAAACTGACGAAAGAAAGAGGAAGCAAAACAGAAGTTTTGAAACTTCTCATTATGGATCGGGTCACGCCGAGTTTGTATTGTGTCTAAATCATATTGTGTTGAAAGTTGTTCAATTAATGTCCGACCCATTTATTTATTTATAATCATATATACTAGGTCTCGTGTCATATCATGTACAAACTAAGTTTAGCCATTCGTGTCGTGTTTAGCCAAGTTCATGCAATTCAGTCATTTAACAGGTCTAACCAGTCCAATAGGTTATCACCAAACCACTAATAAGATCAAACTTAAGTAATTACAACTTGAGGGCCTAACATACCTCAAAGTCAAACAATATACCCAGACATCATAGTTACATTATTTCTTTCTTCTTACAGTACCCAAATCCATTAATAAGTCATAACAAGCAAGCAGGATAAGAAAATCCATAAATATATTTATTGCAATCAACCAAAATTGCAAGTTAAATATATTTATTATGAACAGAATTAGTTCAATTATCCATAAAAAACCTCTTTTCACAAATAAATAAAGCTAATGACAGATAAATCAAGGAAGAAAAGAATAGAAATTATTGCAAATAGTTACAAAAATTTACATTCTTGACATTTACTTCGTATCAAGCTTTCACAAGCTCATCATCATCTTCAATATCCCAAGTCAAATCCTCATCTTCTTCTGCAGCACTCAGTCGCTTCCGTAGCTCAGCTCTGTTCGGGCTCCCACCGTGAGTGACCTTCTTTTCATCACCGCTCCCAACATCCTCAATCTCATCCCACCCAAGCTCTTCCTCGTCTGGCACTGACTGCTGACTGGATACAATGGATATAGCACGATCTCTACAAGATTCACCATGATCAGCCTTCCCCTGTAAAACCACCTTGTCATCAGAATTCAACACTGCCTCGTCATTTTTCACTTTATAGGTTTGTTTAGATATGATGGTGTTATTTCACGTAAATGAGCAGTGAGATCGATGTTAGTGATTAGGAATAGGTCTGAGCTACAAGGCTCGTGGGTAGGTAGGTGAATGTTCTGGTTATCAGAATTGTGGTGTGTGTGACACAGTGGACATATAGTGGTTCACCGGCTGATGAGCTCGCCTAGTCCACTCTACAATAGAGGCTCTTGCTCCTGAGATGAGTATTTATTCAACAAAATGTTTACAGATTGCTCTTGGATGTTCCTCCCTTTTTTTTTCCTTTTGGTTGGGGCTATATATAGTACTTGTAATGTCATTCCTAACTCTAGAAAATCTCTGCCGAGATCGTCGCCCTTTCTTCATGGGATTTCCCTTAAATCTGGGAGAGGATCTTGGTCAATTGAGTGTTTTATGCCTGTAATGCTGCTTGGCTTATTGCTTTGGGGATGTCAACTGTCTTTCAGCTACTTCCTTATCATTTCGGCTATTATTTCGCATGGGAGGAGCTCGGGTTCTGGTCCTCTGAGCTCTGGAGCTCCTAACTGACCTCCCGATCTGATCTCCTGAGCTGAGCTCATATTTAGGATTAATTTTTGGTACCATCAAGATAGTTCTTTCTCATCAACCACATCATCAACACTCGATCTACCTAAATTGTAGATATCAACACTACCCACATTGGAATTATGTTCTTCCTTCCCACCATCAACCCTAGAACTTCCACTCTGTGATACCTCATAACTCTCTCCCTTCACCATTTGCGGCAAATCTTCACTTAGGACTTTGTTGTTTTCCAGTTCCTCGCCTTTTGAAGACTCCTTAAGCTCTTGCTCATTATCATCCTCATCATCAACATCCCAGGTCAATTCTTCTTCATCATTAATCGAAACTGCTCTCTTTACAAGATTAGCTCTCACACTCTCTTGTTGGTTAAGCTTATGGACTCTATAGAAGTACCGAGACCAAAATGTATCATGATTAATCTCCTTCGGCACAACCTTTTTATAGATACCTTCCAAAGCCCCAGTTTCGCCAATCAAATTCTCAACTTCCCGACTCTTTTCCTCCAACACAAACCCTAATTTCCAATTATTGTAATCCTCTAAATCCTCAGGTTCTTCACAATAAGTTTTAACGTCGTTCTGAATAGCTCTTAATAGCGCATCAAATCTACTATACCATCTCGAACTCCAACTCGAATTCGTATCAGGCGTATTGTTTTGGAAATCGGAGGCGGAAAGAAGGGTTTCTTTACGGTGAGAGATGATATCGACAGTCGACTTGAGTACTCCATCGATTCCTCCGTGAGCCGCTTCAATCGAAGACGGGAGGTCCTTCACGGCTCGGCTTGCAACTTTGCGAAACAAAGAAGTTTCTTTCTTCAACCCCAACCCAAATTCTCTGAGATCACAACGGTAGGTCTCGAGTACTGACTCCGATTGGGTCGTATAGCTCTGGATTAGACCTCCGAATCTCCACCCACCCCCACCACCACCATCGGTCGAGTTAGGGTTTGAATTAGGTTGGTCGTGTGATCGGCAGCTCTGATCTTGGTCAACGGCGTCGTTCTCGTCGTAGTGTTTATAGGATGGGTTTGAGGGGGAATTGGGATCAAATTTTTGGGAATTCTCGGATTTTGGAGGGTTCGTATCGTCTGATAAGATGGATTTGAAGAAATTCATTTGCCAGTGAATGAATCGAAAACTAGGGTTAGGGTTTTCCTGAGATTTCAGAGGAGATACGAAATTGAGTACAAAGAGCTGTATCGTACGAGACGTATAAAGTTTTGGATACGGCAGAGTGCGTAATGCACACTACTTCTTCTTGGGCTCACAACATTGTTAGTAGGGCGTTAATCAAGTCAAGTTTGAACATTTTTTTAGGCTCGTTTATGTGTAAATAGTCAAATGAGCAAACTCGTTTATGTGTAAATTAGACTTGAATTAGACTCGATTATCACCCTTAATTGTTAGTGACCATTTAGCATGCTTCCCAAATTTTGGGCCTATGACTCACCCCAAAAAAGGGAAATTGGAAGTGGGTATACCAAATTAGAGTTAATTGTAAAAAAGTACACAGAAAAAAATATAGAGTAAAAAAATCCTTAATTTTGATACTTATTTGTTTTCAAGTACATTATTTGAAATTTTCATATTTTCTTCTGACTTTTATATCCTCCCTTGATCCATGCGTTTTTTTTTTGCAAAGTGGTGCATTAAACATTTCATAATTTTATGGGATAACTTTAATATTCCGTATTGGGAAATATTATGTATCCCAATTTTGTAACCCAAATTTCAATCCCAAATGAAGGGGACCATTGTATGAGTGAATCTCATTAACTTTTTAAAATGGGACCCACTGATCAAATGATCCCCCTTCATTTGTGATATAAATTTGAGTTACAGATTTGGGTTACATAGCATTGCTCTTCCGTATTTTTATGTCCTCTCTTGATTCATGCGTATTTTTTTTGGAAAGTGGTTTTGTTTTCAAATTATATTTAATGCACCTTAATTCATGCGTATTTTTTTGAAAAGTAATTTTGTTTTCAAATTATATTAATATTCAAACTCCATAACAGTGTAATAATAACAGTGTAACAAAACATTTACACAAAATATTGTACTATTACATTTTGTCAAACATATATTTTCATATAATTTCATTCAAAACAGTTCATCTCTATTTTGAATTTGTTATCACGTGCACAAAACCATTAAACACTGTTTTTGTTATAGTGTATTATTACACATTTTTTATTACACTATTTATAGAGTTTGGATATTAACAAATTTTGAAATTCAAACAAAGTGATATATCATAAAATAAACGGAATATTAAAGTTCTCCCATAAAACTAGGAGATATTTAATGCATAAATACAATTTGAAAACAAAATCACTTTCTAAAAAAAAAATACACATGAATCAAGGTGCATTAGAGATTTCATATTAAATAGCCCTAAATTTCAGCGCTTAAGATAAATGTCTTGTTACAGTTTTTAGGAAATAAAATTTTACAAAATTGGCATTTACGTCTTTGTATCTCAGATGTGTACTTTTTTCCAAAACATTTTGTTCTGTGTAATTTTTTACAATTATGTCTAATTTGATGTATCGATTTCCAAAGGACCCATACAAAAAAATACTTTTGGGCCTTTTGATGCAATTTGGACGAATTAAACTAAAATTTAAATTTATATATATATATACACACACACATACATATGTAAAATTTAAGTGTATTTTAGGTTTTTATTGAATTTATTTTAAATTTAAGTAGGTCAAGTTATTCATGATTGAAATTGAGCCAGAAATTAAACCCAAATTTAACTTAATTTGAGCCCGAATTAGTTAATTATAATTGAGCCCAAAATTAACTTGGGCAATACTCAACCACCGCGGGTTAGAAATCGAATTTGGGTTAGATTAGGGTTGAAAGTTTTACGACTTAAGTTGGATCTATGTTAGATCCCGTATAACAAGCGAGCCATTTACCCTCAAATTCAAACATGTGGGCACAAAATACTATCATGCTCTATTGGTACGTAACAATAAAAGCTTGCTTATGCTGCTTCGATGGCGTTTTTTGGCCTTTGCTCTGGATTGATCCTCTAACCCGTTCAAACAACCCAAATTACACCTCTATTTGGGGCCATTGGAGGAGAACTTTGGTTTAATTAAAACTTAATTAAAGTTGAAAAAATATTAACTTTATTAAATTTATGAGGAGTATATGAAACCTCTACCTTAATTAAAAGGGGTGGTAATAGTTTTATGTCATATCATTTTGAGTTTGTGTCAAGCATCAGTCAATACTAACTCAATTCGTTTAACCAGTTGGTGTTTAACCGCGAAGACCCAAATGCACTTTCCACTATTTTGAAGGCAAAACAATCATGGAGTGAAGTGATTTCTGTAAGAAATGGTGTTGATCGGTGCAGGCTGTCTTCTAACAGGTTAGTGACGTTAGTCCCTCCTCCTTCTCAGAGCTTTCAAGGCCCAAAAATCAGCTGTGATGGGGCGTTCAAAGATAAGAGGGCTATTATAGGAATTATTCTAAGGGATACAAATGATTGTTTTTTGGACGGAATTGGAAAAAAAATCTCTGTTGTTTCAAGTCTTTTTGCGGAGGCAGCAGTAGTAACAGAGGCATGCTTACTTGCTCATGCATCTCACCTCCGGTTTTGCACAATTGAGAGTGATAATCAGGTTGTTATTAAGCTCAGTTCAACAGAAGGAGTTCCTCATTGGGATATTAGTGTTTTTGTGGATGATATTAGAGCTTATTCTACACACTTAAATCTTAGATTTTTACACAAGCCAAGAGCCCTTAATATGACAGCTCATTGGGTGGCTGCAGCGACACTATCTGATTCTATTGTTGTGAATTGGGTCAATTGTCTCCCGTTAGAATTTCAGACTTTTTTTGCTTCTGACTGTAACCATACATTTCCTACTTGAATGAATTTTTTTATCTTCCTGATAAAAAAAAAACTCAATTCGTTTAACTAATCATGTCGAGTCGAGTAGAGTCGACCTATTTATTTTTATGTCTTATTCGTGTTGACTTATATAAGCCCGTGAATAAAAAAAATAACGCTCAGATTTAAGTCTAAAATTTAATTTTTACTTAATCGAATCTATGCTCATACTTTTTTTATAAATTAAAAATTAATTTAATAAATATAATAATAAAAATGAATAAAAATATCTTTTTGTGCAATAATTATGTCGTTACTTGATAAAATATAATAAAAATTAAGAAAAATTTCAATCACACTCTTTCTGGTTTATATATCTTCAAGAAAATCTTCTCTATTATTCAAAACATCACTGACACTCCTTTTAGTTTATATTTAAATATCATTGACCCCCCTGCCATTAAACCACCGTTTAAAAAAAAAATCTAAATTACCAAAATTGCCCCTACATAAATTCCAAACAATCTTGCTACATAAAATTCAAGCCGATTAAAATTAATTTTTCTACATATTAAAATTTGAGCTGATTAAAATTTATTTTTCTTAATAATAAAATTTGAGCTGATTAAAATTTATTTTTCTTTATAATAAAATTTGAGCTAATTAAAATTGGATTCAAGCTGATTAAATTTAATTTTTTACGTATTAAAATTCGAGCCTATTAATTTTTTTTTTATTAATTCGAGCCAATTTGAGCTCTACTTGAGCTGTTAGTACCGATTAAAATTTGCTTTGAATCGATTAAAATTTATATTTTTTTACTTATTAAAATTCAATTCAAGTTTATTAAAATTTATTTTTTACATATTAAAATTTATATTTTTTTATGTATCAAAATTCGGGCCGATTAAAGTTCAATACGAGTTAATTACTCGAATAGAATTTTAATCGGCTAAAATTTTAATACTTAAAAAAAGATAGATTTTTTAATCGATTTGAGTTTTAATATGTAAAAAAAAATGACTTTTATGAAGTTTTTTCTAAAATATATAATGAGCAATTTAGTAAAATTGCATTCTAGTTAATACTTTTAATCTAACAAGGAGTATCAGTGAAGATTCAAAAAATAGATGGGATATATTTGAAAATACAGTAAATTAGACGAAATGTGGCTGAATTTTTTTTCTAAAAATTAATATTTTATTCTTATAATACTAGTTAATTATGTCAATTTTATATTGTTCGTTTTTGACACTGACCAAACTAATTTTTTATTTATGTTACCAGTTGGTGTCATTTACAGATTTATGTCAAAAAATGACCAATATTAACCCATTAATTTTACGTCAACTTAGAACAGTCTTACCATATCGTATCAAAAATTACCAACTCGTCATGACCGAGAACAATCTGATTAGAGAATCGTGGAGCGAATCCATTTCATAATCGTACACAAAAAGAACACTATCATCTTATAATGCAATGTATCGATTAAACAAACCTATTTTGACTACGATAGTGATAAAAAAAAATTAGTATTGTATGACGTAAAACTGACAGAGTTCATGGCTTAGCAATGAGCCTTGATTGTTGAGTGTTTTTATTATTGTTATTGATAATGATAGATTTCTAGGCATGGGCCGCCGTGACAGCCGAGTCCAATACGCCCTGAAAATCCAGAATGTGGGTTAGGTAGCCCGAAGGGAATGCCCCCAACCAGTCCACATCGAGAGCAGAGGGCCTATGGGACCAAAGCCCAAAGGGTCCAAAGAGCCAACAGTCCGGCCCTGGTCTGAATCTCAGCCCATTACCTAAGGTGAGCCCTGTCACACCACGTGCTCCAGGGACAGGGGGGACCAGCTCTGATTCCTCAGAGTTACACCCTGCAGAAGGCAGAGGGAAGTGGTGCCGAACAAACCAGGGTGGTCGTGAGCACAGTACCGCAGGCAGACATAAGAGTTTGCAGGTAAAGGACGAAAGGTCCCCACAAGATCAGGAGAAGGAGGAGGAACATCAAGAAACCCTAGGAAGACGCATCATATAAATAGAACAGTAGAAGCAGGGAAGAAGGATCGACTCCTGAATCTTCTTCTGGACCTTCTCTCCCGTATTTTACTCTTGATCCTGGAATACCCAGATAAAAAAAGGCTTTGTAACGGCTCTGTGCCTGTAACTCTCTTATTATCATTTGAGATCAATATACTGCATCAAGGAGTAAAAGTCTCCATTACAGTGGATGTAGCCCAAGTCAATCGGCGAGGGTGAACCACTTACATTCTGTGTTTGCCATTTCATAACATTAGTTTTCTTAAGCCAACCCTTTAAAACCCAACAAAATCTCATCAGTCTAGGCTTGAGTGATTATTTTCGAGACATCATCAGTTATTATAACTATTTTTATTATTTTTTTTTGATATTATAATTATTTCTACTATTTATAAATGTCAGTATCTGAAAAAAAATTAATTTTTTATTTTATCCTTAATTATTATGATAAAATCTATTATACCCATCTATATAGTTTCATCAAATTTATGTTTTTTTACACTTATTTGACTTTCAATTTATTTTGAACTTTTTTATAAGAACTTCTAAATTCTTTTAAACTCATTTATTAGTAGTACAAAGATTTTCTATTTTAACCTTAATTATTATGATAAAGTCTATTATACCCACTTATATAGTTTCATTTAACTTATGTTTTTTTTAACACCTATTTGACTTTCAATTTGTTTTGAACTTTTTTATAAGAACTTCTAAATTTTTTTTAACTCATTTATACGAAAAAGTAAAGTTTTATATATGTTAAATTATTGTACACATGTAGTCACCAGGTTAAATTTCACAGTCCAATATATGTTATATTTAATTTTTTGGTATGTAACAATATAATAATATTATAAATGATTTAATCAATCTATTTAAAAAATAAAAATTAATAATTCTATGATATAATTAGATGTACAAATAACTAAATGAGTCGAAGAGATACCTAAATAAATGATAAATTAGGTATTCAAAAACTTATATAATGAATTAATAATTAAATATAGATTAATTATTCGATATCTAATTTATTATTTAATTTAATTACACATAATTTATGTTTTTTATAAAAATAATATTATTTAAATTTATTTACGTGTATTATTAGTTATAAAAATACTTACAATCGCGATAAAAATATTCATAAATATAATAAATAAAAATATGATAGGACATTGTTTTTTGAGTAGCATTGACAAGTTCCAAACAAGCACTAGAGAGAACACATACAAACAACAAATCATAAACAAATTAACCTCTTTTATGTCCCCTCCCCCAAATCTTCTCTTCTCTGTTTAGCAGCTTCAAGTCAAACATATATAACCTCAATTTTTGTTCAAGATGATTTTCTCTCTCTCTTCACATATCCCATTCACAATCTCACCATCATCTGCTTGATCTTAGTCTCCAAGCCCTCCGGATCCACCATTTTTGTTTTTCTTCATTCTTCAAAAGAATGTTTTGATGAACGATAAAGATCATAAGGAGCCCATAGATGATCAACAGCGCAGGGCTTCCTTGAGTCCAACCTTAACCATGGCTTACCCTTGCCACTCCAATGAAGGAGACTGATTGGACCGGGATGCAAACTCCGGCATTTACCTTCAATATTATCACCACCCAAACCGTGCTGGTTCCACCGGTGATCGACGGCTGTTATATCTCCAGCCAAAACAAGCAAGAAAGGTGGCAAAGAACCCAGGTGGTATATCCTCTTCTGCTTCTGTACCACCATCCATTCTTCAACCTTCTGTGTATACCCACCTTGTCTCCACTTATCCACATCCACTACCATTACACCGGTGTTGAAGTAACAAGGTCGCCGGCCGGAAAATGTCTTCGCCAGAGATGGGTCGGACCAAAATGCGTCGGTGAAATACTGTGTGAAATTTGCATGACAATACTCCGGTGCAGCCAACACCTTGTCACCCAGATCAACCCCCCACAGCTTTGCAATATCGTCCACCATTACAAGGTCAGAATCAAGGTAGATAACTCGTTTAACATCGGTCGGAATTATGTCTGCGAGATAGATTCGAGCATAGTTAAGAGGTTGGTCCAGAGCTTGACGAATGGATTTGGAGATTAGCCCACGAACCCTATGGGCATCAAAGCGGTAGACCTTGAATTTTAGGTAAGGGAAGGTTGATTTGATGCTTGAAAAGATCTCGGGTTCAAATCTCGTCCAGAGGATATGAAACATGACGTTTTCAGGGCACGTTGAGTGTTGAAGAATTGACAAAACAGCGGCCAAGGTGCCTCTAAGATAATTGGCATCAAGAGTCATGGCTACGTGAATTTGGTCTGTGGAAGGAGACCCACAAGTCTCCCCATTGCGGAAAGCTGGGGCTTCACGAAAGATGGGGACATCTGGGGATGGTTTTCGGATGAGGCCGAGGCGGATACCGGTGGTGGTGACAGAGGCAGCGGAGGTTGTGGTGGTGGTGAGGTGGAGGGTAAGGAAGAGAGACAGGAGGCCAAGAGACGAGGAGCTCCAGAAGGCCATCCTGCTCTTGGCTTTTGGGATGGAGAAGTTAAGGGAAAAGAGCAGAAGCAGCCATTGAAGGCTGGTTAGGAGAAGGTTTAGGAGAGGTAATTAGACAATGATTGAAAAAGGGAAGGAGAGAGGTTGGTGGAGGATTGTGAGGAAGAGAAGAAACCTCGGAGGATCTTCTATTAAAGACCCATGTTTATATATTGTTACATTACACCAAAGAGTTTTGTTTTTTTATTTTTTTTTAATTTTTTTTTTGTCCATTTTCATTACTTCCCCTATTCTTTTAGCTTCTAAAACATTTGTTAGAATCCAAATTTTCAACTTTTTTTCTTTTTACAAAGTCCTCTTTTACTCTCTTATTGGAACTTTTGAGGACTTCCTACATGTATACCACTACATGCTAGTTAACGTATGCGTAAATTAATTCGAATAACCCTGACCGTTGAACAAAAAAAAAAAAAATCATAAACAAGCGTGGGTGGTTTTGGAGTGGCCTCCAAGAGAGATACTCTTACACAAACATACTTGAAAAATGTTAATTTTTTGAGTATTTTTATTTCATGATCTTGGAAGAAAAGATTAATGTTCTAGATTTATAGTTCATAGGTTATTATGTTGCCTCATCAATTTATCATGTACTCCTAGTTTCTAACACAATTATTTAAAGAGTTAGGACCCCTGTTAAAAAAAAAAAAAATCCGACCCAAGTGCGATAGGTTGATGATAATGAGTCAAATGATAGAGCTCTCATGCTCCAAATTTACCCAAGTGCTTTTAATTGCTACAAGGATCTTTTCAGCATGGGTAGCATTAGCAATGACAAATCTAATGTGATTGGATTTTTGATTTGGCATGTGAATGCTGAATTTGATTTGTTGGGTTATTAAGCTTTCATTGGGGTACAAAGCTTTTTTTTTTGGTGTAACGGTCAAGGGTGTCTGGGCCTGCTTCCGCGTACTTGAACTAATCTCCTATCCGGTTTGATTAAAGGCAGACCATCCACGCTGAGACTAGAGTATTCATGAGGAATAAATTCTTCATGGCTAGACCCCAAAGGCATGTCTGACTTTATTTCTTGAAAAATAATTAGCGACCCTTGTATATATTTAAATCTTGATCTCAACCCACCCAATTGCATGATAGAATTAATTTTGATGTACATGTACGAATTCATTATAAAACAAAATATTGATCTCAAATTTCAAAAGGAATAACTTGATTAAAGCTGTATTTTAGCACATTACATATTAATTTCATTAACTAGTCACTTATCATCTATGCATACACTTTGGATTACATCATACGGCTCGATCACAACCTCAAGTTCAATTGCTCCAACAGTCTGGTAGACAGAATTTTCGAATGACCCATGAGATAATAGACGCTTTTCATTCCTTTTCTATGGTTACTCGAAATCAGTATTCTACAAGACATTTTTCACTCGTTTACGGTCGTTTAAGGGACAAGTGTCAAAGCAGGGCCGGCCCTATAGTATTAAAAAAAAAGCATGGGCTTTAGGCCCCAAATTTTTAGAAGGCCCCAAATTTTTAAAAGGCCCAATAATTGTAGATACATAACTAGTCCACATAAAAAATTTAAATCCATGAAAATTTTAGGCCTTATAAAAAGGCCCCAAAAAATTTAAGCCCAATCAAAAAATTATAATTTCAATGATTTGGGCCTACAATTCAATCCATAATATTAGAAACTCAAAAATAAAAAATTTAAAAAATAAATAAATAAAATCTCTCTCTCTCTCTCTCTCTCTCTCTCTCTCTCTTAAAACACAAAAATAAAATATCACATCCTCTCTCTGACTTAAAAAAAATTAAAAATATTTTTTTAAAAAAATAATACTAAAAATAAAAAGGCCTCATTTAGTATTACCGCTTTAGGCCTCAATTTACCTTGAGCCGCCCCTGTGTCAAAGGAAAGAATTGTTGTACTCTCTTGCTTGAATGAATTCACATTTATCCAGATAAACAAATCAGATATTGATATACTTAAATTCAATTAAAATTATAAGGGAAATTTGGAGGCCGGTCCCCCTATATGGACTTGTTTGGACTTAAGTCCGTCAAGGAAACTTATTTGTTATGAAGTCCGTTTTTTGTCAATTTTACCATACTATCCATTCCCTTTAGAAGTGAAATAAAACTAAAAATTAAAAACTTCTAAATCTTAGGAGTTTGACTAACATTAAAATTTTTTTTCTCTCATATCTATCTACTAGTTATTCCCCGTACCTGAAGGCACGGAGTAATAAAAAAAATAGTCAACATATTTGTATTCACATTCAAAATCAAATCACAAACATAGAAGAAAGATAAATAAATTTAAGCACAGATTGTAGTGGGGGTGAGTGGTCGTAGTGGTGGTGGGCGACAGTGGTGATGGTGAGAGACGATGATGGTTGTGGTGGGTAAGACGACGACTGTGGTGGTGATAGCAGCCGTGGGTGGCAATGATGATGGTGGTGGTGGGTTTTGAGTGACGATGATGGTAGTGGCAACCGTGTGTGGCAACGGTGGTGGTGGTGAGTGTGGGTGGTTGATAGTGGTGGTGGTGGGACGACGACGGTGGTGGTGGGTGACGATGGGTGCTTCTAGGCGAAAGTGTGATGGGTGATGGCGAATGACAGCGGTGGTAAGTGTGGTGGGGGTGGTTGTAGTGGTGGGTGATGACAGGTGGTGGTGGGGTAGGTGACAATGGATGGAGGCGATGGAGGGCGACGATGGTTGGTAGTGGGTGCTGACGATGGGCGATGGTGGTAGTGGGATGATTGTGGTAATAGTAATAAATATAAGAATAAGATGACGATGGTGGTGGGTGATGGTCATGAACGACGATGGTAGCAATCGGTAGTGGGTGGCGATGGTGGTGGCGGTGGGGGCCTGGGGCAGTGAGAGTGGGGGTGGGGGTAGAGGTGGGGCAGTGGCGATGATGGGGGTGGAGGTGGGGTAGTGACGATGGTGGGGGTGACGATGGTGGTGGTAGTTGTGATGGTCATAGGGGTGGTGGTGGGGCGGTGGGGGTGGTAGGGGTGATGGTGGGACAATAGCGGTGGTCGTAAGGTGCGACAACGGTGGTGATGATGATAAGGTGTGGCAGCGGTGGTGGTGGGAATAGTGGTGGTAGGGCGGTGGAAGTGGTGGTGGTGGTGGTGAGACGATGGTGATAGTGGTAGTGATGGTGGTGGTGGTGGTAGTGGTGGGCGGGGGTGGTAGTGGTTATGGTGGCGGTGGGGCAATGAAAGATGTGATGGTGGTGGCAACGGCGGTGGTGGCAACGGCGGTGGTGGGTATGGTAGGGTGGCGATAGTAATGGTGGCAGCGGTAGTGGTGGTGATGGTGGGGGTTGGGGTGGTGGAATGGTGGGGGTGGTGGTGGAGCGGTTCCAAACACTATATTTTTTAAAGTACTTATGAGAAATAATTCCTAAAAATATTTTTAAAAAGTTATTTCAAACACACCTTAGACCCCTATTTTTCCTATTAAATTTGGGGTGTTAATATTAATCATTAGATTAATTTTAAAGTAAAATTTAAAGCGATCTCAACCGCGAATAGTAAAAGTCATTTTGTTTATCTTTTGAGATTTGAATTGTATTGTACTTTATTATATAGATATTGAGAGAAACACTGTTTTTTAAAAAAAACAATGTTATGCTGACCAAATTGTTGCCCAAATTTTGTATCATAAATTAATGCAGGCGGTTGGATTAGTGGAGTCCACGAATTCCACAAAATATTCAATGCATGAGATTTTGACACATTACTTGAGATACAAGATTTGGTAAACAAATTTGGACAACACAATTTTATCATTTTTTAAATAACAATGCTACAAAACTCAAATGAAACCCAAAAAATTGCAACATAAATGCATATCATTTTTTGGATGAATGAGTCCAATCAACTTTTTCAATGGGACTCACTCATCCCACACTCATCCAATTAATGATATGTATTTTGATTTT
Source organism: Ilex aquifolium (assembly GCA_951799425.1). Lineage (NCBI taxonomy): Eukaryota > Viridiplantae > Streptophyta > Magnoliopsida > Aquifoliales > Aquifoliaceae > Ilex > Ilex aquifolium. Next base: position 2,988,433 of record OX637409.1, on the reverse strand, counting down.
GATTTTTGAGTTTCATTTGAATTATTTAACATTTTTTTAAAAAAAGGACAGAAGCTTCACGAAATACTCAAGTGTCACCGTGTCGCGAATGCTTAAGCAACAGCAACTTTTTGGAATTGAGTAATGTTATTTAGATTTAAAATGTTGATTTGATTTATTGACTTGATTAATCACTATCATTGATTTTTAACTGCGAATTATAATATTTATAGGGACCTATTACTTATTCGATAATTATAATTAATCAAGTCAACAAATTAAGTGTAAATAATATTTTTCCTTAGAAATAGGTGATTCTCTGATGTCTTCAACCTTCACGTCTATTTTAGAGTTTTCCCACCCTATAATTTTTTTTTTTGGCTCCACCCTGCTTACTTGGGCATTACTTTTGATCCGTATGGTTGGTGCACATTCAATTGTGCCATTACATCAACTTTGTTTTCTATATTTATTTTCCCTACCTTCCATTATTATCAATTTTTTATCAATAGTTATAAATAACTCAAAAACACGATTTATGATCGAAAATTATGTGTATAATACCAAGTAGTTAGATCTAAGTACCATAAGTTTGTCCATGAATCGGAAAATATATTCATTATGACGATTACACTACTTCAATATTATTACATGGTCTCATCATTAAATTATAATCTAATAAATAGAGAAAGTGAACCTCCCTTTTTTAAACTACTATCCTTTCATGGAAGATAATAAGCATCACATGTACAGAAAATGAAGCTCATTTTACTCACTTATTTATTTTATCATTGGATCTTAACATTGTGACAATTACGACGTGGTGTATCCTTCATACATTGAATATTAATCAACGTAAACATACCAATTAGAATGATCAATTGTGATACATAACTTTTTGTATTATCGCTTAATATTTTTTGTGCATTTATTCAAACAAAAAATAAATATAGAGACTTCGGGCCTGAGGTAAGCCTTCCTGTATCATTGAATGACAAAGAAGTAAGCGAAGGTGGTTGTGTTTGTTTGTTAATAAACAAATTGGTAAAGTAAGCGCAAAGAGTACGAATTTTTTTTTACATTCATGCGTGTTCTTAGTCGCTCGAACTCTTGTTATAGTGTAAGCTTTGAAAGTATCCGAAGTTAGGCAATCTGCACGAATTCCTTTAAATGAATCCCTCTCTCTTAATGACTCTTCTTAGGGATTTGGATCATTAGGATTTTTTGTATGTATTTTTTATCAGTTTAATTTTCATTGTATCAATTTTGTCAATTTTGTTTTTGAAATAATCTGTGTCACTTTGGTCCCTAATTGAACAATCCGTTAAGTTTTTTATGAAAGTGACCATGTGTCACTTTTTTAGACGGTATCACGTGTCCAACACATAATCATTCCATAAAAACCTTAATTGTCTGTCTATGTAGAGACCAAAATGACACAAATTAACAAAATTGACACAATAAGAATTAAACTAATAAAAAACAAAGACTTTAGAGATCAAAAGTGTCATTAAATTATGTCCTTGAAAATTAAGCATGGAATCCAAGAATTAGGTTGAAAAATGATATTTTGACATAATTTAGGGGCCTAATCTCGGGACATAATTTAATGCAGTCATTAGATTAAAAGTGAACTCGATCTAACATTGGAACAAAAAACAATGACATAATTTGTAGATATAATGACATGTCAAATAATAGAGTTCCAATGAAAAGTCTAAGAATTATCGTCATAATAACACTATTGGACCACATTATTAGATCAACAAATTAAGTCAATTTTTTAAGTTTTAATTACAATATTTTATAACTAATTAAATGGCTCCATTAAATTAGATCACCGATTTGGTCCCAAATTGAGTATAGCATTGCTGAAATTATAATTAGAATTAGGGTTAGGGTTAGGGTTAGGGTTAGGATTAGGATTAGGTTATTCGTATATGTAGCACAGACCTTTAGATCAGCTACGATATACGATCATTCAATGGAACTTTGAATCCCAGGTCCCCACCTCCACTCTCTCTCTCTCTCTCTCTCTCTCTCTCTGCTGCAAAGGCAAAAGTGACGAACAAACAACAACCTGCATTATCTCAGGTGGTTTGGCAGATCTAAAGTCTAATACTCCACGTCTCCTACCTCCATTAAGTCTCCTCCTACATCTACATATAAAGACAGATACATTTACTTTTATGCTTCCTCCACACGCTCTCACATAAACACCACAATTTTCTTCTTCTTCTTCTTCATTGCATTTTCAGGCTTCAACACTTCCAACTTCCCTATGTTTTGATCCCACACCATTTACTTTTCCTTGTTTGTATCTTTATTCTTCAGAGAATCTCAGAGCCATTACTATTGGTTCTTAGAAGAGAGAGAATGGAAAGTAATCCTACGTAGCTACGGTCTTTCTCGAAGATCGGTGACTGATCTCTTTGTCACATCTCTGGATTCTCGCCGTACGTCGTCGGTGAACGTGAAGAGAGCGTCAGGATCGTCACTGTCTTCCATTTATTGGCTGAGAAGGAAGAACTTCCCTAATTGTAGGCATCCAATCGCTCCACCTCGAAAACCCATTCAAACGCCTCCGAATTCAGCTAAAGAAAACGTTTCTGAGACTCACCTCTCTCTTCGTCCTTAATTTAGCCAGTAATTTGAAGTTTCTTCAATTTCAGAAACCGAAACGAACGATATTGAAGCTGGGGAGTTTGATTTGATCATATCTCTGTTTGTTGTGTGTGGATCAGAAAGGTGAGAAATGGGGAATTGTCAGGCGGCGGAGGCAGCGACGGTGGTGATTCAGCATCCAGGCAACAAAATGGAGAGGATTTACTGGTCAGTAAGTGCTCATGAGATCATGACTTCAAATCCTGGACACTACGTCGCGCTAGTTATCACCTCTACGACGGCCAAGTCAGAGAAGAACGGTCCGCCATTGACGCAGCTCAAGCTTCTGCGTGCCGACGATACGTTGCTTATCGGACAAATGTATCGCCTCATCAGTTTCGAAGGTGAAAATTGAAAAAGCTTTACACCATTGCAGTTTGTTTACGCTATATATATATATACTAGTCATTGCTAAAAGAAATGCACTTGAAAATAATTTATAACACAAAATACCAATCAATATAGATTTACTATTCAAAAAAAAAACAATCAGTACAATATACTCTAAAAACACGACCTTTAGACAATATCAATCTCATACAAAATTTGTATAATCAAAGTAGTAAATAATACAAATCTTTATTTTAAAAAAATATTGACCCACACCAAAGTACATCATAATACAAACATCTCTAAAATGTCTTTACAGTTTGAATGGACATAAAAGAGCTCATTGTTGTCTTTGTTCGTTCGTTGTTGGGGCTAGAGAAAATCCCCAGTTCCGAAGAGAATTTGCAAAACTCCTTTTCCATCAAAAATAGAATGGAGTGTCGAAAATATTTTATTTGACACCTTATGAAATTGAAATAAGTATGACTTATTTGTTTATTATCAAAACACTCAATACTCCCCAAACTCAAGTCATTATGTCTCATTCTCTTTGTATTAAAAAACTAAAATTTCATACTGCTTGCATCAATCCAACATTAAAGTTACATAACACAAAAAAAATTATTCACTCACTCGATGAACCACACATAAAAAAAGTACAATCCAAAAAACAAATATCCAAATACTAAAGAAAACAAATTAGTTATCATGATCAAATTAATTTTTCACATTGACCACCAAAATGTCCAAGGGAAAGTGAACACCATGATCATAATAGTTACCACTAACAACTATGAAATTTTACATTTCTAGTCCATGCGACTTCGATAAATAAAGAGAACAAAAAAGGTAGTGCATGCGACTTCGATTAACAAAGAGAACACAAAAAGTAGTGCATGCAACTTCAATTAACAAAGAGACCACAAAATGGTTCTCAATACCATAGAAAAAGTACACATGAATGCAATTTCAATTAGTTAACACTAAATCATAACAAAATGGGATGATATTCATAATCTACACATGCTTCATTCATAATCAACTATGCAGGTAGACCAATGATCACGCGAATGAGCTATCAAAATTTGATATTTTAACTAATCCTAGTGCTTATATTTATTGCATATTATAATCCATGATCATTTCGAAAAATTAGTTACAAACATAACTTTAATTGTGATTGTCAAACCAATGCAATCTTATTTTATAAAAAAGACAAATTCAACTTGCAGAACACTGCCAAAATCTCACCCAAATAGGACCTTTAAGCAACAAAAAATAAGTCAAGTCCAAAATCAAATCTTTCTATTGATACATTACAAATGCATTGCAGAATATCTACAATAGAAGAAAAGAGCAATAACTTCCGGTGTACTGGTTTAGATGATACCATCCACGACTTCAACTGACTTTTCTAATTCAAACACAAACAATTTGACTCGGATCAAATCCCAAAGAACTTAGTTCACAATCCCAACCAATATTAACATATGAAATTCTAACTAAACTAATCTTGCGACAATAATTAAATTTAATATCTCCCCAACAGTCACACAAAGGAGTCACTGTGACTGTTTATGAGCCTATCCTCTCTATTTCTGCAATAAAAATCAAATGTTAAGTTAATCAATCAATCTGATTCAATAAGTGGATTAAAATAAAGACTTATATTTACTAAAATTAGCAATTCTAATTGAACATAAAAACGACAAATAAGTAATTTCTCATTTTTTTGACGAATCAAATAATGAACTTTTACATCGAACATGAATTCAAATGTTAGAATAAATGCATCACAATAAAACAATTCGAATCTATGAGCACAAAAAAGCCCGATTAATAACATATGAAAGAAGTCCATAAACAGATTGCTAGCAAATAAGCATGACCACTTATAGTACATGTAAAGAGGCATCGTGAGTTCTAGAATTGTATCATAAACAAATAAAAAAATTAAAACGACCATAACCTGTGATTGGCTACAACTAAGTTGTCACGGTAGTGAAGGATGTTCCACATTACTTTCAAGGAGCTACAGATCTACAGTTCCAAAATATAGTTATTGAATACTTCACTAAGCACTTTGAAAGAAGAATCTTTGGTCTCTTGAAAATTTCTTTGGGTACCAAGAATTCTGAGATTGGTTGTTTTTTTTTTAAATCCAAAATAATCAAAACAGGATTTAACAATTCAAAGATAAAATTTCAAATCAAACATTTAGATCTCAATAAATGAATTCAAACATCGACCATTTTAAAAAGTACTTTATATATCGTAAGTTCCTATATTGGTAGTCAAAATTTTAATGTTAGTCAAAATTTCATTCGAGCAATGTACAAACAATTTGTCTCCGCATGAAAATCACACAAATTCAATAATTCATGAAAAACATGAAGCAACAATCATAATTGAATAGAACTCCAGAATTACATAATCTAAATAAACTCCTAACTTATGAGTACATGATTTACCAATACAAATAAAACAAATAGAAAATATGTTCAGAGGCGTAGGGTGATGTGGCATGGCACTAAACTTCTTAAGATCTAAAAAACTAATGAATTCAATCAACAAAACCCACAAAATAATAAAAATATGCATAAGCTAACTTTTTACTGCATTGGTGAAAAGTATAGTAAGCATAATAATCCCAATTCTCATAAATAGATCAAATTGATAAAACATTTAAAAATAATAAACCTTATAATAAATAATAAAGAGAACCACACAGAAATAATAACTAAAAAATCCACCGACATCAAACAACAAACCTACAAAGAGAGAGGAGCATCACTGGTTGGTGTTGTGAACTGGTGTGGTATGGGCTGGAGCAGTGGGATTTTGAAAGACTCTCTGTTATCACCTAGACCACCACTTATTCCTCATCTTGCTATTCTCAAGAGAAAACAGGAAATCATTGATTTTAGTAACAACAAAACAAACTAAAATAGAATTTTATCTAAAAGGCTTCATGTTGCTTCATTTTTCTCAAGAAAGATTAAAAAAACTCATCTCAGTTTGGTCAAACACATGATTTAAGGTCACTTTCTATAAAAAATTGTTTTCTGAAAAATTGTATTAACCAAAAACTTTAATCTAACAAATTGTGTACTTAGAAACATATTAAATCAAAAAGGATATTTTAGAGAAAGTGAAGGTATATACCAATGGCAATAAATAATTCCTACCCAAAAATGAGGAACCCCACATAACGAAATATAAAGAATCACACCAGCACTCCATATATCAACCTCTGACTCATAGTTCCACTTCAAAAGCTTTGCTGCCGTATAGTAGGGTGTACCCAAATCCCTGAAAAAGCCAAGAAATCCGAATCAAAATTAGCAAACTCTCATCACCAATCTCAAGTCTCATAAAGCAATTCAATCAACTACAAAAAAGAAAAAAATCGTCATCATCAAATTCAATCAACACCCAAATGAATACATGTCAAAAAATAATTTAATATATAAAATAATCCAAAACAAACAAAGTTACACAAACCAAACACAAAATACATACACAAAGTAATTTGAAATTTGTATGTAAGTGTGTGGTTCAGAGATGCTGCGATCTTGGAGTGGTTTCGGTGAGGCTGGTTTAGCGGTGTTTTAGGGGTTCTGTGGTGGGTCTGGTTTGGGGGTTTCAATGGGGCTCATTTGAGGGTTTCAGTGTGGGGTGGTTGGGGAGTTGTGGTCGGAGATGCTGTGATCTTGGAGTGATTTTAGTGGGGCTGGTTTGGCGGTGGTTTGGGGGTTTCAATGGGGGTCGATGTGAGGTGGTTAGGGGGCTGTGGTTGGTGTCGTTGGTGGTTCCCTTAAAGCTCGCTGGTGGTTGTCGTGGAGGTGGGTAGGGGATAAGAAGCATAGAGAGAAGGAGGGGAGGAAGGGAGGAAGGAGTACCTTGGTGGTGGTTTCGGTGGTTATTGGGCGGTTGGTCTTTGGTAGCTCCGACTTGCAGAGAGAGAAGAGCGAAGAGAAAAGAGAGGGGCAAGAAAGAATAGGGCAACACAGGAGTGAGAGAGGAGAAAGATACGGGAGAAGATTTAACAGATAGACTATGAGACCGGAAGAGATGTATTTTAGGTTAAGAGAGAGACTTCAGAGTCTTAGAATTAAAGGTCTCCTAGAATTGTTTGGGCGGGAAAATAAATTTAAGTACTCATTGTAGACCGTTGGATCAGTATTTATGAGATGATCTGAACCGTTTTTTATGTTAGGATTATATTATCTGTTGGATGTGTTTATATTTTGTCTCAAAACGATCTGGACCTCTCTTTGTCTCCAAAATTCAAATTTCGCTCTACTTTATTATATAGATATCCATATATAGGTTAAGAGTCTGACTAACATTAAAATTTTTCGCTCTCTTATTTATCTATATTCATATATAGGTTAGGTGTGTATATATATATAGTAACATTAAAAATAAAAAATAGTAACATTTAAATACAAAAAAAAGTTATAATTTGGACACAAAAAATAATACATTTAAACATTCAATATTAATATTTTTTAAAAATAACAACAGTAACATGTTCAACAAAAATATCAACATGTTTAACAAAAATAGTAACATGTTTAACAAAAATTGTAACATACTTAACAATAATTATTTCTCTCAAATTCAAACGCAAAAAATAGTACCATTCAAATACAAAAAATAATAATATTCAAAAATAAAACAAATAGTAACATTGAATATTAATATTTAGTAAAATAATAATAGTAACATGAACAGTAACATACTCAACAAAAGCAGTAACATGAACAGTAACATAGTAAATTTATTCAAATGTTTAACAACATAGATGAATTTATTCAAATGTTTAAAGTGCTGATCAATAGAATCAGAAAAGATGAGTATATCATCGATATAAACAATGCAAAAGGCATAAAAAAGATTAAATATATCATTCATAATACTCTGAAATTCAGAAGGAGCATTTTTAAGACCAAATGGCATAACATTCCATTCATAATGTCCAAAAGGTACTGTGAAAGCAATCTTATACCTGTCTTCCTCAGCAATTTGGATCTGCCAATAACCTGACTTTAAGTCAAACTTAGAAAAGATCTTAGCATTATATAAACGAGATAATAAATCCTTTTTATTGGGAATGAGATATCTTATCCATTGAAGAACCTTATTTAAAGGTTTATAATTTATAACCAGTCGAGGAACTCCACGCTCTTTTTCTGCTGCATTATTAACATAAAAAGCTGCACAACTCCATGGTGAATAGCTTTTTCGAATTAAGGATTTATCAATTAAGGAATCAATCTCTTTTTTACAAAGCTCCAAATAATCTTTATTCATTTGGGTTGGTCTAGCTTTGGTAGGAATATTTTTCTCATCAAAATCCTTAATATAAGGAAGGGTTACAATATGTTTCTTCCTATTCCAGAAAGCAGTAGGAATAGTATCGCATATGTCTGTGGTTATTTTATTTTCAATTTCTTTTATTCGATGTTTATATTCAGAAGAGTTAAGTTTATCAGATAAACTTAAGATTTTTATATCTTCTTTTAGAAAATTTAACTGATTTTCTTTATAAACCAAATTTTCTTTTATTTGATGTATCAACTTTATTTGGGGTGGAGTTATAAACTCAAATAATATCTGTTGACCATTTATGGTAGTCAAAATTCCTTTAGAATCAATTTTCTCTATAGGTTGAATCATAGATAAAAATAGTGTTCCCAAAATCACCAATTGATTTAAATTATCAATAAGCATAAAAGTGGTAGGAATACAAATTCTTTCATTACAAACATAAACATTTGAAAGTTTAAAGTTTATATTTAATTTTGAACCATCAGCAGTGCTGATTGACTGAGTAGTTTTTTCAAAATATTTGGTAGGAATTAATCCTACTTTTATGCAGTTCATATCTGCTCCACTATCAATTAAAGCAGTTGTTTCAACCATAAAGTCTTGATTTATTACCAAAATCAATTTAACATACCATTTCTGATAAGTGATTTTTTCTAAAACATTTAAGTTTTCAATATCAGAAGTGTTAGTGTCTTTAACATTAGAAGGGTTATTGACTTTTATGTCTTCATGCTTTATGTCACTTTCTTTAACTAGACTTGATAGTCTTTGCTTTATGACATTTATGTCACTTTTGATATAATTAATCTTCTTTTGAAGATCTGACATCGTAGTGGGTAGAACTTCTTTTATTTGAGAATCTTCAAATGACATATTTTTGGTCATATTAAGGACTTCTTAATAATGATCAGAATTAGACATTGAGATATTTTTTTCTTCAGGATTTATCTGCAGATATTGAGCAAAAGTTTTTCGTTTAGAATGAGGATCTTGTATTTTATCAATAAGATCAAGAATTAAAGTTTGTGACTTAGTCAAAGTGTTTATACTTAAATCATTCATAGTAAAACTGAATTTATTCAAAGCTTTTCTAGCGTGAAAGTAATAACATGTGGAAGCCACATGTCCTTTTTTACTACATTTAAAACATTTAATAGGCCTTTTGTCTTGTTTTTGAAAGTCTTCAGAGTTAGTAGACTTATTATCAAAACTTTTAAAGCTTATGTCTTTGTCAATATGCTTTTTATAGAAAGACTTGTTCGTTGTATCTTGCAAAGATTCAATAGGTGAAGCTTTATCTTGTGGACTGTTATCAATTAATGTATTGATTTCAGGTTTAGCTGGTTCAACAATTATCCTCCTTTATCTGAATCCCTAAAGCTTAAAGCTATTAATATCGCACTTCTTAAAGAAGGTGATTCAATGACACATAAAGGTGACTCTTCAACTTCACATAAAAGTGAAGATAAAACTGCTGACGGTTATACTGTCGTTCGATCTAAGAAATCTATCAAAGAAGCTTTAGTGGCTAAGTCATTTGTCTTTTATGACAACTGGTGGAGTATTGAAAAGATCTATATATATATATATATATATATATATATATATATATATATATATATATATATATATATATATATATATATCACATGTTTTAATTGACAATTGGTGGAGTATTGAAAAGATTCATATATCTCTATAATAAAATAGCTTACAATTCAAATTTCAAAAGATAAACAAAATGACTTTTGCTTTTCGCGGTTGAGATCACTTTAAATTTTACTTTAAAGTTAATCTAATGGCTAATATTAACACCCTATATTTAATAAGAAAAATAGGTCCCTAAAGGTGTGTGTGGAGTGACTTTTTAAAAATACTTCTACAAATTATTTTTCATAAGTACTTTAAAAAAAAAAAAATAGTATTTGAAACCGTCCCACCACTATCTCTACCACCACCACCACCGCCGCCACAACCACCACCACTAACCCCGCCACCACCACCACCGCCACCACCACCACCATCGTCCCCGTCGTCACCCCCATCGCCGCCAACGATGCCATCGCCGCCGCCGCCACCACCACCACGGTTATTGTCATTCACCACAACTATCACCGTTTCCTACCACCACTACCTCTCACCCCCCCATTATAACCGATGCTTAAATTCATTTATCTCTCCTCTATGTTTATGATTTGATTTTGGATATGATTACAAATATGTTTATTGTTTACCATTTTTTATTACTCTGTGCCTTCAGGCACAAGCAATAACTAGTATATATATATAGAAAGAGAGAGCTTTGAATTTGATATATATATATATAGAGAGAGAGAGAGAGAGAGAGCTTTGAATTTGAATTTTAAATTTAGGATGGAGATTTTATTGACATATTTTAATTGACCTTAAATTAAGGGATAACAATTTTCAAAATAGGAAATTAATTTAACTTCCTTTCAAGGAAGGGTATTTTTGAGATAAAAAAAAAAAAAAGTGGACTTAAGTCATTACATATAATTTTAAACATGGACTTAGCCCCTTATAAGTTTCTTTGCAGGACTTATCTCCAAACAAGTACATCTAGGGGGACTCACTTCTAATTTTCACAAATTATAATGTATGGCAGGCCTACTAACCAAGTTGAGCCATTTGATAGTCCATGTGTTTGGCCCATTAAGATTCAGCTGATCCAGAGTTTAAGTTAAACAAATTGAAATGGATTGAGGCAATTTGATGGGATCTGGGCCCAGGCCCAACACATTCCTGATCGATTCAAATTGGGCCTTAGCCGAACTGAGGGTTTATGGTTCTTCTGCAACTGCAAATTGCAAACTAGGGTTTAGAACTATTCTTTAGGGTGTTTGGTTTGAAGGATAAAGGTAGATAGCACAAGTGGATTGGGTTTATTTTGTCTGGGGTCCACATATCCCAACTTTGGATCCCTAAGAGAGCTTTCGATAATCGTTGGTAAAGAAAAAATCGGGCCGTAGTAAAAGCATGCCCAAATCCCATCTGCACTGGATTTTTGAAACCCACGGAGCAAGTGGGATTCAGGTGGTCCAATTTTTCATACAACAGGATAAAGGTAATTTTCCCTATTACCCTTAAAACAGTACCAAATTAGGGTTAAAGCCAACCTATTTTTGCATCTCTTCCTCACCCTCTCCGCCTCCAGGTACGCATTCTCTCTCTCTCTCTCTCTCTCTCTCTCTCTCTCTCTCTCTCTCACACACACACACACACAGTCCAAGAGCTATTTCTCCATCTCTCACCGGACCTCTCTCTCTCTCTCTCTCTCTCTCTCTCTCTCTCTCTCTCTCTCTCTCTACACACACATATATGTATATATTTAGAATTCAGAAAGGTAATGGGGTGGAAGATCTTGTCGAAAACCTAAAACAAATTTTCTCTCCAAATTTTCTATATTTTTCTTTCTCAATACTACATTGGGGGTTGCGGTGGTTTGGACATTTTATTTTCCAAATAATTGTTGTCTATATTTCTGTGTTATTGGGATCTCAATTTCTGAGGATTATTCGAAATTCCGACGGGTAGCGATGGCCACAATGGAATTTTTTTTTTTACCGTTAAATATATTTATTTACTGAATTTTTTCTTTACCATTATATATATTTATTTACAAAATATTTGGGGTAATGCAATTTGTGATGGATTTGGGGTGGTGCAATCGAATGGTTGAGTCGGTGATAAACTTGAGGTGGGGTTAATTAACTTAATTTTTGGGTTAGTAAGCTTAAACAAGTTAATTACAACGGGTAATGGTGTTAACTAATGGATCAATTACTTAATTTATGGCGATAGGGTTAATTTGCTTAATCAATAGGATAGTTAACTGTTGGCTTAATTGATGGATTTAGTTATAGAAATTTTCTTTAAAAAGTAATGATCCTAATTAAGGTGTTAGTTTCTTAAGATTATTAGTGAATTGATGAGGCTAATTTGTGGTAATTGCTTAATTAACTAATTTTTATCATTTAAATTAAGTTGATGGCATAATGAAGCTAATTAGCTTAATTGGTAGATTAATTAAAAATTAATTTTTTTTATTTTATTTGGTTACAAAGGGTGCAATGGTCATTTTATTTCCTTTGATTTGAACATGGGCATGGAAATCACAATCCACATGAACAAGGATTGGACATAATAAGATGCATTGGATTCAAATCAACCCTGACAACTTTACATTGGGTTGGATTAAATTGGGTTAAAAATTCAATCCAATCTAATCTTCCTTGACAAGCCAAACACACCTTGAAGGTTCTTAAAATTAAAGAAGTAATCATAAGCTTGTTTAAAATTTTCAAGGTGACGGGATGTGATAAAAGTCTTATGTAGCACAAGACGTAAGGTATTGTGTGTTGAGATAACTTATCTTTTCTACATTTATATAAAAAAGAGGTAAGACTGAAAAAATAAAGATAATAAAAAAACATTCATTCAGTTGTGTTGCATTAAAATTGGCTCAATTTATACATGTTGCATTTATAATCTTTTATAGTAAAATTTATACTATATATAAGTTATTTTTTAGTAGATTTATTTCATATTTAGTCAGATTTATCTTAACTCGTTTATTTGAAAAATCTATCAAATTCATTTATTTATCATCAATGTCTATTAAGGCTAAAGTCAACTTCATTATTTTTATATTAATTTCTTATTAAGTTTGCACTTAGTACCTAAATTTGTCTTAAAATTAGAGGTCTTAAATTTTTTGTAGGGCAAATTATAATTTACACCCTTAAACTATACACCTAATTTCTATTTGATCCTTAAAATTCTAACATCAACAATCAAATTGTTTAAGTTTTAATTTAGTCCTTACATTCAAAATCACTAATTTATAATGACTGAATGACCTTCCATGACAAATTGTGACTTGGGTAAATGAATATATTTATTTGGTAATTTTTTTTTATATATAGGCTAGAAAAAACTTATTTTGTTTCATTTGATTTAAAAAAAAAATAAGGAACCCAAAAAAAAGGATATATAGTAAGAATTTGAGAGATATTGGAAGACATAGAGAAATATCGATGTATCTGAGAGATATATATTTTATTGGATAAATTCACCATATGGGTAAGTTCTGTGACGTTTTTTTGGTTAGAACAATTTAATAAATCGGGATAGAAAGAGTAAATTAAATTTCAAATAAAAATTTTAAAGATCTAATTATTGCAATTTAAACTTTATGAACCAAATAAAAATTGAGTGCATATTTTAAATGTATAAATTATAAATTACCTTTTTTTTTTAAGTAATTCTAAATATTTTTTGGGGAGTATTTAATTAGGGCACTACCGGCGGCTTTAATTCCATATGCCTAAGCCGGCACTGAGATAGAGAGACAGATGGGCCGGCGCTGAGAGAAGAGACAGAGATGAGAGGAATACAGCTGTCGTTGAATCAAACGCAGAAGCTGAGGCTAGAGAGGGCATTGGAGCGGTTGGAATCATTGTCGTCGAAGTCCAATCCTAATGCTTCCGTCACCATCGCCGACACCATCCCCGTCAACTACGAAGACGGAGTTCTCAAGTAAACCTCCCCCCCCAAAAAAAAAAAAAATCAGCCTCTCTCTTCTCATCTTTTTGTATTATTTTTGTAAAACCTTAATTACTGTATCGAAGTACTTTTGATTGTTTGAATGTAGGGGGCACGGGACGTCCGAGCTCGATGGCCAAGTGGTTGCGACGTTGTGTGGAGTGGTTGAGCGTGTCAACAAGCTCGTCTACGTTCGTGCTTTAAGGGCCAGGTAGTTGCTAGATGTTGATTGTACTAACCTTTGATACAAAATGGTGGCTTATTTCTGGAATCCAACCATTGTAGGTATAAGCCTGAAGTTGGGGATATCATAGTAGGCCGCGTTATGGAGGTAAACAACTAATCTTTTATCACATGAGTCGGTAAAACCTTTGTTATTGTCTAATTTTTTTCATAGGTTTCTCAAGGGTTACTGTAGGCCTGAAACGGGTTCATGTCACAAAAAACACTCCAACTATACCTGATTCATTTCCTAATTCTTTATTAATTCGTGATTAACAAATCGTGTCATATGGAATTTGTGTCATGTATTTCTTTTGGTTGGCTTCAAAACATAACCGATTTTTTTATTAATTGTGTCGTGTCGGGTCCATTTGTTTACGAAATTGGTGTATTAAACAAGATTCAAATCCTTTAACTTCGTATCTAGTTCGTGTTGTCGTGTCATATTTTGACACCACTAGATTACTAGAAACTCGATCAGTTTCCCTATTTAATTAGTGAATTAAATGACTTGATCTTTGATTCTTCTTGTCAATCTAAGGTTGCTCCCAAGCGCTGGAGATTGGAGATAAATTTTAGGCAAGATGCAGTATTGATGCTTTCTTCAATGAACTTGCCGGATGGCGTCCAGGTACGTATCTTCCTCCAGTTAACATAATCCTCTTAAAGCTGTCAACTTTTTTCTTGGTTACAAGTTAATAATTTTATTGAAAGTTCTCTATGTGGCTTACAAAACTGCAGTTTAGTTAGAATAGACAATTCATTCGACAAAAACTCGATGTGCAGAGTTTAATTTTTTGTTAAAAGGATGCTGATTCTTAAAATGTACTTGTAAAGAAGGAAAAACAATATCTCATTAGCAGGCTTGAGTTTTTGCCCCTGCTATCAGCTTAGTCCATAGCGAAATCTTGAAGTTATTCACCATACTATTCTGTCTAGCATCTTGTTTAATCCATACCTATTGGCTTGCATTATGATTCTCTCTTTGAAAAACTGAACTTGCTACTCACTTTCCTTCTTAAGTTGGTTTGCTATTCATTTTTTAATCTTTATTTTTCATTTGCTAGAGGCGGCGAACTGCAGTTGATGAACTCAACATGCGCACCATTTTTGAAGAGAATGATGTTATTTGTGTAAGTTCTCCAGCTCTGGCAGTTTTTGAGGAAGTGGTTTATATTTTGGTTGGTTATGAAGTTTGTTTGATGATTTCTTTGAACAAATGATCAAATGAAAATGCCGCAAGATGAAAGCTTATGTTGTTATTTTAAGGTTACTTTGTCTTGGGTTCTAAAATCAATTCTTGTCCTACTATGTATAATGTCCCATTTTCTTGTTTTGTGCCCCATGCTGGGAGTGGTGACTCCCAATACTATGGATGGTAGCCAAACACAGGAATTACTAAAATTCTGTTTGGCAATTTCTTTCTTCAGGCTGAAGTTCGTGGTTTTCAGCATGATGGCAGCTTACACCTGCAAGCAAGAAGCCAAAAGTATGGAAAGGTGTGTCTTGCTATTATATATCTTACTCTTGTAAGCTTTGTATTTTCTGTATATGTAGATACTTCATGTTTTAAAAGGATGAACTAAAAGGAACATGAATCTGAAGACTGAAGTTCCAGAAATTTATTTGAATAAATTCTATGTTAATATATGATATGGAGTACACCACTTGCCACCTATTATAATGATCTCAGATGCTCACTGCTGATATGATAGAAGTACAATTATAAGCAGTCTTTAGTGGAACCATGCTGTCCATTCTAACAAAATCAACAAAAACACTGGAACCATGGTGTGAGTTTCTGTTGTTTTCTCCTAGCTTTGTAGCAGTATTACATTAGGGTCGCTCTGATTGATGATCTCATCATCCTTATTAGTTTTATCTAACATAAAAGACTTTCATTACAGCTTGAGAGAGGTCAGTTGCTCACAATTTCCCCTTATCTGGTGAAGAGGCGGAAACAGCATTTCCACCACCTAGAGCAGTATGGAATTGACTTGGTACTTGGATGTAACGGGTTCATCTGGGTTGGTGAACATGTTGAAGCTAAAGATGACATGGTAGAGGATCAAGCAAACAAATCTGAGCAACAGAATTCCAAATCAACAAGTTCAACGAATCTTGAAGAACAAGAACAAACTTACACAGCACTGGAGATTAGGCAAAATATATGCAGGACGGCAAATGCAGTCAGAGTATTGTCCAATTTGGGCTTCAATATTACTGTAGAAGTGATCATGGAGACAGTTAACTTGAGCAGCTCTCTGAATCTTGATATACATGAGATGCTTGGAGCAGAGTTCTGTGTTCTAACTGCCGAGAGAGAAGCAGAACGTCGAAGCATATCGAAGAAAAAGAAAGGGTAATCCTGACATGTTCACATAGCATCAGAGAAATTTTTTTTATAATTATTTTGTTGTATTGTATCGTCTGATGCTACATACAAGCAGCCAGAAAATCGCAGGTTTTATTTAGTTTCTTTAGGCCGAGCTGTTCGTTTGTCACCCTTGTAAGAACAGCTTGATTGTTTCTATCTAAGTTAGTTCAATATCGAAGTTTCAAAATGAGGGTTCAATCCTAGTTAGTGCTAATATGATAAGAAATTAAAGTTTGAAAGGAGACTATCAAAGGAAGGTTTGTGGAGAATGTTATCCTGAGATAATTATGATACATACTCTCTTTAAAGCTAATTTCAAAGCAAACAAAAATTAGAAATGTATGTAAGAGGTCTTATTTTCATTTTCGGCCCTCAGGTCCTTGCAAACAACTGCTATTTGATTCTTGACAGAGAAGAAGTACCATAGATTGTGTAACTTCTGATCGTTCAAACAAACAGATAAAATCAAGAACCTATTATGTTCTCTGAATTCCAGATATTGAACAAACTTTTCAATATCTTGTTGCAAAACCCAAACTAAAAAAATGTTGTCTCCCCCCAACCCAAAAAAAAAAAATAAAACGAAGATATAGTAGATGCTATATATCTTACAAGTAAATTTTTCGAAGGGTTAAGTCGTATATTAGCAAATTGTCAAGGTTTTGGCTTGAAAAGTCAGAGCTCATCCTTTGTTGCTGGTGTCTGATAACATTGTTCATCCCAGTAGTACGGGAACTTCAATTTGGCCGCAGTGTGTGGCATGAACCAGTCCTCGTATACGAACCTGAAAGCAAAAGCCAGATTGCAAGTTGTCACTGGGTAAATAACAGAACTACTGATTTGGTGGACTATGATGGCACAAACTATGAGAAACTGTAGTCACTGTCCTAAAAGGGCTGTTTAGTGCATGGGGCTCAATGCAAAAATCTGTAACACAGGAAACTTATGATTAATACTTGGATAGCTAAAGAGTTTAGAGATATGTTATATGTAATAGGAGATCGAGCATTATAGGAAAATCCTAAATACTGATGCAACCCGGAATTTCAGCATTCATACCTACATTAACAAATTCCTAACTCAGATACTACTCATAAGGCCACGCATTATTTTGGCACAACAAATACCTGCTTGTTTCTGGAGGAAGAAAAACAATACAGTAGATGCAAAAGAAATCATACAAATACTAAAGCATATCTGGTCTGAGCAAAATTATGGAGAAAGATCCTTTACTCACACTTTGACTGGTGGACGAGATATAATAACTAGCACCTGCAAATCTTCATGTTTATTTGTATTCCAGACCTGTTACGAGATTAGTAGAGGCAAACCATCACTGCTGTGAGATTAGTAGAAGCAAACCATCAAGATGTACAGCAGGCACCATCATGAATCATCATAGAACATGGGGATATCGGGTTAAACTTTTGCAGGGTATCGCGTCTATGATGCAATACAACAGAGCAACTAATTGGCATGAAAAACCTACTATAACCTGTAACTCATATTAGTATTTACGTGTATTAAACATCACATGGGTGTGATCCCCTCTCTCTCTCTCTCAATTACTCTGGTCATACGCTATTTACCATGCCAATTTCGGTACTAGACAAATACAACCCGCTTCCGTTCCTCTTTTTTCAAAAAACAGGACTATTTCCTTCCATTAATCAAGGCCCATTGTTGGACTTTTGTTTTTTTTCATAGGCATTGAACCTTTTTCCTATTTGTTGTGTAGAGTCTTTTAATTTTTCGCCTCATTTATCACTGCTTGCACAAGTCTGCTAGCAGCAAACTTGTTACTCCAGCATTCTGATTTTCATTTCCTATCATAGACACTGAAAAAGGACATCTCCCATCATCTAAATTGCATAAAAAGTGATCAATCGGGAACTCAGTTCCCTATGCAATTCCCTAAAACAACAAGCGTATATAAAAAATTGATTAACCATGCAAGCTACAATGGTCTTGCAAAATGATTGAATATCGGAGCCTCTCTCCACTTGTCCTTTCCCAATTCACTCAGACTAAAATTCTTTGAAGTAAAAGTACCTTCAAGTTTCCTACAAATCAACGCTGAATTTAAATGATCCCTTCGACCTCCCATTAATTTCTTTTTCTCTCAATGAAACTTTGCCTCTCACTGATGGCTATTGTGAGAATATCAGAGATTGGACCATCAACAAACCTAATCTACATCTTTGCCTTGCTTCACCAGCCTAAATCTATGGTCAAATACAATCTGTTGGATGTACTTTTCTTCAGTGAAATTCATGAACATCAACATCAGAGTTCCCACTTCTACCACTCTACCATGCATACAGAGGCAATGACCCTAGGGTTGACCAAATATGATAGATCACATAAATGAAAAATCTAGGCCACACAATTCCCTAATATCTAAACAAACAATTTGGCAGGAAAAAGCATTTAAGCTCTATTAAAATATGTAGAAAGCACCAACAAGATAAAGTATTACCAGGTGAACATCATTAACAGGGATGTGAAATGTGCTATTGGAAAAAATGGGTAACTCTAGGGGCTGCCCAGGATACTTTGAATGTGAACTTGAGGCAAGATACAGAGTACCACTTCCCTTTAGGACAACAAACACTTCTTCACACGAGTGCCTGTGGATGGGCGTGTGTGATCCTGGAGCAAATGTTTGAAGCCACACCTCAACCTGTTGCGAGAGGAAACAACAAAATGTGATGAGATAAATAAGAAAATTTGCATTGACCACTGCTTTTAGCAAGAAGTATTCCTTCAAGTGTTCTTATTGGTATCATTCTACAACTAGATCATATTATCATGTGCGCACTTCTTCAAAACTTGTATGGATTTTATCAGGGAATGTCAGTTGCATGGATATGTTGTGGACAAACTATGAGAGGAAGAAAGATTGAGGGGTGATTGGTGTGAGATTAAATTGAAAAGTATCAAAAACTTGTTAAATGGTTTCCATTTTGAACAGAAGCAATAAATGGCTCTGAGAGATCACGAGAGAAATTAAAATCTTGTGAACGTAGTGTGTTGTATACCTCTTTCATTCCATGCAAGATTGAACCTGTGACAGTAATGTGCGACAACCCAGGCCTTCCATAGTTATCCTGTGGAAGCTCACTAATATTCCTCACCAGTGGTAATCCTGCATGACAATGAAAATTCAGTCTAACATAAAGTTCTCTATGAAAGGTCAATCACAACCATGCTAATGAAGACAAGTGCCATCAAGACACACCTACTGATATGTACCTACCCAATACAGTTTGCAATTCAATTGAAGAAGCTACAAAAGCAAGTAAATCTTAAAAGTTAATTAATTAGTACTTCACACTAGGATCACGAATCATTCTCATTTTCTTAATGGCTTTCATTGTATAAAGTTGTAGTGTCAAGCATTTTAAGTGAGAAACTGAAATGTTCACGCTATGAAGAATTGAGAAAACAAACGAAAAATAGAATTGGAGAAAGAAATCCCACTTCGAGGGGTGTAAAAACCTCTGGTGGTCCAATTTGAGAGGAACCAAAACTCCAAAACTTCACAAGAAAGTTTATCCCAATATTTAACATATTCATTTCACTGATACTATCTTAATAACTAACCTAACCCATGACTTCACTATCTTAGTAACCACCTAAAAAACTACCCACAAACACTATCACTACCACACTCACTAATAACTACCTCTAATATTATCCAATAAATATATTAAAAACTAAGCACGTAACAGAATCTAACAAGAACAGCAACAACAAAAGAAATTCAGGAAAGACGCCATTTATGGTGGTTTTATTCTTGATTCGAATTTGAAGATCCAATGAAACAACTGGTGATTTCTGCAAATTTCGGGAAATTATGAATTACTAAATAAGAAATTAGTCAATTAATACACATCAGTTAAAGCATGAAGTTCTAAAATACATCTGACAAGATTAGGAAAAAACATCGATTAAGAAACACAATTGGAAATCGGAGGTAAGGACTTGCCGTCTGTTGAACAATGAGAAGCATTGGCTGTGATACAGAACAATAGGGTTAAGAAAAATACGAGCGGACGCCCGCCCACTCCCATCTTTCTCCTCGCTTGTTCAGTGTCTGCAACTCTATCTCAAACTCTCTCTCCGTGGAACAATGGCGAGGTTTTTACAGGGCACCCATGGCTCGGGTTCGGGTCTTCCAAACAGACCAGACCTGGATATTATGTTACGGGTCTAAAATTTATAGGGCTTTTTGCACTTTGTACCCTGAAAGATTTTAAAATTCTCATACTATACTCTCAAATATTAAATTTCTCATATTATACTTTCAATATATCAAAGTTTTTGCGATGTGGCTCTTTATGTATTTTTTTGTCAAAAGTCATCCTATTAACACTGATGAAAAAACTAATGAAAAACTAACAAAAAGACTACATTGCAACACTTTTGATACATTGAAGATATAATATAAAAAATTTAATTTTTGAGAATATAAAATGAGAATCTTAAAATTTTTTAGGGTACAAAATATAATTCTCACAAATTTATATCATTTTATGATCCAAATCTTAACATTAGTTCACAAAATATGGAACTACTTTCTGCAAATCATTTATAGCTACTATATAAATGAGTTGTATAAGATATTTCTTTTGATCGATTTTACTCGTACCCGATTCTCGATTTATTTATTAATTGTGTCGTGTCATGTCTGGTCCACTTGTTTACGAAACGAGTGAGTTAAAGAAGATTCAAACCCTTTAATTTTGTGTTGTATTTATATCGTGTTAACGAATCGTGTCATATTTTATCTCTCTTAAATATAATATTCAAAATTGGTTAAAATATGTATTTTTGTAAATTTATTTTAAAATTACCGTAGGTAAATAACTCTACAGAGTCTTTTATAGGATCACTTAGGACATCTCTCATGGTGACTCAAATTCTTGCTTAAATTTGAGAAAAAAAATGGAAAATTTCTACAGTACCGGAACCAAAAGTTATAATTTTTTAAGGTTAAGTTATAATTTTTTGAGATGTAAGTTATAACTTCAAAATGGAAAATTGAGATCGATACCATATTTTTCACGATCGATTATGGGTATCTGTGATCGACAATGTCCTCTTTTTAGTAATCATAATTTTTTTTTTTTTAAATTATAATTTTACCCTACAAAGTAAAAACGGGTAGTATCGGTATAATTTTTTTTTTTTTAGAACCATGGGATTTTCCAAAAAAATGAGTTAAAAGTTTGATTTGATATGGAATTTTTCATCGGTCAAACTAAAATTATACTCAAAAATCTTTAAAGATAATTCCCATACAGTCCCAAGATTTGGAGTCTGATAACCTGATAAAAAAGAGGAGAAGAGGGACAAAGAGAAACCCATACACAAAATCTTTGGAATCGTTCGCAAAAGGGTTCAGAAAATCAGAAAAGGTTAGAGATTTTTACCCCTTCAAGACTCCTATTTCGTTTTAATCATGCCTTCAACGAGTTTTACCACTTGAAGAAACCCATACATTTTTTTTTGTTCATTTTTCTGGGTGTTTTAAATGGTAGTTATCAGCATTGAAAGAGTTATCTGTATTCCCTGAAACTTGGTTTATAGAAGGTGATGATGAGCACTATTTCTCTTTGAGCTTCTATGGCCGCTCACTGATGGAAAACTGCATTTGGGAAGCCTGTCAGTGGAATAGGTCTGCCACGATACAATGGCAAATATATATATAAATGTATGAAGCTGTTTAGATATGACTGTTGCAAATGGTTATCTGATGATACTTGATGAATGCTGATGAGGGGTAATGTTTCTATGTTAGTATTTATATTGGTTCTATGTTGATATTATATGAATTAGCGATGATGTATGAAGTATGTTTTCGTTATTATCAATTTAATGAAATTGTGGGGGTGGAGGAGGGTGGAGAGAAAACAGTTTAGCCTTTCTCTCAAAATATGACCGATGATAATTGAGTAAAAGGTTTGCTGCTCCCTCAATTTGAGTCAAAAAATGAGTTTCTAGGTTTGAGTCAAAGATTGAAGAGATGATTTTTAGGTCATTTTTACTCAAATTTAAGGATTGGAGATGGCCTTACCTGGAACTAAATCCAGAAGGGCCGAGCTTCCATAAAAATACCTGATTTTGCAGAGCTTTCCTCTGCGGCGAAGTTGTCTATTCGTTTAGTAAAGTCTGAAGCCGGTGAATTCTTCATTAACTGAGACCAAGCACTACTTTCCACCTCTGGCGAACAGGTCTTACCTTCTTCTTCTTCTTCATTTCTTGTAATAAGTATGGGATATAGTTTGATACTTTGTAGAGAAAGATTTTCGAGAATTAAGATTTCTGTAGTGGGTCGTCTATCTTTTCTGATTTTGAGTTTGTGTGTGCGTGAGTATTTCGGTGCCCAATTCCTTGGTTCTCGGATTTATGGAACTTTGATGTAATGGAAAATTTGTTGCTGTTTTGTATTTTATATCCTTTGCTAGAGGGGTTCTTTTATAATTGTCTGTTTTTCCATTTTTCTTTATAGTTTTTCTGGAAAGTAGTATCTAATGCAGAACCCAGCATTCTCTCTCTGTCTCTTCTTTGTTCTTTTTTCTCCGGTAATCTCTATTCTTGGTTACTGGATTTGTAGCACACGCCATTCTTTGTTTTGTTGGAGAACATGTTTAGTGAAGTGAACCCTGTAGTTTGCCTGTGTCAGAATGAGGGTAAAGGAAGGGAAATGCCTAAAATTGCTTCCTTTTGTGTATTCAAAGCAATCTTCTTCTGCCTTCGCTATTTCTTATTCACTCCAAAACAGTGGTGCCTACCCTAGCCAACTTGTATCTCTGCCTGTACTCTGGTTTATATGATAATAAACTAACTCTTTGGATTCATTTTAGCTCAATTAGACTAATATATTGTTGATGAATCCTCCAAATACGCTGCTGGTCATCAGCCCCGTTTGCTTTATGAGATGAAAACATTGAAGTAATGCAGTATATTCTGTATACGGTTTTTTAGAGAATTCGGTTTTATTGCTTGCTGCAATTTGTTATTTCTTTAGTTTTATCCTAATTAGAGTTTTTTTTTCCTGGTGTATGAGTCAGTGTGGTGATTGTGCCTCTTGTTTGGTGCAGATTCTTTAATTGTCCAGAACCCTTAGCAACAATGAAGATTGTATATTATACTGGCATCTCAAAACCCAGTTTCTTGCTTGTACATAATGAGTTACCTGCCCTTACATTCCGTAAACCCCAGTTAAGCTCTGCATCGGCTGTATGGATGTTGAGTAATCGTGAGAAGAGACTTGCATTGGTGAAAAGACTACAGTGCTCTGTTGCCAGTAGAACATTTGCATCCAGTTCGGTAGATTCTTCTTTGTCCAAGCAGGACACAGATCAAGTGAGTTGGAAACAAGGACGTTCCTCATCCTTATATACTCACCCTAGTTTGTTAGAAATGAAGAATGAGAGGGTGGTGAACCGTGTTCGTGTTTATGAATTCTTGAGGGGAATTGGTATTGTACCTGATGAGCTCGATGGGTTGGAGCTCCCTGTGACAGTTGAGGTTATGCGGGAACGTGTGGACTTCCTACACAAACTAGGGCTTACTATTGAAGATATTAACAACTACCCTCTTGTTCTTGGCTGCAGTGTGAAGAAAAACATGATTCCTGTGCTTGATTATCTTGGCAAATTGGGGGTTAGAAAATCAACTTTTACAGAGTTCTTGCGACGATATCCACAAGTCCTTCATGCCAGCGTTGTAGTAGACCTTGCACCAGTTGTTAAGTATCTTCAAGGGATGGACATCAAGCCAAATGATATTCCTCGGGTTTTGGAGAGGTATCCAGAAGTGTTGGGGTTTAAGCTTGAGGGGACCATGAGCACGTCAGTGGCTTATTTGGTTGGAATTGGGGTAGCAAGAAGAGAAATTGGTGGGGTTTTAACTAGATACCCAGAGATATTGGGGATGCGAGTAGGCCGGGTGATCAAACCATTCGTTGAATATCTGGAAAGCTTGGGAATACCAAAATTAGCTGTGGCTAGACTGATTGAGAAGCGGCCTCACATTCTTGGTTTTGGACTAGAAGAAAGGGTGAAACCTAATGTCATGTCCCTTCTAGAGTTTGATGTTAGGCAAACTTCACTTGCTTCTGTGATTGCCCAGTATCCTGAGATCATAGGTATTGACCTGCAGTCGAAGCTCCAAAGGCAACAGGTCTTTCTCAATTCTGTTATTGGTTTCAGTCCTGAAGATTTTGGGAGAGTTGTGGAGAAGATGCCACAGATCGTCAGCCTGAGTAATACACCTGTAGTGAAGCATGTTGAATTCTTCAAGGAATGCGGATTTTCCTTGGAACAAGTGAGAAAGATGGTTGTGGGATGTCCCCAATTGCTTGCTCTGAATCTTGACGTCATGAAACTCAGTTTTGTTTACTTCCAAACGAAGATGGAAAGGGCTTTGGATGACTTGGTTACTTTCCCAGCTTTCTTCACTTATAGTCTGGAGTCGACTATAAAACCAAGACATAAGATGGTTGCAACGAAGGGGTTGAATTGTTCTCTTGCATGGCTCCTTAACTGCTCAGATGAGAAATTTGAGGAGCGGATGAATTATGACTCCATTGACATTGAGGAGATGGAAATGGATTCATCATTTGACATGAATACTCTAATGGAACCCAGAAGGGATGAGTCAGCTTCTGACTATGAGGAGGATACTGATGATGAGTATGTATAGACTAATTCATAAGCTTAGGGTGCAGTTTTGTGGAGAGTCTTGGTTTTTAACTGAAGCTTCATATGGGCAATTGCTGGTGCAATATTCAGAAGGTAAAAACTTTGAGTTTTGAAGCATAAAGTGCTTGCATTATTTCTCTAAGGCAATGCACATATGAATATATGATGCAATAAAATATACTAGGATTATTAAATAGGTCCATCGTATACGAGGACTCTAATTTAGCACAAGAAGGCTTCTGAAACAACTTGAACAAGGTGAAGAAAGTTTGGGTTGCTTCTTAAATATTGGGTGCCAACTATTTAAATTCTTGGCTCTTCTTAAAGAACATCGACAGTTCATGAATGTACACCTATGAGCCAAAGCACCTTCTGTATAACAATTTGCATGACTCTGGTACTTGAAATTCAGGTTTTATGCTATTAGAACACTCTTCTGTAGTTCAAAAGTATCTATATTCCTTTTACTAGAGCAATTTCAGTTGCAAGTTTATGAAAGTTTTAGCATTTCTTTGGACGATCTACAGGGTTTGGTCACTACCTTCTCAATGAATAACTGTTGAACCAACCTCCAGAATAACGCTGAGATGATGGAAAAGTCAAGGTAGATAAATTCATAAGCAATCCTGTGGCTTTGGTGAGTGTCATAACTAGATGTTCACCTCTTGTTTGTTTACACAGTTATTCCCATATGGAGGGAGAAGGATTTCAACTTTCTATTCCAACGACACATTGGCCACCCACAATCCAGGTTTTGCAGAATAACAGGTTCGAGTTTTCGCATTACAGTGAGTTGCTCAGCCCTTGTCGAATATTTGGATGGTGGCAATCGGATGATTGAACTTCTGGGTGAAATAGGCTGTTCCAAACCGCATATATTTTACGTTTTGTAATGGGAGGTTGTAGTTGGTAAGCAATGCAAATGTGCTACTCTTTTTTTTAACAGGTCCGACTCGGTGCTACGTTTTTGAACCTTTTTCTTGTTTTGGATTAGGCAATTGTTGCTACACATTGAACGACCTCTTAAGATTGGATGATTATTCTGTGTCTTTATTGGAAGATTGGGACTTGCTTTCAATTAGGCTTCAGTTGAATGAGGCCTAAAGTAACATGGTTGCGTTTGGTATGGTGGAGATTGGGTCTTGTCTTAGCTTTGGTGATTCTAATGCTACGAGGGGGTGCCATTATACCAACATTATTGCAATCAAGCTTTTGTTCTGGAAAAATTTAGGCCCTATTTTAAAAAAAGGGTATTCAAAAACTGTTTTTGAGAAGAATTTTAAAAAACTGTTTTTAATGTTTTTTGTGTTACATAATTTGTTTAGTTATATAATTCTAAAAACAATGTTGGTGTTGGTGGTTGTGGTTGTGGTTGTGGTGTGATGGACGTGGTGCTGGTGTTGGTGGAAGGGTGGTGGGAGTGGTGGTGGGAGTGGTGGTGGTGGTGGTGGTGGTGGTGGAAGTATGGTGGTGGTGTTTTCTAAAATATGGAAAGGTATTAAAAAACACACAAAACAGTTCTAACTTGTTCTTTAAATATACCCAATTTTTGTTTTCAGTTTTTAAAAAAAAAAAACAAAAAAAATTGGTCAAATAACTTTTCTTCCAAAAATTGTTTCTGAAAACAAAAAATAATTTTTGAAATGCAAACCAAATATGACCTTAGTTCACACCGCCAGGGATTTTTTACTGTCACTAGTGCACATTCCACTTCCTCCTCCACTGCAAGAACATTCCACTGCCTCGGTTATACAGGTACTTGGGTTTCTTTAATGTAAAAGTTGTGAATAAGGTGGGCAAGTTACCATAAACATGATAGTATAACATCTCAAATATGCATGAAATAGTATACAACCGAGCCCCAATTTCGCGGTAAAATGGGGATTTTTCCTTCTATTGAAAAAGGGTGTGAACATCTAAGTTCATTTTTCCTCCCCCATGCAAGGAACGGGACATTGGACCGCCCGCCATAGGCTCTTTGTCGTCGGCAAATCACTCTGTCTTGTCACAGCCTAAGATATAAGAGAACTGGCAGGCATGATGATCCAGTAACTTGAGAATCAACTTGGAAACCCCTTCACTGGATCCTAGTCTGTTTTCTGTAGCCAGCCAAGCTGTGACAAAATGAAAATGGTAGAACATACAAAGCACAATATGAAGGGAATACAAACTTTAACATTACTGAGGTACGAAAACGTACCTTCCATGCATACATGACGAAAAATGCTACTGTATCTGCAGACCAAACGACTGCAAACGATTTCCAGAAGAATGGAATTGTAACATTTATTAGTGGTACAAGGAGAAAGAGATAGTTCAGTGCTTCTTTCTCGTTCTTTGAGCAATCTCGGGCTCGAAGGGAAGGAATGGCTGCAAATTGCACAAATTAGCCTCCTTGTTAGGAACAAATGTGAGCTTCTTTCTCAATACATATTTACTCTATGGGTCAAAATGTCATCGTGTGATTCATATTCATAGAGGAAGATTAGACATAATTGCTTCATGTACTGTAAGAAAAATACGAGAAAAGAATACATAATCGTTGCATTTGTAATAAACAAATGTCAAGATGAATATTCCGATGATCTCCAAATACCCCTTCTCTAAAATTAGTGGATGAGTCAATGTTAAAAAAAATTATATGCCCATCTTTCCATGAAGCTTATTTTAACTATTGAGGATGCTCCAACATACAATTCATTTTCTTCACACAGAAAGAGGTAAAGACTCAATAGCTCAGTGAAAAACTGTTTCGCATATAGATTCCTCCAATTGTTGTAGTAAAACTTACTAAACATCCAGATGGACCACATGCCCATCAATCTCCATATGTCTGGTTCGTTTGATGGGAATATGAGATTGAATGAGAGAGCTCCGCCCAACAACATTGAGGCATAGCCCTGAACCTCAAAAACCGTGAACAAGGCAGTTCCAGGCACAGCAGGATTTTTGGAAGCAGTAGAAGCCCTTGGTGCAAAGGTTGCAGCAGTCTTCTGAACAACCTGAGGTTAAAACCCAAATGAATAGATTACAGGTTTGAATTCGATGATGCTGTAAATTATTCTCTCCTAGGCAATTTGATGAGCATAAGTTATTGTTATAAGAACAGAGAAAACAAACTGAATTTATGCAAAGGAATTATAGTTTAGTGACTTTAGTCCATTTACAAATTGTCTAAACATGATCAATAAACCTATAATTTCCAAGCAGTAACCTGCAACAAACAATATTACTTGTAAAGGAACTTAAAAGACAAGTTTGATCCATATACATTAGTGATTAGGAAAACAATTCTTGTGGTCTAATTACTAAAAATCACAAGACATCTGTTAATTCTGGTACCACTCTTCACCATCCACTAAAAATTTGGCTAAAAATGAAAATATCATCATTCAGCATTCAGTGGTCTTCATTTAAAAAAATAAAATAAAATTCTGCAGTACATCAATTTTACCAAGACCCATGGAAGTGATTCAAATTTCTGTTTCGATTTGCTCTTATTGGTTCTACCACCAAGCCATTTTTTTTTAGCTTTCAATTTGAATTTTGAAGCATTCCATATTGCGCCAACTAATTCCTCATTGCACTTGTCAAATCCTATCTTCATAACGCATTCATTGTATGCAATTTTGTTTCTTCCAAATCCAACAACCTTAATTTGCAATCCTCTACTTAAAAGCAAGGGTATAATTTTATCACATAACACCGAAATTGCATATCCTTCAGGCATAATTTTATCCCAATCTGCTCCATATTTACAGTGTAGAACTAGAGTTCTTTCAGGTATTACTTCAAACACACGTTGAAAGCCAAAAAGATACATATATACAGAAGTGTTTTCTCTACCCATACTCGAAATCCAAAGAACCATGATACCAAGTGTGACAAATTAAAGAAACCCAATAACGATATGACCTGGGTATTCTCAAAAGAAATTCAAAAAGGGGAAGAATGAGGGAGACCCACCTTTTTGAGGCCTTTATCAATTGCAGGACCGGTAGATGATGTTGTCGTGCTCGAAACCTTGGTCACTCCTTTAGTTTCTTGATCTTCTTCAACGTTGGTCACTCCAATGGGTTCCTGTAACCCTTTTTTGGGCTCTTCCACTACCTTTGTGTCCAAGTCATTGGAAGAGCTCGTATATACTTTGAAATTTTTCTTGCAAAACCGAGTACTGAATGAACCGTATCTGAAATGTGGAGACGATGAACAGAACTTCAATATGTGGGCGTTGGAGAGAGACGTTGAAGTTAACATGTTCATGGTCTTCTACAAGATTGCTAGTCGAAGAATGTCATTGGAAATTCAAGAAAGAGACTGAGTGGGAGGCAGAGTGAGAAACAGAGATAAGGAATGTAAGGCAAGACGATGATGATTCTTTCTGGCCTTTATTTTCTTCAACAGAGATTAAGTAGACGACGTCGTATTCTGGATAAAATATATTTCTTATTTTATTGTTTTTATAAATTCTTTTAGTTCTCTTTGTCGTAGAAGTCGATATGTCCGAGTGGTTAAGGAGACAGACTTGAAATCTGTTGGGCTACGCCCGCGCAGGTTCGAACCCTGCTGTCGACGTTTTACCCCACCATTTTTTTCTTTTAAATCATTGCCTCCCTCTCTCTCTCTCTCTCCCTCTCCCTCTCCCTCTCTCTCTCTCTCTCTCCCTCTCCCTCTCACACACACACACACACACACACTTGTTCCTACACTATTCTGATCTTCATTCACAAAATTTTCCTTGGCTATGCTCCAGGAAATAGAAAATCGAGAGTTATTCTGGCAATGGATATGAACATTATGTTTCATTCTATCGGTATTACGGCTAATAATTAAGTCAAGTTATTCAGAGTAAGTTTGGTTAGGACTTGATTCGAGCTCAGCTCAGCTCGTCTTAGACTTGTTTAGAAAAATGATTAGGCTCGTAAAATTCGGTTCGTTTATACATAAAATAGTCGAGTTTCTTGAACTCGACTCGTTTTGGGCTTGACTCATTTTATAAATGAGTCAAATTTGAACAATTTTTTAAACTCGTTTAAAAAGACGAGCTCAACAACGCTCAATTCAAATTTGTAAAACTCGGCTCGATTGTTAGCTCTAATCGATATAGATGTTCATTGGTACACACCAATATGCATGTACATTGTTTTAACTTCCATATACTTGTATTGTGTCTCAATAGTTGATGCATATATTTGTTGTGTACTTACTTGAATTGATCACAAATTTTTTGAACTTTTAGAAACACCTCATGCTAAATTCTTCTATTGTTTTTGGGGGCAACCTACCTAATAGTAATTGGTGTAAAGCTAGGGATTATTAGCAAACTAATCTAAAGGAAATAACCCAAAATGTAGTTTCTACTCAACTTTAGAGGCCATTTTGGAAAGACAGATTCTAAATTAAGCAAATTCAAGGAACAATTCTCATTCATATCATGAAAAGGCCAAGAGTAGTCTAGTAAAAGAGTCGTTATATTAACGTTGAAATGAATCAGATTGAGCTAATTTTTAATTAATCTAACGATTAAATTGATGAAAGAACTTAATTGAGATAAAATTGATAGTTAAAAGATTAAATTATAATAATTAAAAGTTCAATGATCAAATTAAAATTAAAAACAAAACCAAGTTTTGTGTTTTTTTTTTTTAGTTTAATGATTAGTGGTGTCCGAACTAATTTACGCACACCTTAACTAATTTCCTCCTCAGTCTAATCAAAAAATAGGCTATCCACACCGAGACTACGATATTAATCTGTTTTTATGAAATTACTAAAATTTAAATTCAAGACATCTGAATTTACAACTCATTTATATTACCACTTGAACTACCTAACGGTAGATTAGTTTTGTTATTCTATGGTTTGGATCTATTAGGTGTCTTATTAACTAACTAGTAATTGCCCGTGCCTGAAGGCACGGCGTAACGAAAAATTAAATTAGAACTTGAAGAATATTATTGTGTCTAATGGCACTTTGCAAACTAAAATAAATGGTTAATTTGAAATAATTTTGTTAACATTTGCTTTAATTAAATAGATTGAAATCAATCAAGCCCCCACTAATTTTTCAAAAAATTTGGCAAAACTTCCTATAAAAATAGAAGCTCAAGAAAATTTCAACCTGTCTACAAAACTCACAATCATACAGAACAATCATAATAATGCCCCGTACACCACTACAATTCAATTCTATTTCCACCACAATCATCATATATCACAACTTAATTCCATACTCAACCATCAATTCACATCAAAACCAAACATATCCTCATAACAATGTTTAATTAGTTCATTCTTTAATCCACATAGTTGTGCCTAAACATAATAAATAAGATTAAAGAATGACCAAAAAACGTAATTATATATATTCATTTGTAAAATGAGTCATTCTTTAATCTAGTTTATCAAAATGACAAAATGAATCATTTATCTACACGTTATTGTAAAAACAGTTTCTCCATCACAGTCTTGAATGTAATTGTATCAATCCAAATCCGCAGCTTCCAACTGGGAGAATGTACAACAATCTAGCATTTACAAAAACAGTTAAATTTAGTACACGATAGAAATTTTAAAATTATAAACTTGAAAATAAAAAATAAACTATAAAAAATAAATTTAGTTACCTTATTCAAACAACCCCATCGAAAAAGATGGGTTGCATTTAGTCTTTTTAACTCCTGCACTGCTTCATCCCAATTCTATAGATGAAATAACATAAATAAAACGTTTGATCAATAAAATAGCATTGTTAAAATGTTAGCAATTTAATACCACTTGGCACGAAGTACTTACCTTTTCCTTATCAGAAGAGGTTGATATTCTTTTTCCTTTACACTTTGTATTTGCAGTTACGACTGCTCTTTCCTTTGCCTTTCAGATAGTAAGCATAGATAAGTGAAGTCATTATATAGAAAAAAAAGTTCTAATCTATAAACAAACTGATGTGTCATGACACTACCTCAGAAATGAGGATGCAATTGAGTTCGCGTTCGTCGCGGATCACAACACTAACATTATTTTTCTTGAGCAATTGAACCTATACATGAATATGCATTTAACAGGTAAATGAACACAAACTATATGAGAAAAAATTATTAAGAATATGAGTGATATGAAACTCATCTTACGGTTTTCTCTAAGTCTTCATTAATCTGTAAAAAGATGCGTGAAAATAAAGTGAAATAAATATGTGAATATTTTGCGGTGCCGAAAAAAAAAAAATAGAAGATGTTTAAACTCACACGACAAAAAATGGTGAGATCTTTCATTTTTCAATGTTGAGAGTTTGCAGTGGTACACTATGATGGCTACAAATATAAGAAACAGAGTAAATTAAAAAATTAAAAATATTCGTTAAATACACATTCATTTTGACATACAATCATAACCTCTATTTCATACTACTTGACATACAATCTCTATCAATTAACACACAATAAACCTCTATTTCATACTAAGTAACATTCATCAAATCAAGATACTAAAAAATCAAATTGAAATTTCACAAACTATATTCAACACCCAATTTAAAAATAAATTACTCTACAAAATGAACACTCAATAATTCTCAACTCAACATATGCACAAACAACCTAACATTCGTAACTAAAAAAAAAGACATTCAATTAAACACCCAATTAAAAGACACCCAAACTAAACACCCAATTAAAATACACCCAATTAAAATACATTCCAATTAAAATTTTGATTTAATTTTCTTTTTTCTTTTAAAATATTTAGACAATTTTTCCTAAAAACAGGACCCAAAAAAAATATGATTCTTGAAGTCTGATCCATTAAGAATGTTCTTTGCAGCTCTATGTGAAATGGTGTACTATTTGAAGATACTCGTGAAGACAAATTTCAATAAAGAGATAGAGAAAACACAACTTTAATAATAAAAAATTCATAAATTTAAACTAAAAACCTATAAAATTCATATACTTGAAATTATATACCTAATTAGAAATGGGAAAACTTGAAGGTCTTATATCCCTAGACACACATTAACCCGTGCCTGAAGGCATTGTCCAATTCAACAGAAGTTTTAATTATTAGATTTACTAAGCTCTACTCTAGA
This sequence comes from Ilex aquifolium, assembly GCA_951799425.1. Classification (NCBI taxonomy): domain Eukaryota; kingdom Viridiplantae; phylum Streptophyta; class Magnoliopsida; order Aquifoliales; family Aquifoliaceae; genus Ilex; species Ilex aquifolium. The sequence continues at coordinate 2,955,162 of OX637409.1, read as the reverse complement.
TTAATTTTTATTTTTTAATTAAATTTTGATTTTTTCCTAAAAACATGACCCAAAAAAATATATGATTCTTAATAGACAATTACTATGTCACAATAAAAAAATACAATGTTATTTCTTAAAGTGCCCAAACTCATAACCAAAATCCAATTTTCTTTCTCAACATCGCACATTAACACTTCATGTCACCAACTGCAGAAAGCACACAAAGAAATTGTACAGTTTTGATAAACATAATATATTCCACCACAATTGCTATACCAAGTTCACAAAACCTACTGATAAAATCTTCCTTTTTAGTCCTAATGGACACTTCTTACGTCAAACAACAGCATAAGCTAATTCATACTTTGAAAGGCTCTACGTAACACAAAGAATCATACATTCGGAAAAAAAAAAAAAAAAAATTAAGCATGTGTTTTGAAACTATAGGCATGCATTTTAAATTGCTTCCACATAAAACACTCAAAACTTCGTACATCCATGAAGCATGCATTTTAAAACTATACGCATTTGACTAAAACCTCTTAGTAGTCCCATTGAAAAATTTTCCATGTCTTTTGTTAAGTAAGAAAAGCTTTATTCCACCGTCAAAGTAAACCTATCAAACAAACTCGAGTCAAAGTACAACAATTAGCTTATGATTTGCTTAAAATCAAAAAAATCAAGCACAGACATATATTTGCTTATGATTTTAAAAAGAATGCTTCATGGGTGTATCATTAAAATTAAAGCCATCGCGCACACATGAAAATTATAAGATTTCATTCATTGCAAACCACATTAATTCTCATAAACTATACCAAACAAACTCTTCTAATCCAATCTCACCAATCCAAACAAACTCACTTAGAGTGTCATAAACCCTACTAATTCAATTTTCACTCATTCCATTCTCACCAATTTAATTATCATCCAATCCAACAGTTGCAATAAGTGAAACTACAACCATGATATCATACCAAACATTAAAGATTAGTTGAACTCATTACGTTTTTAATCATTTAGAAAATAATCTTAAGAAACAAAATTCTCTTCAAATCAAACCTACTTACAAAATCGAGTTCAAATTAGTAATCTAGCAAATTAAAAAAAATATGAAAAACAAAAAAAAAAAAATATCACTTGCAACTCTTTATATCCCACCACTGTAAAAAATAACCCCACAACCATCCACACAACATAACCACCAAGATAACAAAAATAATGTAGCAAAATCCACTCAAGCATAAAAATTCCCTATTGAAGCACAAAAAATTCTCATAATCATAATTCCAATCAGTAATATTGTAGCAAAATCTAACACTAATTACAATAATATAGGTGATTAAAACAATCACTCAAAAGATAACTACAATAATTTCATAGGCAAAAAACTCGAATTATGATTTCTTCCGCATGATCTACTTGGAATAGTCCCCTCAAATGTCAGAGCAAACCCTAAAAAAACCAATCATCATTTAGCAAATAGTAGTAACAACTGGAGTTTAAATTGTGTGATTGCATGAGAGAGAGAAGTAATGTGTGTGTGTTTGTGCGAGGGGTTACGCGTGTCAGTGTGAGAGAAAGAGAAGCATAAGGGGGGAAAATTGGGTGAGGGAGTTAGCAACAGGGGGGAGAGAGTGAGAGAGAGAGAGAGAGAGAGAGAGAGAGAGAAACAAAAGGGGTAAGGGTTTGCGGAGATGACAGATGGAAATGTTAGGTTTGGGAGAGGGGAGAGGGGAGAGAAGGGTGAAAGGTTTATGTGGTGCTGCGGTGCCACATGTATGTGATACAATATTTATGAAGAACAAAAGTAATAAGAACAATAGAATGAAGGATATGTACACATTATCCATTGATGGAAGGAAACGAAAGAATCCAACGATTTCACTGTACGCTACATGCTATTAAATCCTAGAAATCAATAGAATATGTCTTAATCACAAGTCATGTATACAAAATTGCACATGAAAAGAGACTAAATGTTCCCACTTTAGTTTCTTCTTCATTCAATTAACTCCTTAGCAACCAAACTATTGAGATAAAAAATGTGGAGCACTGCATAAAGGACAAAAAATGTGGAGCACTGCATAAAGGACAATAAATACCTCCTCCTTCAATTGTAGCCAACTTACTCGACACAATCAATTATTCTGCAAAAGGACAATATGAAAAGCAATTGTTTTCAGCATATTCACAAACGCTTGGAAACAAATTAATTAAGGTAATAAGTTCAAACTTAATATTTTTCATACATCACAGTGTATTCCTGTTTATTCCATGCCCTTATGTGAACAGATTTAATAGTTCTCGAGAGACTTATGCTTCATGATTCCAAACGGAGGGAACCAAATATGATAAAATATAAAGAAAATCAAGAGTAAGTTGAAATATAAACATTGGCTATTAATCTATGAAGCATTCAAATATGCTTCAAAGACATTATACCAATAATCCTCAACCTAATTAATCCAAGTCTTAGAAAATAAGCTGATTTTTTGGACATGTAACCATAAAAAAACAACTACAGAAAATCCACAAAAAATAGACATCAAAACACCCGAAGAGATAGAAAATTTATTTATGCCTCTAGGACCCAAAAGTTCTGTAAGACCTATAACCACCATAACAAATGAAAATAAATAGATCAAATCAATAACCATGAAGGAAATTTTTATTATAGTTTAAATTCTTAAATTATGTCAATAGTTTAATTTTTTTACTTTTGATGGATAGTTTCAAGAAATTCTATGTAGGTAATGTTTTATCAAGTTTAATGTGTGCAATATAATCATTGCTTGACTTTTTATGTTTTTTTCGATCAATACTCAATTTTTTAAAATTGCAAAGTGCCTTTAGGCACGGGTAATCGCTAGTACTATGATTATCAATTTGCAAGAATAGACTATCAAAAAGCTAAATTTACTTGAAGTAATTACCAATAGGAATATATTGCAGCCAATATTGAGAAAATATTCGCGCTCACTGTTGTGATGTTCAACACCTTTAACAAAACCTGAAATAAAAAATAAAAAGTTTAGAAAAAGTGTTGGCAAAAATCAAAACATAGAAAACTCGCTAAGTAACCATTCAAACTTTACCTAGAAACGTGAGTGCGATGTTGAAACTCTTAAGACAACTGATAAAGTAACATTTATTTGCTCTTTGAATAGATTAGAATTTTGTGAAAAATAATAATTAGAACTTCGCCTAATTATTCGGAACCAAAAGATACGAAACCATTAAGCTCCAAATGTTTGTGCACCAAATAATCAATTGAAGCAAAAGAAATGCAATCATGATTCCCAAAAATCACAACAAATTGAACCTATTGCAAAACTTGCATAAAATCAAACCTACTTACAAAACTCGGTGCAAATTGTACCTAACCCAAACCTAATAACAAAAGGTCTCAATAAGGTGTAGTTTTATGAATGCATGGAAAATCAAACAAATTGGTGGACAAATAGATACTACATTGCATGTCTGGCAATTAACCTCAACAATATCTTAAAGAAACCCAAATAATTATTAATAAGGAAGGTAATGTCTCAAGACATTACCACCACTAAGTTTATAAAAAATAGCCAACATCTATAATATATTTAAAAAGTACATTCAATTTATAAAAAGTATAAAAAGTTAAACAACTGACTAAAAAACTAAATTCAATTATGTACTCTAATTTCAATTCTAGAATAACATATTCCAAGTCCAATGTATGTGCATTTAAATATAACTTTCGAGCAAAAGAATAATAGCAATCAATAAAATTAGGAGCAATCAAAGGAGTCTCCCTGCCTTGAGAGCTAGTAGTCTGTTGATAGGCAAAGGAAGATGCAGGCTGCTCAGTTGCTTGGTGAACTGTCTGCGCCAAAAAATGTAAATTCGTTCATTCTTTTTAAGAACCATTGTTTTTTTAATTTTGATTTTGGTTCTTTGTAAAGAGCAGGGTTGTAAGCTTTTGTTTTCATTTTAACACTTTTTGAGCTATGAAATAAAGTGTTGATTTGTTTGAAAAAAAAAATCAATACAAATCCAATTGCTGGTTGTGATATTAGCTCTAGTTAAAGCAAAAGAAATGCAATTCCAAATCCACACAATACCTCAATTTCAATAAAACTCAACAAAATTTAATTGAAACATAATCTCAGGCTCTCAGCACATCACTGACAATGGCCATTCGTCTATCATTAGACAACTGGTGATAGAAACATTTAACCAAAAACATACAGAAAAGAAAAAAGAAAGGGAGAAAATAACTAAGTAACAAAAGATATTCCTATAACCAAAATTTTGATAACCTGAACAATTGGGTATATGATTATTGAATGAAAATAATGAATTTCACCCAGGAAATTAACCTGCTAGACAATAGCATATAATAAAAGAAACCAATCAATGATGCAACTACTGGTGTGTGCATCGCTTTTGGTGCACATTACTATACCATTTCAATCGATCTCAGGGTCCTATTTTTTGCTCAAGTAAATAACAGATTAGGCCTTAAATAATTTGAAAAACACAAGAATTTCATAGGAAAACACCTAATCACAATAAACCTTTCCTTTTCCTTGGTCCTCGTTAGCAAAGGAAGAAAACTATGGGCAACATAACATCTTCCACTTAAAAATTCGAAAACCCAAAAACCATGAAACACTTCTTAATAGCTGCAAGCTGGATGATCATCTATCACCAAATATTCAATTAAAAAAAAAAAGGAATCGTGACTATTCAATTCTACAGAGCTTTTTTTCACTGCAATAATTATAACCTAAAGGCATAAGAAATTCAGGATGGAGAGTGAGTGAAATAACAGAACCCAATTATGAACAATTAATTTACCAAAAGTTCACCAAGTTCGTTAAGAAAAACAAAAAAGGGACAAGCAAGCAAGAACTAAGATAAAATTTGTATCAAAGTTGTCTCAATCAAATTTACACCCAATCAATAGAAACAACTCAGAAGCACCCATTAATCACCCATAATTTTGTAATAATTCAGAAGCACCTCATCCACAATTTACCAAATTCAGAAGACATAAAACTCAAAGACAGAGAATGCAAGACTCGACTGGACCTTCTTTATTCTGTCTAGGGGTTCCCCGTATTAGGTAGAGAACTGCCCTACACCTTATAAGCTCATATGACACCCCATACCCAACCAATATGGGATGTGATGTGACACTCTCCCCCCAATCAAAGATGCAAAGCCCTCATCTCATTTGGCTCCACCATTGCAGGGGGTCCACTTGGCCTGGGCCCTCAACTCTAGTATCCCTAATAAGATCCCCACATGGCTAATGGGTTGTGACTCTCTAGGTCCTGCTCTAAAACCACTTTTCATAGCTTCACAACTCAAAAGTTTAAGCTCTTAGGTAAAGAACCACCCAAGATCTTAAAAGCACATATGACACCCTTTACCCAGCCAATATGTGACGTGCCAAGAAGGTGCCAAGTCGTATCGGTATCGACCCTTATTTTGAATCCTAAATTATCCAACCAAGTGAGTGTCAAAGTCCATTGTGCATTTACAAATTCTATGGACTAAAGAATTATGAGTGTGCAAAATGCCTAACCTCTTTGTTGGACTTATGTAAAAGTATTGTGATCAAGGACCCTTGTGTTTTATCTGCCCCAAAATGGTCATTGAGTGGCAGAGGTTATGGACTCTAATGATGCTAAAGTAGTGATAAATGATACGATGTATCAGACCATGCTTAACAACCGAACATATTCAATGCTATTGCAAAATTTATTTGGCTGCAAAACTAAATGAATTACACAGGTAATGCTTGAAGAAATGCAATGCAAAAATAGGCGGTCAAACATACCATTTTGGGGGAGCTTATGTATCCACTTGCTAATTGACATCAGGCTGCATATTTTCTGTATGACATTATTTGGGGTTCAATTATGTGTGATCACTTTTTTTGGGTTAAGTTTGAAGTTATGAACACTCAAATGAAAGATTTTGATTTGATCGATATGCCAACAACATGAATGATATTGTGATATTGTGTAAGCTTGGTCCATATATATGATGCATTTAGTGCCAAGTTCTGGGACAATATCCATATCCTATCCACGAAAAAGAAACGTATCTAAACTATTGTTCATTTATAGATGACTAAGGTTAACTAACTTTTGTTTTTGAAAATATAAATTTCTTTCCACCAACACATTATTTATTCTTTAATAAAGATGAGAAATTTTTGAGGTTACCATCTTGAGTTTGGTCAGACTACTATTCTCCACTGATGCTATATAATTACTCACAACCGAAATTTTTGAGGTTACCATCTTGAGTTTGGTCAGACTACTATTCTCAACAGAACAACAGCTAGGTTGCCGATTTATGTATACATTAATACAAATGCATATGTAAAGGATTGAATAAAAGAATCGGGAGCTTCATATCAACGCAATGGAGATGAGCTCTATTACCTTCGAGCATTGAAACCGCAGGTAAGGAACGAAGGGGGAAGAGAAACAGAGAGAGAGAGAGAGAGTGTGTGTCTCTTAGGCATCAACACAAACTGAAAAAAGTCAAATATTTGCACAAACTTCTCTTAGGAATTTAATCAAACACTTGGTGGCCCATTATGCGGTGGTGTGGGTTTTATGAAGGGGGGTGGGTCTGTGGTGGTCGTGTGTGTGTGTGCGGTTGGGATTCACATGAGTGGGAGGCTGGGGGGTGCTATCTGCGTGTGTGTGGAGGGAGAGAAGAAGAAGAGAAGAGGGATACCTGGGAGAAGAGGGCGATGTGGCGCGGTTTCTCTAGCTCTGGCGCGGTGGCTATGGTGGCTCTGCCTCTAGCTTTGGCGATGGGGAGAGAGAGAGACCGAGTGTCTGTGTGTTTGGGGAGAAAATTAGGGGAGGGACAGGGGATGGGGGAAGAGAGAGGAAGGGAGGGGGAAGTGACCGTGCCATGGGGAAAGTGATCGCTGTCTGTCGCCGCCTGCTCTCTGACAGCGAAGAGACTGAGATGAGAGAGAGGACATGAGAGAGAAGAGAGGGGGAAGAGCCGTTGGGTTGGGTTGGGTTGGGTTGGGTTAGAATGAATGAGATGGTTTTAAGGGAAAAATATATGGATTTTTGAATTTGAGTTGGATTGGGTTAGATGTGATGGTTGGGTTGGGTTAAGTTGAATTTGAATGAGATGTATTGTGAGCCGTCGGATGTTGAAGCCCCAAATAATTTTAGACCGTTGGATGTTGAAGCCTAAATTGATTTGAGGCCGTTGGATGTTGAAGCCTTGAAATTTGAGCCGCTCTGTTTTATATTATAGATTATTCTCTTTTTTTGGAAGCTTCCCAAAATTAACATACTTACAATGCTTCAGCACCCGGATTTGACTACGTATCCATTTTTTTTTAGTATCATTCCTCTCATATTTGTAATTATCTATAATATAAAATATAATAAATTTATTTGACAATTTTAAATAAACTCATCTAACGATCATCAACATTTCTCTCAAAACCATTCACATTGTACAATACCTTCAGATACGAGTTACTCTAATTTTTATCATATTTATGAATTTTTTTATCACGGTTGTAATACTTCAAAAAATAATAAAAATAATTTTTATAAATATGATAAAAATACTCATAAATATATAAAAATATTTACAAATATGATAAATTTTATAGCACCAAAGAAAATTGATAAAAATACTTATCACAAATGAAATAAAAATACTCATAATAATAATAAAAATATTTATTAAAGTGATAAAAATTAAAAATTAAAGATATGGTATTGAAATTATTATTTTTTGTACCGTAGTCAAATCCGCAGCGAAAAGAAGGGAACAACTTTTGTCCTTTTTACCTGCCAAATTCATTAAATATAAATATTACTGAGAGATTTTCTTTTGATGATCATAGTCGTTTGGATGATGTGCTGTATTGCATGATCAGACTCAGGGCATCTGTGTAAATATCCATGTAAGTTAAAGCAGATTAACAACAATTGTTACAATTCGATATTCGTTCCATCGTTTCAAAATATGATTCAACGTAACGGTCGAGTCCGATAAGATTCAAGTGGGTATTTGTTTCATAGTTTGAACTATGAATTTAAACTTATGGTTGTAACTTATGCGTGACAGAGCCAAACCTTGAGGGTTCGTTGGTTCATTGAATACAGTTCAGTTCTACGCGTTATGTAATGGGGATTCCATGAGAACAAACGTTCGTTGAACTATGAGCTGGAAATCCAGAACTTGTTTCCTTCTCTAGGTAAGACTTCAAAAGACCCATTGTTTCTCCTCTTTATTGCTTTCTCTAATGACCTTTGTCCTTAATTTACATATCAACCCTTTTTATTTCAATGGCCCTAACACATGATGCATGTGGATTAGTAAGATAAGAGAATCTAAGTTTTGCTGTTGGTAGGTGAGAGTCAGAACTCTATTATTGGGGTTATATACACTTTATCCCCTCATATTTAGGGATGGTAACACATCATAATATATATATATATATATTTTTTTTAAACCTCAGTAACTTCTAACTGGGTTCGCTAATAAAACAAGTATTGGACATGTCTGTCCTTAACAAATGGACAATACAGTCAAGTGGCTCATCAAGAACAATTAAATCAGCAAACTGGTTCACGCCTAAGTTAGCAAGGCCGTCAGTGCATTGATTTTCATCTCTAATGTTCCGTTTGGTACGATAAAAAAATGAAATGATGTAAAATTGAAATGATGGAAAGTGAGGGGGATAGATAAAACATCATATTTGATAAGGAAGAAAAGTAGGAAGGGTGGAAAAATTGATAATTAACTTTCCTTCCAACTCACCAAAATCAATCCCTCCAAAATCGGAAGGAAAGTGAATGAAAAGTTAATTATTTGTGTTGAGATGTATTTTATTTATCTATATATCCTTTAATATATAGATAATCTTATTCAGCAAAAAAAAAAAAAAAAAATTTAGTCATTCTTATTTTTCATTCATCCAACCAAACACAAATGAAAGAAAGTGTATCATTCATACTTTCATTCCTTGAAGGATAGAAAGTATATCTATCTTACTTTCCATCCTTCCTACTTTTTATCTTTCCTATCAAACAGAGCATTAATCTCTATCTATCTAACTAATTTCTCGTGGATGGGGGATATGGAAGGGGTGAAGAACAACCACCGACTGAGAGTGTCGGGGGTTGGTGGGCGATGAGACTGAGGTGGCTTGGGTTCGGGGGTGAGTATGACAAGAAATTGTAGATTCTCAGCGAAAATGGGACAAAAATATAAATCATGTGTATTACAAGGATCTCCACTAGTTTATGCCTACATGCAAAAAGGAAGAAATCATAAACACAAAGAATCAACAGGAAGGCGGCTTTTTTGGTGGGATATAAAAAGTACTTGTAGGACTAATAAACCCAATGCATTTGGAATCTTGTTTGAAACATAATATGCTGCACAAATATCAGTACTCCTTTCAAATATAAAACTGCACGGGATAATTCCTGCAATCAATTCAAGATATCTTGAGGTGCGCCCCTAGTCTTCGAGTATCATCCGATCCATGAACTGCAAGGCAAAAAGAGGTTAGAGGGACCCCCGGCGTTGAGCCGGGGGAGGCCCCTCCGATGGCTAAGTCAGTACCGCGATCAATATCTGAATAGACCAGTGTATAAACTCCAAAAACAATATCCATGTGTGTGTGTGTGTGTGAAGTGTAGAGCCGAGGTGCTCTTCCTTCAGGGGCCCCCTTTTCTTGGGTCTTCACCCATATATATAGAAAAAATTAGAGAGCTACTCACCATAGCCTGTCCAGCCGTCAATGCAGGGAAAATAGGCATGGACTAGACTGCCAAAACACTCATTACCTGCCATTCTTTATTGTAGCGGGTCCCACTTGTGATATATGTCAATTCCTTCATTGGGAGTGGGGCTGGTGAACCCACTTGACAAAAATGTCCCGCCAACTGTCCCCCAGCTTTCATTTTCTTTTGTCGCGCTTAGAAGAAGATGGAAGCTACCTGCAATATTCATGTATTTGGGGATAATATTCATATTTTCTTTGGTAATGTACGCCTTGGGAGAGATATGCTGAGACCCCCTATATGCTATCAAGCGGGCACAGAGGCCGAATACCGTAGATAACAATACATGCACCGGCCAAATGTCATACAAGAAACCCTTTACGCCGAGCAATAATGAAACGCCTCATTGAAGGACCAAATAATAGAATCCCAAGCATAATTATAAGATGTCGTTGGAGAAAACCGTATTTTATACGAGACAACCATAGTTGGTTCATACCCATCTGAAGAAATAATAATATCCAAGTCTAAAAGAGGGTGACCACAATCAAATCCGAGGGACGAGTATAGCTGAATCCCGAGTACGATAAACAATTATCAGGTCATAAACGAGACGATCATGAGGCATCGTCCAAGCCAAACATGTCCGACATATATCAATAATAGATGTTGCTGATCTTTTGATTAGAGACCGCATAAGCTTGGCCTCCAAAGATAAACCAAATGAGTCCAAGGCAGGATCGAATAAATTTGGTTCTTGAATGACTGAATACACTGTATCCCCACAACATGGCTGGACAATCTTGATCTCTGAGAGGTCTCTATGTAGAAAGCCTCAATACATGAGTTTTTTGACGAGGGACTTAATAAAAGAGACCCTGAACACATCTGTCCCTTGGGGCCGAGTAATAATGAAGTCCCTTATTGATCGGCTCAAGGAATACCGAAGATAATTATTTAACGTCTGCTAGAGAGACTTAAATCCCGAATGACATAACCACAGATACTCCATATCCAATGAAGATAACAGTATCTGAACCCCGAGAAGGGTTACTACAATCGAATGCGACGAATGTCTCGCATGAGCAAGCCTAAAGAGAACAATAATAGTCGGTCCTCTGAGGAGGGACCAAATAACCTCGAATCTTGAGAAAGATCCAAATAAATCTATCCTTGTAAAGAAAGGCCGAATACACCGGGTCCTCTGAAGAGTGATCAAATACTCTTGGCTCCTCGAGAATGTCCATAAAAGAAGGCCCGGACATATCCGTCCCTTGGCCTCGACAGCCCCAAGTTTGATGATCAACTGGGCTTTGAGTCTTGTCCTTTCCTATCATGTTCAAATAATATTTAATTGAAATAAATAAATAAAAGTGTACCTTATCGAACCGAGTCTTGAATATATCAAACCCGTAGTTAGGCAATTCAAGGCTTCTTCAATGAGACTCTTTTTGAGAGGGTCTTCATGTCTGACCTTTGAACATGGATGTTGACACCGGGTCAAGCTATCCCTTGTAACTGTACTGCACTATGTATAGGGTCTCACCCAAAGTCTCGTGTCACCTCCCTAAATAAGAAGTACTCCCGATTCCAAGTTTTTGAACCTGTCCCTGAGTGGTTTTTGCCTGCAACAGGACTTTTGGTGCTTTGGCCGAGAAAAGGCTTACCCGTGTTTGAGGGCATTGCTCCAAAGGTGGAGTCTTATACCCCTCGGGACCTTGCCCCTAACGACCGAGAGCTCGTCTCGTGTTATATTTTTGAGAGCGTTGCCTCAAGGATGAGGTCTTATACCCCTCGGGACCTTGCCCCTAACGACCGAGAGCTCGTCTCGTGTTATATTTTTTGAGAGCGTTGCCTCAAGGGTGAGGTCTTATATCCCTCGAGACCTTGCCCCTAACGACCGAGAGCTCGTCTCGTGTTATATTTTTGAGAGCGTTGCCTCAAGGGTGAGGTCTTATACCCCTCGGGACCTTGCCCCTAACGACCGAGAGCTCGTCTCGTGTTATATTTTTTGAGAGCGTTGCCTCAAGGGTGAGGTCTTATACCCCTCGGGACCTTGCCCCTAACGACCGAGAGCTCGTCTCGTGTTATATTTTTGAGAGCGTTGCCTCAAGGGTGAGGTCTTATACCCCTCGGGACCTTGCCCCTAACGACAGAGGCCAATGCTCGTGTTAAACTGAGTGTGGCTTCCCAGTATCATGCTTGTGACATCACTCGGCAGTAGTCCTTGGTTGCTTGGCGAGAGAAAACGAGTTATGGATTGACCAACCACTTCTAGGATGTTTCCATGACCATCCTCTTGGTGGTGTAATAACTAATAACCATTTCTTGATGAGAGCCTGAAAACCTTACAAGCTGATCACCTGAGATATGCCCCCCACTGTGAATAGTGTCCCGAAGTCATGCCAAAACACGGGGACTTTTACAGCCGAGATATCTTGATGACGCCGAGCTGCTATAAACTTGGCTCTCGGATGGGTCAACTCGCGCATGAGTAGGATTGCAGAATATAAGCACCATAAATGCTGCCCAAGATAAATAAAAGGCTTCATAGGTATGGCAGCAACAACTAAATATTTGATTTCAAAGTCTGGCACTTGCTGCCTAGTGTAGGTCAACACATGTTTCGAGAAAACATTGAACATCGGCCTTAGGGACTTCACGGCTGGCCCACCATCGACACCAATTTCGTTAAACTCTTGCCAAGCAGAGAGAATGAAGACAGAGATTCAAAGGGAGAGAACTAAGGGGCTGTGTTGGGTACGCCACTACGAAGACCCAGCAGCTGTTTGTAAATTCATGCTCATGATTTAGAAGACATTGTGCTGCAATTCGAATATCATGGTGCCAATCAACGTTACATTGTGCTGACTAGCTTCTGAGGTGTGCCGAGTCCCTCTAGGTATTTCATTCGTTTAGAGAGGACGTATGCCGATCACCTCGAGTAATTAATTCATGGTATGTCAAGCCCGGTTTACAATTGTTTGGTTGTATGGCACGGATCACCGCCGAGAGGGATTCAAAATGACACCCTCTGGTGACTATGGAAAACCCAGGGAGATGGTGCACCGAAGTCGCTGGATGCCGACCACTCGAAGGATTAGCTTGGTCTTTCTCAATTGCGCCGAGGCATCCTGGATTTCAGGTGATGATGAGACCGAATGGCATTCCATGATCTACTTGCATTGGCCGACCATCTTCGGGTTGCATTGATCGTAAGGAGGCAAAACCAATTGAGCTCGGCCTTTTAAATAGTAAATTCTGCAATACTGAAAAAGTAACAATACATGCATACTTGTAATAGAATAACTTTGTTTCTTGTCAGCCACATGTGATATTGATCACCTGCACTTTCCCAGATTCATAAAGAATTGTTTTACTATGAGGCCCACCTACAAGTGTCATGACTTTGGCCATCCAAGTATTACGGTCTGCATGCATAAGTTTTGTGCGTACAGGTGTGGTGGCTGTAACAAGAGGTGGCAGCCATACTAGCCTTTGCATACTTAAGTATTGTCTTAACAAGTGATTATGTGGTCCCCACCAAGTAAAGGGGCCAAGGACTTGAAATATGACAATTTATTTGGTTAAAGAGGTTTTCATTTAGCTTGGCCATGCACAGTCAAGAAGCATAAAGACAGGCCGAGCTATATGCATGATCTTGAAAATGAAGATCGGTCCTTTTTTATCAATTCACGTTTTGCTCGTGCTAATAGTGGCCGAGACAGAGGGAAAGTCCAGTTGGCTTATTTCTAAAGCCAAAAGCAAAGAAAATAACAAATAGCATTGAGTGACTGACACCATGCTTTGTGACAGTGCCGAGGAGTTCAACCAGAGTATAAGCCATTGACATGTAAAATTATGTATGATGAAGGGGTCGATAAAATCTGATCATCATCTGACAAATTAGACTTGGACACGTGGCAGGTTGCACGTGCTGGAATTATTTGCAATGACACTACCATGACTGAATAAGCAGCTAGGCTAGTGGGACCGAGCTAAAGTTAGTTCAGCCTAGCAGATCAAGCAGCTAGGCTATTCGGCAGAGCAGAGCAGAGCAAGTAGCTAGGCTATCCGGCCGAGCTAAATTCGTCCGACCTAGTAGAGGATAAAACTCGGCCGAACAGACAGCTAGGTAGATCCGACCGAGCTGAAAACAAATAGCAACCAAGCTGATCAGAAAGCTCAGAAATGAAGGAATGAGCTAGGTGTTCGTCATGACCGAACTGTTACGACCGAGTTGTTTAAACACAATAAACGTGGTGCTAAAAAGATGCCCACAATTCAGGCAATTAGATAAACGAAATCTATGAGAATACGGATATTCGGAGAGATTATGGGAGAAGAGTCAGAGACTTCCCAAACTCAAACACTGAAAGAAAGGAAGGTGTGCCACTTTACCTCTGAATTAACGAAAACCCTAAGGGGAATAGCGACTATAAAAAGAACAGGAGACCAAGGTAAAAGGTACGCTGAACTCTCCTTGTCTTCGTGCAGTTCATACCATTCAAGTACTGACTTAAGCATCGGAGTGCCTTCGATCGAAGCACTTCGATCTTGGGCAGTTTGTTCGTTTTGCAGGTAGAAGGCTGGGAGATCAGGTTCAGAAAGTATCTCATAAATCGCAATTCTTAATTTCATCTTGTCAGAGGTAATCCCTATTTTTTGCCTCTACATTTTGGCGCCGTCTGTGGGAATAGATTTCTCATCTTTCGAACAAGAAGCTACGATGTCTAGACTCGGGAGCGCGATCAAATCACCGGTAGGCAGCTTTGCCTCTGGTAATTCTGATTTGGTCTCTTCCGTCTGACGGCAACGCACGGTTGCACGCAAACAGAAATCCATCTAGACCCCGTGAAGGTGATGAGGTGTCCTCTACCAGTCTCAGGCCCTCCAAGAACTAGAATCATCAAATCGAAGATCATGGTAAACCCCTTCGTGCCGAGGGGGAAAACCATTCCCTAGCAAAGCTGGTCCAATCTTTGCAGGACCTGCTTGATGCTCACGACAAGCTGTTCAAGAAATCTTATGCCAGAGAGACATGATAAACAAAAAAAAAAAACGAAGAATTGAAAGTTAAACTGAAGGAGTTGACCAGAAAAGAGAAGCACAAACTGTTGGTTGGGGTATTTCCCTTCCATGGAATTTATTTTCAGAACAAAGTTAGTTGTCTTTTATTTGGGACCTATGCAACCAGTACAAAGGTTGCATGCCTTGAAAATAGCTATTTGGAACGACTATACTACGACCGAACAGACAGCTAGGTCGTCCGGACCGAACAGACAGCTAGGTCGTCCGGACCGAACAGGAAGCTAGGTCGGACCGAACAGACAGCTAGGTCGTACTGACCGAACAGACAGCTAGGTCGTCCGGATCGAACATGAAGCTAGGTAGGACCGAACAGACAGCTAGGTCGTACGGACCGAACAGACAGCTAGGTCATCCGGACCGAACAGACAGCTAGGTCGTCCGGACCGAACAGACAGCTAGGTCGTACGGACCGAACAGACAGCTAGGTCATTCGGACTGAACAGACAGCTAGGTCGTCCGGACCAAACAGTTGCTAGGCTATCCGGGTCGAGCTAAAATTGGTATTACTGAGCAAATAGCTAGGCTATCCTGGCCAACCTAAACTCCGTCCGGCCGTGCAGAGGATTGCGTATAAGAGCGAGGAGGACGTGCATCTGGAACATTTATCATGGTTTTCCGTATTTCTGCCTTGCAAGATGGACGCTATTTCATGAAGCAAGAAGAATTATTCATCTTCTAGAAGCATAAATTGCTGGTTATGGTATTTTTCTTCCATGAAATTTGTTTTTAGAACAGAGTCTGCTGCCCTTTATTTGGGCTCCATGTGACCAACACAGAAACAAATCTGGAACTCTCTGGTATGTCTGGATGCCAAAGAATACTCTAAAGGCTCATGGAGCAATGAGTAATATTAGTCATATACGTCAATTGAAGAAACCACATACCCTTTATTTGGGTCTCATGCAGTCAACACCAAATGATGAAAGATTCGACCATAGAGGTCAGCCAGCGAGAATTGAACGATATAAATCCGAAACGAATCAAAGTGTACCACTTAATTCACGGTAGGCAAGACCTACATGAATAGAGATAAACTCTCTAAGAATCCAATTGGACATGATCTCATTGGCATATTCTCACACATTTTTCCTCATTTGGAGGAATCATCAATCGGGTAACTTCGTTCCTTCTTTTAAATAATATTTGTTGCTTATTTTGTTTAGTCATAAGTGACTCTACTAGAGACATGTTGAAAATAGTGGGACCAGCCACAACCTAGGTCTGCTATTAAAGTGCCCTTATGCCCATTAGTAGCGACCATCTAATCATAAGACACATTGCCTTATCTTCCATATCTTCTTGGATTAATTGTTTGACCATCTTTGAATTTTATGAAACAAAGTAGAATTATTTCATACGCTATAGAGCGAATACAATGAATTATTACAAAGATACTCACATCAACCTCCTCATACATGTCATCACCAATTTTATATTAGATGAAACATGAAACAATAGCAATGGGGCACTTGGCCAATGAATTAAAAGAAATGAAACAAATTAGGTGTTATTATGGTTGGTCAGAAATTATGCTCTCCACCATATACTTAAGGGTTTGTATTACTGAATTTATGTAGACAGATCATAGAAGTACAGAGCTTCTTCACTCTCTTGACATACACTTGTTTATGACATTTTATCGAGAAAAGAAAAACTATTTGTATTGACTCGGGTTCAATATCAAAGAAAATAAGCTATTTCCATAACACTTGATATTTCTATGCAAATTCAATTATCAAAATGATTGGAAACTATTTAAGGGTCAATTGTCTGATGTTCGACTTGGAAGGACAATGAATATGAATTACATGATAGGCATTCGAGACAAATGAGAATGTACCACTCAATTTCAAACAAGAAAGACCTACACGAGTAGAGATTAAACATTTAAGAAAATTAGCAAGGGTAAGTCGGGCTGACTAGTTGCTCCGGTCACTTGACAATAGCTACGCTCGTATACGAGCTTAGATAAGCAAACAAAAGCACCTTGAAACAACTAGAACACAAGAATGTTTACATGGCCCACCAGGAAATAATTCTTTTAGTTCTTGACGCCTCAGTAAGCATGATGACTAACAAGAAATAAACTTTCTATTAAAGAAAAATATAGCTCATGTTGCTTCTGAGTGTTGCAGGACTTACTTCTGGGTTTAAAATTGAAAAACTCAAATGGATTAAGGGGTGGAGATTGGTCTCAACACCAACCGAAATTCACAGAAGTCCTTCAAAATGATCTTGATGCTAAGCCCATACAACTTTGACATGCCGAACACGGCGCGAAGGGGCTCTTTGACGAACCTATCGATGGAAGCTCGAACATATTAATGATCAGCAATAACTACGACATGAAGCATTGAAATGCATCTAACCATGGGCAATGGAGTGGAGGCAAAACCACGAGTAGCGCCTACTCAATCCATTATACAAATGATAGTCTCAGCATGTCCTTGTACAAAAACTTAAGCTCTCCGAAAGTGTTCAGCGCAGTTATTTAATTACATGGAACACCACCCAGCAACTAGCTGCCTCGGGACATCCTAAATCACTCAAGGAACTTCACTACACCATCTAAAGCTCAATTTTCTTATGTATGCTAAGTGATTCTACAATTGGGTCTTTATAATCACCCAAAACAATGACACAGCTCGCCCACGAAGAGGAATTGTTCCTTCGGGCATTTGATTGTACATCACAAGAGCTCCAAAGTTTCTGAACTACCATCCACTACACTGAGATCTACTTCCGAAGCCTTCGGATTATCAACCACCTTGAAATTAGCATCAAAGCGGCCAACAAATATAATTGGTCTAGCCTCAGAACCACTACGTAAGGAAAAAAGGGGGTCTCAGACTAAAGAACGTCGTTCATGCAACGAATTGATGGGTTTAAAATCACCCAGGAAAGCCACGATGATGGCCTTTCGTCTCGATCAAGTAACGGAGCGTGGGCTCCTTTATATCATTCATCACAAACTGATGCCGTATGAGATTACTCGGAAAAAGGCAAAGCCGAATGACTTCCCAATTCTACCCAGCTCCTCCAGATATGACGATGACCCCATGATATGATTCCAAGCACCAGCAATAATTTACTTTGAATTGCTCAGCGATAGAAAACATTGAGGTATCGGGAGCTTGGCCATTCTCACTTTATTCTCGTCTAGTTGTGCTTCCAAGCAGAGCTGCAAAGTTGGAACATGTACAAAACTGGGTAATCACTCGGGGCAAAGCACCAAAAGTCCTAAATGTAGGCATCAAACCTCTTGGGGGCAAGTTCTAAGGACTTGGACTCAAGAGTACTCCTTGTTGAAGGAGGTGACATGAGACTGGGTAAAACCCTAGACACAGTGCAATACAATTACAAGGGAGAGCTTGACCCAGTGTCAACATTCATGTTCGGAGGCCAAACATGAAGACCCTCTAAAGAAGAATCACACCGAGGGAACCTTGAATTGTCTAGCCACGGGTTTGGTATTTTCAAGATTCAGTCAGACAAGGCTCGTTCATGCCCGACGTTCGATTATAGAAACCCTTCTCGGGGTTCTGATATTGTTATCTTCGTTGGAGTTGGATATGGAGCACCTATGGTTATTTCATTTGGGATTCAAACCTCTCTAGCAGACATTAAATAATTATCTTCGGTATTCCTTGAGCCGCTCGGTAAAGGACTTCATTATTATTCGGCCTCCAGGGACAAATGTGTTCAGGGTCTCTTTATTAAATCCCTCATCGAGAAACTCTTTCTACAAGAGGCTTTTTCTCTGGGACTAGCAACGACAATTGATACATCGACTTGAATGAATTCCTATTAAGCGGGAAAGAAAAATGACCATCTCCAACATAGTGTGCCACTATGCGCAGTAAGTGTTGACCTAAGAGGTTTAGAGTCTACCCATTCATTCTATGAGAGAAATTCTTATTACTTACAAAAAAGAAATAGAGGATCTGCTCATAAGCAGGAAGATATGACACTGATGATACTAGCTGAAATAAGAATCAGCGTCGTCCTATAAGTGAAAATGTCTGAGCTCATAAACTGGGATTATTGATGCTATATCACCTCAAGGGAGTGCCTCCCATATACAGACATGATTGAGTTTCTAAGTTTCGCCTTCAGCGGAGTACCTCTCGCAAATTGATAAGATTGAGATTCAAAACTAATCTTTTCGTGGAGTACCTGCCACATGAAAGACATCTAGCAGCGGATACTACGAGCTCGAAACGCCTGACCAGGAGGCTGTACCACGCCCCTGGAACACGGCACCAAATGTGCCATTTGGAAATCAATAAAAACTCTTTATTTTACGTCCTACTGCTAAGGCAGGGAGGCAAAAATCCTGATAGAAGTCATGAACTTAAATCAGGCGTAGCCACCCGATCTAACCCAGGCCCTCAGCTAGGCATGACGATGTAAGCTGATAGGGATGGGTGAGAGTCCAAGTAGATTGGCGGGTCGGTACGGAGTAGAGACACTTAGACACCATAGTGGACTAAGTATAACTACTGAGATGAGCTCTAGGAAGAAAGTGCCGAATAGGCCATAACTTCAAGAGACTCATCTAAGAAATTGTTCCTGCTAGGGAACCGAGCTCTAGGAAGAAAGTGCCGAGCAGGCCATAACTTCAAGAGCCTCAAATTCTTCGAAGAATAAAAAGGAATAATACAAGGCAATGAGAAAGGATTGAAAACAGAGAATATCCTTCAGTGTGCCACATGAAAAATATTCTCTGGGGGCAAATGAAGGGGTCGATAAAATCTGATCATCATCTGACAAATTAGACTTGGACACGTGGCAGGTTGCACGTGCTGGAATTATTTGCAATGACACTACCATGACTGAATAAGCAGCTAGGCTAGTGGGACCGAGCTAAAGTTAGTTCAGCCTAACAGATCAAGCAGCTAGGCTATTCGGCAGAGCAGAGCAGAGCAAGTAGCTAGGCCATCCGGCCGAGCTAAATTCGTCCGACCTAGTAGAGGATAAAACTCGGCCGAACAGACAGCTAGGTAGATCCGACCGAGCTGAAAACAAATAGCAACCGAGCTGATCAGAAAGCTCAGAAAGGAAGGAATGAGCTAGGTGTTCGTCATGACCGAACTGTTACGACCGAGTTGTTTAAACACAATAAACGTGGTGCTAAAAAGATGCCCACAATTCAGGCAATTAGATAAACGAAATCTATGAGAATACGGATATTCGGAGAGATTATGGGAGAAGAGTCAGAGACTTCCCAAACTCAAACACTGAAAGAAAGGAAGGTGTGCCACTTTACCTCTGAATTAACGAAAACCCTAAGGGGAATAGCGACTATAAAAAGAACAGGAGACCAAGGTAAAAGGTACGCTGAACTCTCCTTGTCTTCGTGCAGTTCATACCATTCAAGTACTGACTTAAGCATCGGAGTGCCTTCGATCGAAGCACTTCGATCTTGGGCAGTTTGTTCGTTTTGCAGGTAGAAGGCTGGGAGATCAGGTTCAGAAAGTATCTCATAAATCGCAATTCTTAATTTCATCTTGTCAGAGGTAATCCCTATTTTTTGCCTCTACATATGATGTGAATTTTTTTTTTTATTCGCAGGCACATTTTTTACGAACAAATAATAGACGGTAATCGTGCAACGAAATGTGTCACTTATCTTTGTGTTGGATGAACTCCAAGTGTGAGATATATTAGCGGAGCCTGAGCTCCATTCTCGTGCCATGATGGATGGGCATCTGCTTGGCGTCGTAGGCCCGAGCACCAATGAAGGGTCGATCTCCCTTTCGGCTATGCTGGCCAAATTTTTTGGTGATGTATTGAACCATTGCTAGTTGATAGACCGATCAAGTATCTGAGTTTCTTTGAATCTAAGCACCGCAGAATCTCTTATTGGGTGTGACCATTGAACCACGTCGTTACTATTCGGAGCCAAGTTGTGCTTGTTTCTTGAAGAGTTGAAGTGAAGATCCCGAACTCTAGTGAGCTCAAGAGAAAAAGAGTGATCTGATCTGCTAGGCTTTAAGAGAGCTTGAAAATACTTTGAGCCGACCATGTCATTAAAGAGCTGGAATTACATCACTGGCGCCGAACAGTGAACTTGTCCTCCGCCAAAGGCGATACCGAAGATATTTTTCACACTTGATACTTGCAATCGAACATTAGTACAAACACTGGTACTTTACAAGAAAACAATATATTCTGGGTGGTAGAAAATAAGCCATCTTCTATGTCCCACACCGAGAGAGCACTGGGTCTTAGCTTTGGTGCCATAGGCTCACGTGGAGTCTAACAAAGGCTGAGGAAGGTATCGTTGGGTTCTCATTCTGCTTATGCCAGTAGCACGGAAAGTGCCCTTTTAGCTTGAATATTGACACATGATGCCCTTCCTTGGGACCAAATAGAAGCTCGAGCGATCCTCCGATTGTTAACTCCTTTTTCGGTGCGAGGCAAGTATCATTTTTTCCAAGTCTCGAACTGGCCCACTTTTCTCCATCCATACAAAAGAGATACTAGATTTACGAAGTCGGCATCAATGGTGGGGCGAACCGTTGAGCACCAAGGATACCTTGGCCGCAATCAAGAACGAGACTGAACAGTCAAGTTCAGCACTCGGAATCAGCTCTGCAACACAAGCAAAAACAATTGTCCCAAAAGACCTTTGCTTCCTGTTAGTTGATGGCGTAAACCTTCGGATACGAGCTATAGGACCAAATTAATTGGCGTGAGCAGTTTGCATGGGGACTAATATGGCATCTGAGCTACAAGGCTCGTGAAGTGGGGAATGAAAGCTCTAATTAGTCGTGTGTAATGTGTGAAATACAATAGAAATATAGTGGTTCACCGGCTGATGAGCTCGGCTAGTCCACTCTCTAATGGAGGCTCTTGCTCCTGTCTCTTTATTGATCTAATTCAATAAGTTACAACAGAATTCTCAAGGTATTAGGGTTTCAAGTTTTTTTTTTCCTCTCAATGGAAGCTGCCCCTCCTCTTTATAGCCTCATGCTTACCTCTAATTCGGGGTTACTTCCTTTATTGTAGGGATCGTCCCTATCTTCTTCTATAATCTCGGGCTTTCCTAAACCCCTTATGGATGACCGCGGATGGCGAGTTCTCTGCCTTGTGTTAGGGGATTCTCTCCTTGGTTTTAGGATAGGATCCTGGCTGGTAGCGGATTTCTTGCCTTGGATTGACTTAACTCCCCCTGTTCGGGTATCTACTGCCTTTTTACTGCCCTCTCATTGTTTCTTAGCTCATGTCTTTAGTTGGGAATATAAGTTCCGATTGGGCGAGCTCAGACCTTGCTGGATGAGCTCAGCTTAGTTCTCCATAAACTCCCGAACTGAGCTCTTTTCCTGAGCTCAGATCTGGGGTTTACTTTAGGTATCATCAGTTGCCCCCCAGCCCTTGCCTTGAGTTAGCTCAGGCAGGGGATGACCTGCACAAGACGAGTTACACATGCACGTGGCTAACACGTGACTGGAGGATTTCTGACGGTTTGTAGTCATCATGACTTTCCTCGATTCCCGCGCATGTCTCAGCCCACGTCTCCCCAGCTTTAAATGCTCAAAACGGCTATCTAAACCGCTTCTTCGCACTATTCATCTTCTTTACTGCTCTCCCTATTTTCTCTGCAACTTCGGACTGTGGTACCCTTCTGTTTTCTTGCTTGAAATCGCATTTCCAGCCCTTGTTTAGAAGACTCGCATCGCCTCCTTCCTCCGATAGTGCCCCAGGTTTCCGTTCGCTACCATTTCTGAGTTAGGTACGTCCTTTGCCCCCCTTTTCCTCTTCCTTTTGCTCTGGATCCCTCGAATTCGAGGTGGTTGCTGCATTTTTGGGCTTTTCGATTCTTTTACTTTTGGAATCGCGACCATTGCTTAGCTCCCCTTCCTCATTTCGTCGATTGGAGCTCTATAATCCACATCCTTGCCGTCAGGAGTTACTGTGCTGACCCTAGGGTTATTAGGGAGAGTTTGATCAGTGTTCCCCCTCTCTATCGCTCTTTTATCCTTCCTTTTTCCTGCCCGACCATGTCTGCCTCTTCTGGAGCCACGCGTTCCTCTGTTTCACTTTTAGGGTCTAGGTCAGCCGAGGAAGATACTGAATTAGGGGAGGTAGGTGAGGAGATAGATAATTTCCCTGGGGTGGATGTTGTAGAAACCGAGGTCGGTACTGAGGGACCTCCTTCCCAGCCTTCTCCTGTGTCCTCCAAGCCCAACAAAGGCAAGGGCAAGGTTAGCGGAGTCGGGGTTGAGGAAAAAACCTCGTACTTGGGGCTTGCTTTTAAGCATGCTGAATCGGTGGGGTACAGTAAAGAGGCCCCTGGGCTAATGAAAACCTATAAGGTTCGGTATGGTTTTCCTCCTGGGGTCGAACCCTGGTGTCCAGACCAATCCGTCTACTATGTAGAAAAGGTGCACAATAGGGTCTGCTTTTTCCTTGCCGCTTTTGACAACGGCCTTCGCTTTCCTGTGCACCCCTTCATCAAGGCCGTTCTGCAGCATTTTCATGTGTGCCCTTCCCAGATTTCCCCCAACTTCTATGGCGTCATGGTTGGTCTGTTAGTCATATTTAAGAAGCATAAACTTGGGATTCCTAGCATTCCTTTGTTCTTAGAGCTCTTCAATGTTAAACCGACCTCCGGAGGCTTCTTGTACGCCTCCAAGCGTGCCAGCATTAGGCAGCTCATCTCTGATATTCCGACCTCCCATAAACACTGGAAGGAACATTTCTTCTTTGTCGGGGGCGCCAATTGGGAGTACAACCCTGCTGATAAAACAGACACACTCGGTATTCCTACGGCCTGGGCTGAACCAGATAATTTACGTGAGTCCTTACTTAAGTCCGAGCTCTGATCTGACATTCGCCGGCCCCTCACCTTTTTCTCACTTGCCTACTTTCTTTCTCTCAGGTGAACGCTACGAGCTCAGTCCTGAGGACAAAAAGGTGCTAGCCAAGTTGGAAAAGATCAAGCCAGAGAAGTACGCCGACTTGATTGAGTCAAGGAACCTAGTACAGCTAGGTCTGAGTCTTCCTGTGGCGACTTTAGCGATCCCATTATCTGTTTTAGGGGCTGACGAAGGTAATTTCAACTTTTCCTTTCTTCATCATTTTCCCTTCTCTTCTCTTTTCTTTTACCTTATCCTATTTCTTCCAGATCTTCCGGGTCCTTCTACCATGAAATCTACCCCAGAAGAGATCCAGGCCAAGGTGGATGAGCTAATGAGAGGTGGTAGATCTAGCAAGCGCAAGGCCCGGGCTAGTACTGGGAGTGGTCCAGGTACCCGGGCCAAAATCCCCAGATTGGAGGTATCTTCCTCCCCCTCTGCAGCGGAGGGACAGGTTCCAAGTAAGGCTCCACTCTCCTCCTCTGGGACTCCACAAACTGCAACCGCCTTTTCTCCTCCAGTGGCCCCTTCTAGGTTGACGTCTGCTCAAGAGGGGGGTCAAGCTTCCCCTTCTTCTTCTGAGGTCGAGGAGGCTTTGAAATTGGTTCCCGACCTTCAGCCCGAGAGTTTCAAATACAGCGCTTCTGGGAAGGTGATTGAGAAAGAGAGAAAATCTGCGGAGGAAGATGAGGACTCCTTTTTCGACAACATGGATCTTGCTGCGGGAGCTCTGTCTTCTATATTTTCTGAGGCTGATGTCTTGAAGGCCGCTTCCATGCCACTGGAGGAGTCCATCGACTCAGCTCTTCAAGGAGCAGCCGCTGTAAGTGCTAATTCCCTTCTTTGTTTGTCCATTCTAGTTTCATGGTCTGTTGCAACCTGCTGAGCTTTCCTTATTCTCTTAGGCTGCCCTCCATGTAAAAGGTCTGCTGCATCGGGTTAGGTCCCA
The DNA here is from genome assembly GCA_951799425.1 of Ilex aquifolium. NCBI lineage: Eukaryota > Viridiplantae > Streptophyta > Magnoliopsida > Aquifoliales > Aquifoliaceae > Ilex > Ilex aquifolium. The sequence goes on along the minus strand of OX637409.1, from coordinate 2,930,494 downwards.
AGAGAGCTCTTTTCAGGTCTTGAAGAAGTTTAAGACCAAGGTTTCTGAACTGTCTCTCGAGAATGAAGACCTCAGGGCTCGGGTGGAGAGCCTCAAAGTACAAATGGAGGGCCTCAACGAGCAGACGATGAAGCAAGCTTCTGATCTCAAGCATACGTTGACAGTCAAGGTCAGAGCTGAGGAGGGGGAGAAGAAGGCTCGGGATGAGCTGAAGTTGGTTAAGGAAGACCTGCAGGTTAAGGTCGAGGCGTGGTCCAAGGCTAACCAGGAGGCCTTCGATGCCAAGAAAGAGCTCATCCAGGCCAATCAAGACTATCTTACCCTCAGCGAGGCTAACGGCAAACTCTGTGAGGAGCTCGAGGAGCAGAAAAGTTTGGTCCAACAGAAGGACAAAGAGATCGCCGAGCTGAGAGACGAGGCCACCACCCTGTGGGCTACCGGATGGCTTGCTTTCAGGCGCAAGGCTATCAAAACTTTTCCAGACCTTAACTTCAGTTTTTCTACCCCTACCACAGAAGAATTGGAGGAGTCTAGCTCTGATAACGAGGAGGATGCCTCAGTTTCCCCCGCTGCTGCTTCGAGTCAGGACATACCTGCCCCTGGGACCTCTAGAGCTCTTGTCGTGCTTCCTGAGCCTTCAACAGCGATCCCTGAGCTCATTGGTGTAGATCCTGCTGTTGCACCAATTTCTGCAAACTTGGTGTCTGAAACCCTTGCCCAAAATCCTGAATCAACGGAAGCGGGGTCCCAAGACATTCCTGGAAGCTCTCCCCTAGCTCCTATTGCTGAAGGCCCTTCTGCTGAGCTGCGAGATTCCCCAATTACTCCTCCTTCAGGAACTTAGAACTTTTTAATTGTAATTTCTTTGTAAAGGATTTTTGAGATGTACCCCTAATTTGGGCTTGGTCCTCGTGTTACTTTGTGAACCTTATCTTTCTTTTCTTTTGTTGGTTTAGCATCCATATGCGTATACATATCTCTGATTTTTAATTTGGACTTCAACTGCTCACTTACCTGCTTTGCTTTATTTGCTCAGTATATATTCCCCTGCCCCCTTTTGCTTTGAGTGGGGCCGTGCACTTCTTGAAGCAAAAATACTAGATTGAATAGTAAGGGAGACTTGGTGTTATGCTCAACTGATTTTCCTGTGTTTTTGAGTTCGGTAAAGAGTATCTTGGGGATCCCTTCCCTCTTCTTCTTTGTTCTGAGCTGTTTGACTTGGTATTCTGAACTGGCGTGCTCCTCCTGAGCTATATAGCTCGAGTATGTTAGGCTGTGAGTTCTTCCTGAGCTGTACAATTCTTCCTATGAACCATAAAAGCTCTTACTGAGCTTTTTGGCTCTGCTGTCTGAACTCAAAGGTTTTTTTTTTTTTTTTTTTTTTGAGAAGGATAACAAATTTCATTGCTCTTATTTTCTGAGAAGAGAATACTTTCTTCTACTCTTCATATTTCTTTTCCCCTGCCTTGCTTTAAGGAGTGCTTTTTCGACAGGGCTAGGCTCAAATACGGAGGATATGTGGCTTGACGGGGTCAGAATGTTTCCTCGTTGTTTTGAATGCAATATAAGGAGGGGGGGTAGTATCTGATTTCTTTTCCCGCGTTTTTCTCTCAACATCTTCCTATAACCGTCACGTCTTTCCCCTTTCCATAACCGCAACCACTTTCCATAACCGTAGCCCCTTTCCATAACCGCTACTACTTTCCACAACCGTCCCTACCTTCATTGATTAGGAAACCAAACAGGCGACCTGATTCCCTATTTTTTTGGCTCTTTGTTTCCTGAAAAGCACCCAAGTGTGTGACATATTCTTGACTTTCTTCTTGATTTCTTGCGTCTTTTTCCTTACCAGCGCTTTCGATGGCTGCCTCTGCTTCTTCTCTGTTCCATGAACGATCCTCCTCTGGAATCAAATGGAAGTGGCATCGTCGCTATTTGTCCCCCTCAATACTTGAATCTTCTGATTTAGTGGACATCAAGAAACGGTTTTTTCCTGATCTTGATTTGCCTTTGCGAGTCTCTTCCTCCGACGAGCCTTGCAATTACCTCCCCCGAGGGGAGGTCTGTTTCTTCGAAGGTGCTATGGGCATGGGACTTCGCCTTCCCATTCATCCGGCCATTGGGCGAGTTCTTGCCTATTATGGCCTGTGCCCTTCTCGCCTCTCTCCACGAGGATGGGCTGCTATGATAAGCTTTTTCTTGTTCTGCCGCTTGCATGCTCTTGGCAGGTTCCCCTTTGTCTCTGAGTTCCTGTATTTCTTTGAGATTGAGGAAGATGATGCCCCCTGCTTCAGTTTCTTCCGTTGGAGGGATTTCAATTTACGCCCTCTGGTTCTAGATCTTCCCTCCAACCCTGAAAGGTGGTCTGAGCGTTTCTTCTTCGCTTCTGGAGAGGCTTGGAGGTCTCCTGAGGATCGCTGTCGTAAAGCCAGGATTCCTCGGTCCTGGAAGAGCTTCTCTCGTATTGGTAAGCTCGATCATGGCTCTTTTGAGTACTTTCCTTTTAAAAATATGCTCTGATTATGCCCTTGCTGTGTAGATCCACCTGACCTGGATTTACCAGGGATGGTGAATATCAACGAGTTGTTGCTTGTGGAGTCTAAGACTTATTCCGAGCTGATGACGAGCGCAAACCTCTATTTGCTTGGGGCTGAGGCTACTGAGTTTGAGTTTTCCACTATTCCTTACTCTTCCTGGACCTCTTTCTCTGATTCTGATGAGGATGGGGATTCTGACAAGGATGGAAACACCGTCACGAGTTCGAGGAAGCGTAAAAGGGACGATTCCCCTTCTCCTGACTCTCTGTCCACCATCTTCCTTACCTCTATTGGTCAGAAGCTCCTTAACTCGCTTCAAAAGGCTGAGCAGGAAAGGGATGAGCTGAAGAAAGAGAATGCTAGCCTGAAGGGAGAGATTGCTGAGCTGAAAACTGAACTTAAGAAAGACTAGGATCTTTGTTTCCTTGTATCGTTCTTTCTTTTCTTAAGCGATATCAGACTATGACTCTTTTTGTATTTGTCTGAATATTTGTACTGTCGGATATTTCGAATGCCAGACTTTTCATTCATCTCGAATTCTGTTAGGTTATTTTAGCTTACTCTTCTCGTTCGAAACACGAACGTAGATGGAAAACAGAAGATCATGTCTGCTCTGACCTTACTTCTCATCTGACCTCATAGGTGTTCTCTGTTGTTCTGGACCTTTCGAGGTCTTTGGGTGTGTAGGCAGTGCACAAGGGTATCTGGTCCTGGGGGGAGGACCATTGGTGTCTCCAAGAAGCGTTCAGCCTTGAACTTGACTGTTGGTGTCTCCAAGAAGCGTTCAGCCTTGAACTTTGTACGAGCTGAAGAGCTCGTCTTTTGTTTATAAGCCTTTGAGGCTTATCCTGTAGTTATGAGCTGAAGAGCCCATTCTTTTTGTTATGAGCTTTGAAGCTTATCTTTTGTTTATGAGCTGAAGAGCTCATCTTGCATTTATAAGCTTTGAAGCTTATCTTTTGTTTATGAGCTGAAGAGCTCATCTTGCATTTATAAGCTTTGAAGCTTATCGTTTGTTTATGAGCTGAAGAGCTCATCTTGCATTTATAAGCTTTGAAGCTTATCGTTTGTTTATGAGCTGAAGAGCTCATCTTGCATTTATAAGCTTTGAAGCTTATCGTTTGTTTATGAGCTGAAGAGCTCATCTTGCATTTATAAGCTTTGAAGCTTATCGTTTGTTTATGAGCTGAAGAGCTCATCTTGCATTTATAAGCTTTGAAGCTTATCGTTTGTTTATGAGCTGAAGAGCTCATCTTGCATTTATAAGCTTTGAAGCTTATCGTTTGTTTATGAGCTGAAGAGCTCATCTTGCATTTATAAGCTTTGAAGCTTATCGTTTGTTTATGAGCTGAAGAGCTCATCTTGCATTTATAAGCTTTGAAGCTTATCGTTTGTTTATGAGCTGAAGAGCTCATCTTGCTTCTTTGGAGACCATTGGAGGGTGAATAAAAGGCTTGCTCTTTCTTATTTAAAAGTAGTTCTATTACAAGTAACACTTACTGAAAAAACTTCTTAAGGTGCTCGGCATTCCACGAGTGAGGTAGAACCTTTCCTTCCTCTGTTTGCAACTCGTAATTCCCTGGTCTGATTATCTTTGACACGATATAGGGCCCTTCCCAATTGGGTCCCAATTTCCCATGCGTGGGATCCTTTCTCGCAAGCAGAAGCCTCCTAAGTACCAAATCTCCAACCTTGAAACTTCTGTGTCTTACCCTCCTGTCATAGTACCTTGCCGTTTTCCTTTGGTAAGTACGGACACGGTGCAGAGCTCTGTCCCTCTTTTCATCCAAGAGATCGAGGTTTAGCAAGAGAGACTCATCATTGTGCTCGGGATCTGCAAACTCCACCCTTGGTGATTGGAGCCCTATCTCCACTGGGGCCACTGCCTCGGTCCCAAAGGCCAAAGCAAAGGGGGTTTCCTGAGTCGCAGATCTGGCGGTGGTCCTGTAGGCCCACAATACCTCCGGAATGTACTCCACCCATTTGCCTTTCAGGTTTTCTAGCTTGGTCTTCAAAGCTGACTTTATGGTTCTTATTGTGACCTCCGCCTGCCCATTAGACTGGGGATGGGCAGGAGCTGAGAAATAGTTCTTGATTCCGAGCTCGGCACAAAAACTTTTGAACTTTGAATTATCAAACTGCTTTCCATTGTCAGATACGAACGCTCTGGGAACTCCAAACCTGCAAACTATCGACTTCCAAACGAAGTTTTGAACTTTTTGCTCTGTGATCGTTGCCAAAGGTTCGACCTCTGCCCATTTAGTAAAGTAATCCACTCCTACGACGGCAAACTTGCACTGCCCCACACCGGTGGGTAGGGGTCCCAGAATGTCTAGCCCCCACTGCTGAAAAGGCCATGGGCTTACCACCGAGGTTAGGAACTCGGGAGGACAGTGGGACATATTAGCATGCTCTTGGCAAGTTTTGCATTTTCTTACTAAGTCGGTGGCGCTTTTGAACATGGTGGGCCAATAATATCCTTGCCTCAGTACTTTTCCTGCCAAGGCCCGAGCTCCTATGTGGTTGCCACATATCCCCTCATGTACTTCTCTGAGTATGTAGTTAGCATCTTCGTCTCCTACGCACTTAAGGAGAGGCATTGAAAATCCATGCTTGTACAGTTTCCCTTGCATCAGGGAAAATCTGGCTGACCTGGCCCTTAGCTTGGATGCCTCCTTGGCACTATTTGGCAAAGTTCCATTCTGAAGGTACTCTACGATGGGGTCCATCCAGCTCGGCTGAGCTTCAATTGACAGAATTTCCTCTTCTTCAATGCTTACCGAGGGCTTTGGAAGGTGCTCTACTGGAATTAGCCTATCCAAATCCTCTTGTGAGGCAGTTGCTAACCTTGCCAGAGCATCTGCTCGTGAGTTCTCCACTCTAGGCACGTGTCTGACCTTAACCTGCACAAACTGTTTCATTAGTTCTCGTACCTTTTTGAGGTACAGGACCATCTTCTCGCCTCTTGCCTCGTAACACTCTTCTATCTGCTTCACCACCAGTTGAGAATCACTGCAGATCTCCAGCTGCTCTGCTTCCATAGAATAGGCAAGATTAAGCCCAGCGATGACGGCTTCATATTCTGCCTCATTATTTGAAGCTTTGAACCCAAATCTGAGGGCATATTCGACGTCTATTCCTTCTGGGGAGGTCAGGATCATTCCTGCACCGCTTCCCTGAGAATTGGCGGCTCCATCCACTGAAAGCTTCCATATGGGAAGGTCCGGTACTAAATCCGTGGTTTCCATAGGCGCTGCTGCTGTGAATTCTGCAATAAAATCTGCCAAAATTTGCCCTTTGATGGCAGTTCTTGGCTTGTACCTGATATCAAACTCGCTGAGCTCTACGGCCCATTTAACCAACCTCCCTGAGGACTCCGGCTTGTGTAGTACTTGCTTCATTGGCTGATCTGTTGGAACCTCAACAGTATGAGCCTGGAAATAAGGTCTAAGTCTCCTAGCTGTTGTAACCAGAGCTAGAACGAGTTTTTCCATCCTTGGATATCTCTCCTCTGCCCCCCTCAGAGCTCTGCTACAGTAGTAGACTGGTTGCTGAGCTCTGTCTCGCTCCCTAACTAGCGCTGCACTTGTTGAAAAATCTGAAACTGCTAGGTAGAGGGTGAGGATTTCCCCTTCTAGAGGGCTCACCAGAACAGGGGGAGAGCTCATATATCTCTTTAGGTCTTCGAATGCTTCTTCACACTTGGAATCCCAGTGGATTGCCTTCTTCAAGATTTGAAAAAATGGCTGGCATTTATCGCTAGACCTAGACACAAAACGGCTAAGTGCAGCTATCCTGCCTGTCAAACGTTGCACCTCTTTTGTGTTGGATGGTGACTTCATTTCCACCATTGCTTTAACCTTTTCTGGATTGGCCTCAATCCCTCTGCTGCTGACTATAAAGCCCAGAAATTTTCCAGCCGAGACCCCGATGCGCACTTCGCAGGGTTTAGCTTCATTTTGTACTCCTGTAGAATTCGGAATGACTCAGCTAAGTGCTCGATGTGGAGCTCTGCTTTCAGCGACTTCACTAGCATATCATCAATGTAAACCTCCATGGATGCTCCTATTTGCCTCTGGAACATTTTATTTACTAACCGCTGGTAAGTGGCTCCGGCGTTCTTCAATCCGAAGGGCATGACCTGATAACAATATGTTCCCTGTTCAGTCACAAAGGAGGTCTTCTCCTGATCGCTGGGATCCATCCCGATCTGGTTGTAGCCTGAAAAAGCGTCCATGAAACTGAGGAGCTCGTGCCCTACAGTGGCGTCCACTATTAGGTCAATCCGAGGTAAGGGAAAACTGTCTTTGGGGCATGCTCGGTTGAGATCAGTGAAGTCGATGCACAATCGCCACTTCCCATTGGTTTTCTTTACGAGAACTACATTTGCTAACCAAGTGGGGTAATGAACCTCCCTGATAGCCTTGGCATGGAGGAGTTTGCTGACCTCCTCGTTGATTGCTTTTTGCCTTTCATAAGCAAAGCTCCTCCTCTTCTGTTTGATGGGTTTGCAAGTTGGGTTTACGCATAACTTGTGGGTAATAACCGAGGGATCAATTCCTTCCATGTCTTCTTGCTTCCAAGCGAACACTCCTATATTCTCTTTTAGGAACTGGATGAGGAGTCTTTTGAGCTCAGCGTTTAGTTTGGAACCCACATAAACAAGGTGTTCTGATTTCTCATCAAGCTGAACTGGTTCCAGCTCTTCCGATGGCATTGGTCTTGTCTCCATTTCATCTCTCATGTCGAGCTCATCCAGTTGGATGTTCTCGACCTCCTTCCTTTTGACAGAAGCCAAGTAGCACTCCCGTGCTACGCGCTGGTCTCCTCGGACCACTCCGATTCCATTTTCTGTAGGGAACTTCACGACTAAATGATAGGCAGATGGGATTGCCTTTATAGAATTTAGGGATGGCCTTCCAAGCAAGATGTTGTACGCCGATGGTGCATCGACTACTAGGAATTTGACAGTGGTAGTGGCTTGGCAAGGTGGATCCCCCAGGGTGAGCACGAGCTGGATTGAACCCAGGGGGAGCACCCTTTCCCCGGAGAATCCCAGCAAGTGAGTGCTTACTGGCTCAAGTTTTTGTCTTCCTATGTCCATCCTGTCAAACGCAGGTGCGAAAATAATATCTGCCGAGCTCCCGTTATCAATTAGAACCCGATGAACTGTTCTATTTGCCACCACAGCTCGTACCACCAGTGGATCATCATGGGGGTATTGGCACCCTTCTAAATCAGCATCTGAAAAAGTGATAGCTGTATCCAAGCGTGGAGCCTTGGATACAGCGTGCACTTCGAGAGCTTCTTCGGCTCTGATCCGCCGGAGGTGCGCCTTCCTAGCTGAGCTTGACTCTCCACCTCCTGCGAAACCTCCAGATATCACTCTGATTTCTCCTAGAGGCTGCTGGTGTGGTGCAGGTGCCTGCTGTCGGGGTGGCGGAGGCGGAAGAGCTCGGTTCAGGTTATCATTGGCTATAAAACGACGCAGCTGACCTCGCTGGATCAAGAACTCGATTTCCTTCTTCAATTGAATACAGTCATCAGTGTGGTGTCCATGATCTCGATGATAATCACAGTACTTCGTGGGGTCCCTCTTTGCCGGGTCTGCCTTCATCCTAGGTGGCCATTTTAAAAACTTCTCGTTCTGGACCTCATACAGTACTTGTGACACAGCAGCGGTGAGTGGGGTAAACCGCTGAGGCCCATACCTGGGTTGTAGTTCAGGTTGCATGGGACCCAGCCGATCTCTGACATTTCCTCTCCTCTTTGGCGAGCGGTCTCTGTCCCTCCTTGGGGACCTCTCTCGTCCTTTTTCCTTCCTAGGGCTTCTGTCCCTTCTCTTTTCTTCTTTTTCCTTTTCCTTTCGTGAAGACGTACCGACCACCTTAGAAAGGAGTGCCTCTTCACCATTTATATATTTCTCTGCCTTGGCTAACACCTCAGCCATACTTGCCTGAGGGTTTTTTGATATGGAGAACATCAAATCCTTTGATTGCACTCCCAACCCCGCAATGAAAGCAGTTATGGCGAATTTTTCATCCGGGACGTCTACTTTCAATGTCTCCGAGTTAAATCTTTGGACATAAGTCCTCAGGTTTTCCTGGGGACCCTGCTTCACATTCAGCAGGTGGTAGCTCGGCTTTCTGTGTATCCGGGCTCCTATGAAATGAGAGACAAAAGCAATGGAGAGTTCTTTAAAGGATGAGATCGAGGCTGGCGGGAGCCTATGAAACCAGTTTAAGGCGGAGCCTTTCAGCGTGATAGCAAAAGCTCTGCATCGTACAGGATCCTGGTACCCATGTAGCTCCATCTGGTTCTTGTAAGTGTTGAGATGATCCACGGGATCTTTCGATCCGTCAAAGACCTCCATTTGAGGCATCCTGAATTTTGGTGGGAGAGGGAAGTGTAGCACCCCCGTGGTGAATGGGGATTCGGTTTGCTGGACCAAAACATCCATTGTAACCGGGGCCTTACTTTTTACGGCCTCCTTCATATGGCTGAGCTCTTGCTGGAAATCTTTGAAGCGTTGCTCCCAGTGCTACTCTCTCCTGTCTTGCGGATAAGGGAAGAAATCACCTCTCTCACCCCTGTCGTTCCGACTTTGCACTTCGTCGTTAGGGCCATTATCAGGGGGTACGTAGGGGACATATCCCCTGGCCTGGCTGCCTTCCCCCCCCCTCGCTGACCTCTCTATGGGGGTCCCAGTATCGAGGTTCCCTATGAGGGGGGTTATTCTGGCCTTCATGGGCCGGTGGTGCCTCTTGTGGGCGTTGTACGAGCTTTGACAGCTCTTCATTTTCCTTTAGCAAACGTTGGTTGACGAGACGCAGGGCCTCCAACTCGTTATTAATGAGGGAATTCGCCTCCTGGATGTTCCCGGGTTGCCTGCCGTGGGCAGCTTCCGGCTGATCTTGCATTCGAGGTAGGTTTGTTTGGCTTCTGCTCATATTTCGAGTTATTACCATCAGTCACTGAGGAATCAGCTTACTTGTAACAGGAACAGTCGTTCCCACAGACGGCGCCAAACTGATGGCGTAAACCTTCGGATACGAGCTATAGGACCAAATTAATTGGCGTGAGCAGTTTGCATGGGGACTAATATGGCATTTGAGCTACAAGGCTCGTGAAGTGGGGAATGAAAGCTCTAATTAGTCGTGTGTAATGTGTGAAATACAATAGAAATATAGTGGTTCACCGGCTGATGAGCTCGGCTAGTCCACTCTCTAATGGAGGCTCTTGCTCCTGTCTCTTTATTGATCTAATTCAATAAGTTACAACAGAATTCTCAAGGTATTAGGGTTTCAAGTTTTTTTTTTCCTCTCAATGGAAGTTGCCCCTCCTCTTTATAGCCTCATGCTTACCTCTAATTCGGGGTTACTTCCTTTATTGTAGGGATCGTCCCTATCTTCTTCTATAATCTCGGGCTTTCCTAAACCCCTTATGGATGACCGCGGATGGCGAGTTCTCTGCCTTGTGTTAGGGGATTCTCTCCTTGGTTTTAGGATAGGATCCTGGCTGGTAGCGGATTTCTTGCCTTGGATTGACTTAACTCCCCCTGTTCGGGTATCTACTGCCTTTTTACTGCCCTCTCATTGTTTCTTAGCTCATGTCTTTAGTTGGGAATATAAGTTCCGATTGGGCGAGCTCAGACCTTGCTGGATGAGCTCAGCTTAGTTCTCCATAAACTCCCGAACTGAGCTCTTTTCCTGAGCTCAGATCTGGGGTTTACTTTAGGTATCATCATTAGTCATAGTAAGTAAAATTCTATTATGTCTATCTGTGTGCTCATGTTCTGCATGTTGAAGTTCCATTAGCATACACGTGTAGTTGGCAAAACTTGTTTTGATAGTTTAACTCACACGTGGCCCTCATAAAAAGAGCTATGTCCAGGGGCTTCTGTTTGACTAAAATCAGTATACTTACATTTCAAGAGACTTATATGCTAGTTGTTTTATGCACATAAGATGACAAGGGGGGCCGGGCTGCACAAGAGATAGGACAAGAGACCGAGCCAGGTCACTGCCGAGTACTGGGAGCCGAGTGCATTTTACTTGTTCTGGTAATAGGGGAGAGAATCCATGTGGCTTATTTCTGAGGCCAAAGAAAGCAACATGGGATTTGGGTAGATGGCCTTTGTACTTCGAACCATTTATGACATGTATAGACATTCTCATGAACCACTGATTGAGAATACTTATATGCATCACATGGTAATGGAAAAAGCATTATCCGATCTTGGTTGAAATATGAGAGGAGGATACTTATCTTTGTACTTGCTGAATCATGTGCTTAGGGACATAAAATAGTGAGATCCCGACTGCCCCCGAGTGCGAGCAATTAAGGTGCCAAAACATAGCAATACATGATTCATAAAAGCCATTCCTTGATAATTTGAATCCTGCCTCTTGGATAGCCGAGTACACAAGAATAAGGTCAGGCCACCATCTGGAAGATAGACTTTAGGCATCAAAGTCCTCATGATTCAGCATCTCTATATTCGAGGAACTCCGAGTGAACCCCGTTCACGAGCCCGAGCTTATACTCTAATGAATTAGCATATGCTTGACGCCGGAAGACCGACCAAATCGTTGAAGCATTTTATCTCGGCTGTCATGTGCGCAGCGAAACAAATTACTTATCGTAGTTTGCCGAAGTCCATCCACAGAAAGTAGAAACACCCCGAGCTCAAAAACTAGCTAAAATGGGTGATATCCACTAAAAGACAAACTGGCACCAACAAAAACAATTGAACTTCATGAACAAAAGGTTCCAGACAGTCGGTGCACGAGAACTTTCTTGGTGGGGTCTTGCATCCATTTTGTGATGCTTTCATTTTGGGGTTTATAGCACACCGAGTGCCGTAACTCGTCTATCTGAAAGGCCGAAGAATTGGACTAGATCCAAAAGGGATACATCAGCGGTTCCAAAGGCTCAGGAAGTCTCATGAACTGAATGATACGAAGATTTTGAGGACACGAAGGTTGTTTGTTCCCACAGACGGTGCCAAATTGCACGGGATAATTCCTGCAATCAATTCGAGATATCTTGAGGTGCGCCCCTAGTCTTCGAGTATCATCCGATCCATGAACTGCAAGGCAAAAAGAGGTTAGAGGGACCCCCGGCGTTGAGCCGGGGGAGGCCCCTCCGATGGCTAAGTCAGTACCGCGATCAATATCTGAATAGACCAGTGTATAAACTCCAAAAACAATATCCATGTGTGTGTGTGTGTGAAGTGTAGAGCCGAGGTGCTCTTCCTTCAGGGGCCCCCTTTTCTTGGGTCTTCACCCATATATATAGAAAAAATTAGAGAGCTACTCACCATAGCCTGTCCAGCCGTCAATGCAGGGAAAATAGGCATGGACTAGACTGCCAAAACACTCATTACCTGCCATTCTTTATTGTAGCGGGTCCCACTTGTGATATATGTCAATTCCTTCATTGGGAGTGGGGCTGGTGAACCCACTTGACAAAAATGTCCCGCCAAAAACAAACTTCATCATTGGATACCATTTTTTCGTCAACTTCTTGAGAACTTGTTGCCTTTGTTTTGTGTTGCATGTTCTTATTATTATGATCAATATTATTTATATTTAATTTATTAACTTAATTGATCAATTTTATTGGACTTCAACAGTAAGCCCTAACATTGATTGAAACCCGCTACCGATATATTAATTGTGATGCATTAAAATCAGTACATAATTAGGTAATTAAATAAATTAGATCGAAGTAATTTTATTGTCTTTCTTATACGGCCCCAAATAGACACAACATACAGGAAAACTCTACAATAGCAAGAAAAAAAAAATTGGTACTAATACCATCGATTATTATTTTTTATGGTAAAATTATAATTTTGAAAGGAGAAATTACAACTACTCAAGAAAAGTCCATGATTGATCACAAACTCCCATGATTGATCATGAACACTCGGTATCGATCCCAACCTTCCATATTCGATCATACCCTTTAAAATTATATTTTACACTTTAAAAAAATTGCAATTTAACCTTAAAAAGTTATAATTTTCGGTACGGTACCGCCGATAGTACTGTAACCTTTCCCCAACCTACAAAATCATATGCTATTTGCTTTTTTTCTTGATTTATAGATACTAATAATTATTTTTTTTCCTTAACAAGTAACAACAGCCGGGCTAATATTATATTTGTGCTAACGTGTACTACAAGTTTGTATGGGCTAATCGTGTTTCATGAGCAAAACAAAAAAAATTGAGATTTTAAGAAATGTTTTAAAAAAATTAAGCTGTTTTTAATATGTTATTTAAACAAATATTTCTTTATCAGTTGCTATCACCATTGGATTTAACGTATCTTTCGACAATATAATACAAACGGAGGTTTTCTTATATTGCATTAGTTATGACGAATAAGAAATAATAGATATGATAATGGGGTCTTGACAAGTTTTTTATTTATTTAATGGTCAGAGTATTCGGACTAATTTATGTGCACATCGATCAATCTCATCTTCAGTTCGGTCAAAGGCAAATCTTTTACGTCGGGGTTAAGATATTCATGAGAGATAAATTTTTCATGATATGACCTCCTAAAATTATCAAAATTCAAATTTAGAACATCTAAGTTTAAAATTCGTCCTTATTACTAGGATCAGGTCTTCTCAAGATGCCTTAAAAGTCAAAACACATCAAAATTTATTAATTATTACGCTCTACACCTAATCCTTTTCTGCATGGAGTAGAATGGACCTAATGGGAAGACAACTCTATGGTACCTACCATGCTATAATTAATTCAGAGTTATTTGTTTAATTTAAATAATTTGTAATCATTAATTAATAAAATAATAAATTTTATTAAATTAAAAATAAATCTATATATATATATATATATATAGCAATCAATTTCTTAAAGAGAATGTTTGAGAAGCTTTCACTCCCACTTCTCTCATTTTTAAGATTTTGCATTATTAAATTTTTTATCCTACAATCATATTCTATCAAATGTCTCCAATAACTATATTAAATAGCTACTCATAAGCTTTCTCTAACCATTATTTATATTAAATTTCTTTTAAACGTTAAATTTTATAATTCAATAATTCTTACAATATTTTTGCTAACTTGTAACATAATGGGTGTGAGAGAATAAAGAGTGAAGAAAGGGATTGGGAAGAGAAGGGGATTGGGAAGAGAAGGGGATAACTCGTGCATTATGCGGAGTCGACGCTAATATATTGTATATACAAAATAATCAAATTAAGCAGGAGGTAGCTGGAAAAATCTTTTCTCTCACTTTTTTTTTTCTTAAAATTTTTAATTATTTAATTATCACATGATCTTAACCAATTATATCCTAACATATCTCTCATATAACTATCCTTTTATCCCACTACTTAACTACTACTCATTTCAATTTTTAAAAAAAATCAGCCACTAATTTAATTTTTTTGAAAAAATCACTTAAATATTTTAAAATGAAAAATACTATTTGAACTTAATTTGATGACCTAATTTCGGGATCTAATGATATACAACTATTGGATTGGTTGTGGGTTCCATCTAACATTGGAATTCACAATTAATTCAATAGTTGCATTAAAGCCACAAATTAGATTCCCAAATAAGGTCTCTATAGCATTGCTTTTTTAAAATACTCCCACTAACCTAGAGATACTCTACAATTGTATGATAACAATCACATTTCATTTATTTTAGGTCTCCTCAAAAATTTATTCAGATACCACCATTGGTCAATTTTATTTCTTTCAATCAAAATCTATCCGCCCTTAAAGCCTTAACTCCGTTAATTGTTTAATTGAGAGAGAGAGAGGATTTACATTGGTGCATTGCATGGACCATAACCCAAATGGGACGCATTGGAGTTTTGTACGCCGTGTTTTTTGTGACGTGGCGTTCCCAACGAGATTCCTTGGTTTTCCTGCTTTAATCCCCTTATTATTGGGCAAATTACACATTCTCTCCTTCTAATATTAGCGGTATTCCAAACTATGCATAATATTTTCAATCTCTACTATCACAATCCTATTACCCCTACTGCCACCCTCACCGTAAGAGGGATATCCTATCACAAAAATAATAAAAAGAATATTTATATAATAAAGTAGTTTACAATTCAAATCTCAAAAGATAAACAAAATGACTTTTGCTATTCACGGATGAGATCGCTTTAAATTTTACTTTAAAATTAATTTAACGGCTCATATTAACACCCTAAATTTAATAGGAAAAATAGGCCCCTAAGGGTGTGTTTGAAGAGATTTTTTAAAAGTACTTATAGAAATTATTTCTCATAAGTACTTTAAAAAAAATAATAGTGTTTGAAACCGTCCCACCACTATCTCTACCACCACCACCCCCCCCACCACCATCCCCGCCGCCACCACCACCATCGCCGTCGCCGTCGCCGCCGCCACCACCACCACTGCCGTCACCACCACCACCACCACCACCGCCGCCATCACCTCTACCACGGTCATTGCCACCCACCACAACCATCATCGTCTCCTACCACCACAACTGTCGCCCACCACCTCTCACCCCCACTATAAACCGATGCTTAAATTTTTTTATCTCTTCTCTATGTTTGTGATTTGATTTTAGATATACACACAAATATGTTTATTATTTACTATTTTTTATTACACTGTGACTTCAGGCACAGACAATAACTAGTCTATATAATAAAGTAGTTTACAATTCAAATTTCAAAAGATAAACAAAATGACTTTTGTTTTTCGCGGTTTAAATCGCTTTAAATTTTACTTTAAAGTTAATCTAACGACTCATATTAACACCCTAAATTTAATAGGAAAAATAGGCTCCTAAGGGTGTGTTTGGAGTGACTTTTTAAAAGTATTTCTAGAAATTATTTATTATAACTACTTTAAAAAAAATATATATATATAGTGTTTGAAACCGCCCCACTACTACCCCTACAACCACCACCACCACTGCCATCAACGCCACCACCATCGTCGCCGTCGTCGCCGTCGCCACCACCATCGCCGCCGCCGTCGTGGCCGCCGCCACCACCGTCACCCCCGCCACCACCACCGCAGACGTCGCTGTCATTGCCACCACCATCACCACCGTCGCCCCCGCCACCACCACCGCAGACGTCGCTGTCGTCGCCACCACCATTGTCGCCACCGCCACCGCCACCGCCGCCATCGCCACCACCGCCGCCGTCGACCCCACAGTCGCCGCCACCACCGCCACCACGGTCATTGCCACCCACCACAACCATCACCGTCTCCTACCACCACCACCTCTCACCTCCACTATGACCGATGCTTAAATTCATTTATCTCTTCTCTATATTTGTGATTTGATTTTGGATATAAATACAAATATGTTTATTGTTTACCATTTTTTATTATTCTGTACTTTCAGGCACAGACAATAACTAGTATTATTATAAGGGCGAATTACATTTTGTACCTTCAAAAATTAAATTTTTTGGATCTTCATTGTATCAAAAGTATTGCAATATGACATTTTTGTTAATTTTTCATTATTTTTTTTGTTAATACCAATGAGTTGATTTTTGACGAAAAAAATAAGGGAAGCTAATAAAAGGGTCACATTGCAGCACTTTTGATATACTGAGTGTATAATATAAAAAATTAATCTTTAAAGGTATAAAGTGAGAATTTTAAAATCTTTAAAGATATAAAATCCAAAAAGTCCTATTATAAATAACCTTTACTAATTATATATATAGAAGAGGGCTGCTAAACTGTAATTGACCCAAAAAAACTTTGACATAAAACAATAAGTTGTGTGTAATTGAGATGCGTAAAAAAAATAAAAGTAAGTTGTAACTGTCAAAAAAAAAATATCACACCTAAAACAATATGCCGTAAAGTAGGCCTGATAATTTTAGACACAACTCGTAAAACCGACATGAATTCGACACAGATTTAGCGGGTTTGAGTGTAATCTTAACAGGTTCGGGTGGTTAACGGGTTAACTCGTCAGACTCGTGAAATAAACAAACTGGTTTCATGTTTAACCATAAACTCGTTTCAACCAGTTAACCGTGGTACTATAAATTTTTAAAAAAAAAATTAGGTCTCTCAGCCTCTGTCTCATCTCACATCTTCCATCTCTCAAACTCATTTAAATTTAGTAGTCATTTAATATTTATTTTTTGTCTTTATTTTTTTCCTTAGCCATGATTTATTGTTATAGTAAACAGGTCAAACATGTGTAATGTGTGACGAGTTGATGATTTTTCGTGTGAACTCAAAATAACTTATTTTCATATTTAGCGGGTGACACATGAGTTGTATCGGGTAACCCGCCTAATAAACGATTCGTGTATGAGTGTGATAGTTAGACTCGTTTATATAAACGAATGAAGTATAGATGGATGATTTTTTAACACAAACTCGTTCCACCCGACACAAAACATTCCACTTAACACGATTGCCAGACCTATTGTAAAGTAAGTTATATAAGTTAATCATGCAGCATAGCCCATTATTTCAGTCCCATTGAAAAAATTGAAACTACATCATGATTATTGACTCATGACGGTTGTTTGTTTTTGTTTTAAAGTGTGAAGAATTGTTTTTTGTCGACATTGTTCAATGTACTAAAATATAAATAGTCTAAATTATTTAAATATCTAAATAATATAAAAAAATTTCATCTTATTATGTTATCGCAGGTAAAGATGATTTGTGCGCATTTACAACATTCCATAGTCCTTGACTTTGTAAATTTTAGTGGCCGTCTTTGCACACTTGTCCAAGATCATTTACACACACGTCTGATATAGAAACACAACAGTCCCGAAAGAAACGTATCCGAAAGAAAAATATGTTTGATGAACGCATAAACATATATACTCGAAAGAGAAATCTATGTTTAATGAACTTCGTCTCTTCCTTTAAGAACAACACTCTGGAAAGATATACGCCGGTGGTGGCCTCAATGATGCACACCAAGAACAATAATCGTGAACAAAGACATGAAGAATTGGGCGGAGTGTAGCTAAACTTGATTTCTAAATGAATACCATGAATATGAATATTTGTTTCTGTCTTATTTTAAGCCAATCAATTACCATACACATCAGCTTGCTATGTGGGTATTGCAAGCTTCAAAGAATGCAAGACATGTATATAAGAAAATAAACAATTTTGGGGTGATTTCATGCCTAACATCCGAATCTTTTAAATTCAAATTTGTTTGAATTTAAGGGGTTAAGTAGGACTAATAATCGAGCCGAGTTTTGCGAGCTCCAGTCAAATTTATCGAGCTCATTTTTCTAAACGAGCCTAAAAAATTGTTCAAATTCGGCTACTTCAACTATTTTACATATAAACAAGCCGAGCATCTTGAAACACGAGTCTAAAAAATTGTTCAAATTTAGCTCATTTAGAACACAAGTTGAGCTCGAGTCAAGTTTTATACGAGTCGAACCTGAAGAGCTCAGCTCGATTATCAGCCCTAGAGTTAAGCGCCAAGTTTTCCCTAAATAAGCTTGTATTATTTTGACTAAAATTTTAAATCCGTAATTGACTTGTTGAACCAATAAATTTAATCCACAGTAAATTTGTGTAAATAATAAAAAGAAAAAATTCTAAAATTTTAGGATGGAGATTTGGCGTTCAAAGAGGGGTACTACATTGCTATCTATTATAATATAAATGATCCAATAATACATTAGAAACTTATACTTTCTTGAAAGTAACACTTTATAATTTTAAGCTAACGTAAAATTGTGAGCTTGAATATGCTTTCTTGAACGTAACATTTTATATTTTTACGGTAAAGTAAAATTGTGAGAGATTTTGTTAAAATTAATGGGCAAAGTTTAAAAGTCAATATTTTTAATTTCTTCACATGTCAAACTGACTTGTATATCCCTGCAAATATTCAATATTTAACTTTTTAGCTATTTAAATTAAACCAATCTCTTTTTTTGTTACTCCCATTTCATTGAGTAAGATTTTCAAACTGTTTAAAAAGAGAAAGGGTATTATTGTCTTTTTACACTGAATTGTCAACTCTGAGAGATGTATTACTAATACTTTAGTCCAGAATGATTGGTGATCCGTTATCATATCAAGGTTTTCAAATTAGAGAGATGTAAAATCTTACTGACTCAAACTACCTGGAGGTGAGATATGATTTGTCCTTCTTTTTATATTTTGTATTCATAATCAAAAACCCCCCCAATAGACATCTTCCTCTCTCTATTGTCCAATGAACATCACCCCCACCCCCACCAATACCTCTTGGAGCAGTTGACTAGCGTATCATCGTGTCGGGTTCGTGTTAGGTTATTGTGGGATTGTATCGAACACTAGTTAACTCTAATCCAACTTATTTAATTAATCGTGTCGTATCGATTGACCTGTTTATTTTCGTGTCGAATTCGTGTTAACTCATATAAACTTTGAATAAAAAATTTAACGCTAAAATTTAAATTTAAGATTTTATTATTAATTAATTGAATTCATGCTCATACTTTTTTCTATAAATTAAAAAATAACTTAATAAACATAACAATAATAATTAATTAAAATATTTTTTTAATACAATAATTATGACAATGCTTAATAAATAATAACAAATAATTAATATTTTATTTATATAATATTAATTAAACGTATTAATCGTGTCAATTCCATGTTTATGGATCGTGTCATTCACGGATTAATGTTGAAAAATGATCGATGTTAACCCTATCGAATTCGAGGCTTATTGTCGTACTGTGTCAGAAATTGCCTTTCTCTACCGTTGACACCCAGTCACTCTCTCTCTCCTCCCTCTCCGCGTGGGACAGGACTCTGGGTAGAGACAGAATAGATGCTCGATCGAGAGAGAGAGAGGGAAGAACCTCAGACTCATTGGACCCTCATTTGTCTGCCAAGTGTCACCAACTCATTTCCCAGAAGTCTCCTACCTATTACTTATCTCTGATAGCAACCAAACTTCTTACTAAACCAATCTCTACATTTCCAGTATTCACCCACAGTTTGCCACAATAATAGCAGCAGAGGGATTGTTGACACCACCACCACCACTTCACCTTCTCATGCAATCAAACTTTCTTCTGCAATGCTTAAAATTCTCAACAGAAAGCTCAAGCGCCTCTGCTCTAGACTCCGGTGGTGGCCGATTCGCCACCGGTCGAAGCCTAAGTTTGTCATCAAAAGATTGGGAAAATCCAATTCCAAAGCTAACGACGATGCCTCAAAAAAACCACCTTTCATCAATGGTTCGGCGGTGATCCATCCAAATGGCGAATTGGGTGGTTCCAAATCCGAAAAGCCGATACGAATCGCTACATTCAATGCTGCCCTCTTCTCCATGGCACCTGCAGTTCCAAATTCTGAAAAATCAGAGTGTTTTGGCTATGGAGATGAGGATTTTCCAAGCTCTAAACCCTCCTTAGATTACAATTTAAGAGCAAAATCCATGAATGATCGTCCCAAAAGTATTCTAAAGCAGTCTCCCCTACATTCCAGTTCCATGAACTCTTCAGAAAGTCTCTCTATTCAACAAAAATTTGCAAAATCAAAACTAAGAGTATCAATCAATTTACCCGATAATGAGATATCTTTAAGGCGAAATGGGCGATTAAGCTTTGTTGAAGAAGATGGAAAAAAGGGTGGTTCTGATTCTGGTTCTACAATAAGTAGAATTCTAAAAGGAAAGGCACCATTGAGATCATCAAGTGTAACTGATGGAATGATAGATGATGAGAGATATAGAAATACAAGAACGGTGGTTCAAGTGCTGAGTGAGTTGGATGCTGATATACTTGCTTTGCAAGATGTGAAGGCAGAGGAAGAGAAGGCTATGAAGCCTTTATCTGATTTAGCTGCTGCTTTGGGGATGAATTATGTTTTTGCAGAAAGTTGGGCTCCTGAGTACGGCAACGCCGTCTTGTCAAAGTGGCCGATTAAGAGGTGGAAGGTTCAGAAAATCGTCGACGATACCGATTTCAGGTTTGATATATTCCCATGTCTTTTTTATCTGTTTTTGATGTTCTGCAAGAATTAGCTGACTGGGGTAAAAAGTTACATCAGAAATAGTGAAGTAGTGAGGAATTATTTTTTCTTCCGGCTGCAAATGATACCAAACTTACATCCCAATTTTGACCTCTAACGAGGTCGTTAGATCGATTCAAAATAACAAATTTTGTGGGGATTCTAGTATTCCACAAGAATCAGCTAAATCTGAGATGGGGATAAAAAGTTATGTCAAAAGTGTGAAATGTTTTAATAGATTTCTTTTTTTTTTTTTGACCTTTTTGGCAAGGCTTGAAGGGATGAAAATCAGTGTAATAGATTGTTATTTGTGAAGGGCATTTTCCCAAATCCAATAAAAATAGAGTCCAAAATTTATTCAAATTTTCTGGACAGAGTTTCAAGTCAGGATAAAAGAGGTGGGTTGCGTTAGGTAGTCGGACACCAGCATAAAATTTTGTCGGATCCACCACCATCACCCGTTCATACAAATAATTCTTGAGTGGTATATTAATTTCTTACTGTTTAATCTTTGAAACCTTATGACGTGAAATGAAATCATTCAACCCTGAATCTCTGTTTGGCTCCTACAGCTTGTCTGAAGTTATCCATGCACTTCAATAGTCCCTGTACATAGTAATTTGCAATAAACATCAAGAGAACTCCTACATTGATTGTGAGTTTTCTGAATAAATACAATAATTGACAGGATTTCTTTTCATGAAAATGAAAAGCTTTTAATTCACCCCCCCGGGCGAAATTTTGTGAAAATAACAAATCTCTCTTGATGCAGGAATGTTCTGAAGGCCACAATTGATGTTCCCCAAATAGGAGAAATCAATTTGAGCTGCACCCTCCTTGATCATCTAGATGAAAACTGGAGAATGAAGCAGATAAATGCAATAATCCGATCTAGTGAAGGGCCACATATTTTAGCTGGGGGTCTTAATTCCCTCGATGAAACAGATTACTCGATTGAAAGATGGACAGACATCGTGAAGGTAAATCCAGTATAATTATAGAAGTTCTTAATTGAATCATACATAGAATGGGTAGCTTGTCTCGCCCACGAGGTGAGAAGAGTTTAGAACAAATAACGCAGGCATTCACATTGTGCTCATATTTATTTTTCAGTACTATGAAGAGATGGGAAAGCCGACGCCAAAGGCTGAGGTGATGAGATATTTAAAGAATCGAAAATATACAGATGCCAAGGATTTGGCAGGGGAATGTGAGTCTGTAGTCATGATCGCCAAAGGACAGAGTATGAACCCAACCCTCTACTTACTCTGACTAAGATTTGCCTGATGAACTAAAATTATTTCTCTTAACAATTCATTAACATAGTATGTGCTACTGTACAGGTGTGCAGGGCACATGCAAGTATGGCACTCGGGTGGATTACATACTGTCATCGCCGGACTCGCCATACAAGTTTGTCCCCGGCTCATACTCGGTTTTCTCTTCAAAAGGGACTTCTGATCATCATATAGTGAAAGTCGATGCAGTAAAAGTAGATAGCAGTCCTCAACAACATGTGAATAGGAAAAAAAGGCAACCCAAACAGAAAGTTGTAAAGATAACAAGCTCTTCTTCAACAAAGGGGGTGTTGAAAACCCAAACATGAGACAGATAGATTGGTATATTAACAACTTCTTTATGTTTTTTCAAAGCTGCGGACATCAATACATCGATCCTACCCCTGCTTTTGGTGCTTCTATCGCCATTGTTTGACCATCGACGCCAAAATTAGGTGTCTTCATTGTGAGAAAGGAGAAAGAAATCTGTATCTGGTTTATTTTCCTCTGTTATGCAAATCAAATTTGGGTCTCTACACTGGTTTTGGATGAGATTACAGAGATAGATCATTTCTGGGGACTTTGGAGACTATTTTTTCATCGAAGCATTTATTGTATGCTCCGATGATCTTTATCAGCTCTCTGAATTAATCAAGACCCAACTCATTTTCATTAAGCGTTATTAAGTGCTCTTAAGTGTTATTATCAAGGACCAGAACAAAATTCAACGCAGAACATGAGTCTGTACATGATCCTATGGTCTGATATGGTGTGCTACAACTGTGGAAGTCTCCATGTTCCAAAGTCATAATACAGGTTAATCATTAAAAAACATGTTTGGGAAGCAAAAAGTTATTATCATCCTCTATTTCTACTAGAGCCGAAAGAACAAACTTCCAATATATACGTAAAATATCTCACTTTACAATGGTTGTCAAAGATTCCAATTTCAAGAATAACATAATCTATCTACATTAACAAATGCACTGAAGTGGGTAATTCTAACTCCAAAAACTACATCTGAATCAATAAACGAATCACCATGGTGAACATTACAGTCTATGGAAGGAAACAGCAGAAGTTATCTCCTCATGAGATACTCAAACGACTTCTATCTACCACCAGAATTCTCCCCTTCTTCCTTGGGAGTGGAAGGGCAGTCATTCTCAAATTTGTATAGCTGGTAGCCAGCAGAAGTAGACAGTTGGCAAGAGCCACTACTGCTCACAGATCTCTCAATATCATCAATATCCGCAATAAGAGGAATCGGCCTCTCAGGTATCGAGGGAACTGGTACATCTGTGTCCAATATCTTCACAACCTGGTCCATTGTTGGCCGAGCATACAATTGTGGATGAGAACAAAGGACAGCCACCAACACATACTTCTCCATAACCTCTGGAGGGCCTATATTCGGCATACCATCTTCAATAACATCTAAAGCTCTCCCTTGCCTCACCAGTGACCAAGCCCAATCAGTTACAAGATCCGGTTGCCCATCATTATCCGAAACAAGAGCCTTCCTGCCACTCAAAAGCTCAAGAAGTACTACACCAAAGCTGTAAACATCAGTCCTTTCTGTCAACCGCCCATACAATGCATACTCAGGGGCAACATAACCCATTGTCCCGGCCACCCTAGTGCTCAAATGGGTCATTCCCTCTGGTGTAAACCTTGCCAGGCCAAAATCCGCCACCTTGGCCTCAAACCTCTCATCCAAAAGTATATTACTAGCTTTAATATCTCTATGCATTATCGTTGGCTGTGCCCCATAATGCAAATAAGCCAACCCCCTCGCCGTCCCAAGTGCAATCTTTTGACGAATGGGCCAACTCAGCTTGTTCTCCACCAACCCAAAAAGATGATCATGAAGACTCCCATTCTTCATCAAATCACACACAATTATCCTCTGATGACCCTCATAAGAAGTTGTAGCAGTACAATAGCCTCTCAAAGCGACAAGATTGACATGCCTAACACTAGCAATAACCTCCACTTCATGCGTAAACGTCGCATCACCGGCAGCTGAACAATTCTTGAACCTCTTCACTGCCACTTCAGACCCATCCGGCAACACACCCTTGTACACGTTCCCAAACCCTCCTCTCCCAATTATATTATCCCTCGAAAAGTTCTTGGTAGCCTGCTTAATTTCCTCAAATGTGAACCTAATCAATGTTGTACTTCCACTAATGGACTCCAATCCAGAACCCAAATCACTCTGATTGATCACAATATTCCGCTTTTTCCTTAAATTCCTTTTCTTTCGCCAACACCAAAACCCTAATAATCCCAGAAATATAATCACAACAGAAACTATCACAACTGCAACAATTACAATCGTTTTCTGTTTGTTTTTCGATTTGGACGATGTAAAATCGAGGGAAAACAGACACTTGGCAGTACCTTCATCGGTAGGACCTAACTGGTTTGCGAAAGCTGCGGCGTAAATCAACGGGTAGGCCGTACAATCGGAGACGTTTCCGACGGACGGACCGGTTAAGTACGAAGCTTGAAGCCTCGAGAGACTGGTAGTGCAAGTAGCACAAGGAGAGCCATTCAAGAGGGACTGGTTACAAGCTGAAACGACATCGTTTAAGGATGCTCGAGTGACGTTGCCTTCGAACTCGGCACGAGTGGTGATGTTCATACAGCCTTGGGAGATCCAACTGGTTTGGAAGCCGCAGGAGCGACGGATGTCGAAATTGGGGACGAACTCATGGACTAGTGTTTCGTACGAGTCCCAACACGACTCGGCCGAGTCCAACGGTGGGAGGAATGACCCGGTGAGTCGAAGGTACTCAGACTGGACGAGTCTGAGACATTGGCGGATGTACTGACACTCTGTGGTGGTATCGAGACTGGGCCGTCTTGAACCCTGTACCAGCTTGCGAAGAGCGTCGAAATTCAAAGGGCATGATGATACGTTGCCGTTTTGGAGGAGGCTGCGAGCTGAGAGAGAAGGAAGAACCAGTGATTGAAGAGAGATAAAGAAGAAGAGGAGATGAGTATAAGGATGCATTATGGTTTGTTCATGGAGGTTGATGGTGTTGATTTCTGAAACTGAGAGATGGTCTTGGGGAAATTGAGGTGGAGATGGTACGAATTGACTTTGAGGCCATTATTTAGCAGCCAAAATGGAGTTTTAAGGTGAAGACGACGAAGAAGCAGGTTCTGAGAAGGTGTTTTTTTTAGGAGAAATTCGAGAATGGAATGGTCAAATTGGGGCCCATCAAGACGGAGTATTTGGGCCTTGATTATTTAGGATGGGCTTTCCGGGTGTACATTCAGGACACGGATAGGCTGCTCTGTCAGTGAAATCATGGGCTTTTAGCCCATCTCTGATCTGTCCCCTTTGTGTGTTTGTGTGTGTGTTTTGGAGGGAGATTTTTTGGCAGATTTTTGCCTCAGCCAGCCATAGGGTGGGGCTACATCATCCCAAACCACCCCACTCTACCCCTTTTAGATAAGGATCAAAATTGTGTTTTGGTGCATTTTTTTGGTCACCTAAAAAATAGACATTTCGACCTGTTCTAAAAACAGAGTGAAAACAAATAAAAATTTTGAGAATTATTTTTATAAAACATTAATCGAAATATCCCAAATTATCTTAAAATATTACAAAACAATTGTGTAAATGCGTCGAAACATTAAGATGCACATCGAAATATTATGAAACACCTTGAAGTATTAAATTTTCGATTCAATTATTGAATCATTTTAAATTCTTTGAAAACAGAAACGTTTCGATTGACTAAATTTTAATCCAATAAGCACTCTCCAAAGGGATTTGTAGGTCATGACACTTGGGCTAAAGCCCTTGTGTGTGTGTGTGTGTGTGAGAGAGAGAGAGAGAGAGAGAGAGAGAGAGAGAGAGAGAGAGAGTACCTAACACCAAAAGGAGGGTAAAAAGGGGGGAAAGTTTTATGGATGATCTTTCCGGGCAATTTCTAGGATATGAATCAATGCAATCTCTCTTTTATTTGTTATGGACACTGAAGAACTTTCTTAGTCAAATATGATCTCAATTTGCTCAATGGGCAGTGGACCACTTCTGTGTATTCAGCCAGTAGTTACTATTGTTAGTAAGGTCATATCTTTGTAGGTCCAAGTTTAAATGAAATTTTTTTTTATCTTTCCTCGAAAGCTCGGGTATTGAAATCTCGTATAAGATTACAGTGGAGAGGTAAGAACTAATTTTTATCCAATCTTAGATTTGGATTCGATCTTTCATAACTCTTTAGTGACTCTCATTCTTTTTTTTTATTTTTTTTATAAAGAGTATATTAGATATATAATAATATACATAAAAACATCAATTTTTTAAAAAATCATATGTACAGTGTAGCAGACTGAACAGGTTGTTGAAGACGAGCACAGACACAAAGCAATGTTTGGGTGACAAGGACAAGCACATGTGTGAGTCATACATTGCAATTATTCAATAAGAAATTAATATGTCAGTGGTCTCATGTCATTTTAAACGTGATGATTACGTTCGTAACGTTTACGGTACAATGATACAAAATGTTTTTAAATATTTAATTTGAGCTGATATGCCCCACTTTGAATACCAATTTCTTCAGCCGGCTTTCTGGTCAACTTGAGCAGCCTATTGGCTGCTATTCTCCTTGTGAGTGGGGAAATTTATGGCATTGTAGGTGATATTGTATCAAAAATTATAAATTTTTAAGGTTGTATTATAATTTTTTTAAAGTATAAGTTATAATTTTAAAAGATATGATTAATTATGAAAGATTAGAATTGATATCGAGATTTTCATGATCAATCATTCATATGTGTCTATAAGATCATAGTCTTCACTTGGACAATTGTAATTTTTTCTTTCAAAGTTGTAACTTTATCTGATAATGATGGGTTTAAGTTTAAATCTTTTTAGAACCCAAGACCCTCTGGTTTTGCAGAAAGCGGTCCAAGCAACTCGCCCAAACGAACTCTCTTGACTGGTTGCAAGGAAACTCGGAGTAACAAGTCTGGTACGATAACAAACTCGGAACTTAGGAGCCCGACACAGGGCTAGTCTGCAAAAACTGTAGCGTAACAAGTGGACATGGGACAAAGGGATATTACCTGATGACTCTGATGATCCAAAAACTCACATGTAATGGAGACGGATCAAGTACTACAATCGGCGAGAAGTTGATTCATATAAGCTTTGGAGACCACATCACCAAGATAAAGACAAACACAGAAGGAACTACAAAATTAGCCAAAAAAGACAAACATGAAACCCTAACTACCAGTTGTATAAATAGTCAACATGACTATAGTGCACAAGAGAGTCATTCTAGAAGCCACCAAGTAAAACATAAGCAATGTCTTGTAAAGGCTTTAAGTCAAACACCCTCTAATAGCAACCTTTTTTTCTAAGTAATATAATCTTCAAGGAGCAAGAGTCTATTTTACAGTTGACGTAACTTTAGTCCTTCGATTAGGGCGAACCACTTATATTTTGTCTTGCTCTTGCAAAATATATATAGCATATACCTCCACACTCACATTTTTTCAGATACCCACATACTCATTGGACTTCACTCAAATCTGTTTTGTAATCGGGCTCAGTTAATTTTGAACACCATGATTGTCCATAAAAAATAATAACTAATGATACAATATCAAAATTTTTTTGGGTATCGTAAAATTTCCCTCGTGTGTGAGTGGGAGATAGAGTCAGCGATAGAGAGAGGTTCCAACTTCCTTATACTGCCTCAGCTACTGTGCTACCTACCTTAGGCGGCTGTGTCACCGGAGGCTAATAGTAAACCTCTCAAATTGAATGTCACATTTCTTTCTGTAGTCAAAATACACGTAAACCCATTCAATTGTATGTGGCAGGCATATACATAGACAAGTCATAATATGTTTTGAAAGCATTATAAAATATAAAATTTAAATACACAAAAAATTAATCTCATTATATTAAATAATAATTTTTATTTCTTTTATTTTTTTTATTATATCATTTAAAATTTAATTTTACTTATTATTTTCTTAAAAATATCGATAAAATTTTCTCAAAATATATAATTCAAATTTTTTTTCTCAACATGTGTATATTATCGTGTATAAATAATGTCTGAAATAAAAATTATGTTAAACTATAAATTAATTAAATATTACATAATTGAACATATAATGAAAATGGGTGATATAATTTTTTTGGGAGAAAAATATATAAAGAATAAAAATTCAAGTGACTAGGTTTTTTATTATGTAAATTTTGTTATATAGATAGTAAATCTAATAATTTAACTTAAGAAAAAGTGAAGTCATACAGAAAGGTAACCTTGTAAAATTTTAATTCCAATCATTTTCGGGATATACGGGTCCTCTCGTTTATTTTTTTCTTTTATTATAAGCGATGGGGGTAAATGAGAGCGCCTAGAGACCACTCTGATAGGTCTTAACTGGTGGGATCATGAGGCATTTGACTGTGCATGTTATACTTCTCAAGAACGAACTTAATTAGGCTAGCATATCAGTCAATCAGCGAGCCTTAATGTGAATTCCAAGACTCGAACCTTTAATCTCAAAGTAAAAAATTCAGCTGATACCCTACTGAACAACCCACTCCATGGATCCTTCTCTTTTAATTGTTGAACAATGAACTTAACCAATTTTTACCTCCAACTCACAAGGAAAGAACATCCGGTCTAACCACTCTTACCTTACTTGTCTTGATTGAACTCATTTATTATATTTGGTCAAGTAAGGAGAAAGCCCAAGAACTAAGAAAACTAGAAAAGAACTGCTATGAGTGAAACTAATTAATTTGTGCAAGATTGAATTCCGTAATAATTTGAGATAACTGCACCAAGGTGGAGATTGTGTGAGTGTTCCTCCAGCAGAGAACAATGTTAACAGAGGGCTGGAGATATATCCGACTTATTTCTTTCGATGCCTAAGTCAGTAGGTGTTCAAAACGAGGATAATTTTTTTTATTGTGCTAGGTTGCTTCCCAATGCATACTTGAGATCCAATTTATTAGGCTATTTATATCTTCTAATAGGATGACGATATACTATAGAAGTCCCATCAAACCGATTGAATGAACTTATATCAACGAGTTATACTTCTCTCGATTCACGTAATTTTAGGCCTTAGAGAGGTTGGTGTCTTCTCGAAATCAACACCTGCAAGGATTATCATGTTTGGGACACCGAGTACTTAATGCATATCTCTTCAACATTTTTAATGATCTCTGCAAAACATTTATCGGGCTGTGTCGAGCACTTATTGCATTGATACTGAACATTAAGTTCGCGTGCCCCCGAGAAGTTCACGTCACTAAAGGTCATACATTTATCTGAACATCTTAAAATTCGAAGTACATTCTAATATGATCTGTCTGTGAAAATAATCATTCTCTGTAACTCGTTGCGTTATATTGTGTCCATGTCCCCGCATAGCATTAAATGATCGGTCCAGAGATATGCCTTATTCCTTTAGTCTACTAGAGCATATTTCCCCTTCTTCTTTTTTCGGGACCAATATCAACCTCCTCCGTGTTTCACCGTTTGAGTCCACATATCATGTTCCAATATGAGAGTCGGTTCGTGTCCTATGCATATAATTGAATTTGAACTTTAAGTAGTATATATCATTGTAAAGGAAGTCTGGCTACAAGAAGAAGATGAGCCTATGCGTGCGTGTGTGGAGAGAGAGAAAGAGAAAGAAGAGGTGGTTGAACAGCCAGAGGGTTTAAAAGTGAGTTAAGATAGCAAACCAGCCACTAACCAATGAACTAAACGTAAGTTGGAATTTCGACACACCTACCAAAATCATGTTAATGTTTCTTCAAACAAGGTAAAATCGAATGGTATAGTGACTTTGAGTAAAACTTTAGTACAGGTAATAAACAATTAATATTCTTAACATAGGCTTACGATGTACGAAACGAATAATCATTAATTAATTCATGTATACAGGAATGTATAATGTATAATGTATATAAAACTTATAAATTTCCAGGAATATTACTAGAACATTCCTAATGTATTAATTGCTGGTGACCAGAGCTAATCAACGTGTACATCAAAAAACAGAGGAACCAATCACCATCTCTGTTACGTACCTTTGCGTGGGAGTTTTGATATGCAAGTGGAAGAGTGATTGCACACAGTGAGAACGATTGTTGGGGTGATGAAACTGTCGGTAGTAGTTGAAGTCCTAAACTCAAACTTATCAAATACTCAAGTAATGTGGGATTGAATCATCATAATCTAAATACAATAGTTGTGAGATTTTGTAAGATTTCTCTCATCATGCTAGTTATCATCGTCTCAAGCCACCATCATGCTGGACATAGGGGTGTCAATTATGTCGTGTTAAACAGATTTGTGTAAAAAATTATTCAACCTGAATACGATTTGTTTAATTAAACGGGTGAAAATTTATAAATCGAGCACAATTCATTTATTAAACAGGATAAACGGGTTGTACTCGTTTATCACGTTTGATAAACTTTTTTTCTTATTATAATAAAAATAATTATTATTAATTTTTTAAGCTGATCTAATTATTAAACTCCTTATATTATTTTGACTAAAAAAAACTTTTAATAATTATTAATTTATTGGTATATTAATTTTATTTAAACGAGTTAACATATTTTACCTCCAACACGACTTGTTTATTAAATAGGTCTAACGGATCCACCTGTACCCGTTAAGACTTCACTCAAACTCACTTACATCTGTGTCAATTCACGTTGGTTAATCGTGTCATGTCACATTTTGATAGACCTATCTGAACCAAAATCCACATAGAGATACAAAAACTTTGTGGCCTCGACACTAAAAAATATGCATATCAACGAGTGATATGAGATTTTGTCATTAACAGTTAGTAACCACAATTGATTAAAGTCCATTGTGGTAGTAAGTAATATAATTGGTTTGTTGTTGTTGCTGAAATTTTATATAGGAAATCCCAATGATGGTTCATTAGTTGAGCTTGGGACTCAGAGATCTCAGGTTTAATCTTTTTTCATATCCACTAATGGCTAATCACCTTGACCCGTTTAGGGACATGTTTTAACCCAGCTCAAGTCACGATTATCAACCGTTAAATTCGAGAGAATAATCGCTACAAGTTTAGACAACCAATAACAAAACAACAAGTAAAAAAGTTTATCCACTTATCTAAAAGATTTGGAAGATCCATAATAAAAGCACTTGAACCACTCTTGGCAACCAATTTCGTGAGCAGATAGGGCTGATCCAACCAACCAATTGTTTTTATTAAATATAAAACTATGTACCAAAATTCTCCAAGAGTAACACTTTTTTCTCAACTTGACACAATCAGATTAAAGGGTCATACTCTTAAACAAACCAATTGTTTTTATAAAATATAATATTTGAACAACCAGCTAAAAATTTTAAAAGTAAATAGTAGAATATTTTGTGTAAAATAGGGGATTGATATGATCTCTATTATATTTTTATTTAATTTTACTTATTTTGATGAAAAATTATAAAAAAAGTGAATGGAAAAATTTCTGTCATACCCCTTCTAATTTACTATATCTTCAAGAACACCCTTTTTATTATCAAAAACATCACTGATATCTCTTCTACTTTATATTTAAACATCACTGACATCCCCTGACACTAAACCCCTATTTCTAATAAAAAAACATTCATCTAAAATACCAAAAATGACCCTACATAAATCCCAAATAATATTTCTATATAAAATTTTATTAAAATTTGAACCGATTCAAATTTATTTTTCAACATATTAAAATTTAAGCTGATTAAAATTCGATTCAAGCTGATTAATTTTTTTTATGTATTAAAATTCGAGCCGAGTTGTTTGTGTCGATTAAAATTCATTTTCGAGTCAATTAAAATTTATATTTTTTTACTTATTAAAATTCGTGTCAATTAAAATTTGATTAATCAAAATTTGAGTCAATAAAAATTTATATTTTTTTATGTATTAAAATTTGGGCAGATTAAAATTCAATGCGATCGGCTCAAAATTTAATACGTAAAAAAATATAATTTTTAATCTACTCAAATTTTAATACATAAAAAATAAATTTTAAATCGAATTTTAATTGGCCGGAATTTTAATGCGTAAAAAAAAATTAAAAAATAGAGGGGGTCTCACTGAAGATATACTTTTGTAGAGGGGATGTGGATGAAGTTTGTCCTCAAATATATCATCGATAATTTAGTAAAATTACATTCTAGTTAATATTTTTAATCTGATAAGGGGTGTCAGTTAAGATCAAAAAATATAAGGAGTGTCTTTGAAAATATGATAAACTAAAAGAGGTGTGATTGAAATTTTTCCAAAGTGAATTGATATCCTCGCTTATATTTTTACTCCATTTTATACAATAACAAATTACTAATTGTCTATCAGTGGCGGGCAAATTTAGAAATAGTGAATTCCATAAAATTCACTGTAATTTATCATTAAGTAAAAGTATGAAGAAAATTTGTACGAAAAAAAATTCATTGCTTAGTAGATACCATGTGTTAGTGCTATCTATTAACACCGTGCTTATACCCAATGAAAAATTATCACAATACTTATTAATTAAACACATATAAATCTTATTAAAAAAATTCTACAACTTCATAAATAATAATAATAATTAATTAAAATTATACAATGTTTTTATATACACGGATGAGAACTTTCCTCCTTGTGTATTGATATAATTTGACCTGCCTAACCAAAATTCGACAAAGATAACCAAATTTTGACCAAAACAGCCAACTTTCTAAGAATCAAAATAGGTGTGTATACGTGCACGTGGCAGTTCTGCTTTAGATATACTTATATTGATCCGACCACCTTGTACCTACAAAAAATTGTGTTTAACTTAGGCGAGTTAATCGTTCAGACTCGTGAGTATATGTAAAATTAAGGATAAATTTGGGTGTATGAATCGATCTTTCAATCTATATATCAATTAAATTAGAATTTATGTTTTGATAGAGATTTAAACCCACATCAAAAACTTGTAATTTTTAAAAAGTAAAAAAAAAAAAAAAGAAAAGGAAATATGCCAAAAGTAAGATAAAATAAAACAAAATTTATATTTCCTTCTTTTACAAGGAGATATCCAAAATCCCATTACAAAAAACCGCTTTGTGCTCAAACAGCAGATTGATAGATAATTATCCTTGTAAATTTAGAGAGAGAGAGAGAGAGAGAGAGATCGTTGTCAGCAGTTAGATGCTTATAACTGAAGGCTGTTTCTTTCGGACACACATATACTTTACACACCAGATATTTCGAGGACTTGATAACCTGGGAAACGGGTAGAAAAAAGACGTCACATCTTTCCTGTTCTGGGTTCTCTCTCTCTGTGGAAACTCTGAGAAATTTCAGCTTCTTCTTTATGGTATGTCCACCGACTCATACATTGTATACATAATACATGTTTTTTTTTTTTTATAAGAATCGTATTTGAAATCATATATATGTTATGGGGTTTATAGTTCTCCTCTGGGTTTGGATTATAAAGTTCTCTTTTGAACAGAATACCATATAGTTTTGAATCTGTCTTTTCAGGTACTCTGCTTCTATGCGCTTTGAATCTTTCATGATTTTTGGCCTTTTCTCTTCCCTTTCTCTACTGGAACTGTTCTGGTCTTTTCTTTCCATTGTAATGAACCACTAACATTGTTTTCTGTGTCCGACAATTCATCTTCATTCTAATATGTTACTGTTTTATTCAAGTTTGTTTTTTCCTTAATTTTTTGTTCCTTACTTCCTTTATTTTTCCTTTTTTCTTGTTTAATTTGAAGGGTTTTCTTGTTTAAATAGTCTACTTTCTGTGACTCATGGTTTGTCTAATAGTTACAGTTTAACAACCACGAATTCGAAATACTGGTTGCTCTGCTCTGTCTCTGTCTCTCTCTCTCTCTGTTTCTGCTTAGTCTAAAGATTCTAAACTCTGCATTTTTTTTCATGCTTTGTGGGTCTACTTTTCATATTAATCTGTCACAATAATCAAATTAGTGCTGAAGACTATGTGATTGTTCTTGATAGATATGAAAGTGGAAGATATGGAGAAAGGGAAAAGGGATGTGTACTCTCCAGACACGGTTTTTGAGGACTATTTAACGAGATTAGAATCAGAAACAGACTCTTCAAAAGAGAGCACTTCAGAATTTGAAGCTCGCAGAGACCCAAAATCTACTTCGGGATGGGCTCGATTCTTCGGATTTTGGAGAAGTAGATCAAAAAACTCCATAGCCACCTTGCACCCTCTTAGTATTATGAAACTATCTAGAAGATTTAGCCGTAGTATGAGAGAGGAAATTTCAGTGGTGGTGCCAAATCCAATTGTAGATGAAACTCACTTGACCAATTTCAAGCCTCATTGTAAGATTTTCAGTCTCTTAGAACTCCAAAAAGCAACCAACAGTTTTAACCATGGTTAGTAATTTGATTCTGAATTTTCAATTCACTTGGTAATTCATATCATAATGGAATGACTAACAAGTGCAAAATTGCCTGAATGTTGTTTGAATTTTGTCCTGATCTAGAAAATTTGATTGGAAAGGGTGGCTATGCTGAAGTTTACAAAGGGTGTTTGAGAGATGGGGGGCTTGTTGCAATTAAACGTCTGACACGAGGAACACCCGAAGAGAAGATAGGGGACTTCTTATCCGAGCTTGGTATTATGGCCCATGTTAACCATCCAAATACTGCTAAATTACTTGGATATGGGGTCGAAGGAGGAATGCACCTTGTTCTTGAGTTGTCTCCCCATGGCAGTTTGGCTTCTCTGCTTCATGGTAACTCCCCAATCCCCATGGCCCTTTTTTTCTTTTTGGCAAGTATACTCTCTTATAATTATGAAAATATTTTCATAGGTTCGAAGAGGATGATAGAATGGGATGTTAGGTATAAAGTTGCACTAGGAACAGCTAAAGGTCTTTTGTATCTTCATGAGGGTTGTCGAAGGAGGATCATCCACAGAGATATCAAGGCTGCAAATATATTGCTTACAGAGGACTTTGAGCCTCAGGTACTTTATAGATCCACATCTATATTTTCTCATTCAATATGTTCATATCAACATGTCTGACCATCAATCATGATTCTATGTTTTTGATATCTGTTCTTTTTTAGCTATTCTTATTAACACCAAAAACCAGCCAGAAGTGAAGTTTATGTTTTTAAGGTGATTATGGATCTTTGGACCTAAATGTTTGTTTTCGATTCAGATTTGTGATTTTGGGCTTGCAAAATGGCTGCCGGAGCAATGGACTCACCACACTACCTCAAAGTTTGAAGGCACCTTTGGGTATGTGAACATAACATTCCTCATCTACCCTTTTTTTTGTATATGATTTCGTACATGAATTGTCCCTAAATTTAATACCATTATAGCTATCTTGCTCCGGAGTTCTTAATGCATGGTATAGTGGATGAAAAGACGGATGTTTTCGCCTTTGGTGTGCTGCTGTTGGAACTCATCAGTGGACGTCGAGCTCTTGATTACTCACAGCAAAGCCTTGTTTTGTGGGTATGCCTCTTGCCCTTTTCTCAATCCAAACCAGAAGTTTCTCCTACACACACACACACACACTGAGCACTAATGTGAAGAGATGGCTGCTGAGGGTAATAATGTACTTGTGCTAGGCAAAACCCCTGCTTAAGAAGAACAGGATCAGAGAGCTTGTTGATCCTTCACTTGGTGATAACTACAACTCGCTACAGATGAAGATCGTGGTTTTGGCTGCCTCCTTATGTGTGCAGCAGTCTTCAATTCAACGTCCGAAAATTAGTCAGGCATGTACCAATCTCAAACAAAAAATTCACATTTTTATCAAGTATATACAAAATGAAGTGTGAGATTTAATGCAACTTTGATCAATCGGATTATTCCAAGCCGAAAAAAGAAACCTAATATTGTTAGGAGTGGGAACAAGAAGATTTACTGGCAATTTCTTTTGTAGGTTTTAGAGATTCTAAAAGGCAATCATGGAAGCTTAGAATTGGTGGAAAAGGGTAGGAAGCCATCATATTGGATAAGGTACTATGAAGAGCTTTTTAAAGCACAAGAGAGCAACTTCGCCAGGGACTTCAATGGTCTTAATCAGCAGAAACAGATGGCTCAGGAAGTCTGAAAAATGGCAGGTTTGTACATCATTTTTCATCAGTAAGCATCACACTTAACAGCATTATCATTCTGAGGGGGTGTGCGGAGGCCAGTTATTTGAACTAAAATTTCTTGATTAATTTGTCCCATACAAGCCACCAGGCTGCTGGGGCGCAGCGACATGCATAGCCGTGCCTAAGGAACTGGTGAGAACCGTTTCTGATCAATAGGTCATTAGTCATCACAATTCACAGCATCAACTATAAAGGTTTCGGGATCTTTTGCAATTTAACTTACCTGCTACATTGCAAGACATGGGTTGTAGTTTTCCTAAGTGGATATATGAGAATATGAAAGATCAGATAGATGGAAGAAAGAAGAGAAGCAAGAAGAACAATCACACCGGTGTTTGATGGAAGCTAAGCATAAGCAATATTCTTTAGTTCCTCCGTAAATATGAATGTGTAAATTCTGTACCAGCAATTTATTTTATGTTGTTATTTGTATAGTGTATCCCTCATGTTGTCCATAGTATTGTGAGTTAATCATTTATGTGTAAAGCAGTACAGTGTACCACAGTCAGTTGAATATGAAAAGGAACAAGTATAATTATACATGTCTGAAATGAGTTTCCTAGAAGAATTATTTGTATTGCAATTGGAATTGCATCTTATATGAGACTTTTTGTTTTGAGATCGATGCATGTTTAGTATAAATCACGAGTCTCGAGTGATTTAGAGATATCATGAACTACTCGACCAATTTGTTTGAGTCCTCGTTGTTGGATTGTCATGTATCATCCGATATCAATCTGCTGGCTTGGCTCCTGCTTTGGCTTCTTGATTGACTATTGTCAGAGAAGACATTCATGTTATACTAGCAGACGGAACAGTCATGGCAAGATACATATTAATCAAAAGAAGGAGCCAAAACAGAACAAGCATGGCCAAAGCCAACTGCCAACCTAAGAAAGAAGGGATGCTTACGGGAGATTTTGTAGTTTATCGATAGATCGATGTAC
The DNA here is from genome assembly GCA_951799425.1 of Ilex aquifolium. Lineage (NCBI taxonomy): Eukaryota > Viridiplantae > Streptophyta > Magnoliopsida > Aquifoliales > Aquifoliaceae > Ilex > Ilex aquifolium. The sequence goes on along the minus strand of OX637409.1, from coordinate 2,893,541 downwards.
AATCGAAAGGTAAATGATTTATCAAACTCGTGTAAAACTCTTTTCATGTTTATTGATTTCCACTTATTTTGACCCGTGCCGCCGTGCGTCCACGTGATATCGTTCATGAAACAGGAAACCAGTCATGTAAGGTAACCTCAAGCTCTACCTTTCAATATCTAGACTGGTCCAATTAACAATAGTTCAGCAAGTAGCTACAGAGCAGAACACATTGATTATTAATGACAATAAATTCCATATTGGTTTTACATCAACACGAGTGATCAATTTCTATTACCCAATATATAGCTTGGCCACACCATTTTTAGCTTACTTGTACCTGCATGCATCCAACATCACATACTTAACCAAACTATTTATTTTCAATTTTATACCCAAAGATAATCCGAAACATACTTACAATAATAGGACTAATAAGTATGACACCATGAATAGGGTTCATAATTGAGTTGAGCTACTCGGACTCGATTTAAATAGGACTCAACTCAAGTTCAACACATGTTATAAACAAGTCGAGCTTGAACAATTGTTTAGACTCGTTTAAAAAACGAGTCTAAAAAATTTGGTTTGAGTTCATAAAACTCGATTCGATTATCAGCCCTAACCATGAATAACACAAATTGAAATTTCTATATGGCATGTTAGCTTTACATACATGTGGCTATCCTAATTTCGTAATTCGGTAATTCTCCAAACTCACATTTTCTCTCTCTATTTTAGTTAACACCTCAACAATTATATGAAGAGTAATGTTACATGAATTTAAAAAATAGACTTAATAATTACAACTAGAGATGGCAATTTTAACCTATTACTTATTAATCTGTTCAACCCGTCCATAAATAAATGAGTTTGATACCTATATTAATTAATATGGGTTCTAAATGAGTTGGAGAATATGATTCATTTTAATTAAACGGGTTAATATGGATTATAATTTTATAAATGGGTACCCATTGGGTTGAACATTTATTTTTTTATTGAATAACACAAGTAATAAAATTAAATAAATATACTAATATACCAAAAAATACACACACTATTACACCAAAAAATACACACATATACAATAATACACCAAAACATACATACCCACTAGAACACAAAAAACACACACACTAATACACCACGCATGACTTGCAGGTTAACCCATGACCCACGGGGTTGACCCCCATGACCCACGGGGGTGACCTACAATCCATGGATTGCCCCCATAACCCATGGGTCGGCCTATGACCCACAAACCAACCCATAGCCCACAATCGACTTCGACCTATTATGTGTGTGTTTTCTTTTTATTAAATGTGTTTTAGTTTTTGTGTTAGTATGTGTGTGTATTTTTGGTGTATTAGTTTATGTGTATTTTGGTGTATTAGTGTGTGTGTATGTTGTATTTTGGTATATTACTAATGTGTGTGTGTGTTTTGGTGTACTAATGTGTCTATCAAGAATTTTAATTATTTTATGGGTTAATCGATTTAACCCAATCCGTTATAAACCCAACTCATTCTAACCCATTTATTACGTGAGTAAAAAATAGATTGAATTTATTTTAGCCCAATTCAATTTAACTCAACCCATAAGCAACTCAATCCACTCATTTACCACCTCTAAATTTACAATAATTGATTTCACTGTGAGTTGTGTGATTATTAAGTTCATATAACATTAGTCTTATATGAAAAACAAAAAAAAAGTTAATTATAATTTATCCCCTCCAACTATGTTCTTTATTCCAATTAGTTTTCTATGGTTTTAAATACTATAATTTATCCTCTTCAAATTTTAAGTGGATTAAATTGACTAACAAAAATAGTTGAACACCGAAAAGAATCATTACACCTCTATCTTGTACATTATTTTTTGACGAAACATTTTTGTTTTTTAATATACCAATTTTGTCCCTAAAAAATAAGAAAACTAAAAACATAAGACTAAAAAATAAGGAAACCTTGACCTTTACGTCAACATAGGGAAGGGAAATTTTTCAATCTGAAGGGGGAAGGGGAAAGAGATTGAGAGCTAATTATTTGAGGTAGTGGAACATGGAAGAGTATAAAGGTAAAGGAGAAAGTATGGATATTTGGTATTGGGAGAAAAATAGGTGTAAGGGTAATTATCTCTTTTCAATAAAATAAAGATCACGTGAATTTAAAATGTCTAATTTTTGTCAATTTTTATTGTCTAAAATAAATTTGAGAGTTAATTGCAAAATATTCAAACTTAAAAGGGATTATTTGTTAAAATTAAAACCTGAAGGAGTGAGTTGCAAACTATCTAAAGTTAAAGGGAGTATTTTGTAATTAACCCAAACAAAAAACCAAAAACAACTTACGGCCCAAGCAGCTCAGCAGGCGGAGTATAAACAGGCGGTGGTGCAGGAGTTGTCTATAAAGAGAGAGAGTGGTAGAATAGTTGGAGAGAGAGATAGAGAGAGAAGGTTCAAGTCAAGAAAGAGAAACTGGAACACAACACCCCCGCCAACCTTACGCCAACCTTACTTGGTTATACGAACGTTAGGAGAAAATCGTGTTTTTTTCGCGTGTGTCAGATTTCGATTGGAGAGTTATCGGATGATCGTGGGTGATCAGGGAGACTCGTCGGCTACGGCGGCGGAGTCGGTGGTTGTGGACGTGGATGACGGTGGTGGAGTAGAATTTCCCTCTGAGAGGGGTTTAGCTGAAGGATGATGAAAAAAGGGAAAGGCAAAAACGGCGGATTATTACCTAATTCTTTAAAGATTATATCGTCTTGTCTCAAGACTGTGTCCACTAATGCTAGCACTGTCGTTCGCTCGGCCGGTGCTTCCGTCGCCGCTTCGATTTCCGCTTCCGCTGATGCTCACAAAGATCAGGTCTTTTATTGTCGTCTTTATTTGATCTAAAATTTTGCTTTATTGGTTACTATTTCACTTACCTTTTCAATCTCTCTTTAGGTTGGACTGATGAATTTTATTTGCTGATGTCAATATCAAATAATTTGGATTTGTTTTGGTTCAAGTTGCCCCCCGGGTGTTTGTATGAATTTTCTTCGAATTGATTTTGGAACATGAACTCCTTTTGTATAATCCATGTATTTGGTGCAGAAAGAAAGAGAAAGGTACCGCATATTTGCATATATTTTTGAACTAATAGATTTGTCTTTAGAAGTGTCTGATTGTCTATTACTTGCATCTAATAGTTTGTTTTTCCTCTTTCCGTTTGAATTTGTTTGGAAGTTATATGATTCTCTGTGAATCAGGATGTTCCATATGATATATCATCAGGTAAATTTTTAGACTTATTTGAACTATATTTAGATCAATAACACTTAATCTAGTGGCCATTATATTTGATTAAACACCATCTTTTTTTCCCCACCGTCTAACAAATACGTGAAGAATCGAAAGTATAGTTCTTTCTTTACATGGGGGTTTTTCAGTTATTTGCTTTAGAAATTTAATACCTGTCTCTAACTAATGTAGTGTTTGACTTCTTTTTCTCTCTCATTAAATGCTAAAGAGTAATGCTACATAAACTTAAAAATTAGACTTGATAATCACAACCATTGAATAGGTAGTGGGTCCCAATAAATGCTAAAACTTGAACGGATCCATTTTAACCAAATTTTGTGATGTATATCTATTTTAAGCTCCTATATGATCTGAATTCTGGCACTAAATGGCACTATGCCAAAGGTGTTAGGTTACAAAAAACGTTATATGTTATCAACATACAACTATTGCGGTTTCAGTGTCATGGGGAAGTTTGAAGAATTGGAATTTTGAAGCCCCAAACATACAAGAAGAGCTAGGAAGAGGTGGTGGCGGAGGTGGGCGAAGAAAGAAAAATTGTAGAACCAATAAAATGGTTGGTGACAACTAGTTACAAAAGAAGGAGAAATACAACTTAATTTTGTTGACAAACCCTTCGGGAAGTTTCTTGGCTAAAGCGATTCACCTTGCACTTAAATGGTTTTTGGCATAGTATCCCATGTGTGTCTGTTTGGCTCCCCTCGTTTTGTATTTTCTGCTTCTTTTCTTAAATACCCAGTTTCTGTGCAACAGTAAGTAGCATGAAACATGCTATTTTACTTCTTTTCCCAGTGAGGTGATTAGTGAAAATACAACTTTCATTTCAAATAAGGAGATGGGAAAGAGTGAGTGGGATTTTGATTTGTTTGGAAGGGGTTGTGCTATAAGCTCATAAGCATTCTTTTTCACTTTGAAGAACAAGATTACATGTTTTTGAACTTAATTTTGGGTTAGCAATTTCTCTTATAAACATATGCTTTGAATTTTGACATTTTGTTTTGTATTTACAAAGAACATTAGTTGACCTCATATTGTATGTGTGATTTTTATGTCTTTCTCTGGTGAACATTGTTAGTAGTTAATTGTTTGAATTCTTCTTTCATTTTGAAATCGATCTCTTTAGTTCGAGACATGCCATGTTATAGAAGTTGAGTTGTGTTGCCTTTCAGTGCACAACTCAACTAAACAAAACCTTATTCCAACTATTTAATTAGCTCGAGACATGCCATGTCATAGAAGTTGTGTTGTGTTGCCTTTCATTGCACATACAACTCAACTAAACAAAACCTTATTCCAACAATTTGAGGTCAACTACATAAATTCTGTTCCACCGCTCTATCAAATGCCATATTTTTTGATAAAATGCTAGCTTACATTACCCATGTTGTGAAACAAAGATGATTCATGCAGATTTTACAATGGATAAGTGAATTTAGCATGGAAAGCTGCATTATTATGTGTTGTGTGGTGTATTTAGAAGTAACAACACAAGAGGAATACCTTATTATCTAGTCAATGCAAGTTGTGTTCATCTTTTAAATGTTAGTTTTCAGTAGGGACACTCTGGTAAGGTTCTAAGAGAAAAGGTTGGCTGACATGACTATGAGACAGAGATCATAAGAATGTTTGCTTTTGTCTTATAATGTGTCCAACAGTTTGAGTCAACAATGTGACGAGCCTTGTTAGGTGAGGGTAGAGATTGTTGGTTTATGGATCTCTCTCTATAAACTATTATGAAAGAGTATTTTTGTGGGACCAATCTTTGGGTGACAGTTATTCATAAGATGCACATGTGAAATATAAAAGTCATGTCAATTTGATGTTGGTGTGAGGTCATGTCAATTTACTTCATCTTGTTGGTGTGAACTCGGTAGGTTTTATATCAATGCTTCATTTCTTTAGAGTGTGTTATCCTCTGGAGCCACCAGTGTTTGGTCCTGATTCTTTATTTTGTGCTATTCTTCCTAGTTGTACTTTTATTACACTTCATTTACCAACACCAATTTCTGAAGCTTTATTGGTAAAACAGGTAACGTGGGCTGGTTTTGACAAATTAGAGCTTGGTCCGGTTGCTTTCAGGCATGTTCTCTTACTGGGTTACCAGAATGGTTTCCAAGTTATTGATGTTGAGGACGCCTCTAATTTCAGTGAATTGGTCTCAAAGCATGAGGATCCAGTTACATTCTTACAGATGCTTCCAATTCCTGCAAAGTATGATGGTAATGAAGGATTCAGGTCGTCGCATCCTTTACTATTGGTTGTTACGAGAGATGACAAGAACAGGTCAAACCTTGGTCAAAATCGTAGCCATTTGGGTGGGTATGGCAGAGATGGTATAATGGGATCTCCATCAGGGAGTGCCATCAACTCTCCTACGGCTGTTCGGTTTTACTCTCTTAGGACTAACTGTTACATGCAGGTCCTCAGGTTCCGGTCGGCAGTGTTAATGGTTAGATGTAGTCCTCGGATGGTAGCTCTGGGTCTTGAAATGCAAGTAAGCTGCAACATAAGTAATATTACACCTTTTTGTACTTAATATCATAGATTTGGGATAGTAGACTGATTACAAAATCTGGTATTCTTCTTTAGGGTTTTATTCTACTATTTCACTGACACATTTGTCTTTGAATCTTCTTTTCCTTTTGATATTATTCCTTTTTACGTCTGTGGCGGAGATGCTTCTCTTTGAAGTCTTAGTATGGGTCTGATATTTCTTATCCTTTGTTGGATATAATGTTGTAGATTTTGTTGTAGCTATTAGTTGGGAAATCTTGCTACTAAAAAGGCCTGAACAAGTACTTCCATCTGTGTACATATGTTGCTAGAAACATTAATAGCTTATTTGATACGTACTAAGTTCTTGTACTTTATTTGAGTAAGATTGCTGATGCGACCAGAAATTTCATGGCTTACTACTGATCAATTTGGTTGCAGATATACTGCATTGATGCCCTTACTCTTGAGAACAAATTCAGTGTTCTCACCTATCCCATTCCTCAGTTTGGGGGACAAGGTATGGTTGGGGTCAATATTGGGTATGGTCCAATGGCTGTAGGTTCAAGGTGGTTAGCTTATGCTTCCAATAATCCGCTTGTGTCCAACACTGGTCGCTTATGCCCAAAGAATCTCACTCCTTCTGGACTTGGTCCATCAACATCACCGGGCAGTGGTAGTTTGGTGGCTCGATATGCGATGGAGTCAAGCAAACAGTTGGCTGCTGGGATAATTAACCTGGGAGACGTGGGATACAAAAAACTCTCTAAATACTGCCCAGAGCTGCTTGCAGATGGTCCTAGTTCTCCAGGCTGGAAAGTTGGGAGGCCTGCAGCATCAGAGATAGAGAATGCTGGGATGGTTAGTTTTGCATAACCGTGATAGTACTGTAATCGTTATTATATCCAAAAATCTTCCTAGGTTTGGCATTTGGCAAAACCACAGAAGTACTAAGAAGTTCTGTCTGGTTTTTTGATCTATTGGGTTTCTTTGAAAATGTTGATTCTTAGAATGAAATTGGCATCCTGTGACCACTTTGCTTGCTAAAATCGAATTTATGGTTGCTTAGTCAATAATAATACTGAACTTTACTCGAATGCACAAAAATTAAATTCCTTTTTATAATGGGTAAGGCAGTTTTAGAAACTTGGCCAAGTATGTTGACTAAATGTTTTTCATATTGTGCAAGTCTTCAACATAAGGTGACTATCATTTCAGTTACAATAATATGCTGCCAATATCAATGACAGACTGAAATTATTTTCTGTATTTTGCTCCTATTGGAACGAACAAAGCCTCTATGGTTCATTGGGTTAATGAAATCATAAGCCAGCAAGGGAAAAGAAGAGAAGGTTATAATTAGCATTATATGATTAGGAAAGTGTAGATGTACATGTTATTTCTGGCAACTAAAAAGTCATTAGATGTTATGTTTTTCCGATCACGATGGGTTTTTTTTTATCTTTTCTGATTACGATGTTAAATGCAGGTTGTTGTTAAGGATGTTGATTCTGGTGCTATTATTTCCCAATTTAGAGCTCATACCAGTCCGATATCTGCGTTATGTTTCGATCCTAGTGGTACCCTTCTGGTTACTGCTTCAGTACATGGAAATAGTGTAAATATTTTCCGGATCATGCCGTCTCGTACACGTACAGATAATAGTTCAGGCGATCAAACCTATGACTGGAGCTCTTCTCACATGCATCTTTACAAGTTGTATCGGGGCATGACAACAGCTGTTAGTATACATCTAATTCTTGGTATTCATTTTTTCCCTTTCCATTTCAAATGCTCCAAGTTCACATTATCTTCTTCCCTGTGCTGTTCTTTATTTGGCAGATCATCCAAGACATTTCCTTTAGTAATTATAGTCAGTGGATTGCTATTGTTTCATCCAAGGGGACTTGCCATATTTTTGTTCTATCCCCTTTTGGTGGTGATACCAGCTTTCAAACTCTTAATTATCACGACCAAGTTCCCTCCCCGTGTCCTGCTCTATCTCTACCATGGTGGTCTACTTCATCTTTCATCATAAACCAGAAGTTGTCTCCACCTCCTTCCCCTGTTACCCTTTCTGTGGTGAGCAGGATAAAAAATAATAACTCTGGACTTCTTAATTCAGTTAGCAATGCTGCTACTTCGGCAGCAGGAAAGGTTAGCATGCCATCTGGTGCTGTTGCTGCTGTTTTTCACAATTCCATATCTCGGGGTTTTCAGGAGGTTGGCTGTAGGGTTAATTCCTTGGAGCATCTGTTAGTTTATACTCCATCAGGATTTGTGATTCAACATGAGCTTATGCCATTAATTGGCGCAGAACTGAGTGAGAGTCGTTCAAAAATTCGGTCAAGCTCATATGTACATTTGCAAGATGAGGAGTTAAGGGTGAAAGTTGAACCCGTTCAATGGTGGGATGTATGCAGGCAATCAGATAGTCCAGAGAGAGAGGAAGGTTTTTCAGGGAATACCTTTGATTCACAAGAAGCTGGAGGGATAACTGATAGCTATAGGACAAATTTTCCAGAGATAAATCACTCTGTTATGGAGAAAAGGTTGGTGAAAAGTGATTCAGTTAAGCCACCTGACAGATCCCACTTGCATCTATCCAATGCTGAGGTGCAAATAAATTCTGGGAGGTTACCAATATGGCAAAAATCCAAGGTATAGTCTATTAGATTCGTGATGCCCTTGTATCTGTGTTCTATTTTTGTTGTGATTATTCTCTGTCATTGGTCCAGATTCATTTCTATACAATGATCCCTCCAAGAGTGGACGGTTACACTGGTGGAGAGTTTGAAATTGAGAAGGTTCCGTTTTATATAGTTGAAATAAGACGGAAGGATTTATTGCCTGTGTTTGACCATTTCCATAGCATCAAATCTGGCTGGAATGACAGGTGATGACCACATTCAGATCTTCCAGGTTCTGGTAACTGTATCTGTAATATATTCTGGTGACTCTTGATTTGAATGTTTATATTTATATCTTGCTGAAGATTTTGGTTAAGTTTAATTTTCTGTTCACGAAGTGTTGGTTCCAATATGGTAATAGACTTCTTAGTGGAAGTACACCGATTAAGTGCTAGGTGTATAAAATGGAACTTTTATTAAAGAATCTAGTTTTCGATTGAGAAGTATGTTTAGGGTAAATTTACTTTGTTATATTGTCAATGCCAAAAGAGTCATGTAGGTTGCTACATAAATAGTGCTAACTTGCCATAGAGCTACACAAAAGTGTATCAAGCAGGGTGAATATGCAAACCCTTAAATGGAGTTGATACTCCTTCCCAAATATAAGAATTGGATATAGTAGATACGATGATTATTATCAGTCTGTTTTAGCAGATATTGCTGCAATAAATACTGAAATGTGAACTTTAGAAAAGAATAGAACCATTACCACCGTTAACGCTGTTGGTATAACACTATATCTTCAATTTAACACATTTTTTGTGATCACCACAATCATCTCCTCAACCATGTACGCTGTTGGTAGTCCTCGCATAAATTTTAGGAGGTATTCTATATGCTCAGGAACTAATCAAAAATTTGTGCCTGCCTTTTTATAAATTGTGATAACCTGGTGGCTTCCCAAGCTATAAGACAGATATTTGGCTTATGGGTTGAAATATTATTGTTCGGTGTGTGGTTCTGCTTGCACATGTGCATACAACTGCATGTGTCTGTTGTTGCTTGGTCTCACTTGGAAATTGTGTGTGGTTGGTTGTGTTCTGTAGAGGGCCTTCTAGGGAAAGATATCCAAATGCTTCATCTTTGGAGACTGATCAAGCTAGAGACAAGGTTACTGAAGAAACTGTCATTTGTCATTCAAAGCCGGCATCCCTTAGCTCCACTGAAAGCTCGGATGGGGGTAAGACATTTGTTATTCTGCCGACAATGCCTTAAATGCCATTCTATTGAGGGCGCACTGTTGAAATGTGGTTGCTTGAACAACACATTTCTTCGCGTTTGTCTTTCTTGCAAATCATTCTTCGCATTTTTCAAAATGCTGAAAAGTATGAAGCTTACACCTTACTACTTAAGAATGTGAATATTCTTCAATAGTATTGCCTAGTATCATTGGAGTTGTGACAGTGTGCTGCCCAAGTCCTAACGGACAGCAGGGACTCACTTATCTGATTTCATTTGTGGTAAAAAACAGAGGCTGTAGTAATGTATGCTTGTATTTATTGTTGTTTGGAGTAATAAATATTTCCTTTTTCTTTTCTGCCTTGGTATTGGTCGAACCATGAAATGTGGAACTCACTCTACTCTCAAAATTTCCCTCAGGGTCATCCAGAAGAATTGAGAATTTGCTTGATTTTGATCAACTGAATACTGAGAGGTCTATTACACCCACTAGCCATTCTCTAGAGTTACACGAGGAAAGAAAGGGGAGTACCAATCTTGAGCCCCCAATGGTAAACCAGAAATCTACAACCACCATGCCTTTACCTTCTAAACATACCCAGAATGCTAATTCTCATGTTGACCATTCTATTGCAAACGGGTCATCCTTGTTAGAGAGCACCTTGCCTTCTTGCAGAAGACTAAAGGTCAAAGAAGCTCCAATTTCAAATCCTGATGGGGTAGGCGAGGTCATGATATTAAATGCTAAACAATTTGATTTTTCTACGAATATTCTTGTCGAGGTGCCTAACCCTCTTGGGTCATTTTTTCAGGGGAATTACTGTAAGGTGGCAGAGTTTAATGGATGCTGCAAGTTAACCGAAGTTGAAACTGATGATGTGGAGAGCAGCGGTAGCCTCGGTGAGAGGGAAAAACCCCAGTATGATGGGGAGGATGGTGAACTTCTTGGTGATATGTTTGACTTCTCTGAAGAAGGTAGAAATCTGAATGTCATGGGCACAGACATGTTGTGTCTAATTATTGCAATATTGGTGGCTATATTAAATCAGTGGCTTCTAGTTTCTGGTTATTTTATGTTATTCAACTCTTCATGGCTCATTCTTTTCTTCAGGTTGATTTGTTGCTACCTCAAGTACAAGAAAAATTGACGGATTGTCGGTATATACAGTGTAATTGCGTTCATAATATTATCGAGGACAATGATGCTGATCACATTCGTCAATGATTGAAGTGAAATTGCTTGACAGCGTATGTGATCATCTCTCTCTCTCTCTCTCTCTCTCTCTCTCTCTCTCTCTCTCTCTCTCTCTCTCTCTCCTGTATATTTTATAGATGGAAATTCATAGATTCATTTAGGGTCTAGCATTGGGTCAAGGGGAATTTAGTTGTTGATTTGGGTGTGCATTCCCTGGTTTGAACTTCATCTCAAGCTAGCATGTACATATGGTTTCGGTGTGATCAAGTTTTCTACAAGCTGTATAATAATATTCTTTATTTATTAGAAAAAAGGAAAAAAAAAAAAAAAAAAAGGAAATTAATGAAATAACATTATGGTCATCAATGTTGTTCTTATATTTTCCAAGTTTCTTTTGCTGATAAATGCTACTTGCTAAATGTAGTCCGGACCAGTCTTAAGTGAATCCGCATATGTATCTACTCTGTAGGCTGACTCTACGTCTTTACATATTTGGCCTTTTGGAAAGAGGAAGGGGTTTGTGAATTAAATCACCTCCTTTACAGGTAGGTGTAACTCGTCATCAAATTAAAGAATAAAAATATATCTGCCACATATTTTTGTAAGTAACTACTTTTTAGCTATGGATGATTGTTAATAGCAAAAAGGAAAGAAAAGAAAAAAAACTATGGATGATTGCTAGTACAATTGGCCAGCCAGGGCCGGGGTTTGGATGAGTAATTCTTTATGCACTAAATTTGTGCATCAAACTTGCACTAAATCATCACTGATCTAACAGCTGCAACTGCAAGTGATTTGAAGCACGTAGCATTGCTCGGTTCGGATACCATTGACGTGTGAAGCAACAAGAAAAATCAAAAAACTCCCCTTATAATACTAAAATTTATTGAAAAGAAAAGAATCTTCATTGCCTTTGGAAGACAAATTGGACTCATAGAAATCTCAGTAATAGATCATAAGGTAGCATGGTATCAAACAATTGATGAAACTTCAGAACAACTTGGGTAAATTCCAAAAATTCTTGTTAACTCCAAACCCTATACTTATTATAAAGTATAAAATACACTTAGTCTCCTAAGATTTCGAAAAGTTGTAGCAACAAGCTATTATTAAGGATAAGGAGTGACAATATTAAAGCTTCAAATGTAGAGCTTACAATACAACGACTTCAAGTGAATTTCATTGGCCAAAAAATACTAAAAAGAATATGTAATAGATAAGTAAGTGTCCGCATTTAGTATATCATAATTTTTCAGACAACATACAATAAGATTTGTCGTTTGATTGTCTGAGCGAGACATAATAATGCCAAAAATAAGAAACCGTAACCTCATCCATATCAAAGTTTTTTCCGACAAGAGCTATCAATTTTTCCATAGGAGATATGCACTAAATTTGAAGAGAGTATTATTTACTCTAAGCTAATGCTAGACCGACAAAAAATGAAACAAAAAATAGGGATTATCATTGAGATGATGAGTAAAATTATATTTAGATTGATAAAAAATGAGACTCAAATTATCAACATATCATTGTTATATTATTTGATCTCTGTTTTTATCTATTTTAAGATAATCTTGTATTATCATTGCTTTTATTAATACAATGTAATTATTATATATCATAAGGCAGCTATGCATGAAAAATGAATAGGAGTTGTCTATAGTATCGAATTTTATTTTTTTTGGGTACTATATCAACATTTATTATATTTGTTAGTGTTTTTATCAATATTGTGATACCACTTCTCTTCGGTATCACAACAGTGATAAAAAAACACTCACAAATGTAGTAAATCACCCACAAAAATAATAAATTTTTTTATATCGAAAAAAATAGTAAAAACATCCACAACAGTAATAAATCACTCGCAAAGTATTAAACTTTAAGTCCCCAAATTATGTCCCTAATTTATGTCCCAATAGCATTAATGTTAAACTTTTTAGTTGTAAAATAACCCAAAAAAATTGTAAAAACATTTTTAAATATAGTAAATTTAAAAGTAGAAAAATTCTATTTGAACCTAATTTGAAGACCTAATTTAAGGATTTAATGATGTACAACCATTGGATTGGTTGTGGGGCTTCATCTAATATTAGAACTCACAACTAATCCAATAATTGGATTAAAATCATATCATTAGATTCCCAGATTAAATCCTCAAATAAAGTTCTTATGACACTGCTCTCACAAGTATGGTACCAATTTTTTTTTTGGGGTACCATAATCAAGTCCAAATGAATAAGGTATAAAAAGCTGGTGCACATTGTGCCGCCTGGAATAAAAATGTACGCCATCATCATATGTGATTTGTGGGCCTATGGAGCTTTCATAAATGGTGGACGAAAATGAAAAAGGAAGGTACAGGTTGGGATTCTCTGAGACACAACAGACAGACATTAAAACGGCAAGGTACAAGAATAAATTATAAATTTAGATATTTTAATTTTAAAATTTAATAACTTTATTAAGGTTAGATCATAAGAAATTTAACCTAAAGTTTTTATGAATTTTTTAATCTTGGTATGAATGGTTTGTACTTGATTAGACCAAATAGAGAATTAATTAAAATATGCGTAAGTTGATCTCGTCCTGACTGTAATTTAAAAAAAGAAAAAAAGACATTAAAAGCAAAACAGAAACTTTACTGGGTGAAAAATTACTACCCAAAACTGCCAATTAACATTGATGTCTGGGCTCTCACTTTTGGTAAGTCAATTAGTCAAATACTACTGCAAAGAATTAGAGATGTAAAGAAGGTCAAAACATTATGGAATTATATGGTCTGATGGAGATATATATGTGAGAATTTTGAGGTGGGTCTATAAGATCTGTGAAGTTCGATGGTTTTTAAGTTGAGTGAGAGTGAGAAAGAGTTAAAAGGGTTATTGAGTACGAGTACGACCAAGCAAGCAAATTATCATGGATGTCCTCAGTCAGTTGCAGAAACAATTTGTTGATTACTCCACATCTCTGTATCGTGAGGTCAGTATATTCTTCGCCAAAAAAAATAAATAAAAATCAAGATTGGGGAACATTTTCATCTGGGTTTGTTTTTCTTGGATTATTTTCATTTCTTGTGGCATAGGTTTTATGTCTTTAAAGGTTGTTTTAATGATTGGTTTCTGTTATGGTGTGAGAAAAGGGGTTCTTGGATGATCAGTTTGTACAGCTTCAGAAACTGCAAGATGAGAGTAACCCAGATTTTGTGGTTGAGGTGGTGTCTCTTTTCTTTGAGGATTCTGAGAAACTTATTAACAATCTGGCCAGCGCTCTGTGAGAATTCTCTATTTCTATTCATTGTTCTTGGGTTAATTATATTACTTGATTTCATGTAGGTACTGTTGAATTTGAGATTTAGTTTTATTTGGTTATTTTCAATCTTACAGACAACAGCAGATTGTAGATTATAAACAGGTTGATGCCCATGTCCACCAGTTCAAGGGTAGTAGTTCAAGGTGTCACCCTCTTTCTTCGACTTATCGCTTCAACTATTTTTCCCTTTTGCTAAGTTAGCTGCCTGATTGCTTTTATGTTTTGAGATCTTGAGGACAAATGAGTAACTTCAATTTAAACCCATAATTATGAATCGTTCGGTGAAGAAATGAGAAACTCGTTATCATATGTAGTTTAAAAATTAGATTGGAAGATTTAGTCAAAATTCATTATTTTATAGTTCTGTTAATTCTATGCTAGAAATTATTTGCAGCATAGGTGCACAGAGAGTGAAGAATGCATGTGTTGCCTTTAGAGCTCATTGTGATGGGAGAAACCTTGAAGGGTGAGTTTGCTTCACACTGGTATCATATATCTATGTACTTTTTCTGTCAGCGCGTGTAAATCGTAGAGATATTGTGCAAAATTAGTGACAAAAAATTGTTTGCTCATGAAATGCATTGACTGATTATTGGTGAAATGACTTCGTTCTGGTATATAATATGGACCACTGTCATAACAGTCATGCAAGAAATCCTAAAAAATCTTAACTGATATGTTCTCGCACAAGGCATAATGTTTCGTCCAAATTAGTGGGGGAATGAGATTGGGTTGTGATGGTTGTAGTTTCCGATGCTGATATGGCTCAAAATGCTATAAAATATGTTTTAATTCTTATTTGATAAGTTATAAGGAAGAGTGATATTCATTCTACATGAAAATTCATGCTAGCATTACCCTACATAATGTCCATGAAGCTCAACAATACCAATTACATCCAACTTTCATCCCAAGTTTGACTTCTACAGAAATATATGAAGAATACAATTTCTATTCCAGTTTAGTTTAAGAAAAATAATCTGGAACTCTGGGACTAGATATCGGTTTTACTATTTCTTTTTTGAAAATAAACGCTAGATATTCCTCATAATTGTCAAAAAAAAAAATGCATGTTAGGGTTTGCTGTCATTAATTGTGGTTACTGTCCGGTCTTCACGGCTTGAAATATGGTTGGTGTTATGTGTTCACTTCTTTTAGCCCAATTTATGATGTTTCTGAGCTTCCATGCAAAATTTCATTGAACCAAGATATTGGACCATTGATGCTGGGATGCTAAAAATTTTTTTGGTACAGGTGCATGAGATGCCTGCAACAAGTGAAATTTGAGTACTCTCTCGTGAAAAGCAAGCTTGAAACTTTGTTCAAGGTAAGTTCTATCTTGTGCATAGAGCTGGTTTTTTTCTATGATCACAATAATCATTCAAGTAAACCATACATTAATGCTTGTGGCCTGCTCTTAATAGGAATCCAAATGCAGATGTCAGCATGTTTTAGGTCATAAAGGGAATACTTTCCTATCCTACTTGAAATATTTTCTCTTTCCAGAACTCTTGATTTATTCTGCTTCAGCATAGGCCTGAATGCATCTTCTTTTGTTCACCATGTTCTCTGAGCATTTGTCCTACATCCATTGTGGTGAAGCAGTAGTTAATGGAGTTTTTTTTTTTCCCTCCTTTGCTTGTTTGTTTCACTTATTTCTTCATCCCTTTGGTTTAAACCCTTTTTCTCATTTGTAGATAAGCTTTCAACCTTTCATAGCTCTTAATTTTATATCCATGCTTTGTTTTAACCCTGGCTCTGTTCAATGTAGCTGGAGCAACAAATCTTGGCAGCTGGTGGGTCCATTCCTGTGTTGGCATAAGGGCTACAGAGAGAACCTGAAGGTTGATATTGTTGCTGAGTTTTTCGGAACTTTTTGTAGTTGATGAATTGAGCTGCTTTGACTGCTTGGGGATGCTGTTACATGTAGGTCTTAGGATTGTATGTTTCAAGTTTGGAAGCTTTTTTCGTTTTTTGTTTTTTGTATTTTGGTTTGGTTTTTTGTTGGAATGTTTTAATCAAATGGATGAGAGCTTACTGTTGTAGTTAGCATGGTGTGGACCTTTGTGATGCATATTTCTGATGCTGCATATTTTTTACGACTTAATGTACATATTAATTTCTGTATAGGAGACATTGTTGACCATTTTGGGGATCATTAGGAGCGCATCTTGGTTATCACCATTTTAGGAGTTTCACAGAGGTTATCGTCTGGCTTGTTCTTTCATTTAATAACGAGTCCTAAACTTTGCTAATCATTATATTAGTGTTTATTGCACAGCTATATTAGTTAAAAGCCATTCCCATTAGCAAGGCCTGTTTTTGGAATCGTGCATTAAGACATTCGAGGGGATGGTAGATCTCCATTTTCTCTTTTAAATTGGAATGTTTTGGAATTATAGTTACACTTCAAAGTTTAAACAGTTTAGAACATTTTCAGAAATAAGGACTCTGTGCTTTTCCTTCCTTCATGTTTGAGGATCGACTCAATTGAGTGATCGTTGTGCTGTGGATGGAAGAGTTTTACCTTCTTACTCCACCTTTTCTAGTAATCTGCATTTGGCCTGAGGGATGATGGTTGATTCTTGCTTTCTTGCTGATTCTGTTTTCAATTGAAAGGGCAGTGATGCAGTAAGGCACTGAATGATCAATGCAGCTAAGGGACCAAAATTGCATTAGCAATATTTGTATGTGGATTGCATTGGATGAGCATGGTTATCAGTATTTGGAGGTATACTATGCCAGTAAATCTCTTTATTCACTGCCCTGCACTGATCATAAAAGCACTGTTGCAGAAACTGGAACTGATTGAGAAATGGCTTAGTTTGGCGCGGATCAAGGAAGATGAAACCATCTGGCGGCGCTCCAGAATCCCAAGATATCAGGTAATTTTTTGCTTTTGCTCTTAAAGAAAATGGTTCCTTCTTTAGTGAGAGTATTAGACAAATAATCGACTATAAGGAACCAACAACTTCTCAAGTTCACCTCTTTTCTTAGGATCGGGACTAATCCATTTCCTTAATGCTCCGTTTGGTACGATGGAAAAATAGAAAGATGAAAAGTTTGAAGGATGGAAAGTGGGAGGGATAGATAAAACATCATGTTTGGTAAGGAAGGAAAGTAGTAAGAATGAAAAAGTGGATGGATTAATTTTCCTTTCAACTCACTAAAATCAATCCCTTTAAAATCGGAAGGAAAGTGGATGGAAAATTAATTATTTTGTGTTGAGATGTATCTTATTTGTCTATATATCTTTTAATATATACATATATTATATATACATTAATTTTATATAAAAATATAATTATAAAATATGTATTTATATATATATATTTTTTTTAAATTTTAAAAAAAAAAATTTTAAAAATATAAAAAAATAAATAAAATAAAAATAAAAATAAACAGATCAACTCGCAACTCGACACGACACAATTAGTTAAATGAGTTGAATTAGGTTTAACTAATGTTCGACACAAACTCGTAATGACTCAACACAAATCTGACACGACACGACTCAATTAGCTAGCACAAAAAAAAAAAAAATTTTAGTTATTTTTATTTTCCATCCATCCAACCAAACACAAATAAAAGAAAATATATCATTTTTATTTTCCTTCCTTAAAAGATAGAAATTGTATCCCTCATACTTTTCATTTTTCCTACATAAGGTCCATAACTATGCCGCTTCATATGTGAAAAAGTTGGGGCTTACTTTACTGGAGTAATGAAAGCAGGGTAGCTGGATGAAAGAGACGACATGCCCAACCTGTATAAATAAATAAATAAAGGGAAAATTACACTTAGACCTCCTGAGGTTTGTCAATTAATTGTTTAGACTTGTTGACATTTAAAATATTACACATAGACTCCTGAGGTTTGTACGCGCGTAACACATACATCCCTGCCATTAATGTCTGTTAGTAAATTACATTCAGACCCCTAAAATTTAAAGCATGTAATATTTAGACCCCTCAAGTTTAAAATATTACACTTAGATAGAAAATACTCAAATTAAAGATAGAATATTAAAATATTTTAAATTTTTTAATCAAAATTCATGTTCTATTATGTCATTTATTGAAATAAAATCAAAAATAAAAATTCAATTTTTTTTTTAAAAAATCATAATTAATACTGTTAATGCTAAAATTTGGATGGCCACCATGTAAGTTTGTTAGACTTTGATCACTTGAAAAAGAAATCGGCGACCGGAGGGGAGTTTTTGGGGGTCAACTCTCTGATGTCTAAGTCAGTAAGTGACTCAAAGGTATAAACTATGTTTAGAAACTAGGAGTGACATTCCTGAAACATCTTAGACTAAATGAATTTTTCACCTTTGGTCAATTTTTTCATCATCAAGTACGAACATATGAAATAAGGCTAATCAACATATTTACATGTTCCATTACATCATCCATTAACATAAAATCCTAATTTTTTTAAGAAAAAATAATAATAATCAGTATAAATATATCAAAGAATTCAATTCAACACTCATTTGTATATAATTGTATTATCTATTGGAATAAAATTAAAAAACTAAATAAGGGGTCAAATTGTAATGAAGACAATATCTTTTATCTTTAATTGGAGTAATTTGATCGTTTAATAAATTTCGTTAGTTCCGTAACTAATAATGGGTCTAAATGTTAAATGTCTACAAACTTTAAGTAGTATGAGTGTAATTTACTAATAGATAAGCATTGACGATAAGTGTCAAAATGTTATGTGCGTACTAATTTAAGGGAATATGTGTGTAATACACACACTGACATACATTCTAAGCTAGGGTCTAAGTATTACGTGTGTACATATTTTAAGAAATCTGTATGTAATATTTCAAATATCTTGAGATTTACGTGAATGAAGGGAATAAGGGGTATAATTTTTTCATAAATAAAATATACACACCGACACACATTCTGGGTGCAGAAGGAAGGAAGAAAGCAAGCAATCCAAAATTTATGAACAAAAGAGTGGGTGTTTAGGCTGTTGGGGTTGGTGGAATAAGCACGCATCTCGATGTAATTGATGAGGGTAGAGCAGAGTAGGAGGGATAGAGAGTGTACCACTATGAATGACATACCCAAAAATTATTTTTCAATCCTATGTTTTTCTTTGAATTATTAATGAAAGATTGATTATGAAAATAATAAAACAATAATTTAAAAAGATTTTACGTGTATCATGTTCAAATTAGATAAAATCAATGGTACGATACCGAAATTTATCATTTTGTATCATCAGATTTTTGTAGGTGCTGCTGCCTTCCTGTCTGCTCGTGGTTATTACTATTACTTGCCTTCCATGGTTGTGAATTCAATGATAGTGGGTACAGGATAACGAGGATGAAAGCAACTTGTTTTTTTCATATATATATATATATATTTTTTTTTGCTTGTGATGAAAGCCACTTGCTGCTCCATGAATATCAACTCCAACCCCAAAGCTTTGCAAAATTCACATAATTGCATGGTTCAACATATTTTCAAAGGGGTACGTGTTAAATTTTATTCTTAAATCCTCGTGTTTAATCGGATTTGGATCAACCTCATTTGAAGAATTTAATTTATTCACCTGTTTATTACTCCAACTTGTTAAATTTAAGGGTAAATAGGAGTTTGCACTCCAAAAGATGAAAAAAAAATCAATTTGCACCTTCAAAGATCAATTGTTTCAAATTGCACCCTTAATTAAATTAATTAATAACAATGTGATCTCAACTATAACGTTTGTTGTGATTTTCATCAAATTGTCAACCACGTTAGATTTACGTTATGACTTTTATCAGATTATGTTGCTTCTCCTTTTTCACGTGCGTCTTATGTACTTATCAATCCAATAAAAATCGTCATGGACGTAATGTTTAGGATTGTGATTTTTGTCAAATTGACAGCCACGCAAAATGCACGTGATAATTTTTTATTAGATTGTAACCCTTCCCCTTTTCATGAAAATCGTAACGGACGTTATAATTGGGGTCACATTACTATCAATTAATTTAATTGAGGCTAAAATTTGAAACAATTAATCTTTAAGAGTACAAATTGAGAATCTTTAAAGGCACAAACTGCCATTTGCCCTAAATTTAAACTTAAACCTTTATCAGGTTTGTTTGCGATCCTTATTTTAAGTGGCCCTCCTAAGAGCTTAATGAAAACAGCCCAAATGTAAAGTGGGCCACCGGAGTGGCTGAACTTGGACTCAAGTCTTGGCTGTTAAAAGTCTGTTCAGTAAAGTATGAATGGTGGAAGCTGCAGAGACTGGAGAGAATCAAAGACAGTACACCCCACAAAAGGACAATACAACAAGAATGTTTATGTGATCGGACCACTGCCTATCAAAACCGCTTTTCTCTAATAATCACGACGGTTAGTTCCTATGTGCAATTCTTCGCCTCGTAGGCTACCCTTCAACATCAAAAGTAAAACAAGAAGAAAAGAATTTATAGAAACCTCTCTAACTTTAGAATGAATTTTAATTTATTATTAACTTTAGATTTTCTCTAATAATCCATATGTACAATTCCCAAACTAAGACGAGTGAAAAAAAAAAACAGAAATTTAGAGACGAGAATTATGGAATTTTTATTTGTTTCTTAACGAGAAATTGGATGGGAGAGATTTATTGTTACGGTTTATGTAATTAAAAAATTAAGTTGTAATAATTACGGATTGAGAAGACATCGTAAAAACCTAGGTCTCGTTTGGATGACAGTGATTTTAATCGGAAATGGATATCTTACTCATAGTAAAGTAATATTTGAGCTTTCATATATCGTAGTAATCTTTTATTTAATATTTGGCATTGTCAATAATATCTACTATAAGAATGTATATCTATTTTATTAATATTTTTAGTAATGAATTTTATTTTAGGAAAGGACAAGATTTTAGGAAGATAACTTGGCTTTAACAACAAATTATATTTTGGGAAGGACTTTGAATTTGATTTTTTTTTTTTCCTTTTTTAGAATACCCAATTAAGTTGGGTATGAAATTACTACCATTGATAATGGGTTTAAAATTCCAACTATCATTGGGAATTTAATTTCAATAGTAATCTTATTCCCGATATAAATTACCGACTTATTAACCACCTAAACATGATAATTCATGAAATTATGAATGAGATTACCATTCTCAACTAAGATTATGGTTATCTAAACGAAACCTATGGGTCTATTTGTAATGAGAAAATGGAGAATGTAAGAAAGAGAAAATTTTTAAATTTTTTATGTGTTTGATTAGCATTAAATGGAAAATGATGAAATTTTTTTTATTTACGTGTTTAGATTTTCTCACAACTAACCAATTTTTTATTCTTGCAAAAAATACAAGAAAAAGCAATAAAGTTGTGATCAATAACCTAACTTTCTATTTTATCTCTATTTTTCTTCAAACTATTTAATTAGTTATAAATTTTAAAAAAACTCAAAACGAATTTGGCTAACTATATAATATAGTCTAGAGAATTGAGTTCAAGTCAATCATTGTCCCATAACTAGGTTAGGAGCAAGTTTTTATAAAAAAATAATTTTTAATTATAATACATTTTTTTCTTCTTTAGACCGAGTTAACCTAGTTAAAGATAATTAGAAAAATTTTATAGTAACTTTTATTTCTTTCAAACAATTAAATGAAAATTTTTAAAATTTTTATTGGAAGTTTTTCATACTAACCAAATATATCTATATCTATACTACTAATAAAAATACATTACATAAAAAAAATTTAATTCACTATTTTACCCTCATAAGAAACTATAAAGGCTAACATGTCCTATATTAAAATGTGTAAATTATCATTATATCCCTCTATACTTAAATAATAAATTAACATATAGCGTATCATGTAAATCTCAATCTTTATAAAATTTTTAGATGATCATGTTACTTTTAACAGAATATATAAAAAATTTATTTTTTTTTTCTAAAACCCTAATATTAATACATATCAATAACTTCATTTATATAATATTATCTCTGGTGCCAAAAAATCAATATAGGTATTTTTTTCTCTTCATCCACAATACAAACAATTTAAGTATGATAAAAATAAGATAATATCTAATTTAGTTATATAATTAAATTTTGGGTTAATAACACTTTTAATCTCTAAAGTATGCATTTTTTGTCAGTTTAGTCCTCATTGTATCAACTTTATCAATTTGGTCTCTAAAGTGTTCAATCCGTATCACTTTGGTCCCTAATTAGACAATCCGCCAAGTTTTTTTTATGGAAGTAACTACGTGTCATTTTTTTAAACTGTATCATGTGTCCAACACGTGATCATTCCGTCAAAAAATTAACGGTCCATCTATGTAAGAACCAAATGACATGAATACTATAAGGACCGAATTGATAAATTTGATATAATGAGAGTTAAATTGACAAAAAATACATATTTTACAGATCAAAAGTGTTATTAACCCTTAGATTTTTATATATTTATCAAATAGTTTAACGAAAACCTTTACGTGTAACGCACGTGGTGCATTGCTAGTATATTAAAATACTAGTTATTGTTTGTGCCTGAAGGCAAAAAGTAATAAAAAATGATAAATAATAAACATATTTGTATTCATATCCAAAATCAAATCACAAACATAGATGAGAGATAAATGAATTTAAGCATCGGTTGTATTGGGGGTGAGAGGTGGTGGTGGTAGGAGACGGTGATGGTTGTGGTGGGTGGCAATGATGGTGGTGGCGGCGACGATGGTGGTGGTGGTGGCGACGATGGTGGGCGGCGGTGGCGGCGACGACAGCGACAATGGTGGTGGTGGTGGCGATGGCGATGGTGGTGGTGGTGGTGCGGTTTCAAACACTATTTTTTTTTTAAAGTACTTATGAAAAATAATTTCTAGAAGTACTTTTAAAAAATCACCCCAAACACACCCTTCTGGGTCTATTTTTTCTATTAAATTTAGGGTGTTAATATTAGCCATTAGATTAACTTTAAAGTAAAATTTAAAACGATCTGAACCGCGAAAAGCAAAAGTCATTTTGTTTATCTTTTAAAATTTGAATTGTAAGCTACTTTATTATATACTAGTTATTGTCTGTGCCTGAAGGCACAAAGTAATAAAAAATAGTAAACAATAAACATATTTGTATTCATATCTAAAATCAAATCACAAACATAGAGAAGAGATAAATGAATTTAACCATCGGTTATAGTGGGGGTGAGAGGTGGTGGTGGTAGGAGACGGTGATGGTTGTGGTGGGTGGCAATGACTGTGATGGCGGTAATGGTGGTGGTGGTGGCGGCGACGACGGCGACGACAGTGGTGGTGGTGACGGCGACGACAATGGTGGTGGTGGCGGTGGTAGAGGTAGTGGTGGTGGGGGTGGGGGTGGTGGTGGTAGAGGTAGTGGTGGAGCGGTTTCAAACACTATTTTTTTTTTAAGTATTTATGAGAAATAATTTCTAGAAGTACTTTTAAAAAGTCATTCCAAACACACCCTTAGGGCCCTATTTTTCCTATTAAATTTAAGGTGTTAATATTAACCGTTAGATTAATTTTAAAGTAAAATTTAAAGTGATCTCAACCGCGAATAGCAAAAGTCATTTTGTTTATCTTTTGAGATTTGAATTGTAAGCTATTTTATTATATACTAGTTATTGTTTGTGCCTGAAGGCACAGCGTAATAAAAAATGGTAAACAATAAACATATTTGTATTTATATCCAAAATCAAATCATAAACATAGAGGAAAAATAAATGAATTTAAGCATCGGTTGTAGTAGAGGTGAGAGGTGGTGGTGGTAGGAGACGGGAATGGTTGTGGTGGGTGGCAATGACCGTGGTGGTGGCGGCGGCGATGGCATCGATGGCGGCAACAGTGGCGACAATGGTGGTGGTGGCGACGACAGTGGCGGTGGCGGTGGTGATGGGGGTGGTGGTGGCTGCGATGACGATGGCGGTGGTGGTGGCGGCGACAGCGACGGCAGCAGTAATGGTGGCGGCGGCGACGGTGGTGGCGGCGGTGACAATGGTGGTGGTGGCAGCGGCGACGACAGTGGTGGTGGTGGCGGCGGAGGCGGAGGGGTTGGTGATGGCGGTGGTGGGGGCGGCGATGACGATGGCGGTGGTGGTGATGATGGCGACGGTGGCAGTGGTGGGGGTGGGGGCGGTGGTGGTGGTGGCAACTGCGTCAGTGGTGGTGGCGGTGGCGGGGGTGGCGGTGGCGGTGGCGGTGATGGTGGTGTTGGTGTTGGTGGCGGCGGTGGCGGGGACGGTGGTGGTGGTGGCGACGGCGGTGGCGGCGGTGGCGGTGGTGGTGGTAGAGCTAGTGGTGAGACGGTTTCAAACACTATTTTTTTTTTAAAGTATTTATGAAAAATAATTTGTAGAAGTACTTTTAAAAAATCACTCCAAACATACCCTTAGGGGCCTATATTTCCTATTAAATTTAGGGTGTTAATATTAGCCGTTAGATTAACTTTAAAGTAAAATTTAAAACGATCTGAACCGCGAAAAGCAAAAGTCATTTTGTTTATCTTTTGAAATTTGAATTGTAAGCTACTTTATTATATATATATATATATATTTTTTTTTTTTTTTTCTATCACTTTCACTTTTTTATCATCGTTTTCTTACAAACCAAACGGATATTTCAGGTGATATCTAGGATATTTATTTACTTTGATAAATATCATGAAAACACAAGGTTGAAAATACATATTTAATTTTAGTACATGGAGCGAGACCATGGGTTTCATGAGGTTGCCCTCTTATCAAGGCCAGCAAGCTAAAGGTCACATGGTCCTCCCAAATCTGCTGAGCTGTCACACGAACCTTACCTGTTTGGCCTTCCCGAACAAGTTCCCAGACTCCAAGCAAAACTAGTTAAATTCAGGGTTAATTACACTTTTTCCCTTTAAATTATTATTTGCATTTTATTTTTACCTCTTAAACTATTTAATTTATCATGTTTATCTATTAACTACTTAAATTTAATGTAGACTCCCCAAAATACAAACTATTGTCATTTTTTGGACTAAAAATGTCAACTTATAGAGATAAAGTTAAATAAGTTTCGTTAAATTTTTATGAACATTATTCATTGGGGCAATGTGACATTATTAATAGTTAATTCTAAGGGGTAATTCAAGTGGTTACAGAGACGAGTTGTAAATTTAAATGTCCTGACTTTGAATCTTAGTAACGTTTTTGGATCAGATCATGAGAGATTTGTCTCTCATGAATTTCCTAGTTTCGACGTGGATGATCTGTCTTTGACTAGATCGGAGATGTGATTAGTCGAGGTATGCATAAACTGACTCGAACATCCTTAACCATTGAACTAAAAAAAAATGTGACATTAATAGTCATGGTTGAAAGTGCAAATATGATAATTAAAGAGATAAAATAACACATAATTTGAGGGATCAAAATGTAATTAACCCCAACATTCACAGCAAGAAATCAAAAGAAAAGGCAATAGAAAAGACGATCAGGTGGCAGAGACAGTAGGAACCAGTGGCAGTAGTCATGGCACTCTTCTCTGAGAAGCCACCCACCCATTTACCCACCCACACACAAGTCAAGCGAAGTAGTATAGAAGAAGAAGAAGAAGAAGAATACAAGAAGTAGAAGGAGGTCAAAGGGTTTGGTTTTACTTTTCTCCCAAGCTACTACATCTACCATCTCTCTCCTGAAATCTTTCCAACTTTGATGCTGTCTCCATTAAAGCTTTCACGTCCCCATTTCCCACGAGAAATCTGTAGTTTCCCATTTTCCTCTCACGGAAAAGTATACCCCCAGAAAGCTCAATCTCTCCCCCCCTATAAAAACCCATTCTGCAATACTTCGCTGTTTGTGTTCCATGATCTCTTCTCTGCAATACTTCTCTGTTCCAATGCTGAGTTATAGCCAGAGAAAGATGAAGATATTACTCATATGTACGACTCATCTGTTTATATTTCTTCAGTTTACTGTCATAACGCATGCAATGTTGGACCCTATGGATTTCTTGGCTTTGCAATCCATTCGAAAAGCCTTCAATGACATGCCCGGTTCCAATTACTTCTCCTCTTGGGATTTCACTTCCGACCCTTGCAACTTCGCCGGCGTATATTGTGATGGTGACAAAGTGATCGCTTTGAATCTTGGTGATCCGAGGGCCGGTTCGCCTGGTCTTACGGGCCGGCTTGATCCTGCCATTGGAAAACTCTCCGGTCTTGCAGAGTTCACCGTCGTCCCCGGTCGGATCATGGGTTCACTACCTCACACTCTGTCTCAGTTGAAGAACCTCCGGTTCCTCGGCCTCAGCCGTAACTTCATCTCCGGCAACATCCCGGCGACTCTAGGTCAACTTCGTGGACTGCGAACTCTCGATCTCAGCTACAACCTGCTCACCGGAAGTATTCCTTGGTCTGTCGGAGCTCTACCGGCGTTGTCTAACGTCATTCTATGTCACAATCGTCTCTCCGGTTCGGTCCCTCCTTTTAAATCCCAAACCCTAACTCGGCTTGACCTCAAGCACAACGATCTCTCTGGTTCTCTCTCACCGACTTCACTTCCACCCTCTCTCCAATACCTCTCATTGTCCTGGAACCAATTAACCGGTCCAGTGGACCGGCTTTTATCCAAACTAAACCGGTTGAGCTATCTAGACCTGAGCATGAACCGGTTCACTGGGACCATTCCCGGCAACATATTTACATTCCCAATCACAAACCTTCAATTACAGAGAAACTCATTTTCCGGACCGGTTCAACCCGTTGATCGGGTCACAATCCCCACCGTTGATCTTAGTTATAACCGTTTATCAGGTGAAATATCTCCGATGTTCGCGACCGTACAGAATCTTTACTTAAACAATAACCGGTTCAGCGGTCAGGTTCCGGGTAGTTTAGTGGACCGTCTGTTAGCGGCGAGTATAGAGATATTGTATCTACAGCACAACTATTTGACTGGGATCGTGATCAATCCGACGGCTGAGATTCCACTGAGAAGTTCGTTGTGTTTGCAGTATAATTGTATGGTCCCACCAGTACAGGCCCCTTGTCCCTTGAAGGCTGGGAAGCAGAAGAGTAGGCCTAGTAAGCAGTGCGTTCAATGGAAGGGGTAAAATAGGGAATTCGAGTTTGCACCGAGGGCATAACGGGAAGAATAGATATGTTAGATTCCTTCATCATCATATATTTTGTGGAGAAATTAGATTGATTTATTAGCTTTATTAATATGTTGGCAATTAATAAAATTTATTTATATTTCTATGACTCAAACCCATGAAAATTAAATTATAATAGAACAAGGAAAAAGCAGAGGATCCGATTTATGAGTGAGTTATTTTGAAATGCTAGTTCAAGGCATTGTGCCTAAGTGAGTTATTTTGTAAAGGCACATGGCTGGGGATTGTAGGGTGGTTGATGGAGGTGAATTGAAATGAATGTGTAGTAGTTAGAGAGTAGCTGTCACGCTGGTTTGCCATGGCCTTTCATGTTTGGATGGTTTTGAAATGGGGGATTGGATTAATATTAATGAATTCTTTTAAATTTAAATTTTTTTTATTTAATTTTTTATTTGGCAAATAACATTGGCTCGATTAACACCCTTTAGTCATCTCCATTAGAGTGCCCTTTTTAACTTCCATGATACGCACTTGTATGAATAATGGGGCTTTTGAAAGCATTAAACTTAGTTTTCTCCTTTAACCGGAAGGTTGGCGGCTTTAATTGATTGATTGATTGATTGTTTGGACACCTAAAAGAATGGTAACAACCATAGAAAATTTATACTACTTTAGCTGAACAAACTCTGACTGAACATATATTATCTATACCGTATCTCCCTTATAGCTCAACTAGCATCACACACATCCATTGGGGTAAGTCGTAGCCTCCTTAATCTTGTATGAATATGCAAGAATGTTGGCGAAGAAGGAAATAAAGAGCAAGAACGAAACAAAATAAGAGGTTGTTAGCTCGAGTTTCCTATGAGCTTATCAATTATCCTAATAGAATAGGAATCCTAAGGGTAGTTCAAGTATCAATGGGTCTTTGGTCAAATGATATTCTTTATCTTATAAATGTTTTGTCTTCTTGAGATCCAGGGTTCAAGTTTTCCTCTCCTTTCTCTTTCCCTCTCCCAAAATATATATAATAATAAAATTAAAAAAAAAGAAGAAGAGTAATTCAAGTAGTAACAGGGATAAATTGTAAACTTTGACGTTTTCAGTTTAAAATTTGGCAACCCTTTGAAACCAAGTCACGAGAGATTTATCTCTTATAAATACCTTAGTAATGGTATGGATGGTCTATCTTTGACCGAACTGAGGAGAGGATTAGTCGAGGTGCACGTAAATTGATCCGGACACCCCTAACCGTTAAATCAAAAAAAAAAGATAATAGAATAGAGTCTTCCCTACACCTTTACCTTACTAAAGGAATTTTTTTTTTTTTTTTAATCAAGAAAAAGGGAAGAGGGGTGATCAGTATGTAGTAATCTCCTTAGGCATGACCATGAGGGTCCCCCACTGTGAAATGTTCGATTTGAGTCATAGCTACTAACCTGTAAGGGCAGTTCGTCACCACATCAACACCAAAGTCAAGCAGGAAATCGCATTACTCCCATGAATCGAATCCTATTTAATAACCATATGGGAGTTAAAGACAACCCTAAATTAGTTCGGCTTACCACTACCAACAAATTTCACCTATTTTGATTATTATTATGTATTGATTTTAAACTTGGTGCATGAAATTAATAGGGATTTTTGGAAGTCGGTACACCTAATTAGAGTTATTTGGCAAAAAGTACACATTAAAAAATGTATTGGAAAAAAGTACACTACATGGATACAAAGACCTAAATACCCCTTTTAGGGTCATTTAATTCAAAATCTCTTATCTTTAATACACCTTGATTCATGTGTATTTGTTAATACATATATATATGTGGGAGAACTTTAATATTCTATATTTGTATGTCCTCCCTTGATTTATGCAAATTTTTTTTGGAAAGTGATTTTGTTTTCAAATTATATTTAATGCACCTTGATTCATGCGTTTTTTTTTTTTTGAAAGTGGTTTTATTTTCAAATTAATTTAATACCCGAATAGTGTAACAATAAAAGTGTAACAGTGTAACAATAACAGTGTAACAAACCATTTACACAAGTTATTGTACTATTACATTTTGTCAAACATATATTTTCAAATAATTTCATTGAAAACAGTCCATCTCTGTTTTGAATTTGTTACCACATGCACAAAACTACTGAACATTATTTTTGTTACAGTGTATTGTTACACTATCTTTGTTACAGTGTATTTGTTATACTGTTTTTGTTACACTATTATGGAGTTCGAATATTACAAATTTTGAAATTCAAACAAGTGATATATTCTAAAATAAACGAAATATTAAAATTCTCCTATAAAACTAGTAGTAGTAAATATTTAATGCATAAATATAATTTGAAAATAAAACCACTTTCCAAAAAAAAATACGCAAGAATCAAGGTGAATTAAAAATAATTCAAAATTTAGATAATTCGAATTTATATATATATAAATACGCAAGAATCAAGGTGAATTAAAAATAATTCAAAATTTAGATAATTCGAATTTTTATATATATATATAATGCACCTTGATTCATGCGTATTTTTTAAAAGTTCTTCCATAAAACTAGGAGATGTTTAATGCACCACTTTCCAAATAAAATACACATGGATCAATGGAGGACAAAAGAGTCATAATAAAATCATCCAAATTCAAATTGTGCACTTAGTTACAAATAAGTATCAAAATTAAGGACTTAATAACCCTACATTTTTTTCTGTGTATTTTTTGCCAAATAAGTCTAATTTGGTGTACCTCCTTCCAATTTTCCCAAATTAATATGTGATCATTGTACTCGCAAAAAAGGCCCTGTTCAGGTCAGGATCCGGATAAAGACTACCAGTCCATTTTTATTTTGGTTCTCTCCAGGCCTTTTTCAGCCCAAATTCTATTCACTGTCCAAAATTACCTATCTGGGCCTATTCTTGGGCATACTGGCCCATGGACTACCCTAGATGGAAGTGAAGATGAAGCCCAAACCGGTGACGAATAGAGTTGCGACAATCCCGAACAGAATTCAAATTACGACAGTACGACTATAGCGATTAACACCGTGTCCAAACGGCCGCCCGGAAAAGCTCTCATCAATTCCACAGCAGCCAAGCTCAATGGCCTCTATAGTTCTCCATTTCTCTCTCCCTGTCTCTCTCTTCTAATACTCATCAACTTGATGCGATAAACCCTTACAATGTATGGAAAAGCACTTAGTAATTGACAACAATGATCAAGCGAGTGTGGAAGATTTCAGACGCAGCTCAAGCAGAGGTAATCCCTGCAAAACCCAAAACCCTAATTACCCCATTACTTACCAATCTGACAAGAGCCACAACCCAATCATTCGTAAGAGAACTTGTCACCGAAACACGCCCTTGCCAGTCGGCGTTCCCAAAAATCATCGAGTTGTTCGCGGATAAATTGAGCTATGTGGACACAAGGGCCACGGAAGATCTTAGAAATAAGGTGTCGGTATTGAGAGACGAAGTGTTGAGAAACTGTGAAGAAAGTCACAAGATTGAAAGAGTATTGGAAGAGAAAGGGGTTTCTTTATTCCGGAGTTATTCTGATGGATCTGCTTCGATTGAGCTCTTGAAGCAGTTGGATTCTTGGCCGCACTTAGCCCTTGAGGTTTTCTTCTTGACTCATATTTTTTCTGTTTCTTGCAAACGCACTCACACGAGCACACATACTGATGTGCAAATACTCTGTGTAGCATTGAATTTGAGTAGTCCTTGTTTTTTAGTAGAATTTTGAGATTTAATAAGTAAATCGGGAGTCACCCAAATTAAGTCGAGAAATTGTGAGTTCGACTTGTGCATGTGTTGAGGTTGATTTATGGTGCAAAGTTACTAAGTGTACCATAAAAATGTGTCATTTTTACTTAAGAGTTGTTTGATAAACAGGTACTTTGGGACTTTGATTGACGAATACAGATTTTAGGATAACAATGATATTTACATTATATGCTACTCGATTAGAGTACCCTAATGCTGGGAAAATACAGTGGACAGTGATCTTTTGATTCATAGTCATGATAAACTGATAGAGGAGAGGAATATTTGAAATACTGTATTTTGAAGTTTGTCATTTGCTTTGATTTCCCTCAGGTTTTCAATTGGAGAAGGAAGCAAGAAGACTATAACATTCCTATGACAACAGAGGAGTATGCCAAGGGAATAATGGTGGCTGGTAAACTGAAGAATGTTGATCTGGCGGTTGAGCTTTTCACAGAAGCTGCCAACAAGCGGCTTAAGACAACCTCCACTTATAATGCACTCATGGGTGCTTATATGTTTAACGGTTTTGCCTGGAAGTGTCAATCGTTGTTTCGAGACTTAAAGAGGGAAGTATGCTGTAGTCCTACAATTGTAACATATAATATTCTCATTTCTGTCTTTGGTCGCTTGATGCTGGTTGATCACATGGAGGCAACATTGTCAGAGGTAAAAGATTTGAATATCTTCCCTAATGTGAGTACATATAATAATTTAATTGCTGGATATGTTACGGCATGGATGTGGGATAATATGGAGAAGACTTATAGGATCATGAAGGCAGGTCCCGTGAAGCCTGATCTTACCACCCACTTGCTAATGCTACGAGGGTATGCACATTCCGGTAATTTGGAAAAGATGGAAGAGATTTATGAGCTGGTGAAAAATCACGTCGATTGTATGGAGATGCCATTGATCAGAGCTATGATATGCGCATACTGCCGGAGTTCTGACATGAATAGAGTTAAAAGGATAGAAGCATTACTGAGCCTCATTCCAAAAAATGAGTATAGGCCATGGTTGAATGTGCTATTGATTAGGGTTTATGCCCAAGAGGGTTTGATAGAGGGGATGGAAAATTTAATAAATGAGGCGTTTGATCATAACACCTCTGTCACATCAGTGGGTGTAATGCGTTCTATTATCACAAGTTATTTCCGAATTAATGCAGTGGACAGGCTTTCAGAATTTGTGAAGCGAGCAGAGTGTGCTGAATGGCGAATCTGCCGGTCCCTGTACCACTGTAAGATGGTCATGTATGGGTCACAAAATCGCCTTGCCGAAATGGAGAAGGTCCTTGAGGAGATGGAGAATTCTCATATACATCCCTCGAAAAAAACATTTGTGATATTATGTAAGGTGTATTTAGGGTGGGGTCATAGATATAAACTTGAACAGGTGTTAGGGTTGATGTGCAAACAAGGGTATGGAATTCTTCTAGATGGATTCCCTTCATAGTGAACCCTTGCATTGGACAGCATATGTGTGCTGAAAAAGTTGTGGGACTTGCTATGGATATGTTCTCTTAATGGTACATTGCACCCATCCATTCAACAGCATAATTGCCCTGAGAAGGCCAAAGGAGCATGCAGCTAATAACTGCCACTGGTTCACTACATCTATCAGACATCTTGTATGTTTTATCTAGTTCATTGGTAAACTAGCTGTCCTACTGTTTTTTGTTAATTGCCTCTTATTATTTACACCTTTTATCATCTCTTCGTTATTGAAAAATGAAAACCCCACTATAGGAAGTGCACATCTATAAGCCAATGATAAAGTTTACTCTTAGGATCATGCTTTGATACAGTTCTTTCAAGAAAGTAGTCTGGAATGTGGCACATTATTTATTCATTTTTATTCCTTTGGTGTTGTTTTGCTCATAAATATTTTTGTATTATTTCTTGCAATTGCAGAAGAGACATTTAGGAAGCACCCTACTTTCTCAATTCATCATGTGCATTTCATGAACAATAGGATACATTGATTGTTTAGACTGTAGTTATTTATCCTTATTTAACTTTGAGACAGTGACCTGTAAATGCCGTTTGGCCATTGTGGTAATATTTCCTATGATTTGCGGCAAGAAATGCTGCGTCATATTAAAACCTTCCAATATTATGTGCATTTTGTAATTGTCAAATTTGTTTTTCATGCAAGTAAAGTTTGCAAGTTTCTTGATTGCATATTTGGAACATTTGTTTCATGTAGAGAGGGGAAATTTAACTTTATAAGGCTTGCTTGTATAAGTTCTCGGAAGGGGAGCCCATATGCCATATGTTGACATGGGGAACCATGTCAGCAGAAGAAAAGATGGGTCCCACCGTTCCATAGACCCTATTGTGTACCAAAAATAGTTTGTATATAGGGATTTGACCCACTTGACTACAGCTGTTATCTACAAGATGAGAGTACTCAAATTTGATGGTTGACATTGTTTTAGGCAACTGAATTTGTTATACTGCTCTAGTAGGTGTTACTCGTTTATTGGAGATCTCTATCCATGTTGGCCCCTTCCAAATATGCATAGTAGGTTTCATTCTCTTAAAATGTACCATAGGGTACTTATGATATCCATGATGATAGAGGATACACATTCTCAGGTGTATTTCCATATTTAAAGATAGAAATTTCGAATATGTGATAGAAGCAATAAATGATTGTTGCAATACATATATATTAGGACAACTTTAATTTTGTTGTAAACACACAAGCCCATGCATTGTGTAATTGTTGTGTCATATGCTATGCTTTAAAGACTTTATTGTATCAGGTTGTGTGGGTATCTATCATCTGTGTCTTTATCTTTTTGTGCATGCTTAGTAGGGAGCATGGATTTAATAACGGTTATAATCTTGTCCTCTAACATATATATCATTCATTTGCAACCCTAGGTTCATCATTCTTGGTTGAAATCGTTTTCCTCTCTCTCTGTTTCTCTCTGTCTCGTGTGTGTGTGACTATTTCACTTGACACATCATTTGGTCAGTAAATTAAGTTAGTTTTTAAGGTCCCAATAGCATTACTCATATATGTATGTAGTTATATTTTTCAATAAATGATAATAATTTTGCATTCTAACTAATATAACCCTTTATTGGCAAATCTTGTGGTTTAAAATTTTGAGTCGCAGATTTTAATTACGAAGGAAATCCCAAGTTTTTAATTTTTTGTTTAACTCCTCCTTCTCATCTTCTTCTTCTTCTTCTCTCTCTCTCTCTCTCGCTTTGATTCTTAGTTTCTCATTGTGCTTGCCTATGTATCAAACTAGACCAAACAACATAGACAATCTTAATATACCTCAATCTTGACTTCAAAACCTTGCTACCACAAACCTTTTGAGAGCATGACGAAAACTCTAATTTCGAATGATAATGCTCACACATAAAGGCCGACTTGAAAAGTGAAAGATAATTAGAAGCAGGTGTGGATGCAATTAGGTAAAAAAATGACTAAAATTTGTTTGCTTTATTGAAAGATAGCTCAGGATATGGAAAGATGGTGTCAACTTTGTTTCTTTGTTAGATGAATTAAACTTTATGAGACCATTTTCGTAGATTGGGGAATCCAAGTTTTTCCGGATCATGTGTTAATTTAGTACGTACTATAGGTGAGGGTGTGCAGTATGATAGTTTGCTCGATATGCGACGTGATGGAGGTAGCCTTCGTAGGCTATTTTTGGTTCCAATTCATTTTTTGAACTCCTATTCAGCTTTTCTTCTATCATATGATCCTATATATCATCATACATACACATATAGTCAATTAATGTTTAATTCATATACACATTTAAAGGGTTTCAAAGGGAACTGTAAATCAAAAACAACATATGGGCTAATGTTTGTGAATTGTGAAAGTTCATGGTTTCATATTTTCGACAAATTCAAATCACAACAAATTAAAATATAAGTTTAAAGATTGCAAAAATAAAGAAATGAAGTACCGGTTATGTTGTAGTTGGAAATTTGGATTATAATTTGAGATTACT
The DNA here is from genome assembly GCA_951799425.1 of Ilex aquifolium. NCBI lineage: Eukaryota > Viridiplantae > Streptophyta > Magnoliopsida > Aquifoliales > Aquifoliaceae > Ilex > Ilex aquifolium. Next base: position 2,858,541 of record OX637409.1, on the reverse strand, counting down.
TGGATCATGAGTCAATTTGTGGTTGCCGTTACAATTCGTGACTGGGAATTTGTGCGATCTAGATCACTAATCCACTTGTGTGACATGGGATCGTGGGAATGAGGACTTGCAATACTGGTATCCTTGGGAAGAACTTTATCATACATTGGCTTTTATGTCTAGGATGTTTGAGTTCACTACTTTTCATGCTAAAATAGTTGTTTCCATTGCTAGCATGTACTGTATTTAGACAGTCAGATAAAGATATATGGAGATAGAGTGTCTGCATCTTAGTAAATTAGGAGTTGTGGAACATGCAGCTTATAAAGAAGTTATTTCTTTTAACACTAGACCTATGAATGCTTAGTGTCCTGAAAACTTTTTGTTTGTCAGGTGATATAAGCCCATCCGTTGGGATCCTGTGTAGGTATGGCATTTTCAAATGTTCTTGTTGTCCTTTATTGCAGTCCTGATAACCTGCCATCCCTCCCCTCTCCCCGTCTTCCCTGGGTGACAGTTTCTCGGTATTCCTTACAAAACCTCGGGAATTTATGTGAAGAGTTTTGTACTGGAATGTTTTGACAATGTTGAAGTATTTTGTGCCATGGTCTTTGACTGTAGTATAGATTTAGTTATAACTTCACTACGTTATTGTGGTTGTTGTGAACTTGTGATTGGCATGTATGATTGATTCTCAACTTTATTGTGATGCAGGAATGGTTTTAGATGTTGTGATGAACCACGTCTAACGATATATGCTGAATGCTGGTGGAAAAATAAAATTCACCAAGGCCATGAAGGTGTTGTGTTCTATCGGGGGCGGAATTCTTCACTGCCTGTGTGCTGACGAAAATGCTTGAATACAAAGATGTTAGTAGTAACTTGCTGTCTTTTGTATGGAAGATAATTTCTGAGACGACCAGATCGAGTTATGCCAATCCAATTCAAAACAAGAAGTATTATTGACGGGAAACTCGCATATTGCTTTGTAGATTCATTTTTCTAGAATTAAAGCCATTGATTCTCTCCCTTGAGCTGCTTAATAAATGATGCAAGTCATCAAGTGTATCTAGTGGGGTATTCTAGTAGGTCTGCATACCTCCTTGCTAGCAGGTCATGAAAGTGAATTATAGAAATTTTAATCTGTATACACGTTGGGACAAGACTTTGTTGAGTTGTAATGTCTATATGCACAATCAGGAGTAGATCTAGGGGGACCAGTTTTCTAAGTTACATAAGTTTGCTGTATTACTGTTGCATGCATGAATTTCATAATGATTCATGGTGGAAACTATCTGAGGAAGGCCCACATTTATTTCCCTCTTCATATAACTAAAGGACAAGGCAAGCTGCTATACATATCTGGCAAAGACAAAAACTGCTATGCATATCTTTCAAACTGCTATATAAAATCCTCTCCATTGTGACTGGTTTGGACAATTTGTACAGCAAGGAGAACCTCCAGCTATAGGAATTAGTCAAAAATGCTTGAGATGTGTCAATCCAGCAGGCATATTTAAATTCAGGAGTGTCAACTTTGACTTGTCGATAGGAACGGACACGACACGATTCTAAAATTAACACGATTATTAAATACACATAATAAATGGTTTATACTAATGTTTGACACGTAGGACACAATAAATAAATTTTTTTTCGTGGGTTTTGATTGAACACGACACAAATAACGAATACACGATACAAAAATATCAACACGCGAGTCATACGATAAGACACAAATTGACATCCCTAATTTAATGGCTTGAAAAAATTGTCCTGATTATCAGATAACATAAGACTTCTTCTAACTCATAATTGTTGACTGATTCATGATGGAATTTAGTGTCTTAATGGAAAATAAAATGTCTCTATATGCATTTGTATTTAGTTTGAGGGTGTGGCTTCATCCGTATCTTGCTTCTACGTTGTACCTAGCGTGGGATTATGTTGGTTTGTCTGCCTGACCCGCTACACCTTCGATTGAATCATAGCGCAGACTGCATCTATTGTTCCATACAAAGTCTGGTTTGGCAACAGCCCACATTTTTTTCAAATCCAATAATGGTTCAGGATTGCAGTATCTTAGCTATCTACTCGGAAGGGAATGAGACGCATTACTCATGACGTCGTAAAACAATATCAAGTAATACGACGAGAAATGATAATAAGAGCAATGCTATTGGGACATAATTTATGGACATAATTTGGGGACATAATTTATGGACATAATTTGGGGACATAATGAGTTGTCACCAATGATATGATAATGAATTCATTTAATACTACAATGGGACCCATCATTAAATACATTTCAGTATCATATCATTGGTGACAACTCATTATGTCCCCAAATTATGTTCTTCAATTATGTCTCAATAGCATTAGTGTGATAATAATGACTCGAACGACATGTCCAAAATGTCTCACGAGCCAATCACAAGTTGAATGTGACTTGTGGTTTATAAGATTCTTATATCGATTTCAGAATGAAAAGTGTCAGATATACTGGATGAGCTCAGATTCAACCAGGTCAAGCCCAATTGAGTAAGTAAGCTCAAATTAGCTACAAAGCAGGTCCAGCCCAACTCATGGGTTCGACTCAGTCCAAGATTCAAAGAGTTCAGAAGGATTAGCGCACGTGGAGAGCAATCGTCGGGATAGCCACTCTCCAAGATTGAGACTATCTCTAATTGTACCAATCCTAGTTGTAGTTATCCTCCATGAAAAACTAGTCACCTATTCTTTCACGCCACCGCCTCAATCAAGGCTATGAGCCTATAAATTGTAAGTCCTCTACACATGAGGGGGACACCTTTTACACATCTCTACATAGCTATCATACCTTTCACAGAGCTCTCTCTCTCTCACCTTACTTTATTAATAAAAATCTCTGGCTACCGTAGCTGCCTTCGAAGTGGTGTAGGTCGTCCTGACCGAACCACTATACATCTGTGTGTTGACCTAGTATTTGTCTTTTGCTATTAATTGCTTATTGATTGCTTCATTAATTACTATGCATAATACACCCGACTGTTGATTGTGCAAAAGCATGTTTTATGCATTATCAGTTTGACGCCGTCTGTGGGAAACGACTGAGTTTTCTACTACCTTGCTATTATCTTTCAAATCCATGGCAATCACAACCAGGTTGATGAATCAACAACCAGAGGACAACAACCCAACCCGCTAGGAAGAGGCTCCACCTCCGCCTGCACCAGCAGAACCGTCCACTGCGGCAATTCCCGTGGTCGAGCAACAACTTTTGGAGGCCATGCAGTTGTTGGTAAGCCAAAATCAGCAAATTATCCAGTTGATGCTCGCCTTGGAAGACGTCGCACCTCAGCCTGTGGGAATAGTACTCCCTCCAATTGGAGAGGTGTCACAGCCTCCCCATGATGGGCGCCAAGGCGCTCCCCACCGTGGCACCCAACACCAGGGCACCCCCATGCAACGCTAGGGCACCCCTCGCCAAGGAATTCCCCCGCTGTGTGCAGGCGCCTCACATGTTCCCCCTCCTCATGTACCTGCTCCACACGCAGCCGACCATCCTAGGCAGAAGGATGAAGGGGAGAACTAGTATGCGGATCATGAAAACAACTACAATGATCCAACAGAGGATGTCCCTAACCAATGGGACGAGAAGATCAAGCAGGTGCAAAACCAGCTTGGCGATGCGCCATCAAAGCACAGGCGCCAGAAACGATGGATTATTTGGTAAGGCGTACTGACACTCTGTTTGTTGCGGATATTGTCAATTATTCCCTACCCTCAAAATTCAAGGTGCCTGTATCGAGATCTTTGATGGCACCAAGGACCCCCTAGATCATTTCGACACATATAAATCTCTCATGCAACTCCACAACGTGACTGATGAGATTATGTGTAGAGTCTTCCCTACCAATTTGAAGGGATCTGCTCGACAATGGTTTGCGAAGCTCAAACCCTCTTCTATCCACTCATTCGCAGAGCTGAACAAATCTTTCGTCTCCCACTTCATTAGGGGACACCGACACTAGAAGCCGGTTACCCACCTACTCTCCATCAAGTAGGACTGGGATGAATGCCTTAAGAGCCATACGATAAGGTAACCATGACCGCCTTTATTGCAGATCTGCGCTCCTCTAGTTTTATGTTTTCTGTCCTGAAGAAGTCGCCTTCCAACATGCTCGAGCTGCTGTCAATGGCACAAAAGTACATGAATGCCGAGGACGTCACCAAAGCCCGACGAGGTGAGTCCTTCTGAGGAGGGAATAAAAGGAAGGACACCTGCGAGGACAAGCGCGAGGCAGAGAACAAGATAAAGAGGACAGAGAGAGTCTCTATCAAGGACCACCTCGGTCTCGTACCCCAGAGAGAACGACAGGCCTTTACGCTACTCAATGCCTTAGTGGAGCACATCCTGTTCCAGATACAGGACGACCCTACACTCTGCTGGCCAAGGAAGATGAAGTCTGCCCCAAACCTCAGGAATCCAAACAAATATTATCGCTTCCACCGCGACCATGGCCACGACACTGACTACTGCTTCGAGTTAAAGAGGCAGATCGAGGAGCTTATTCAGCGTGGTCAGTTACAACAATACATTGTTGGCCATAAACAGGCCCCACCCCCTGATAGGAATCAGAAGGACAAAGAGCTCCAGTAACCCCTCGGAGAAATCCAGACGATCTCCGGAAGGTTAGGAGGAGAATGTGACTCTAATTCCGCTAGGAAAGCCCACACTAGGAAAGCCAGACAGGTAGAGTCGAATGACTCTCACCCGACAAAGACATCCCAACATGGGGAATAAGAGATCATCACCTTCAAGGATAGGGATCTCGAGGGAATCCAGCTTCTCACGATGATCCCCTCGTCTTAACCATGATCGAAGCCAACTACCAGGTTAAGAGAATTCTGGTCGACAGCGGCAGCTCAACCGATATCCTGTTCGCACCAGCCTATGACAGTCTCCACCTCGGCAGAGAAAGATTGTAACTCGTTAGAACTCCCTTTGTTGGCTTCTCAGGGGAGAGGGTTTATCCCTTGGATTCCATCACCCTGACAGTCACAGCAGGGACAGGGCCAAGAAATTCCACCATCATGGTGAACTTCATTGTACTGGACTGTCCTTCTACCTACAATATTATTCTTGGACGCCCAGCACTCAGCACCTTAAGGGTAGTGCAGTCCACCTACCATCTGCTCCTCTGTTTCCTAACCATTAGTGGAATCGAGGAAGTCAAAGGAGACCAGGTCTCTGCCTAGGAATGCTATGTGGCCTCTATGAGGGCCAGAAGGCCACATGAAACTCTCCAAGTCGAAGTACTTGACCCAAGGGATGATAACACCTTGGAGAGAGAGGAACCAGCGGAAGAACTTTAGCCAGTAGAGCTGGATGAGAGCCTTCTAGAGAGGAGAGTCTATATAGGCTCCTCACTTTCCAAGGAACAAGCATCTCATCTGGTAGACTTCCTCAGACAAAACGTGGACGTCTTCGCCTAGTCCAACGAAGACCTGGAGGGCATCAACCTTGAAGTGGCCACCCATTGGCTTAACGTGGACCCCAGGTACAAACCGGTCTACCAAAAGTTGAGGAATATAAGCGCCGAGAGAGGCCAAGCCATGGAGAAAGAAGTGGAGAAGTTACTGGCAAACGGGTCAGTAAGGCAAGTAGCCTACCTGGATTGACTATCAAACGTGGTGATGGTTAGGAAGGCCAATAGGAAGTGGCGCCTTTGCGTGGACTTCACAGAGCTCAATAAAGCCTATCCCAAAGACAGTTATCCACTCCCACACATCGACCTCTTTATTGATGCCACTGTGGGACACGAGCTCCTAAGCTTTCTGGATGTTTACTCCGGGTACAATCAGATTAGCATGTTCCCTCCAGACTAAGAGAAAACCTCCTTCATCACTCCAAGGGTACCTACTACTACAGGGTGATGCCTTTCGGACTTAAGAACATCGGAGCCACATACCAACGCCTCGTCAACAAAATGTTCTTGGCTCAGATTGAGAAGACCATGGAAATCTAAGCGGACCACATGTTAGTGAAAAGCATGGCCGCGTCGGACCACGTGACACATATCCAAGAGACCTTCAGAATCCTGAGAACCTACAGGATGAAGCTAAACCTTGAAAAGTGCACCTTCGGCGTTAGTTCAGGGAAATTCTAAAGGCTTCATGGTCAACAAAAAGGGCATTGAGGCCAATCCAGACAAGATCAGAGCTATCTTGGAGATGAAGTCCCTAACCTCTATGAAGGAGATCCAACTCTTTAACAGGAGGATAGTAGCCCTCAACAGATTTGTCTCAAAGTCAGCAAACAAGTGTCTGACTTTCTTCAAAATCCTCCGCAAATCTTTCCAGTGGGGACTAGATGCAGAGGAAGCCTTCCAGAAGTTAAAAGCCTACCTCGTTACACCCCCTTGCTCTCCCATGTTATACCAGGAGATACCTTGTACCTCTACCTCTCCTCCTCGTCCTCTGTCGTGAGCTCTGTCCTTGTTAGGGAGGATGAAGACGTCCAAAAGCCTGTGTACTATGTAAGCAGGGCATACCGAGGAGCGGAGGTAAGATACTCAGAGCTTGAGAAGTTGGCTCTCACACTTGTTACCGCCCCCAGGTGCCTACACCACTACTTTCAGAGTCATACCATTGTGGTTATTACAGATCAACCACTCAAGAGAATTCTGGGAAAGCTTGACGTGTCCGGTCGACTACTCAAATGGGCCGTCGAGTTGAGTGAGTTTGATGTACAATACTAGCCAAGGGCAGTCATAAAAGCGCAAGCAGCTGCGAACTTCGTGGCCGAGTTTACACCACCACAGGAACCCTAGGAAAAAGTACCATGCGCCCTTGCCCTCACCTACTCAGAAAATAGCGCCTCCAGTCATCACGAGGCAAGCCCAATCATTATCCCCAGAAAATCTGCGTCCTGGAGACATCCCCTCAGGCCCCTGAAGACCAGACCTAGAGGCCATAAGACTCCACCTCCCTTGTACCTGTTTTTGCCAGAGCCCTCGCTACCCACACCTCAGTCTACTATACCATGCTGGAGACCGTATGTTGATAGGTCCTCCACTAGCGAGGGCGGTGGAGCACGACTGGTACTGATCAGCCCCCATGGCACCTCACTCAAGTATGTTGTCTCCCTCCACTTTACAACATCAAACAACCAAGCTAAATATAAGACCCTCATATCAGGCTTGAAGCTTGTAATGGAGATGGAAGCCTTCTGCCTAACAACTTACATCGACTTACAGCTGATAGTTAATAAGGTAAAGGGAGACTTTGAAATGAATGAGGAAAAAATGCAAGAGTACCTATCAGTAGTCCAAGCATTGTTAAAGAAATTCAATCACTTTCAAATCCACCATGTGCCCAAAGAGGAGAATGCCATGGCGAATGCCCTTGCCAAATTCGCATCTGCCAACATACTCATGAGTCCAACACTGACAGGCCACCAGTTTGAGCGAAGTAGGCTCAAGGCAGAGGAGGACGATGTTAATTGTGCAACCTTCGAAGCCAATTAGATGACACCTATCCAAGCCTACCTAGAGGAAGGCGTTTTCCTATACAACCCAGTGGAAGCCAAAAAGTTGAGAATGAGAGCGTCCAGGTATGTCATCTTACGCAACACCCTCTACAAGAAGAGTTATTCACTGTCACTACTCCGCTGCCTCACCCCCGAGGAAGCAGATTAAGCCATGAGGGATATCTATGAATGGATATGTGGAAACCAATCAGGAGGCTGTGCGTTAGCTCACAAGGCAGTAAGGCAAGACCATTACTGGTTTAGCATGATCAGAGATGCCTATGAATTCGTGAGGAAGTGTGACAAGTGTTAGCGTTTCGCAACTGTGCCCAGACAGCCATCAGAAGATCTCACCACCATCTAGAGCACGTGGCCCTTCTTTATGTGGGGGATCAACATCTTTGGTCCTCTACCCATGAGTCGGGGTCAATACAAATTTGTGATAGTAGCCATCGACTATTTCATTAAATGGGCAGAAGCTGAGGCTTTAGCAAGAATAATAAACCATAAGGTGAAAGACTTCATCGGGAAGAGCATAGTCTGCCGCTTCGGAATACCTTATGCAATTGTAAGCGATAACGCCAAACAGTTTGACAATAAACTCCTTAACAGCTTCTGCGCTGACCTACAGATCAAGCAGACCCACTCCAGCCTAGCCCATCCACATGCAAACAGATAGGTGGAGGTCATCGTGAGGGGAAGTTAGGCCCAAACTGGGAAGGACCCTACATAGTCACAGAAGTTGTAAGACTAAGCACCTACAGAATTCAGAACTCTGAAGGAAAAGTCCTAACCCATTCATGGAACACAGAACACTTGAAGAGATATTCCCAATAGCTGGAGGCAAGTCAGTGGGTGTACAAGTCAGTAGGCAACATTTAAACTTTCTTTTGTTGTTTTAGATAATTTTTGTTGTTATTTACGTCAAATTATGAAATAAAATTACGTAAGATTTTGTTTTTTTTTCAAAAAATTTGTTTCTCATTGCATAAAAGTTCATAAACTATTTACAAAAGATAGAACATGACCTAGCAACAAAAAGAGAAACACGTGGATAAAAGTACATTACTCCTGAAAATCACTCATTGCTCCCCAATCCACTCCCATCAAAGCTCTCCTCTTCATCATCAATCTCTGGTGCCTCATAAGGGACGAAGCCAAAAAAAGTCATAGGCAGGGAAAGTTGCTGAGACCTTCGCCTTAAGTTCCTCATAACCATCGATAAAGGCGCCTGTCATGGCCCTCTCAGCTGCATCCCTCTTCTTATCCATCTCAACGGAGTGAACCTCTACCATGTTAGCTCTCTCAAAAGCTGTTCAAAGGTCAGCTTATACCACAGCAGCCTTCTTCCGAGCTATCCGTAGCTCGGCCTCTACTCCAGCGGCCCTCCCACGGGACGCTCGTAGCTTTGTCTCTACTCTCATGCAGACAACCTCTCTGTCAGCCTCCAGTTGGGCGGCCCTCGCGCGAGACGCCAAAAGCTCAGTCTCAAGGGGCGCAACTTTCTCGTGTGCTAGCCTCAACTGCTCTTCGGTAGCCTCTCGCGCTTGTCTCTCGAGCCCCAACTACTCCTCAGCAGCCCTTCATGTAACACCTCGTATTAAAATTAAATAAGGACTAACACTATCTTAAGAGTTCTCCTAAGATAGATAAAGTGATCATAGAAACTTAGAATCATTGTTAGAATATTGATTTTTTGAAGTTGAGTTCCAAGCATATTGACTTTCGGGGTGAATTGAGATTTTGGAGATGTTAAAGTTTAAGAAGAGTGATTAGATAAGTTTCTAAATTTTTTTTAGGTCAAAATAAGGTTTCCATTGAGTCCGGAAGGTCGAAAAACCTTGGGAGATGTAATATGAGGTGTATTAGAAGTTAGGAAGTATTTTGGAGTTAAAACACATTTTTGAGAAAATTTGGGAATTTAGGATTTTGGACACTTCTTAGTACTTTGGCCATAACTTTTTATCCTTAAGTCCAATTGATCTGAAATTTTTACAGTAGATAGTAGACATCTAGGGCTACAAAAGTGTATCTCATGAAAATTCTCCAATTCGAGCTCTAAATAGGTGAAAAATGCTCTGGAAGTTGGGACAGAAAGCTGGGACCGAGAGTTGCCAGCGTCCGGACGCCCAAGGCACCGTCCGGACGGTACCATTTATATATACCCAGATCAGTTCGCGATTTTCCCCAATTCTTGCCTTCCAAATACACCAAACCGCCTCCTTCACCCATTTTCCCCATTTCTAACCCTAGAGAGCTTTGGGGGAGGAAGAAGGAAGGGGATTCTCACCTCAAAGTAGATCAAATCATCAAAGTCTTCACACCAAACTAAGGAAGAGGTAGGGGATTTCTTCCTAATCTCTTACATTGAGGCTAGGGTTTATGTATATATATATGTTTTATACTCTCATCCGTATATACATGATAATAAATACATGATTCTTGTTCCTCTTGAAATAAATGCCATGTTTTGAACATTGGGATGGTTGGGTAACTATTAAATTCTCTTTTTCATCTTCAAACCTTGGTTTTAAAGAGAAATTGGCATTTCCCTCTATTTTTCCATGGTATTGCTTTCAAAATTTGAGTGTTTGATATTGTACACCAAAATGTTACTTATGATGATCTCTTGGTCATTTTCTTCCATATTATTATGAAACATGATATGAGAAATTGTGGAATTTGGTACTTCCTTGAAATGTTGATGAATTGAGAATTTGGGGATTTTCTTGGAAATTGCTTGTAAGTTGGGAAATTGTGTAATCGTTGGTAATGTGAGATGTTTGTTGGGATGTTATCTCTTGCGTAGTTGTACGATACTAACATGGTTTACTATTGACCGGGTGTCATGTAGTGGGTAGACGGCTTTGTATGCCACGCGGGTATGAACTTTTCCTACCACATGGTGTGGGTAGACGTCTTCGTACGCCGTGTGGGTACGAACATTTCCTAGCACTAATGATAACGGATTAGTAACGTGGGTAGTGTCGGACATCTAGTATGGGTTATTGTTCATTCTACCAAATACGGTTTCTACAAGAATTTCGGGTAGTATGGGATGCCACGAGAACTTGTGGAAATGGTGTATGGTGGGATAGATTATGTTTTGGAAATTGAGTATAAATTGTATATTGGTTTCACTCACTCATGAATTATTCTTGATGCGTAAACTTGAGATCTGATAAATTGTCCCTGTTTTCCTTCAAAAGCTCTATATTATATTTGTGAAATAAGACCGACCTGTTTTATATGCTTTTCTAAACCTTGTTTGAGTTTGGGAAGATTTTGCTACAGAGCTTCGTGCTCATCCCCTACAATTAATATTTTTCAGATTATGCTATAGAGGAGGAGCTTGGCGCTAATGAGCCGGGCCTTAGGGAAGCCTCATTAGAGGGGTACCTGGATCCCGAGTAGGACAGTTAGAGATACCCTTTTATTTTTGTACTAGACTAGGAACCAATATGTACAAACATTGTAAGGTCTAGTTTCTTTTGAAATTCCGCTGCAATATATTCATGTAATTCTTTTGGGTTGTATTGACCTTAGTTTGGCTTATTCTTTTGGGATGATTGTTGTGGATAGTATATATGGAGAATGAAATATTTTGGATTTGATGGTTAGATAGACCCGGTGTGGTCAAAGTATTATAAATGTACAGGTTGTGATTTTTGGGTGGAGCTTCCTGTACAAAGGAGACTCTGCCCAAATTTTGTTAATATCAAGAATGTTTCTTATTTGATGGATATATATTTAGTTGCTCTCATGACATGAATGGTTTCATAGTGTAATGCCGTCCAGGGTGGTATTTGGGGCGTTACAAAGTTGGTATCAGAGCTTAGGAATTAGGTCTTACATGGGAGCTGTAGGTTGTGGACTATCACTGGAGTATTAGTTTAGGATGAAGAAATTTTAAGTTTTGATTGGATTGAAGTTAGATGTTTAGAAGATAAGTGTGAATTATTGTTTAGTTAGGTGAGGGATAAATTATTTGCTCGAATTCATGGATTATCCAGCTTTGAGGAGTTGACGAAAATTTTAGGATGGATATTTTAGTTTCATATCATGTCGTTTTGGACTATGCGAGGAGACAGATGGTAATTTGGCTTTTGGTTGTAAATCATGCTAGGCATGGATCTTTATGCAAGTCATATTATCTATATTGGAGATAGGTATGAGATAGGATTTGTGACAAAAGACACCCAAACTCGAGTTAGACAAGTATAGAAGAACCAAGCAGTCCGGCAGACTACCTTTCACTAATTCGATCATAACTCTTCATTGGAAAGTCCAAATGGTGCACCGTTATTTTTGTTAGAACCCTAACTCGTATGTCTTTCCAACCATGTAGGTCACGCATGCTCAAAATACTCGAGTCAAATCAGTTTATTCTTCGAAGTTGGTCAAAAATCTGCACTGTGGTGTTCTTTGGACAGTAAAGTGTTGTACTTTCTTCTTAGATTATGAAGGACCTATCCTTAAGTGAATTTCCACATTATTTAGGCTTTGATTGAGAGACACCCCCATATTGATTGAAGTGCTTTTGATGGATAGCAATATAAAAGATGATTATGATTTGAGGCTAGTCAACTTTAAGTATTCTCTTCCACTAATAGTATTGCTCATATTTTAGAAGTCCAGGGATATGATAACCCAATTGGGATGTGTGGAGATAAGATTAACTTAGAGGTTCTCTAAGATGAATTAAGTTCCTAATGATAAGGGTATGGAAGGTTACGTGTGTTACTTAAAAGGCATAGAAATTAAGGAATGAATGTAGTTTTGGTTCTATAATAGAAACCCTGGGAGGGTAATGGTGCGTGCGATGTATGAGGTTGAATAATTCTTAAAGATGACCAATTGATGGAATATGGAAAAGTTACCTCGAAGGAGAGCCTATTTTGGATTAACGATAGAAATGGTGATTATGGTTCTTAAATGGATCGGAGTGTGTTTTCATAACCGCAAACTTGAGATTACCCATGTTGTTTTGAAATATTATAGAGAGTTGATTAAATTTACTTGGAAGTATAAATGATTTAGAAGAGTCATACCTAAGATGCTTATGGAGGATGTTATACTTCGGTAATCTTAATTTGTTGTGGGCTTAGTTGACCACATTTAGAGTATCTAAGGCATTAACCATCAAGAACCTTTCAGTTAAGTGTGGAATCAATAGTTGACTTGTATTCACAAACTTGATTGGAAATCTATTAAGCTTGACAAAGTTGAAGTAGTTACTTTTGACCCTAGATATCTTAGGATTAAAGATAATAGAGGCTTAAAAGCTCGAGGTCAAATATAGAAAATAATTGTTGAAAAGAGAATGATACCCCAAATTTGAGGTGAACTTCTATTGTTCTAGGAAACCTTTTAATGTCATTGGATTTGTGTTGGGGGAATATGACGTTCTTCTTGTTGTCTCTTGTAGTACCTTGTTAAGATCGGAATGATTAGTTATATTTGAGGAATGTTAGTATGAGTATAGAAGATTCGAACTTATGGTTGATGGTGATAATGGTAAAGAAGTAAATTGAAGAATTAAGGATGATACCTATGAAGATTGCTTTGACATGGGATGAATCATCGAGAGTCTTATGTTATTTTAGACTATTTTAGTTTTGGGATCCTTGACAGTCTATCCTCACATTTTGATATGTTGCAAGAGGTATATTGTAATGAATAGTATCAAAAGGGTTAGAAGGTATAGATATCATTAAAAGAGTTGTGATATGAATGAAAGCCACTAAGAATTGATTAGATGGTTATTAGTTCTAGCTCAAGATTGTAGATCGAGAGCAAATATCTTGGAGATATACTTTGATCTTTAGCTTAAGTATTATAGCTAGTTAATTACCCAGAATTCCCTTTGAAGGGATTTGATGGATCGTTAGTGTACACATTTTGGAAGCTATAATGGGAAAACAAATGCGGTTAGGTTTTACTTATACACTTTGGTAGAATCTAAGATTACTCTCTCAGAACTTTCAAATCTATACAAAGTTCTTATCTTGTAGCGTAGTTAAACTTGTGAATCGGTGGATTATAATTTCTATCAGAGTGCGCAGCGAACTATTTGAGTAATGACTACACTAGTGAAGATAAGGAGTTTCATGAATTACAAATGGATGTGCAACCTAAGAGTGGATCCTAGAATATTGACTTGTGTGGGAGTGTGTAGTTGTGAATTGAAATTATTGGAGATTTCAAAGATTATGAATTCCATTGGCTAGTGAGAGACAAAGACCTTAAGAATGTTGTAACTATTTATAGGAAAGATGAATAACCCTATTTGCGGAATTACATTTGGGTGATTTTGGTATGCTTATGAACAAGCTACATGTAGGAAACAAATATGAAGTTTTATTGAAATGATTGGTGAAATCCAAAAGAGAAGTGATATTTGATGAGTAGACAATTAAGTACTATGATCTAGTAGTTATGCATGATAAGTAAGTAGTTGGAACAATCGTATACAATTATTGAGAGTGGAGGTGATAAATGAATTCTAGTGAAGGAATGTAATCTTGAGGACTTTAAGTAACTTAAATGATGTTATAAGTAGAAAATATGGATTTAAAATTAGGATATGATGATGTTCTATTTTAATATTGGCTTTGATGTTTAAAGGATGGATAAAAGTGGAGATACCATGGCCCAACGAGAATTAGAGAGACTAACTCGACGATTAAGTTTCGAGGACGAAACTTTCTTTAAGGGGGGTGGATTGTAACACCTCGTATTAAAATTAAATAAGGACTAACACTATCTTAAGAGTTCTCCTAAGATAGATAAAGTGATCATAGAAACTTAGAATCATTGTTAGAATATTGATTTTTTGAAGTTGAGTTCCAAGCATATTGACTTTCGGGGTGAATTGAGATTTTGGAGATGTTAAAGTTTAAGAAGAGTGATTAGATAAGTTTCTAAATTTTTTTTAGGTCAAAATAAGGTTTCCATTGAGTCCGGAAGGTCGAAAAACCTTGGGAGATGTAATATGAGGTGTATTAGAAGTTAGGAAGTATTTTGGAGTTAAAACACATTTTTGAGAAAATTTGGGAATTTAGGATTTTGGACACTTCTTAGTACTTTGGCCATAACTTTTTATCCTTAAGTCCAATTGATCTGAAATTTTTACAGTAGATAGTAGACATCTAGGGCTACAAAAGTGTATCTCATGAAAATTCTCCAATTCGAGCTCTAAATAGGTGAAAAATGCTCTGGAAGTTGGGACAGAAAGCTGGGACCGAGAGTTGCCAGCGTCCGGACGCCCAAGGCACCGTCCGGACGGTACCATTTATATATACCCAGATCAGTTCGCGATTTTCCCCAATTCTTGCCTTCCAAATACACCAAACCGCCTCCTTCACCCATTTTCCCCATTTCTAACCCTAGAGAGCTTTGGGGGAGGAAGAAGGAAGGGGATTCTCACCTCAAAGTAGATCAAATCATCAAAGTCTTCACACCAAACTAAGGAAGAGGTAGGGGATTTCTTCCTAATCTCTTACATTGAGGCTAGGGTTTATGTATATATATATGTTTTATACTCTCATCCGTATATACATGATAATAAATACATGATTCTTGTTCCTCTTGAAATAAATGCCATGTTTTGAACATTGGGATGGTTGGGTAACTATTAAATTCTCTTTTTCATCTTCAAACCTTGGTTTTAAAGAGAAATTGGCATTTCCCTCTATTTTTCCATGGTATTGCTTTCAAAATTTGAGTGTTTGATATTGTACACCAAAATGTTACTTATGATGATCTCTTGCTCATTTTCTTCCATATTATTATGAAACATGATATGAGAAATTGTGGAATTTGGTACTTCCTTGAAATGTTGATGAATTGAGAATTTGGGGATTTTCTTGGAAATTGCTTGTAAGTTGGGAAATTGTGTAATCGTTGGTAATGTGAGATGTTTGTTGGGATGTTATCTCTTGCGTAGTTGTACGATACTAACATGGTTTACTATTGACCGGGTGTCATGTAGTGGGTAGACGGCTTTGTATGCCACGCGGGTATGAACTTTTCCTACCACATGGTGTGGGTAGACGTCTTCGTACGCCGTGTGGGTACGAACATTTCCTAGCACTAATGATAACGGATTAGTAACGTGGGTAGTGTCGGACATCTAGTATGGGTTATTGTTCATTCTACCAAATACGGTTTCTACAAGAATTTCGGGTAGTATGGGATGCCACGAGAACTTGTGGAAATGGTGTATGGTGGGATAGATTATGTTTTGGAAATTGAGTATAAATTGTATATTGGTTTCACTCACTCATGAATTATTCTTGATGCGTAAACTTGAGATCTGATAAATTGTCCCTGTTTTCCTTCAAAAGCTCTATATTATATTTGTGAAATAAGACCGACCTGTTTTATATGCTTTTCTAAACCTTGTTTGAGTTTGGGAAGATTTTGCTACAGAGCTTCGTGCTCATCCCCTACAATTAATATTTTTCAGATTATGCTATAGAGGAGGAGCTTGGCGCTAATGAGCCGGGCCTTAGGGAAGCCTCATTAGAGGGGTACCTGGATCCCGAGTAGGACAGTTAGAGATACCCTTTTATTTTTGTACTAGACTAGGAACCAATATGTACAAACATTGTAAGGTCTAGTTTCTTTTGAAATTCCGCTGCAATATATTCATGTAATTCTTTTGGGTTGTATTGACCTTAGTTTGGCTTATTCTTTTGGGATGATTGTTGTGGATAGTATATATGGAGAATGAAATATTTTGGATTTGATGGTTAGATAGACCCGGTGTGGTCAAAGTATTATAAATGTACAGGTTGTGATTTTTGGGTGGAGCTTCCTGTACAAAGGAGACTCTGCCCAAATTTTGTTAATATCAAGAATGTTTCTTATTTGATGGATATATATTTAGTTGCTCTCATGACATGAATGGTTTCATAGTGTAATGCCGTCCAGGGTGGTATTTGGGGCGTTACACTTCATGTCTGCCTCTCCACTGTCTGACCACTGAGTGCCTCTCTAAGATTCATCATGCTTGAAAACAAGCAGGGAAAAGCGGCAGCTACCTACGTGCATTCAAAAGTCAGAGCATGAAAGAAAGAAGTCAGGTACAAAATCAAAGCTAAATAAAAAGAATACCATAGAAAAACCCTTCATGGCAATGTCAATGATGCCCTCTGACCTCGAGAGCCAACCTCTTGGATCTCCGCAGCGGTTACAAACCCCCAAAGTCGCTCCTTGGCCAGATTCACGTCCTGCAGGATGGATATCAAACCACTGCTAAAAGCAGGGCAGCTATGTGGAGCTCTGGTCCTCGTAGGAGACCGCACTGGAGCCTCAATCCCTACAGCCGTACTAGGGCTATCTATGGAATGTGATGGAGTCGTAGCCGAGGAAGGAGTGGGCGCATCACCGGGTCCCACCTTCGGGGACTAACCTGACCAACAGACCTCGGCTGGGAAGCACTAGGGGCCTGAGACTTTTTCCTCTTAGAGGAAGACGCCACCCTGAAAGCATAAAGAGCCTCCACAATCACTCTATCAATAGAGGGACCTGCGGAGTTGGTGTGAGACGAAAAGCTTACAAAGTCATAACCATTAGAAGTCTTTTGAAAGGATCAGATACCTTTCCTCTTCTGCCTAGGAGGATCCGATGTGGACATAATCTCTGAAAACTCCCTGAAAGGATGGTCCCGCACTACCTGGAGTCTACTCTCCTGCTCCACATATAATGTGGGTGGAGCTGCAAAAGAACCAATCACACAGTAAGAATAGATATGTAATGACTAGACGTAAAAGCAAAGGTGAAATTCTTACCTAGTTTGGTCTTCGAAACAGTGTCCCACCTTGAAGACACTAAGTCACGGTCTCCCTCAATGGTCCACTCGCCTCCGATGAAGAAGAATATAGACTTCCAGCTGTGGCAATTCGAGGGTAGTCCATAAGCTTGCCCGACCTCGGGGCAAAACGATACCACCCTTAATGAGGATAAGGGTTCTCCAAAAGCACGTCTGAAGTCAAAAACTCCTCGAAAGGGGGAGGAACATCAGCACCATGAACTAGTCGCTATAATGAGAAGAATGCCAGGATCACCCTCCACTCGTTGGGAGTCAACCTCCCTGGAGCTAGTGATAAGTGTCCCAAAATCCAACAGATAGGTCCGGGTATTGGGAATCTCAAACCCGCCACTAGGACGTCCTCATAAAGAATTATCTCTCCCAAGGAGTCGTAGCACGCTGGCTCATCCCCCTAGGCCCGGTGACACATAACGGCAGAAGAGACATGGAACGAAGATACAATATGGGCGATATCGTCATCACAGTCTATGGAACTAAAGATCGAAATTACCGTTGAACCATCACAGTCAACAACTCTCCTGTTTCCTTGGGAGCCCTGTGAGTCATTCCTCGTCATATCTTTGTCAAGGGTGGCGCCTCCCAAGATAAGAACCAATGTTAGAAGCAAAATTAACAAAGTAAACATATCAGAGCACAGGACGTCGCTTTTACTACCTGGCCCCCAGACCGCGTTGCTAATCTCCAAAGCATTTGATACACAGTCTGCATCCTCCCTTTCCTCGTTGGAAGGCCCATATCGTCATGCCTTTATCAGAGTGGGCACCTATCGAAACAAAGACCAATGTAAAGACGAAAAGGGGAAAATAGGACAACGGGAATACTAAGGGACATCATCACCTCCCAGCTTCCCAGTATCTCCGTCGGCGCCACCCAACGCGTTCGTGCCTTTCACAGTGTCGCCCAGTTCTCCGACAGCGTTGCCCAACACGCCTGAACAGCCATTGACGTTGACCTCCACCATGCCGCTGGCATCAACCGTGTTCGCGTATCCCACGACATCGCTCTACGCGCTTGAGCAACCACAGACGCCGCCCTCAACTTCCTGGTCATGGGCGCCGTCTACCGCATTTGTGTATTTCATTCGGCGCCGCCTACTATTGCCTTCGACATTGTCTGGGATTTCGATGTTGCCTTGGGCCGCGTCATCATGGGTTTCGACGTCGTCTACAAGATGACCATCCTCGCCAATATCGCCCGACCAACGAAGGGTGCCATCGCTTCTGGAGTCAGTGCCGCCAGATCCAGTTATCTCGGAGTCACTGTGGTCCCAGCAGGCTTCGACATCGTCTGAACTGGCATTGCCCTCGTAACCCTTAATGGTGTTGCCTTTTGGAGTACAGTTGTCGCCGCTCGCTGGCATGCGATTGGCGTCGCATCTGCGAGGGGCGTCGCCCTTCTTTCTTTACCCGCTGAATTTGGGTATGGCACCTCCTCTAGGGTTGCATTTGCAGAGCTGGCCCTTGCCTTCAATGAAGTAGGTTGCCATGAGTGGGGATGAATCTCCGCCAATCCTCGCCGAAATGTCCCTAGAACTTGGTTTCGTTGTGACCCACTTCCCCTTATCTCCATCTCCGTCTCCTTTGGGAATCTCTTTGTGATTTAAAGGGTAAAAAGGAATGTGTAGTCTAACCTAAAATACAAGGAAAAAACCAAGGAGAGTGATTCCAGGCTCTTCCTATGTGAACCTTTTAAGCTCTGTAAAATGCCCATAATGGACAAAAGGGGGGTTTTAAAAGAGGGAGTCTCTTTGACCTGGAAACAACACAGTGAGTGCCCGACAATGAAACGAGGGAAACGAAGAAGCTACCGTGGGGAGCAAGAAACCTTTAGCTATTCAGAGGCTCACTCATGCCCCCAATCTCTTTTTTGCAATCAGGGCTTGAGGTATGGAGGGCAAATGATGAGTCCAGATTCAACCGGGTCAGGCCCAATTGAGCAAGTAAGCCCAAATTAGCTACAAAGCAGGTTTAGCCCAGCTCATGAATTCGACCAAATCCAAGATTCAAAGAGTCTATAAGGATTAGCGCACATGGAGAGCAATCGTCGGGATAACCACTTTCTAAGATCGAGACTATCTCTAATTGTACCCATCCTAGTTGTAGTTATCCTCCCCGAAAAGCTAGTCACATATCCCTTAATGCTACCGCCTCAACCCAGGCTATGAGCCTATAAATTGTAAGCCCTCTACACATGAGGGCAACACCTTTTACACATCTCTACATAACTATCATACCTTTCCCAGAGCTCTCTCTCTCACCTTACTTTATTAATAAAGATCTTCAGCCATCGTAGCCGCCTTCAAAATGGAGTAGGTCGCCATGACCGAACCACTAAACATTTGTGTGTTGACTCAGTATTTGTCTTTTGCTATTAATTGCTTATTGATTGCTTCATTAATTACTCTGCATAATACACCCGACTGTTGATTGTGCATAAGCCTATTTTGTGCATCATCAATAGTATCCACCGATTTTTTGAATCATGAGAATTAAATCTATATCTATATTACTTATAAATGTCAGTATGTGTGAAAAACTTTTGATTTCCTATTTTATCCCTAATTATTATACTAAAGTCAATTATACCCACTTATATACTTTCATCTAATTTTTATTTTTTACTCCTATTTGACTTTTAACTTATTTTGAACTCTTTTATAAAGACTTCTAAATTCTTTTGAACTCATTTATTAGTAGTACAATTACATAAAATTTTCCATATTTACATAAAGAAGTAAAGTCTTATATATGTTAAATTATTATACACGTGTAATTATCAATTTGAATTATACGGTTAAATATATATTATATTTTATTTTTTAGTATGAAATAATATAATAATATTATAGGTGATCTAATCAATCTATTTAACTAAAGAAAAATTAATAATTTTATAATATAATTAGATAAACAAATGACTAAATGGATTAAAGAGATATCTAAATAAATGACAGATTAGTTATTCAAAGACTTATATAATAAATGAATAATTAAATTTAGTAATAATTAAAATATGAATTAATTATTAGGCACTTAATTTATTCTTTAATTTAATTACTCATATAATTCAAGTTTTCTATAAAAAATATTATTTAAATTTGTTTATGTGCAACACACGTCGTGCTTTGTTAGTTATCTTATATGTTGGAATTCATCATTATGAGTTGTTTTGAATATCAGAAAATAATTGCAAATCTCAGATACCCACAATTATTTGCAAACAACGATAAAAAATATGACTGTAACCAATAATCCCCACATCAAATTTATGTCACAAATGCAACAAGAAGTGAGACAAAGTTAGCTTCATTTCTTAGCTGTTCATAACCCATATTAATTTGGATTTTATGCCATCACACCATATGAAAATGGTTGCAAAGCTCTGTTGAATCATCCATCAACTTCACCATGAGAAATTAAGAGACATTCCATTAGAAGAACTCTAAGTGTGAAGAGGCAAGCTGCTGCCGACAATCGTCTTCCTCGTTGTCTTCTTCGGTAGATTCTCCCTTATCACCACAAATCCGATAGGGCTAATAGAGACACGTTTTCTTGGTACATTGGATTTCACTACCAACCTATTGTCTTAAAGCAGGAAGTTACCTAAATGTTGGGTACTATTGAAAAAGGTGTAGACATGTTAACCTTTTATTATTAGTAAGTACGTCCCTAGTTTTGACCAAATGAACCTTTGATGACAGTGATTTCTCCTTCTCACACTACACACAACCAAACACTGAACCAGCCAATGTAAAAGAGACAATTGAAGAACTAAAAAGAGGTGGTTCAAGTGATAATAAAAATGAACTGTAAATTTAGATATTCTAAATTCAAATTTTGGTAATTCTTTGGGGTCAGGTCATGATAAATACTCTAGTCATGTCATAGATGGGCTGCTTTTAACTATATCAAGGAGAAAGTTAATCGAGATGTACATAAATTAATCCGGACACTCTTAACTATTGAAAAAAAAAAAGAGAGAGAGAACGGAAGATAAAACAGAGAAAAGCCAGAACAAAGAAAGTAGGAAGCAAAATTAAACAACCCAACAAACCCAGTAGCCAATTGATTACATTACTGATTATACAGATGCAAAAGTAAGCATATTTCCTAAGCAAGACCCAGAAAGTCAATTTAAACAAGGGTTGGAGTCCTTTTCCAAGCTTAGCTGTTTTCACCATTTGTGGTGGCCATTAAACACTTCAAAAGCAATCCCAACAGCTCAAAAATAAAAGGGTGTGTGTGTGTGTGTGAGAGAGAGAGAGAGAGAGATTTGTCAAAGTGGTCCCCTAGAGTACATCCAAAAGTAGCAACCATTAGTTGGAAGGGTTTCCCCTCATGAAAACAAAGCCAATTCCTTTCATTGGCTACTATCCCAAACTCCAAACAACCCACCTAGAACAAGCAGTCAAGTGCTGACGAGGATTAATCAAATCAACGTCCAAGGATAGCGAGATACATGATTCTGACTTTTGTCCAATCA
Organism: Ilex aquifolium; assembly: GCA_951799425.1. NCBI lineage: Eukaryota > Viridiplantae > Streptophyta > Magnoliopsida > Aquifoliales > Aquifoliaceae > Ilex > Ilex aquifolium. Next base: position 2,836,726 of record OX637409.1, on the reverse strand, counting down.
TTCTTATGCCAAACTCTTATGATCCTTTAGGTGGATGGGGGTTTGTTTGGCTTTGGTTTCGGCCATGACAAACGGGATTCAATGGTCCACCACCAAGCCATTCTTTTTTCCTCTCTTTTCAAATGTTTAAAATGAGAACAACACATCCGGCCTTTGGTTCAATGGTATTCTTTACCTTGTGAAAATTTTGTCTTTTTAGAATCAAGAGTTCAACACAGTAAAAGTAATTCCAAAAACATCAATAACCTTATGGGACCACTTTTATGTAGTGAATTTGGAGTTTAATGGGATTCATTCGAAAACACTATTATGGTAGACTGATTTTAAAGTCGAACTTGATAATGGGTGACAGTTTTTCTTCTTTTTTTTTTCTTTATCAGAGGGTGAGCCTTGGCGCAATTGTAAGGTTGTCACCGAGACCTAGTAAAACAATTATCTGTTTACAGGATAAGGCCGTATATATCTAACCCTCTAGACCTTGTAATGGCGTGAGCCTTGTGCTCTGAATACACCCCTTTTAAAGATGGGTGATGGTTGAAACATTATAGATGTGGAAGATCTGTTGAATCAAGTTTGATTTCCTTTGGTGAAAATTTATGCAGAGAATCAATTTGTTTGGCATGGGGTGAGGAAGAAAAGGGGAACTATACCATCAACAGTAATTACAAAATGATCTAAAAGCCACAGCACCATAACTAGGAATTAAGATGATCTATATAAGGAAGAGTCGATTCCATATATTTATAAACAACCAAAACCTTTATTTGTAGAGTACAAGTATGACATAAAATGTTCCCAATAGCATGAATATTTCTGATCCAACGTTTCGAAATTAGCTTTCTTGATGGTTGCAATACACCAGAACCAAGTGATACAGTTATCCTTACCCATAGTGCTATGACCCCCCCTCTTTTGTGGCCGGAGTTTTGACCCGCGTAAGCTTGAAAAACTAAAATGCTTCTGTCGTAATCCATAATTAAGTTAACGAGTCCCCTGAACCGAGCTTTTCCATTGGGGGACACTGGGCGAGATCTATCAGCAGCGAATTCCCCGTACAAATAGAGGCACCTATCAAAAAGATACTCCCCAAGGAATACCTCTTGCACCAAGAAGACAGAGGCACATTACCTTCACAAGTTCCCAAAGGTGCACAACACCCATATAAAGGGAATCTCAGTGTGTACTACTACCCACATAAGAACTTATTTTTGCAATTCGAACCAGTGACGCACAACCCTCATATCACCGCCACAAATGGCAACAATAATAAGAACCAACATTACTACACAATCATTTAACTATCACACCAAAAGGAGGGGTACACACCCAGTGAATTGTCAAGCTTCTGTTATATATGTATGGCTTCCTGTAGTTGAAGTTAAGTAATCTATTAACAGTTAGAATTCACGAAGTTTTTAATCTCCTCCATGAGGCAATAGAAATGGTCATTATTGGGCAAGAAGTAGAAACCGATGGTCGCTTGCTCTAGGTACAAGAGTTTCACCTCTTGCTTGGATTTCCTGAGCCCCTCAACATAAGCCAATTGCCAATCCTGAGAAAGATCCAATCCAGCCACAACCACAAGGCTTTTCGGAAACAACTCTAGTTTCTCAATACATTTGCCCCGGGGACCAAAAATATTACATGCTGGATGGTCTCTATCCTCCCCCTCAGGTAGATATGCTCTCCAATACCAATCTCTGTCTTGAACTGTTACAAAATATTTACCATCCAATCTCTTTTCCGATTCTGTTCTCAATTGTCCGCCAAACATGGGATGAAGAAGTATATTTCCCAATACCTCGACCCCGGATTCAGCAGCCCTCACAGCAACATGATGAGCAATATTACCACCAGAACTATCTCCACACAAGTATACATGAACTTTTGAATCTTTCCTCCCACTTTTAAGCCATGGTCTTGATTGAACCCACTTAAGAGCTGCCCATCCATCATCATATGCACAAGGGTAACGATGCTCTGGCGATCGCCTGTAATTCACAGACACCACAACAGCCTTGCAAAGGTTAACAAGGCGGTGGCAAAATGTATCGTATATGGCGGTATCGGCTGAGGAATGAGTGAAGCTTCCACCATGGAAGAAAATGATTACAGGAACAATTTCAGTGGTGCTCAAGGGCTTTTCAGGCTCAACAATGCCCCATTGAGCCTCATTTTCTGTGGCTGCCCAGTAAACACGGTTGAGAAGGCCTGTGGCTCGATCAAAAACATCAAAAGAGCAAACCCCGTCTACCGGAATCGAGGTAGTCGGAGCTTTACGTTCAAGAAACTCGGCCAAATCGCGGTCGAATGTGCCGTCAGGACGACGAAGCATGTTGTAAGATAGCTTGAAATTGGATATGAGGATCCATGTATGAAGTGGAACCACCCTCTGCACAAAGATAGAGATTTGTGAATAACTCAAACCCTCAAAATTCAAGTAAAGCTTGCAACGTTTGGCACCAGATCAGACATTGATTTCTCAAACCTTTCAAGCTTCTTGAACAAAGAAGTCATACCCGTAAAGGAAATATGAAAGAAAGAGAAAATTCAAACGAGTTCATAAACCAAATAATCACATATTTCCCAAAGAAATCCGAATATGATCCATACAAGTACAAGAATCTAAGAGAGATTAGGCGAAAAGAGGGATAAAATACCTTGGATTCATTGACGTTAACTTCGTTACTACCAGCCATGACTAATCTTCAAAGATTCAAACGTTCAAAACCTAAAAGGTGAGACTGATCTTCAACAAGATCGGTGTTTGACAACTCATAATGCTTCAGAGAGACGAAAGATCGAAGTGTGGGCTCTGTGTGGGCTTTGTCATTTGATTCATCGTTTATAGTTCTGAACAAGAAGAGACACCTCTGAAATAAAAACAGAGGACTCTGAGACAAACACAAGAGGATTAAAATACAACACACAAGAGAGAGAAGGTAGAGAGAGAGAGAGAGAGAGAGAGAGAGAGAGAGAGAGGCGTGGAGTCAAACGCAAAGGAGCGAGCCGGACAAAAGAAAACCAAGTTATTCAAGTACGAACATTGTTTGCTTTTAAAAAAAAAGGAAACAAAATTACGTCTGTATTCGATGTAACAACTTCAAATCAAACAATGTTATTATTTATTATTATTATTATTATTTTGTTGTATACTAATGGTTGTAGGAACGATGAAAAGAAGAATGAAAGAAAAAATAAAAAAAAATAAAGGTTTTGTTTCGTTTGTATTTCAGAAATTATTTTTTTATTTTTGAAAATCATTTTTGAGAGAAAAAATTATTTAATCAGTTATTTTTTGTTTTCATTTTTTAAAAATTGAGAACAAAAAATGGGTAATTTAGAGGATAAGTTAAGGTTATTTGGTATGTTTTTAGAAATAATCTTTCCACAATTTAAAAAACACCACCACCACTACTATATTTCTATTTTTATTATATTTTAAGTTACTGTCTAAACAAATTTTACTGTTCTCTATTCCGTAAAACTGTTTTTAGAATTATATAACCAAACAAATTTTATAACAATAGGAAAAAAAAAAAACATGTATGCCCAATTTATAATTTTACCCTTAAAATGTGAATTGTGTAATAGTGTAGTGTATACATTAGAATATATTGACGGGCAAAAAAAATAAACTTATTTTAAAAGACATATTGTTTCATTTTTCCTTCTAACTTTTCTCTCAATTTTAGAAGGAAAAAAAATTGTGGGTAGCATGAAAATACTCTCCCTCCATTTTTCTTTTCCCTCATATTTTTATGAGTAATACTACAAAATTCAAATAAAACCAAAAAAATTACAACTTAAATGTATAACATTCTTTAGATGAGTGGGTCCTATCAATTTGTTCAGTGGGACTCACTCATCCCACACTCATTTAAGGGATGATATATATTTAAATTTTAACTTTTAAATTTTATTTGAGTTATGTAATATTTTTTTATTTTTATTTGATATCAACCAATGAAAAATCATTTCATGCACTCAATTTTTTATCTATCCAATTTTCTATCAAATCAAATAATTCATAAAATTCCGTCTCGACTCTTTTCCCTTATCGAATCATATTAAAGTCGAGTTTGATTAGCTCGACTCAATTATGATGAGCTTACCATACTTGTCTGCATTAGATTTTTTCAAAGAGATAGAGGGAGAGATGATGGTTGTTCTAGCGTGCGGCCGACGTCTAAAGCATGTGCCGACAAAAATAAAAAGGTTACGTCTCTACTCTTTTGCCAAACCTGTATGCATTGACCAAACTACCCTCCATGCTTTTGCAAAACTCCAAAAGTGGCCACCACGACGACACGTGTTTTGTCATTTAGCGGACTGCGCGTGACGGCATATTTTTTTGTCAGATTCTGACCGCTTAGTCCAACTTTTCCTTTCTCTCTCTTTCTTCGATTGGGGGGGTGGGGTTTTGGATTTTGTCGTTCTTAGGTGTATTTATGATCTATCTCACCAGCAGTATATGAACACGTGTCAACCATTTCAACACGCAGCCTTTGAATTTGGCCGTATTTAAAATTTATTCCTTTTATACACAATTCATTTATAATTATTTTAAAAAAAAAAAATCAGTTACACATTTTCTAATTTATCATATCTTCAAAAATATTCCCTTTATTTTCTGAATCTTCGTTGACACTGTCTGTCAAATTAAATGTCTTAACTAGAATACAATTTTACTAAATTGTCCAAAATATATTTTAGAAAAAACTTTATACACACCTCTTCTAAATAGGGTCTATCTTCAATGATACTCCATCTATATTATGAATTGTTTTACGTATTAAAATTTAATTTTAATCTGCTCGAATCAAATTTTAATTGACTCGCATTGAATTTTAATCGACCCGAATTTTGATATGTAAAAAATATAAATTTTAATCGATTCAAATTTTAATACGTAAAAATTAAATTTTAATCAAATTGAATCGAATTTTAATTAGCATGAATTTTAATAAGTAAAAAATATAAATTTTAATCGAATTGAATTTTAATCGGAGCTAACAACTCAGGTTAAGCTCAAATCGACTAGAATTTTAATACCAAAAAAAAAAATTTAATAGGCTTGAATTTTCATTAGTAAAAAAATAAAATTTAATTAGCTTAAATTAAATTTTAATAGGATTAAATTTTAATATGTAGAAAAATAAATTTTAATTAGCTCAAATTTTAATATGTACAAAAAATTTAATCGAATTTTATGAAAAAAAAAATTGAGGGTAATTTTGCTATTTTAGAAGTTTTTTTTTGTTAGAAATGGTGGTTTAGTGGCAGGGGGTGTCAGTGATGTTTAAATATAAAATAGAAGAAGTGTAAGTGATGTTTTAGATAATAGATGAAGTATCCTTGAAGATATGTTAAATTTAATATAAAAAAAAAATCGATATTTTTATTTCTTCATCTAATATAGTATGATTTTTTACTTATTTAGGATAATGTTACATGGTTTTGACAAGCATCTGTTCGGAGTTGACGTCTAATTTATTGAAAAGTTATGAGTGACAATTACATTGAAAGAGAAAAAGTACAACTTGTCGATAGTTCAAGTGGTAATAGAAATGAACTGGAAATTCAAACGTCTTAAATTTGAATTTTGGTAATTCTTTGGGACTAGGTCAGTAGAGGTTTATCTTTTATGAATACCCTAATCTCGGTGTAGATGACTTATCTTTCACCGAACCAGAGAAGAGATTAGCCGAGTTGTGCGTAAGCTGATCCAAATATCCTTGACTATTAAATCAAAAAATAAAAAAAAAAAAAAGAAAGAGAAAAAGATCTGAACCCTTAATTTTGGGTCCAAGAGATAAGTAATAAACTGATGGGGTTATAGTTAAATTACATGGTACAATTAATTAACAGAATAAATTTAATTTAATTTATATTCAATTTTAATTTAAAATAATATATTTCAAACACGACATAATATAGGTCGATTATCCTTACGTATAAAATAAAAGAACGAAGAAAGGAAAAGCAAAGTAGGTGGTAGTGCTTGTAAATATGGACGCATTGGGTGTCGCATAGGGAGGTGGCTAAGCATGTGCCACACACACAACATACCAAACATCTCTCTCTCTCTCCACTGTTTCTCCACTTTGCAATTTCCTCTGTCCTCTTTTATTCGTCTCTTTTATCCACCTCTTGGGGTTATGTTTTTAATTTAATCCACAATGACGTGCGACCCACATTGGTTTTTGGCATCTTCTGCGTTAGGTCAACAACGTGGAACATCGTTTGGATTGTTGTGCCAATTGGGTCAATCCCACGCCAAATGGAAAGACAACTTTATTCAGACCAAATCAATCTATCTTTCTCTCTCTTCTCACTGTTTGTCGTTTTGTCCTTTCTTTGGACTGCTCTATGGGGTAGAAAGTTGGCTAATGGGGATAGACTACTAAGGGAGGGTTGTATCGATACAAAAAAAGAAATGTTACTTTCGTCAACTTGGTTTAGGCATTGAATTTTTCGCAACTTGGGTTGGGGTTGGCAACTTGATTTCTGCATAAACTTTTTAGGTTGGCTCACTTGTGCACGCATCATATATGTAAGGGATAGTTATTTTTTCCCCTCAAAGTGGTTTTTTTTTTTTTTTGTTATAAGGTGTTCAGACTTATGCAGATTATTTTCTTGAGCTTAGCGATTGGTCACTGTGACTAAGGCTATTAATCATGTAAGAAATTTTAATGATTCGTATATGAAATTTAGAACACCTTAAATCAAGATTTAGATAATATACAAGATTTAAAACATACATGTATGAGCCATGATACGCGATCTCTGGATTTTTTTCGCGAAAGGGTAAGGTCTTCATCTCCTTTTTCAAAGTGGCGGCTCTCAATGGGACAAGCCAATTTAGGGTTATGAAATGGAGAGAGGACTTAGCCTGCAATTTTTAATGAAATATAATGTACTCTCCCATTACGGGTCACAATTAGATTAAGATCTACACTTAACCGCCTCAACCACACCAATTAAAAGATGTATATAAGCCCATCAAATTAGATCACTTTAATAATATTGGGCTCATCTCATTGGACCATAACTTCAGCTCGTTTTTCACAAACTAAAAATTAACTATCAATTAATAGAAATCCAATATAGGAAAAATTTCAACATTCTCCCACTTGGACAACATTAATTGTAGTCATTTAAAAAATAAAATAAAACTATATATATTTTTGAAAAACGACTTTCGGGCTAATCAAACAAAACTCAATGTAGCCACAATAAAAAATAATATGGTCCTGAGACAACATCTCAAACACAATCCGGTCCAATAAAACTTCTATTTTTGAATTATGGTGGCATTTACATTCTTTATTGACATAGAATCAATCCATGATTACAAAAAATAATAATTCTATTGACATGAATCAAGATGTGGTAGTGTAATAAGAAAATAACATCTCAATATGTGATTTGATAAACATGTTATTTTCATTGTCAATCCTCCAAATGATTTCTCTTTAACAACATGAATCAACAATAAGTTAGAGAAATCCATTAGCTTCAACAATAAGCTAGTATGTCTCCAAACTTAAAATCTCAAGATTTTCTCAAATGGTGTAATCAGAGACATACTCCATTGACAAAACAGTCATACTTAAGAGTTAAGACATACACCAAGTCTTAAGATTTTATATAAAATGACATATCATAAATGTGCACACATATAACATAGCAAAAATATCGTACTAACAATAAGGATAATCATCAAAATATTTGATATTCATCAAACATATGTTTCTAAACCATAATGAGTATCAAATATCACAAATGAAATTAAATCAATACTAAAGTTTTAACACATAAATAAACTCTCACTAACCAAGTATATCAAAAGACCCCAAAATGCCCATGTTGTCAACATGTTTCTTAAAAATTACAGGACTCAGTCCATTGGTTAAAGGATCAGCAAACATTGATTATGTATCAATATGTTCGATCACTATGTCACATTTATTCACAAGATCCCTAACAGAAATATATTTAATTTTCATATGTTTAGACACACTATAATGTTTGTTATTCTTTGAGAAGAACACAGCTGCACTATTATCACAATAAATTGTTAGTGGTCTATAAATGGAATCAACAATCATAAGTCTTGAAATAAAATTCCTGAGTCATATAGCTTGTGTTGCAGCTCCATAACAAGCTACAAATTCAGCTTGCATAGTAGAAGAAGCTGTGAGAGTTTGTTTAATACTCTTACATGTTATTGCTCCTCCAGCTAACATGAAAATATATCCTGAAGTGGATTTTAAATCATCCAGACACCCAGCAAAATCTGAATCTGAGTAACCAATCACCTCAAGACTATCAACTCTCCTATAAACAAGCATATAATTTTTTGTTCTTTGCAAGTATCTCATAACTTTCTTAGCTGCCACCCAATGATTTAATCCTGGTTTAGAAAGATATCTGCCAAGAACACTAACTGCAAAAATAATGTCAGGTCTGGTACAAACCTGTGCATACATTAAACTGCCAACAACACTCGCATAAGATATATTTTTCATAGACTCCTCCTCAAGGTCATTCTTGGGGCATTGACTTAAACTGAATTTATCACCTTTCACAACAGGTACATCCTCAAATTTACAATTATGCATATTAAATCTTTCAAACACACGATCTATATATGTCCTTTGAGAAAGTCCCAACAACCCACGACCCCTATCCCGATGAATCTGAATGTCTAACACAAAATATGCTTCTCCAAGATCATTCATGTCAAATGTTTTGCACAACAATTGCTTAATTTCATGAAGTAAGCCCAAATCATTACTTGTAAGCAAATATCATCAACATAAAGAACAAGAAAAATAAATTTGCTCCCACTGACCTTAAGATATATGCATTGATCCATCTTGTTTTCAACAAAACCAAGAGAACTTACTATCTCATCAAATTTCAAGTACCACTGATGAGAAGCTTGTTTGAGATCATAGATAGACTTCTTCAACTTGCACACTAATTGTTCTTTCTCATTCTCCTTAAAACCCTCAGACTGCATCATATAAATTTCTTCACTAAGCTCACCATTCAGAAAAGTTGTCTTCACATCCATCTGGTGAAGTTCTAGATCAAAATGAGCCACTAATGATATAATGATCCTGAAAGAATCTTTAGTAGAGACAGGTGAGAAAGTTTCATTAAATCTATACCTTCTCTCTGGCTATACCCTTTTGCTATCAATCTAGCCTTAAATCTTTCAATCTTACCTTTGGAGTCCATTTTAGTTTTAAACACTCATTTGCAGTCAATGGGTTTACATCCCTCAAGAAGTTCTACAAGCTCCCACACTTCATTGTGTGTCATAGAATGCATCTCATCTTTCATGACACCTACCCACATATCAGACTGAGAACAAGTAATAGCATCATGTTAGTTACAAGATCAACAATATCTCTAATATCATATTCATTTTCCCCAAGGTATACATAATATTCATAAAAAATAACAGGTCTCCTTGGTCTTGTAGACCTTCTCAAGAAATTTCAATAGTAGACTCTAAAGGCTGAGGAGCCTCAATAGGAACAAAATGGTCAATTATAGGAACAAGAGGATCAATCACTAGAGCAGGAAAATTAACAACATTAGCAGGTATAATATTCTCTTGCACAACAGGTAAAGGAATAAAAATAAATTTATCTTACTCATGCTCACTAATAGGCTGTAAGCAACCAACATCAGCAACATCAAGCTCCAAAAAATTTTGTTGTTAAAGACTCAACAATTTTAGTATCATGTGTAGGATAATAGAACTGGTATTCTTTTCGAATGTTCTGGGTAACCTATGAAGAAACAACGAGTAGTTCTAGAATCAATTTTTTTCTCAAAAGGGTTATAGATTTTGACCTCAGTAGGACAACCACATACTCGAAAATGGTTAAGACTTGATTTCCTATTGGTCCATAATTCAAAAGGTGTTTTTAGAATAGATTTGCTAGGAACTCTATTAAGAATGTATGAAGCCGTTTTAATGGCTTCTCCCCAAAGATAATCAGGTAAGTTACACCTACTCATCATGCTCCTTATCATGTTTTTAAGGATGTGATTACGCCTTTCAGTCACACCATTCTGCTCGGAACTACCAGACATGGTATATTGGCCAACAATCCCACAATCATTCAAGTACTTGGCAAACGGTCCCAAATGCTGTCTAGACAAGTCATGTTTGCCATAATACTCACCACCACGGTCAGACCTAACAATTTTGACGACTTTCCCTAATTGTTTCTCTACCTCAATTTTGAAAATTTTAAACTTTTTAAGAGCATCAGATTTTTCATTAATTAAATAAATATATCCATAACGAGAGAAATCATCAATAAATATAATAAAATATTTATTACCACACAAGGTACGTGAGTAAGGTCCACTGATGTCAGTGTGAATGATTTCTAAAAGATCTAGGCTGCGAGTTGCACTTTTCTTCTTAGTCTTGGTCAATTTACCCCTAATGCAGTCAACACAAGTTTCAAGGTCTTCAAAATCAAGGGGAGGAAGAATATCATTTTTTATTAATCTTTCCACTCTTTCTCTAGAAATGTGACCCAAACGTTTATGCCACAACTGTGAAAATTTTTCTTTAATGAGAGCTCTCTTAGATAGAACATTCACAATATTTGAAAGATCATATTCATTATTGATAGTCAAACATATACTATATAGACCATCTGATAAAATACACGGACCAACAATTTTGGAATTTAAAGACAATTATCCAATTGTATTAAACAAGAAAACTGAAATCAAATTTCGCCTAAATGACGGTATATAAAAAGTATTTTCTAAAACAAGTTGAAAACCAGTGTCTAAATTCAACCTAACAGTTTCTATGAACTCAACATGGACTTCATTATTATCTCCTACTTTAAGCTTGACTTCCTATTCACTTGGCCTCTGTTTGCTTGTGAATCCCTGTAAAGTTAGGACAACATGAACATAAGCCCCATTATCAATCCACCAAGAATTTAATGGGACATTAACAAAATTGGATTCAAAGCAAACAAAGGCTAGTGAGTTACCTTCTTCTTTATTCTTCTTTTCTAACTAAGACTTGAATCGAGTGCACTCACTTTTTTTATGACCTCCTTTCTTGTAAAAGTAACACTTGACATCTTTTCGAATGGTAGCCTTAGGACCTCCCACATTCTGACAAGTACTATACCTTTTGAAATCCCGACCATTTCTTTGGAGCATTATGATTAGGTTTTTTATTATTTCTCTAATACCCATCTTTGAAACTAGATTTAAGCTAAGAAACAAACAAGACAGTTATACTCTTTTCTTTTCTAAGTTTTTCTTCCTCAGAATTACACTTCGAGATAAGGTCATTAATTGTCCAGGACTCATTTTAGGTATTGTAGACAGTTTTGATTTGACTAAACTCAGGAGGCAAAGAGTTACGAGTGTGATGAACAATGAAATCATCAGGAATAACAATTTTGAAAGCTTTGAGTTTGGTTTGAACATGAACCATTCTAAGGATATATTCCCTAACAGCACCCTCATTGTCATATTTCATACTCGTTAATTTATTCATTAGGCCTCCAGCTTCAGTCTTATTAGATACCTTATATCACTCTCCTACAGTGGTAAAAAAACTCATTGACATTCTTGGTTTCAGGCAAACCACTCATAAGGTGTTTAGAGATAGACATTTCCATGACAATCATACTCAGTTGATTAGATTTCTCCCATTTTGCATAAAGTTCTTTTTCTTCAGATGACCTCTCACTAGTAGGTTTAGTAAGTTCATTCTCTTTCAAGGCAAAATTTATATCAGCAATTCTTAGAACAAACTCAATATATTTCTTTCATCTCTTATAATTAGAACTAGTCAAGACTTCAATGTTGTCATTATTACTATTCACAGCAAAAGAGACCATTCAAGGCAACGAGAATATAAACAGTTAGCAAAATTGGACAATAAATAACTAAAATATGTTTTAAACATAATAAGTCATATTTTATTAAGAGAGTTCAAATACATCACTACAAACTCCCATTTGGGCAGAGAATGTAATATGTTATAGGTCATCTCTTTCATGAAACTAACCAATAAGAATGCTCAAGTTTCAAAAAATTTATCCCCTTTGGGCAGATAAACCTTCTAGACTATTGTACCTCTACCACAATGTTTCATGACATCTCCAAATTATAATACACAACAATTCATTTTGGGCAGGTAATTGTATATTATAATTTAGAGACCATCTCGTAACAAAAGTATAAGAAAAATCTACAAATTTCAATGAATTGACAATTTTGGTGGCAACCATCCATCTTAACTCATAGAATTTCTCAAACCGGGATATTATAATAAATTATCCATAATTAAATATCATGTGATCAATCAATATGAGGTATTAACCAATATGTATCTCTTTAGATCACTCATCATCAATCGTTGCATTCAGGTCTCAATTCTATTTTTACTATTAAAATTAAGTAATTTAAATTCGAATCTACCAACTTTAATAAATAATATGTAGATCATAAAAAAATTTCATCGTATAAATCATTAGGGACTAAAATTAGAATTGTACAAACACCCTCTACAAATTATAGCAATTCAATCAAAGTTACATCATAATAAAATAAAATAAAATAATTCATTGCTATCAGTAATTTGTATGGGTATCGTCAATAAAACTCATAAATAACTAATAATTATTTAATAAGTTGACCGAATATATGACATAATAAAATAAAAATAGCAACCCCACCATTTAATATAACACAACAATTGAACAAAGCAACTGTATACAATTTGCAGAGAAGAATAAAGAATAAAAAAGAGTTAATAACTTTTCAAACTTCAAAAGTAAAACATGTGTACTGCCATTTTTTTTTATCAAACATGTGTACTGCCATTGAAGCACCAAGAAAATCACATATAGGATCGGTGCCAGTTTCTGGATGCCTTTGTTTCTGCAATGACCACATTGACGGCGACTGTATGAGTAGTTCGGTGCCGCCAACGTTTCAAAATAAAATAGTTTTGAAGTCTTCAAATTATATAAATAAAATTATAAATAAATTTTATTAGGTTCTAAATTCATATACGATGGCTCTGATACCACATATAAGAAATTTTAAGGATTCGTATATGAAATTTAGAACACCTAAAATCAAGATTTAGATCATATACAATATTTAGAACATACATGTATGAGTCATGATACTCGATCTTTGAATTTTTTTCGCAAAAGGGCAAGGTCTTCTTCTCATTCTTCAAAGCAATAGGCTGCTCTCAATGGGACAAGCCAATTTAGGGTTATGAAGTTGAGAGGGGACCTAGCCAGCTATTTATAATGAAATCTAATGAGCTCTCCCATTACATGCCACAATTAGATTAAAGCTTACATTTAACCGACTCAACCACACCAATTAAAAGATGTATATAAGCTCATAAAAATATATCACTTTAATAATATTGAGCTCATTTCATTGCACCATAAATTCAGCCTGTTTTTCACAAACTAAAAATTAACTATTAATTAATAGAAGTCTAATAGAGGAAAAATTCCAACAAATCAAACCAAGTTACTCGAGCTCGACCAAGTTCGACTTTTTTTTGACTCGTTCAAGCTCGGCTCGTTTATACTTGAATAATTTTTCCAAACGAACCTGACAAGCTCGGTTCGAACTCAATAGACTCGACTCATTTATGTGCAAATACTCGATTTCGGTTCATTTTAAGTTCGTTCAGGCTCAGCTCATTTTCTAAACGAGTCGAACTTAAATAATTTTTTAGGCACGATGAAGAAAATAAGTTATTTAAACTCGATTAAGAAAACAAGTTTTTAGGCTCTGTTCGAGTTTGTTCGACTATCAGCCCTAACTGTAACTTGAGTTGATTTAGTGCATGTTCCTAAAAGAACAAGGGTAGCTAGCTCTTAGGAGATCTACAAAAGGATTAAATATGAGACATCTGAGTTATCAGAAATCAAACTCAACTACCGCACTAACCCTAAATTTCTCTCAAAATGATTTAATGGTAATATAAATTGGGTACACTATTTAAATAGAGCCGCTAGAGGAGAAACCACGTAGAGAGAGAGAGAGAGAGAGAGAGAGAGAGAGAGAGAGAGAGATTGGTCTTTCTTAGATAATCAATGAATGAGATTATAAATTAGAAGTACAGGAAAATATACTCTAAATATGATTTGTCTTTACGTCATGGATAGAAAACAAGACCCTTCACCATTGGGAGTTGTAATGTAGTCAAAAACAGAAAGATGACTGTATATAATAACAGTCATTTTATAAAACTAACGACCATAGTAGGCTTGATGTCATCAATTTAGATGGTAGTACACATGCAATTGTAGTAATGTAAAAGTTAATAACCGCAATGAATAGCTAAAATAGTAACAAAAATGAGTTGTAAACTCAAACGTCTTGAATTTGAATTTTTGTAACTCTTGGGACCAGGTCATGAAGAATTTATCTTTCATAAATATTCTAGTCCTGACGTGAATAGTCTGCTTTTGACCGAATCGAGAAAAAAATTAATCGAAATGTGCGTAAACTAACCTAAATACTCTTGACTGTTGAAAAAAAAATTGTAAAAGCTAATTAATATATCAAAATGGTCCATCCCGGCACAGTAAATAAATAGGCTGTCTCGTGACAATTATCCATCTATGGGTGGCGAACCCGTGTGATGTACAAGATTTGCATCGTGCTCGGTCACAACATCTATATATGTGTTCTCGTTTCCAACTCATTTAATTTATTTAGAAATATACGAGAAATAAAACAAACCAGACTGAGAAATTAAAGAATAAAAGAGGAGGATGAGTTTAATGAATGAATTGGAATGTTTTAGATCATTGGCCTTCTTAAAAAAAATTTAATTAATATTTTTTTTCTATCTTACAGTAAAACACTAATCCCTCAATATTTTTCCTCTTTTTAGGCTTTTTTTTTAATGGTCCAGGGAGCTGGGCCATGCATTTCACCAATGGAATAAGAGGAAAAAGCTTTGCAGGAAAGTAAATGTGAAAGCCTTTTTATTTTTTATTTTCTTTTCCAAAATGTGATGTATGGGATTTGAAAAAGGAGGAGTGCAACGTATGCACATTTAGAATTATTCGACAATTTTTTTTTTCTGTTATAGAATGTCTAAGTTTACGTCAACTATTCTTTCGAACACTTTGAACATGAAAATCGGTTAACAAGCCCAGTGTTAGCCCATGTGGTTCGACCGATTTACACATGACTTAATAACCATGTGGCGCAGGGCTGTGTTAGGAACCTCCCCGGCCCAATAGTGGAAGGGGTGTGGAAATTTATGCCCCAACTTTGCATGTGACGGGCTAATTAGGGGTGTAACTTAGATAGATCAATATGAGTCCACCTCGAAATATTTTGTTCGGAAATTTGGAGGTCGGTTTTTTTTTTGTGTGGACTTATTTGGTGATATTTGTTTAATATTAAGTCCATTTTAATCTCTATTGTCTAAAATACCCCTAATAGTTATGTTTAAATAAAACAAAATTGAAAATTAACAACTCCTAAATTTTAAAAGTTTGACTAATGTGGTATTTGATAAAACTGAAAGCTGAAATCTGAAAACTGAAATCTAAAGTCTGAAAGTTGAATGCTGAATTTGTGGACTGTTTGGTATTCACTGAAATTTAAGAACTGAATTAAATCAAACTGTTTGATAACTACACAGAACTAACGTCTGAAAATAAATTAATTTTCAGTTTTACCCTTCCACTTTTTAATTTAAAAATATTTATAAAATATGTTTTTATCTAATAAAAAATGACAATATATCAAATCAATAATAAATTGAATAACACAATAACTGAATAATAACATCTGATAAAAAAAAAGAACAATGATAAATAAATAATCGAATCACAATAAGTGAATAATAACATCTTATCAAAAAAATAACTAATAAATAATTGGATAAAAATAATAAAAAAATGAATAAATAATCGAATTAAAAAAATAGAATAAATTAAATCTCATTAATAATATGTGTGTGTGTGTGCAATTTGTGTTTGTGTGTGGGTGGGTGGGTGGGTGGGTGTACAGTGCATGTCTGTGTGTGAGTGTGTGGGTGTGGGTGTGTGTGTACAGTAAACTTGGGTGTATGTTTCAAAATATTTATTTGCGGCAGACGAGCGAAGAAAAAAAAGAAGAAGAAGAAGAACACCTATTATCTGAAGAAAATGATTGACAAGGAAGATAGATATGTTAGGTGTTTTGGAGATAACACTAATTAGAGTTTTAATAGGATTGTAAAATATTTTAGGGTATAATTTTCATATTATAAATATTATTAAAGATGATTTTACTGAGCGCTTTCAACTTTCAGAATTAAGTAAGGGATCTCCTACTTAATATTGTAGCCTATTTTAAAAAAGCACTTAACATATTAAGAGAGTTAAAAATTTAGTTATCAAACGAGCTTAATTAATAAGTGTCAAATACATTCATTTTAAGTGCTGAATTTGGGTTAAAAAACACACCCAATGGGCTGTTTGATTGCTCCACTTAATGCTTAAAATTGAACTTATTCAGTGAATAATGAATTAAGTTCCATCCAAATGCAAGCCAAAATTTTCAGGAATCCCCACCCTGCTTAATTTTATCACTTAACACGCTCAGCAGTTGGGTTTTAAAAGTTTTATCACAATGGACAAAATTGTCCTCAATTATTATCAGCCACCGCTCATACTCTACAGCACCCCTCTCCCCTCTTAGTTCTGTTGCAAATAAAATCATTTTTCTAGAGAGGCTCTTCTCAGTCAGGCAACAACTCAAGAGCATCTTTTGTTCATTGGACTCTTGGGAAAACTAAGGATATAGATGGTCGGAATGGATTTTGGAGGACAATTGGCGAGATGCAAAAAGAGTGACCCAGATTTTTAATTGGGCCGAATATAACAAACCTGGTGTCCTTTTTATGGTGGACCTCGCTGTCGTCGGTGAAGCTTAAACTTTCTTCGTCGTCAAACAGAGTCGTATTGGTGATTTACTGTGACCTGTCATTCTCAATTTTCTGTGGTGGACCTTATTGTTTAGATGTCGATTGCACCTTTCCCTTGTACTTATCTTTCGACTTATTAAAAACTCAATTAATTTTTGCTTGTCAAAGATAAGTTTTTGTAACATGTTCTGGAGAGTAGTATTTAATGTGATTCAATATGTTATACTAAAGAACATTGAAAGAATATGTGCAGATTTATGCATATTGAACAAAGAGGTGTAAAGAATAGAGGATAAGGGTAAAATAGAAAAATTATTTATTTTTAGACTTTAATTTTTTGTACTTATCAAACAGTTTGATTTAATTTGACACTTAAATTTTAGTATATATCAAATAGTTTTAAATTAAAAAATTCAGTATTCAGTTTTCAATATTCAGTTTTATCAAATATCACTTAACATTAAAATTCTCTCTATCTCTCATATCTATCTATATCCATATATAGAATAAGACTATTTATTTCTCTCATATATATATATATATAACACAAAAAATAAAAACATTTAAACAGAAAAAAATAATAATATTCAAAAATAAAAAAATAATAACATAGAGTATTAATATTTCAGAAAATAACAGTAGTAACATGCTCAACAAAATAGTAAAATAAACAGTAACATGTCCGACAAAAAATAACATGCAAACAAAAGCAGTAACATGAAACATTCAAAAAAAAAAATAGTAACAATCAAAATCGAAAACAATAACATTCAATAACAAACAAAAAATATTTAAACAAAATAAAAAATAGTAACATTTAAACCAAAAATAAATCTACTTCAATGAGTCCATATGAGTCAATCTGGAACTAGTAGTGTGTGTGTGTGTGTATATATATATATATATAGAGAGAGAGAGAGAGAGAGAGTATCAGTTGTTCTTTGAATTTGAATTTCAAATTTATGTAAAAAAATTTAGTGACATATCTTCATTGATAATGAATTAAGGGATAACAATTCTCAAGTTAAGGAATTAATATAAAGTTGCTTTCAAGGAAGGGTATTTTGGAGTTTAAAAAAATAGTTGACTTAATTACTTATTAGTAAGATTAAAAACCGACTTATCTCAAAATAAATTTTGTTTGACGGACTAAACTCATTATAAATCCTTTAAGTCCTAATTTTCACTATTTTGTTCTTGCAAAAATTTTAAATACATAGATGGAGTTATTGTGGTGGGGGGGGGGGGGGTTGAACCCTAACCAAGTTGAATTAGAGAATATTCATTTGGGATACATATGACCCCTAGCTTATGCAATGTAGCCCCCCAATTAGGGGTGCAACTTAAGAGGGCCAATCTGAACTCAACTCAAAGTATTTATACTTTGTTTAGTATGATGGAAAAATAGAAGGATAAAAAGTTGGAGGGATAGATAAAACATCATGTTTGGTAAAGAAGAAAAATAGGAAAGATGAAAAAGTAGATGAATTAATTTTCCTTCTCACTCACCAAAATTAATCCTTCCAAAATTGGGAGGAAAAGTGAATGAAAAGTTAATTATGTGTGTTGAAATATATGTTATTTGTCTATGTATCATTTGATATATATATATATATATATCATCATATTTATCAATTAAATATTATGTATACATTTTATATATAGATATAATGGTAAAATATGTACTTTATTTAATAAAAATTAAATTTAAAAAATATTTTTTCTATCTTAGCAAATACAGAAAAAATCAATCTTTTCTACTTTTCATCCCTCTTATTAAACACACACAAAAAAAAAAGGAATAATTTTTTCTTTGAAGGATGAAATGTGTATTATTACTGTTTTTCGTCCTTTCATTTTTTCATTTACCCTACTAAATGGACCATTAGTTCTTGCAAGGATTTTCAACAATGGATTAGGTTTGAGCAAAATAATCCTTAACCAATTTAAATTCGAGAATAATCATGTTGGGCCTCAAGTTCCTGTTTGAACTAAACCCAAGTATGTGAATTCAAATTCAACTCAAAATCTATCCCAAGAATCAAATTTTGATGCAACTTGGGTTGAACCCGAATTTCTAGCTAGAATTGTGTAGTTCAAATTCAAATTGAATCTGATTTTTAATCTGAATTGAAATCCAAAATTATTTAACCCAATTTGAACCTGAGTTTAACCCGATTTAACCCAAATCCAAAATGACCATTGTTTACTATAAGTTTTTTTTAGTTTGAAGAATGTCAATGCAATTGAAAATTTTCCATCCCAAATTATTGAAGAATATCAACCGATATTTTTAGAGTCTTTTTATATTAGTCCTTATTATTTGACTATTCCATTTCCCTTGAACAAAAATCTTTATCTATGATTTTTAATAAACAAGGGTTAATTAAAAGGAACGCTTGATAGAATAATTGTGGGAAATGTTGGATTCCTGAATTAATGATTCAATTTTTTAAAAAAAATTTAAAGAAAAAATATAAAAAATTTCTCAATCCTGTCCCTCAATAAAAATTGATTCTTTCATATGGATAGTTTTATATGCAAATGAAAGTAAAGGAGAGCACTATTTGCAATAAACTGTTTTTAGTCCATTGTTTTGTCCTTTTAAGCCCAGAAGAAACTACATTTTGTCCATACCCGTTATATATATATATATACTCCCAGTTAAAGCCCTAAGACCCCTAACTTACTCTCCTCTTCCTCTATCAGCCGCTCGCCTCCATCGAGTCATCTCTCTCTCTCTCTCTCTCTCTCTCTCTCTCTCTCACACACACACACACACACACACACAGTGACACAGACAGCAGCTCAATCGCTAATCGTTGCACTCAGTAGCTCAATCGAAGACTCGACAATCTGGTATCAAATCTCTCTCTGTCTCTCTGTGTGCGCTATTATATTATGTTATAGGTAGTTTAAGAAGATTACGTTCTAATGCTTGAGGATTCTGTTGTGGATTTTGGGCATGGGTTATCGTATTTAGCCTGGATTTTGTGCTGATAACTATACTGAGTTGGTGCAGGAGACTTATTCGTCATATTTTTAACAGAATAGACATGAAAATAGAAATAATCAATGATGTAAATCAGCAAAAGTTGGTATTATGATACAATGTGATAGACTTTGTTCTAAATAGTTTTCAGCATGATACCTTTGTGCTTTCATTTATGGTTTCCAAAATAGTTTTTCTTTCACTAATTTATATGTTTATATGGATGCATATTTAAAAATAATGTCTCACAAGGTTGATCAGTATTGTCATCTTATTTGTGCTGATAACTATACTGATTTAGTCATGCTTGCTTTTAGTTTGCTTTTACTGATTTAGTCACGTTCTAATGCTTGGGGATTCTGCTATGGATTTTGGGCATGGGTTATCGTATTTAGCCTGAAATTCTTCATTGGATGTTGATTAAAATCATGGGTTTTACTATTTGTTGTCTTATGCCGATGACTAAAAGTGACAACAACAAAAAAACAGAGTAACGGGTGGAAAAGGGTTTGTACAGTCGATGATGTGATTGATTCCCCTTCTGTTTAGGTCATAATTTCGTGTAAATTCTCGTATGTATATTGCTTCCATTTTGGATTCAAAATATATAGGCTCCTCTTAGTCGGTGTGATTTTTCATGTATTTGTGCAAAAATTGAGCTTGGGCTTGGGCGGGTACGGGGGAAACGGGGACGGGGGCGGGGATTAGAAATTTACCCGCGGACGGGGATGAAGATGAAAACTATATCCGTTAACGGGGGTGGACCGGAGATGGACATAGTTTTTTTAAGCGGGTACGGGAATGGAGATTACACCCCCTGCCCCCGCTTCGGTCCACTGACATCCCTAATCAACGGATCAGATATGGATCGGATTGACTTATATCCGAATCCGAATCTGAATCGAAGCCAATTAAGTTTTGACCGATCCGATTATCTGACGAATTTAGAAAATTCAATCCATCTCCGGATCAGATAATTTTCAGATACTCGATCCGATCCGATTATCACAAAAAACACATGTACACTAAAAACTTAACAATAAGAATTTGGATAATAAACTAAAAAAAAGAGGGAAAATGAAAAATTAAAGTAAAAGCAAGAGGGAAAATCAAACAAGAGAGAGAAAAAAATTGAAAAAAGTAGGTCATACATTGTGATATTCACTTCATTTTTACTTATTTTCTAGTACTAGGTATTGCAAACGTGCGTTGCACGTGAATTATTTTATTTTAAATATAAAAAATACACTAAATTTGTTGAATACTTTCTCTAAAACTCATAAACCTTAATGATTAATAAACAATCTAGAACCACGTCCCATATTCTTAAAATAATATGGGACAAACTATTTAAAAGTTTTAGGTGTATACACATTCATCACCATTTCGGCCTTGTTGCTAAAGTTTTTGTAGATTCAGATATTCTTATTTGCAAGATAGAGAAAGAAGTTGGATGATAGGGATAGCAATTTTACAATATGGACGTCAAGTACAAGAGAAAAACAAACCATAAACCTAGAACTATAAAAAGAGTGCCAATTTGCTCTTGCAAGATGAGAAATAATTTATAAGAGCACAATATAGATCACAGAAGGTTGCAATTCAAAAGTGTCAATTCAAATGTAAAAACAATGACAAATTTATGTATGGAAAATAATTGATTATGACTTGATTAATGCGTGGAAAATACAAATTTATGCATTTTCATGACTCTACCATCAAGCCAATTATGGTCCACTTAACCCAGCAAATCACACTACCACAAAAACTGAGAAAACAAAAAAATTGACTTAAAAAAGATGCAATGTTTTAATACATGGCTGCACACAAGAACACATCATCAGTGATCGCACATCCGTTAAAGCATTTAATATAATAATCTCAATGCACAATGTATTAATAGACCTAAAATAAACCATCAAAGATCAGCCCTCAATTATAAATTTTAAAAAAAAGCTTCCTTGAATGACTAATCATATATGTACAAGCAATAGAATGTGTTATAATCAATGCATAGCGTTCCCATATTATTGAGGGAAGAAGGTAAGTTGGGGAAAGCACAAAGATCTTTTGATTGATCATGAATAAGCGGATGTACAATTCCCGACATGTTCTATCATACTTTTTCAATTTCTATTGAGACGAAATAAGCCGACAAGGGTTGTCTATTGTATTTACACGACAACCTTGGCAGCCATCTTTTCTCACTTGACCGACTAAGTGAATTTCCTAAACAAATCAATAATCATAAATTAATTAAAATCATGATAATTAAGCAAGGATTTGGTGATTAATAAATTAGCAAAAGTTAATCTTTTAATTTCAATGTTGTTAGATGTCTGCCAAAAAAAGTTAAAGCTCAATGACAAGTTTAAAAAAAAAAAAAAAAAACTATCAAACTAAACAGTGAAAGCTATTAATTTAAACTATGGCTTCGGGCATCAATGTTCAATTGCATTTTGGAAAAAAAATATCGTCTGGATGTTTGCCAATTTGATGGGAAAAATTCATGGACTACAAAGTATGGAGTAAATCTCGAAAGGAGATCACCAACATATATGCATATAAAACAGGACCAGATACAATGCCAGTTAAGAGTGCCCACAATATAAGTCTATGAATTCTCCAAGGAAAATGCTATATAACCCAAATAAAATTTAAAATTAAAACGCAAATGCATATCATCCCTTAGATGAGTGTGGGACGAGTGGATCTCATTGAAAAAGTTGATGAGACTCACTCATCCAATGAATGATATGCATTTGAGTTACAATTTTTTAGGTTACAATTTTTTAAATTTCATTTGGATTTTGTAGTATTATTTGTTCTCCAACAATACCTTGTTGAATGCATCTTGACTCATGCTTTGCACAGCTATCATTGCTAGGGGTGGCAATTTTTGACACGATACGATAACTCGATACGAACACGACACGAATAAATGAGTTTGGGTTAACTATTTTTTGGTATAAACCCGTGTATGACACAACCCGTCAACACGAAGTGTTAATGGGTCGTGTTCGGGTTCAACCCGAATTGACCCGTCAAAACGAAGTTTTTAACTCGAAGGAGATTGACCTGACCTTTTCGTTGCATGTATGAGTTTTCATGTTCTGATGGCTTGTTTTTTCCATTACTTCTGATGTTTAATTTGGTTGCGTCATGTACAATTAACATATTTAATTAGTATTATATAAATAAAATATTAATTATTTGTAACTGTTTATCAAGCACTGAAATAATTATTATATAAAAAAAATATTATTACTCATTATTATTATTATTATTATTATTAAGTTAATTTTTAGTTTGTAGAAAAAGTATGAGGAGATATTCAATTAAGTGAAAATAAAAGAGATAATGGGATGGGTGTACCTTTTTCAAAACTTAGTTGACTTTAAGTACCACCTCCAAACTTATCCTCCTTTAAGTCTTCTTTTTCATTAAATAGTTGTCAATAAGTACACATTTTAAAACATTTTCAAATTCTTTCTAAATTGTATTCCATAATTACCCCTATCATAAATAGTGCATACTTAATTGAATGTGAGACTTTCAAGATTAGAATGTGAGACTTTCAAGATTCCTTTTGATATTTGTGTATCATTTGAATTTTGAAATTTCATCTATATATATATATGGAGTCGAAAAAGAGAGACACGATATAAATCGTCATGCAAACAGTGTCACCAAAGAGAGACACGATATAAATCGTCATGCAAACAGTGTCACCAAAGAGAAACACGATATAATGACAATGGGGGTCCAATCAGTGGCATCATGGAATGTCATTGGACCCCCATTGTCATTATATCGTGTCTCTCTTTGGTGACACTGTTTGCATGACAATTTATATCGTGTCTCTTTTTGGTGACACTGTTTGCATTACGATTTATATCGTGTCTCTCTTTTTCGACTCCATATATATATATATATGTGTGTGTGTGTGTGTATATATGAAATTTCAAAATTCAAATGATATACAAATATCAAAAAGAATCTTGAAAGTCTCACATTCTAATCTTGAAAGTCTCACATTCAATTAGGTATGCACTATTTATGGTAGGGGTAAAAGGGCTTTTATGACTTTTTTTTAGCACATGTACTTCTATCCCAATTATTTTAAAAAGTGTACTTTTATCCTATTAAGTTTTTTGGGAGGTACCGGCCTCCCAATGACCCAAAATAAAATCTTAGCGTTAAATTTTTTATTCAAAGTTTATGTGGGTCAACACGAATACGAACACGAACACGACACGAAAATAAACAGGTCAACTCGACACGACACCATTAGTTAAATGGGTTGGGTTAGGATTGACTAATGTTCGACATGACACGAACCCGACACAACACGACTCGATTGCCACCGTTAATCATTGTTGGATGTGTTTAAGTGATCTTTTGGTCCTCTTGAAGCCATGTAATCAATAAATATATTCATCAAAGCCATGCAACATGTTTTAATGAAATTTTCAAAAACTTGTACACACTTCAAATTCAAAACAAATTGACAATTATGCACATACATGGGGTTCTAATTGAACAATAGGCGGTAACAATAGGCAGCCACTATTTGTTCAAAAAAAAATGATAATTCATTGTACTCCATGCAAGTATTTCTAAGCATTTTTCTCTACTTTCTAAGAATTAGGCAGCAAATAATTTGCAGGGACAGGTTGTCCAAGGCCAAATGCAGCATATCAACTAAACTCTTCTAGTCATTTGCATCTTCAACACCTGTCCTGCATATCAAACAACACAAATGATACTCACAAGAGCATCTGCAGCCCTTCCCTTTTTTTAAACTCAAATTTAAATTTGGGTTAAAAACTCTTAAAAATTTTCTCAAATTTTATACCAAAATCCATACCAAATTAAGGGAACTTGAATTTTTTTTCAAATCAAGAGAGACTCAAACCTTTACTCAAATCTCGAATGATTAGATTTCATTCTCTTTTAAAGATCTAATAGTCATATTCTATGTTCCTTTAAATTGAGTTTGTCCTCCTTTACATTTAATTTTTTCCATTGGAGTGCTTTATATCAAATCAATTTTTTTTCTCAAATGCTAACTCATATTTGAGTAAAAATTTGAGTCAATGCTTACAATTTACTAATAGGCACAGGCAAAGATTAAAACTAACCAAATTAAAACTTACCCTTTGACGGGGGTCCAGCACGTCTAAAATGTGTTCCTCTTGGACTGCTCTTGTGAACAATGATCTGCAATGAAAGGTATGAATGATATTTAAATAGGGGTCAATTATCATTTTTGCACTGGCCTATAGCCCCTTCTAACCCAAAAAATCCAGTTGTTGAAGACATCATAAACAATCTCCTTTCTTTTTGAAAGAAATAGAGGGAAGCCACCCTTGGTAATGTAAACACCAACTTTTTAACAAAATTAAATCCATAGGTAACCTCCAGGCCCATGATAACATAAATGTTCAAGCCGACCATCGCCAGACACATATGTGCTGATAGAAAAACAACTAATTTTACAGTGAAATCACAGTAAGAATTCTACTTCCCGATGCTTAAAAAGATAAAAAAAAATTCTTTCAACCCAAACATATGTGGAAAAAAACTGACCTTTTGGGCAACAGTATCATCGTCATTGACAAAATATTGCCTTGCAAAAACTAGTTTATTCCCATTAGTCAATGCAAATCAAAATTCTTATGTGGCAAATGCTAAAGTTGTTTAACATACAATTACATCATATCCAAAATTACTTACTTAACAACAGAGTATGCATGATTGTCTTGCAATGGGTTTGGTTAAGTCTGCCACAACCAACACGAAATAAGCATTAGGGGTATGCATCAACCTAAGAAACAATTCTGCATAAGATGATATACACGCCGAATTATATAAATTGCAGCTCAACTCTAGCATCCTAACATCCAATTAAAAAATAGAGCAACAATACATTGGTTGACTGTAAAATGATTCACTGACCTCCTATTATAGCGTTCAATGATGTATTTAATTGCTGAAAATATATAAGAAAAGAGGAAAAATAGACTGGAACATTTTTTCTAATTATCAAGCAAAGAATTTTCTTGAGTAACATGTCATATTCTGAAGAGACTCTTAAACAGAGGATTAAAATATGTAATTCACCTGCCAAAATCACACAAACCCCTTATTCCACAACAAATCACACAAACCCCTCCCCAAAATCCCAAATAAAAACGAAAATTAACCACCAAATCATAGATTTGCCATAATAAAATTCAGATACAATACGTATAATATAAGAATGTGTACCAATAGAGAAGTGAATGAAGGCGATACCGGATTGGAAAGGGCTTGTTGTATAGAGGACGGTAAGCGATTGGTGTCGCCATATGCATAGATAGAGAAGGTTCAACAATAATTCTTTTTAGCACAACAGAGTTTATGTTCTAAGCGATCGACGTGAGAGTCACAATCCTGGGAAAACTGCAAATTTTCAGCAAACACAATTCCTTCAATATAATGAACTGTGCTTCTGCTCCACCGTCGGGCACAACAATATTCGCCGTCGCCGTCATTTATCGTCGATTTTGATTTTGAAATCTCCTAATAACACACACTAATATTGCATGAGTTGACATTATCCACCTCTCCGTTATAAAGATGAGAGCAAGTAGATGAAGGGATATTGAGAATTTATTGTGAGAATTGGTAGCATCACACTATTGGTTTGCAATCGATATGGAAGACGTAAAGTTGGATCAAATTCTAACTGGTAATTGGTCTATTCAATGTACAGTAAATATTGATATTCACTATTTACAGGTGGTATAAGGATAAATTTGGAGGATAAACATGATATAGTTGTAGTATTAGTGCGTAAAAGTGGAAAAAAAATATTTTTCATGTATGCTGATAATTTAAAGTAGTATAGATAAATATAATATATATGTGATATTTATTTACACAACATTTTTTTTTATTTAGATCCGATTAATAACGGATCGGATTATTATAAATCCATATCAAAATCTGTCTAAACAAACTCTAATCGGATTCGGATTAATGGATTGAAAAATTGATCCATATATGTTTAAACGGATTCGGGGTTAAAATCCGATATATTGACAGGCCTGAGAGGTGACGAGGACTTGGACCTCGGTGTCCGATAATGGGCCTCAGCCCATCTGCTGCCTCAGTCCATATGGCCCAGCCACTTCTATCGTTCACGTTTTTTAGTAAAACCTCGTTTCCCCTCCCCTCCAGTTCTTTTCTTGCCACGCTGGCGATCCGCACCCATTCCCACCCAACCAATCAGAACACAATATTCTAAAGCCATCTCGTTTCTCAAGCCCTACATATACTCGCCTCCTCTCCAAACTCTCTCATCTCACACCCATCAACGAGTCCTCTTCAAGTTCACCAACTTCGTTTCGCTTTCATCTTCTAGGGTTTCATATCATACCTTCTGTTCATAAGCATGAGTTCAGCAGCAGGATCAACCAAGGGAGGGAGAGGCAAGCCAAAGTCCGCAAAGTCGGTCTCCAGATCTCACAAGGCCGGCCTCCAATTCCCCGTCGGAAGAATCGCTCGTTTTCTCAAAGCCGGCAAGTACGCCGAGCGTGTCGGTGCCGGTGCTCCGGTCTATCTCTCTGCCGTCCTTGAATATCTCGCAGCTGAGGTAACTTTTTAATTTTGCTCTCCAATTCTCTGTTTTTTTTTTTAATTCTCTGATAGGATACGAGGAAGTGGAATCTTGAAACCTTAATTACTTTTTTGATCTTGCTCTGTAGTATTCCGTTTTTGATTTCTGAGAAAGACACGAGAAAGTCAAATCTTAAAACCCTAGAAATAGGAAACAATTTCTAGGGTTTTTGACAATCTTTTGTTTTGTCTAATAAAAGAATAATTGTTGTGTGGGGTTTTCTTTGGATTTGATGAATTAGGGCATTGATTCTTCTATAGGTTCTTGAACTTGCTGGGAATGCGGCGAGGGACAACAAGAAGAACCGGATTGTTCCGAGGCACATACAGCTAGCAGTGAGGAATGATGAGGAATTGAGCAAGCTTTTGGGGACTGTAACGATTGCCAACGGTGGAGTTTTGCCTAACATTCATCAAAATCTTCTGCCAAAGAAGATTGGGAAAGGAAAAGGCGAGATTGGCTCTGCCTCCCAAGAATTTTAAGGCTCTTTCTTCTGTTTGGGAGAGTTTATGGGTTGAAGTTATATATATCGTTTCAGGGTGGGATCAATTATGTTGGCTTGTTACATCTGATCCATGGGATTTATCAATGGACACACAAGAAATGATATAATTCTGTAACAAGCATCTTTCATGTGAATGAATTTGTGTTGCTCTGCTTTAATTTCTATTGTCTTCATGAAGCATTAAATTGTTGGTTGCTTAACCTTTTTGGTGTTTTGATTCATTTGATGTGAGAGCAATGTGCCTGGCTTTGGAATGAGGGTTCTGGGAATGTGTATGTAATCTTTGGTTATGGTAATTGATTCTGCCGACCAAATCTGTTTTTCTTTAAAAGGTACTTACAGGAGGGATTGTTTTAGGTTTATGTTGTATGGTGGTGTTTTGGGATTTTTGCAGTATGAGAATGTGGTTGTGGTTTTGGTTTTATTATATTTGTTCTCTAATCAGATGTCCTTTAGGTGAAACCTACACAATTCAGTTGTAAAAGTTCTTCATATAGTTGTCCATCCTTTTCTATGGTCTTTCTGTTCAGTGTGTTTGAAATTCAATGTGTAGTCCTGTGTGATTAAAAGCAGATAGTCACAAAGGGAATGTTAGTGTTAGCTTTGCTTTCCTATTGAAACTGTGTGGGAAGGCTACTGATTTAGGGTTGGGACTTTTTGATAATACTATTGCTGGAACTTCTTAAGCTATCCAAATATTGGTGTTTGAAAATTTTATCATATGGTTGCTCTTGGTATTTATAATATAAAATAGAACAGATTTTAATAAGTTTATCCGATGGTCTCAAATAGATTTATTTAATTGTTACTAACACCATTTTTAAAATTATTCACATTGCACCGTGCCTAAAGACACGAGTTAGCCTTAGTAAGTAGATATAATGCATTTGTCCTGTAATATATGCTAAGGTAAGGCTATTTCTGTGATTTTTTTAATTGTTATTTAGGTTTGGTGTATATTTACAAAATTGATTATCTTATGATACCATTTTTACATGATTTTCATAATTTAATTTTCATTGTATGTTGCACTTCACTGTTCTAAAACCAACATGCCCCGAATAGTTGATAAAATATCTAAAGCAATTTAGGTCATGAAACAACATCTGAAATAAAAAGAACAACGAATTGGTGCGAGGGTGTGAAGAAATTGATGGGAAAAGAGGATTAGGAAAGGAGATTTTTGAAATGGGAAATATAGATCTTTCTTATGGGAAATGTTAAACAACCCAAATGAAATTTAAAATGTTATAATTATAATTCCTTGAATGAGTGTTGGATGAGTGAGTCTCATTGAAAAAAATTTATAGAACTTATTTATTTAAGGGATGTTGTTCATTTAAGTTGTAATTTTTTAGATTTCATTTAAATTATGTATTACAAATGCAAAAGAAGAACAAAGATTATGAATTCGTGTTCGTTTGTCATCTTTCTTTCTCAATTTGGTTCAAAGTTTAATGACATTTTAAGTCATTCTCATATGCACACACATTGAACTCCTCTTAATTGTTTCTATGTTTGCTCTCACTAAACAAGGAAAAAAAAAATTTGGCTAATTAAAAAAGAGCAATGTTATTAGGATTTAATTTATTGACCTAATTTATTAACCTAATTCACTATGACATTTGGGTTGATTGTGGGTAGGAATGACAGTGGACCGAAGCGGGGGCGGGGGGTGTAGTCTCTATTCCCGTACCTGCTTAAAAAAACTCTGTCCATCCCCGGTTCACCCCCGTTAACGGGTATATTTTTCATCCCTATCTCCGTCCGCGAGTAAATTTGTAATTCCCGTCCCCCGCCTTCACCTCCGCCCCCACCTCCATCCACCTTACCCGTCTAATCCCCAAGCCCAAGTCCAAGTCAACATAATCCAAAATTATAAATAAACATAACATTCTAAATAATCTAACATAATTATAGAATATCATAACATAATTAAAAGTTTGTCATTTATAACATAATATAATTAAAACCTTGTCTACAACATAATATAATTAAAACTTTATTTACTACATAATATAATTAAAACCTTGTCTACAACATAATTCAACATAATATAATTAAAAGTTTGTCTCCATTATAAATCCAACACAATATTATGCAACACAACATAATATAACATAACATAATGTAACATAAAAAAAATATAAAAACACAAAGATCTACACTTTTACAAGCAAAAACCATGAAAAAAAAAAAAAAAATAATTTCCAAAAGAAAAAATCATTCAATAATATGTAGATTTGTATTCATAGCAACATGTATATATAACGGGTAAAGCGAGGTGGGGAGGGGTGGGAATAAGTGTCAGTCCATCCCCGCCTTTATTCCCGCACGGGTTTATACAGGTATCTCCGTATACGTCCACCGTCCAATACGTATGGTCCATCCCTGATCCAAACAGGGCGGATTTGGACGAATACCCATTTTCTATTGTCATCCCTAATTGTGGGATCCATCAAACGTTAGAATTTGGTGTTAATCAAATTGTTCTACTAAAATCATATCATTATGTCAATAAATTAGGTTAAATTTTTAGATCCAAATAGAATTACTCATTTAAAAAACATGAATACATAAAAACTAAACTTATCCGATATAACAAATATTATCATGTACAGTGTGCATATATATTATATTAATAAAAACTGTCAAAGTCTGAATAAGTTGGGGATGTAGCTCAAATGGTAGAGCGCTCGCTTTGCATGCGAGAGGCACAGGGTTCGATCCCCTGCATCTCCAATTCAATGTTTTTCAATTTTGGTTTGAGAAAAGTCGGTGGTCATTCTCTCTCTTATCTTCATCGCTCCCGCTTTAACTCTGTTAGAAATCAGAATTGCAGAAGGGTGGTGGTTCTTTTATCTTTTTTTGTCTAGGGTTCTTTTCTACATTCAATGGCCGTGCCTCTGTTCAATCTGGCTTCCGATTTGGCTGTCTCAAGACTCTGTCTAGGTTTCATATCTCTCTCCTCTTCTTTGTTCATTGTAGTAGATTTATGAATTCAAATTTCAATACATTCATGCCATTGCTTTTCACAGGAACCATGACTTTTGGCGAGCAAAACACGATGGTCCAGTCTTTTCAGCTTCTCGACAAAGCCTTCGATGCCGGAATTAACTTCTTCGATTCCGCTGAAATGTATACTTCACTACTTCTATGCTTCCCATACTTCAGTAGTTCTATACCGTCCGAAGAAATTTTCATTGAATACAGGTATCCGGTGCCACAGCGTGCTGAAACTCAAGGTAGGAGCGAGGAGTACTTAGGCTGTTGGATTAGACAGAGAAAGATCCCTCGGTACCGTGTAGTCATTGCCACAAAGGTCAATACTTATGTGCAATTATTATTTTCTGTTGTTCGTAAGATTCGACTTTATATGCCATGGCAATTGTTTGATTTATTAGCAAGAGATGACTCAAGACTCTGGAGGCTGGATGTTATGTAAATGTTTGCCATTTCTTAGAAGCAAATGATGTACTCCGAAGTTGTTCTGGTGTCCTAGAGAAATTAGTGTCATATTTTTGTGTTGTGTTATACAAGATGAATGTCTGGCCTTTGCAGTTTGGTAATCTCATTCACAATGCAGATGCGAAAAGTAATTTTATTGTCTCAGAATCCAGTACAAGTACTAAAAATTCATTATCACATGTTGGATCGGCTAATTAGTTAGGAGTAAGACTTGGCATAGATCAAGTGAACTTCATTAGCAACTGTTTGTAGTGTCAGCTAGCCGCTAGGGTTTTCTGGTTACAGTTAAGGATTTTTATGGGAACATGGAATTCGTGCTTGGAGTTGGAAGAAGACTCTTGGGTCATATTTTAGTTAAATTTTTGCCAATTTAAATTCCAAGTAAAAGAACAGCTCTTTCTCCTGGATTCCTTTTCAATGTTGATCTTTATAAATTATCAGGCATGCCTTTTTAAATAAATTTTCTTATATTATTGTTAACGGTTCGGATGCAGGTTAGTGGGCCATCTGGACAGATGACTTGGATTCGAGATGGGCCAACAAGTTTGGATGCCAGGAATATAACCACAGCCATTGACAATAGGTTGAGTTCCTCTCATGTGTACTCCAATGTTGCCTTTTACACCAAATTGTTTTTTACAGTCATTTTCAACTTCAGTGTTGTGAGTTTCTTATACTACAAATTTCTTAATGTAAATGCTTTAAATTTTACTGCTCTAATTTCTGTGTTGATGCCATAAATGTGAGACATGTTACACTATATGTTGCCTTGAGAGCATAAAGATTGGCTTCATCTAGTAATCAAAGTTATAGCTTCCCTAGTATGTTATGTATGTAGCTGTACTATCTTTCCATAGATATGAAAGCAATTTTCCTGAGATGTATTAACTATTGAACTTTCATTTTACAGTTGATAATTTGTTTTATTCTCTGACAACATGGTGCAACGAACTGATGCAGTTTGTTGCGGCTCCGAACAGATTACATTGACCTGTATCAAATTCATTGGCCTGATCGGTTTGTATGTAGATCTTAATCTTATCTTTTTTTTTTTTTTTTAATATTCTATTGGCAACAAGGAACTATCAGATAGACTTATTCTTCCAAAACCATAGCAAACATATCTTGTAGCTGCCAACAATGCCATATTAACTTTAGTAGTATTTTCTTCTCCATACTCCCCCTATTATTCTAGCGTTACCTGGGTGTTCTTGCAGCTATGTTCCCATGTTTGGAGAAACTGAGTATGACCTGAACCGACAGTTCTGTTCAGTGAGTATTGAGGAACAACTTGATGCTCTAGGCAGAGCTGTTGATGCTGGTAAGGTCAGTGATACACTGATACTACGCTCAGTTTTGCGTTTCTGGCCAATCTTTTTTTAATATGACATTCCTAGTAGAACAGATATTATTGCTTGCAGATCAGATACATTGGACTCAGTAACGAAACACCATATGGCATGATGAAGTTCCTACAGATTGCGGAAACTGCTCCTCTCTGTCCCAGGATAGTATCTGTGCAGGTTTGTATTGCTTGGGCTAAACACAACCAAAACCACCACTGCCATGACACATAAACCCCTCTGTCTGTGCAATATATCATGAGGTTAATGCTACGCCATTATCTTTATTGCAGAACTCATACAACTTGATCTGCCGAAATTTTGATTCCGGGATGGCTGAGTGCTGTCATCACGAAAGGTATTTTACACGTTTATATATAATTTATCGACCAGCAATGGTGCATGCAACTTATTATGCCCTTCTGAGAAACAAGCTCAAATTGTGCATGTTGTGTAACTTCAGAACAACAAAGAAGTTACAGGAGAAGTATTCTGTGCACATGATTGTTATATCACAGAAGCTGGGTTTATTCCACACTTAATATTGTTAATTGAATTATCATTCTCAGGAAATCTATTTGTAATTGGAGTTTGAGAAATTCCTTGGGACCTTAGCTTTGATTTTTTGTAACTTATTGTTTTTGATGACATTGGAGAAAATTGAGAACAAAAAAGATCTTAGAGAACAAGTAAGACCATGCTCAGTGTTCAGCATGAATATGCGGTGAAATTAATGATGTCCGTATACCTTGCTTCAGACATGATGTTGATGTGCTTGCAGCTGCATATTGGTTTGTGCAGCAGCAATAGTTAGGATCATATTTCTTAGCTCATTCACAATCTTTTAGTTAACTTGCTGTGAAACTAAAATTCAATTTTTGCATCTTTAATGCTGGCCTTAAAAGATGTCATTTCTTTATTTGGTTGAGCTTTCTTGGGGTCTTTGGGCAACAATTAACATACTCTACTCAAATAATTGTTTGCCTGTCTTTTTGACATGTCTTATCTCCTGTAATTTGGGATAAAGAGTTTTTCTTGGTTCGCAGTGTTAGCTCTGCAAGCGTAAATGTTCTTTCAGTGGTCTCATGCTTGACCGTGGACTTCTTGATACTTTTTGACCGCATTTTTATAGGATTGTGTTAGTTTTGGAAAGATTTAAGTGAGGAAGCACCCATAAGTTTTAAGTACCATAGTGCATAACTTTTTATACTTGTTCTTAAGTATGCATGGTGAAGTTTCCTTTTAATTCATGCAAGAGAAAAAAGTACCAAGAGTGGGGAAAACGTTGTTAAATTGGCGATCCTTGTCTGAATTGTTGGATTCAAGACTCTAGTTTCACATGTTTGGATCTGGCATCTGGATTGATTGCAAGTGGCATTTGTTGCCAGATAACCTCTCTCTCTCTCTCTCCTGGCATGGTTTGTACCTAAGACCTTTCCAATATAACACCCTCAGCCACCTAAGCTAAGCTCCATGGGCATGATTTTTTTGTGATGAAATCTGATATTGACCTATGAGGTGGCAAATAGTTTGACTGAAGACTAAGCAGTGGCACTTCTGAATGAAGTTTTATGTTGTTAAGGCAACTTCACTTTGCCACAATATGAGGTTAACCTGAAATGAAAAAGTACATAATAAGTTACACATGATTCATTTATGTTAATCTGAGCACCTGGATTTCTTTATGGAGAGGATCTGTGCTGTTTTCCTCTTTATGCTTGGTGATGATCGTGTTGTCTTATCATTTGAACATTTTTAGGGTCAGCTTGTTGGCCTACAGTCCTCTGGCAATGGGCATACTTTCTGGAAAGTATTTCTCACCTGAAGGTGGTCCAGCTGATGCTCGTTTGAATCTTTTTAAAGGTTATATCACTGACTTGTTTAATTATTGCAACCTATGGGTGAATCTGTCTCACTTAGGCAGCCGTTTCAACCCTTCTGCAACAGGGAGGTATTCAGAAGGGGAGTCAAGATATAAGCTGTCCGACACCATCATTAAAGAAGCTACAAGGGTAAGCAATTTTCCCTCATGCAGAGAATGATAGCAATTTGTTGATCAACAATGAAAAAAAAATGTTGGCAGAAAAAGTTAAAAATATGACAATGCTCTTTGCTTCTGTTGATTTTTTTAAATGCCACAAATTGGGTCAATCCCATCTTTTTCTTAAACTTCTATAGAGGGAGGCATTAATCCTCTTTTTGGAAGAATAACAAATTGTTCTGGAATTTTGTAATCTCCATGTGTGTGTCAATCTGTTTGATGGATCACAGATTCAGAAATTCTGTTTAATGAGTCATACCTTGATTTAGGAGTGTTTTTGTTTAGGAATGCTTCGTGGTGCTAATTTCTTATCTTCATCAAGCTATGGCCTTTTTATTGTGTCTTAAAAAGATCAGGTACTGCCTTGCATATTGATGCATGCTTACCTATTGTTTAGCAGGCATATCTTGGCATCGCAAGAAAATATAATGTTCATCCTGTATCTCTTGCAATAGGTATGATATAGTCTCTCTCTCTCTCTCTCTCACACACACACACACACACACACACAAAAACACAAACACTCACTGACCTAACATTGGATTGATTTATCCCTGGTGCTTTTGCAATAACATCTACCTGAATTTTGCTTTATTGGTGTTGTATGGTTTTATCAAATTATGGCAGAGTATGTCTGTAAACTGGTTGGATCTGGATCAGAGCAAGGAGATCTAGATCTAATCTGATGAGAATAATGGGAGTCCGGTAGAAAGAATGATAGATTTCTTTAGGTAGACCTGCTTTCTATTGCTCGATTAGATCTTCACATGGACATCTTTTTAAGGTGTTGGATTTTGACGTCCTCTGTGGAGAATACGGTCCGTCTGTTGTTGATGGTTGATTAAATTCGCATGTCTTCATTATTTCTTTTCTATATATTTTACTGTCCTCTTATGCTCTGATCGTTGGGACAGCCTTCGTATTAAGACACCCTCTTGTCGCCAGTGCCATTTGTGGAGCGACGAAGTTATGGCATCTTCAAGAGATTCTTGATGCATGCGAGGTAAAGTTCAGTCCTGATATGAAGGTAGATATTGACGAGGTTCATTCAAGGTTTACAAATCCGTGCCCCTGATCAGCCTCATTTTCTGTGGCCCCTCTCTCATTCACGGCTGAGACAAATATTCATGACATCAAGGTTGGTTTTGGGAAGGACTTGATGAGAGTCTACATGGATTTGGTGATTGCCAGTGCGGACAAACTCGGCAATAATTTGATCAAGTACCTGCAGAGCATGTCTTAAACGCCAGCCTTGGCGGCTGGGCATGGATACGGAAATGTTTGAAGTTTGCCCCGAACGAAATGACTGCATCTTTGGTTAATTCACTTTGGGTTAGTGTTCAGTGTCACTTAGGCTGTTTGATATACCACTTAATATTTAAAATTGAATACTTTAAGTATTTAATGAATTAAATTCGGTTGATAACTTAAAACTTATATCACTTAATATTTTAGTTTAAAACTCAGTGTGAATACTTTTGATAAGGGGAAAAAGAAGTTAACAAAAAGGGTAAATTTTAATATTTTTGATATGCTGAGGGTATAATATGAGAATTTTAATTGTTGAGGGTGCAAAATAGAAATCTTAAAATTTTTCAGGGTGCAAAGTGTGAAAAATCTTAAGTTTTTTTAGCTACCTTGGAGCATTTTCAATAAAGTTTTGTATTTTAACTATCTAAAAGTACATTTTTTTTATTTTAGTTATTCACTTTTTTAATACATATTCTAACAATTTTTTTTTATTTTAACTATTATACTTTTAAATATTATTTCTCATATCTTATATCTTTATTGGAACTATTAAACTATTTATACATAATGCTAAAGTGATACTTTAAATATAGAGTATCATTCTAGCAAAATTATATTTTACATACTCTGAACATCTTTTGTTGGAGTATGTTTTTTGTCATTTAATAGGTAAATTTTAGTTATTTTGGAGTTTTACATGTTTTGTTAGAGATGCTCTTAAGGGGTTGTTTTGTAAGTGGGTATGGGAAAGCTTGGTAAAATGAGTTTGGAAAAAATAGTCCAATAAATCTCCAAAACCGTTGTTTGGATGGCTTTTTCAAGCCATGGATGGTAGTTCCAGCCCGTAGTTGGCCCGACACCTTAAACCCTTGAATGAAAGTTTCATCAAACCCATTTGGGGGGGGGATCTATTGGACTACAAATAGATTGGAATATATGACTCTAGCCTATTCAAACCTAGTTTCATCAAACCCTATTCAAACCTCTATACCATTGGGCGAAATTGGAATATATGACTCTAGCCTATACACTCCAGCGAAGAATCATGGTGAAGTAGGAAAGCAAAAGAGGATTAGGGCAAAGAGGGAAAGGCGTACCAAAATTCTAGAAGCCCTCGAAGATAGCCAAAGAAGAAGAAGGAGAACTATTATATGTACTTAGCTCACAACGGCTCTTTGGCAGTTGCGTGCACATAGAAAACAATTCCACTCCTATGTAACGGACCAGTGTAATTAATGCACAGAGTGTGCCTTCCACTAGTCTGAGCTAGGGGGCAATTGATGGAGATAGAATTAGCCCTAAAACGAGCACGTGAGTGGCCGGGTACGTGATGGAGATAGCCACGAGATGAGCATTTGAGTCACGCAACAATGAAGAATACGGGCATCTTATCATCAGTCATGTTTGTATATTGTCGGATGGGGAATGTAATTCTGCTTCTTGGAGTAGAATACAAAATTTCTCGTGTTCTGGCTTCGTTTTTAAAAGCAGCAGATGTGGTAATGGAGTTTTGTATTGGGCTCTCTATGAACAATATGCCTGGCACAGCATTCTCTCGTTTGATTTGGAGAAAGAAAAATTTGGAATCATGTATCATTCCCAGTGGGATTCCTACCTGCAATGTAACTTAGAAAACTTCAAAGGCTAGTTATGTTTACTCCCGATGAAGTCTGCTCCAAGTTCAAAAGAAAATTCGGGGAGGGTAGAGCTTGGCAAAGGGTTCGGAGGGCCAACTCTTCTAGTTGTGTCTCTAACCTTACTACACTACCCAGCCAGCAAATAAAAGGTCGAACTCTAGGAGTTTTCGGGTATTCCAATAATTAGTAAACTGTTCAATAGACTTTTTAGTGTTTGATTTGAATCATCATATTGTTAGTTTGACATTATCTTATTTTTATCGAAGGAAGCATTCGTTTTTTATAATGTTGGTGGTTCAGTAGAAGTCATCCAAACTTAATGGACACTCGTACTTACATTTGTATTTTTCTTGGGAGGAAACCTCCTTAGTAAATTCTAGGAAAAATTATATTGTGATCCCTTCAACTGGACCTCCCATCTCACTTTGCTTTCTCAATTCTCAACTACTGTGTTCATTACATTGTACCATTTTATTATATTCTATTCAATAGTTAAAAATCATCAAAACCAAGATTTACCATTGTGATCAGTTTTTGTACGGTACCAACAGTACTACCGTAGCCTTATTCCATCATTCTTGGTATTAAATCTGCCTCAATAATACAACTAGACTGCTTAAATTGTACTTCTAAATATGCATACGATCTCATCTTATGTACACTACAAGACAACTAACGGGCCTTTGGTCTAATAATATTTTTTGTCTTGTAAAGATTTTGTCTTCTTGAGGTCAAGGGTTCAAGCTCCCTTCTCCGTCCCCCTCCCCCTCAAAAAAAAAAAAAAAATATTGTACATTACAAGACAAGAGTAAAACTATGCTTCTCAAATTTATTTATTAAATATTGTATTTTAAATGATGTGTCAAAATCCTATACATTAAATATTTAGTAGAGTTAGTAGATCTCATTGATCCAACCATCCACACTAATTCTGATACAAACTTTGGTAAATGATTTGGTAAGTATAGCATTGCATCAAGAAAAAAGGATTTTTGTAATGGTAAAGTGTTGTGGCGACATTGTCTTATTATAATAAGTCGAGTCTCAAAAAATCTTTATGACAATAACGGCAC
The DNA here is from genome assembly GCA_951799425.1 of Ilex aquifolium. NCBI lineage: Eukaryota > Viridiplantae > Streptophyta > Magnoliopsida > Aquifoliales > Aquifoliaceae > Ilex > Ilex aquifolium. The sequence continues at coordinate 2,797,769 of OX637409.1, read as the reverse complement.
GTCTCATGTAGTATTTGTGACAGTAAATTTTTTTTTTGGTGAGGAGAACACAGTCATCACAAAAAAACTTGTTACAAAAAATCCAAATTCTTGTGATGATTTAAACTGCGCGAGTGAGCTGGGCTATATAAAGGTTGGAGCCCTCACTTGCATCTTTCCTAAAAGTCACGCACAACCAGAATAGAAAACCTAATGTAGTAGAGTTTGGAAGGCATACTACTACTGCAAATTGGAAACCTTATATATATCAACCACTACTACTTAGATTTTCTCACAATCAAAGTACTACCAAAACCCAAAACAGATTGAAACTTTCGCACAACCCCACGAAGAAAACACAGAGGACAATCCATGGACAAACTCAACATCAAGAGCTGCAACAATACCCTCCCTCCAGAACTACATTCCAACATACTCTCAAGACTCCCTGCAAAAATAGTCTGCAAATTCAGATGCGTGTCCAAAGAATGGCTCAACTTGATCTCCTCCTCATATTTTAAGAAGCTTCACCGCCATCGCTCCATGCTTAACCCTCTCTTACTCCACATAGAGTTGTTGCGTCCCAAAAGTTGTCCACGGACTATGTACCTTAACGCCATGGACATGAATGGAGGGCTGCTCGAAGAAAACACTATACCAACATATTCATACGTGATGTACACGTTTATTTCTTGCTTTGAGTTGATATGTTTTGGCAACTCGAGACAAATATTTGTTTGTAATCCTGGAACCCGGGAGATTCTGGAACTGCAGGGTCCTCCCCATCAGGTTGACGGTTATTATTGATGGGAAATTGGTTTTGGGTATCTTCCTTCTAAGAATATATATAAAATCGTCGATATGACCAGTATGATTTTAGACGACGATGAAGGAGAAGATCAATTTATTATTAGTCAGGTATATACATTATCGGATGGTGATTGCAATTCTTCTTCTTGGAGAAGGTTACGAGATTACTCGTGTTCGTGTTCTGGCTATGTTTATGGAAGCAGCAGATGTGCTAATGGAGTTCTGTACTGCATGATCTGTGTAGGAGATACCCAAGGAATTCTGTGGTTTGATTTAGAGACAGAAACATTTGGAACGATAAATCATGTTCCGTGGGATTCAAACACTTCGGGTTATCTGGAAACTTTGAAAGGATATTTATGTTTATTTACGAATGATTCTCGTAATGATCAAAGTTTAACCATGAATATGTGGATGTTGAAGGAACCCAACAATGCAGTTTTTGAGAAATATATTAGTATTGGCTTGTCTCCAATGTACAGTGATCTTAGTCCTTTGGTTGAGAGGGATGGAGAGATCATATTCTCATGTGATGATGGATCATGTCTTGTCTCCTATGAAATTAAGGCCAAAAGCTTCAGAAGATTGAGCTATGTCACAATCCTAAAAAAATTAGGTTCACCACGTTCAAGACTTTGTTTTGATGGACTCTTTTCCCTTGGAGCAAGATAGTTTTTCAACCGGTTTTAGTATCCAAAAAGAAAATATGCCATATGAGTGTTTGTTTTTTTCAATATTTCATATTATTATTCTCTAGTGTTTCTGTTATAGTCTACACTTGTTCGCCCAAATAGTCGACCTTGCTATCAAGTTGAGTCACTCAATCCGTGACAGACAGCACTCCACTTTTATCGTCAAGCTTGGACGGGGTGCAAGAAGAGAATTAGTAGAAATTGAAAGGGATTTCCCAAAACTCCTCTCTTGTTTAGCAAGTTGTTAATGGATTTGCGCTAAAATCTATGATTTCTTCCTCTTTAAATTCAAGTAATATCGGGGTTGCATGTTGACTGATTTTTGGTGGCTTTTAAGTTACTCTTTAACTCAAACCTATGTGCTTGTCTCCTCTTTTAATTTTGATTAAATAAATGTCACGTGACAATCTTCTTTGACTAACTTGTTCTTCAGACAGGTGTCGTTCATTACCTATTCACTAAAATTGTAAAATATAGTCCAAACAACTTTATTATATAGGTATAATAAAGTCGGATTGAATTATTATTAGATGATATTATGATATATCCAAATCCGAGTCCAATTTAAGCTATCTAATTGAATTTGAATTGGATTTCAATTAATGGATTAAAATTTTGATACAAATGTGCCTAAATGAATTCGAATTCGGGCCATAATTTGATCGTTGACAGGCCTAGTTGAACTACCTGTGCAGGTTTACATTACACATGACTGTATTTGGGAGGTGATTGTTCATAGAATTCAATATTTTGTTTTTTTCGAACTGTCATATACAATTGACTACGGTAAAGTTGTATATATTTTATCAATTAGATATACTTATGTGTCAAATATCAATGACACCAGTGAATAAGATAAGAGAAATAAATTAGTTCAAGTGTAGTTATTGAGAACTTTTACCTCCCTCGTAGGAGTAATGTTCTATTTGGTACGATAAAAAAATGAAAGGATGAAAAGTTAGAGGGATAGATAAAAATCATGTTTGGTAAAAAAGTAAAATAGGAAGGATGAAAAAATGGATGAATGAGTTTTCCTTTCAACTCACCAAAATCAATTCTTCCAAAATTAGAAGGAAAGTGGATGAAAAATTAATTATTTGTGTTGAAATGTATCTTATTTGTCTATATATCTTTTGATATATACATATCGATAAATTTCGAGTGATGTAAATATAATACAAAAGATAATGCCAAAATTATAATTGTTTATGATTTGACATAATTTAATAAAGTGGTGTTGATTCTCTTTGGCGTAATTGTCACGTGTACTATCCTCTGATTCTCAGTGGATTTGATGACGACGAAGGCCTGATCGACGTGTTTCTCGATCTTTGATTTGGTGTTGACTTTGGTGGATCTGGTGAAGACAAAAGTTTGACCAACGTGTTCCTTAATCTTTAATTTGGTGATGCTTTGGTAGATTTGTTGAAGACAAGAGTCGGATTGACGTAGCTCTCGTTCTTCGATCTTTGATTTGGTGGATTTGTTGAAGACAAGAGTCGAATTGACATGAATCTCGTTATTTGATCTTTGATTTGACTTTGTTGAATCTTTTCACCGTTCTTTATGTTGAATGGCTTGAAGATGGTTTGGATCTCTTGAAGAAGGACCTTGGCGGTGTTTTTTCTCCTTAGAGATGGATTTGCAAGACCTTAATTGGAGGTAGACTTCGACAGAACTTCGCTGCTGATCTTCCCTTTTTCTCCTAAGATGGACTTGGGCAGAGCTTTCTTGATCTTCTCTCCTTCTTGGCTTCAGAGGGTCTGTATATAATATTTTAAATGTTAAGAGGTCCGAGTGATTAAGTGACAAACATCAGAGGTGTAGATGTAATTCTCCTAATTTCTTTGTTTTTTTGATACTCCAATTGCTAATTGCTAATTGCTAATTGCTAATTGCTTTGCGCTCTGCAGGCCTCTTCTTGACAAGTCGGACGCATAACTCCCTTCTTTCTCTCACTGTTGTAATGGGAGTCAAGTTGCGTTGCTCATTCATCTCCACTCTCAGAACCTCTCTCCTCTCTTCCCTCTCACTTCGTTCTATATCGACCTCCACTACCCACATCTCCACCTCCCACCAAGACTCCATAACCCCAACCCCACCTTCACAGACCCCCCAAAACCTTAACCCTAACCCTAGAACCAAAACCCCACTCGAGAAACAATTCGAAACATGGATCCAAAATCTCAAACCCGGGTTCAACCCATCGGACGTCGATGAAGCCTTGCGTGCCCAATCGGACCCTGATCTCGCCCTCGACATCTTCCGTTGGACTGCCCAACAACGCAATTACAAGCACGACCACGTCACTTACCTCACCATGATCCAAATTGCCATCTACGGTAAGCGTTACCGTGTCGCCGAAACCCTAGTCGAGGAAGTCCTCGCCGGTGCTTGCCCGGCCAGCCTTTCTCTTTACAATTCCATGATTAAATTTTGCTGTGGCCGAAAATTTCTATTTAATCGAGCATTCGATGTTTATAAGAAAATGCTGAAATCTGATACGAAGCCTTCATTAGAAACCTACACATTGTTGTTGAGTTCACTTCTCAGGAAATTCAATAAGTTGAATGTTTCTTATGTGTATTTACATGGGGTAAAGTCGCTGAATAAGCAAATGAAGGCTCTAGGGATTATACCTGATACATTTGCGTTGAATATGATAATTAAGGCTTACTCTACGTGTCTTGAAGTTGATGAGGCGATTCGGGTTTTTCGCGAAATGGGTTTGTATGGATGTGAGCCGAATGCATATACCTATAGCTATATAACAAAGGGTTTGTGTGAGAAGGGGAGGGTGAATCAAGGTTTGGGGCTTTATAAGGAGATGAGGGAGAAGGGGTTGGTGCCGAAATGGAATACTTATATGATTTTGATCTGTAGTCTTGCTATGGAACGAAGATTTGATGATGCTGTTGATGTTGTGTTTGACGTGTTGGGAAATTCTATGACACCTGATTTGCTAACTTATAGAACACTACTTGAAGGTTTTTGTCGGGATGGGAGGGGGAACGATGCTTTTGAGGTCCTGGAAGACTTGAGGAAGAGGGATTGTATGATGAATGAGAAGACTTATAAGACACTGTTGGATGGATTGCACTTTTTGAATCGGGAGTAGATGTCATACATTGGTTTACTCAATCTCACTGTTAGAACTTGGGATGTCTATCATTGGATTGCAGTGTCAATTCAATTTGAGAGCTTGGAGTGAAACAAGGAAATTAACTCTATTAAATCAGAACGGAAATTTTGCCCTCTGGCAGACTGTTTAGTTCCATTGTAAGCAACTGTTGGAAGAAAGTTCCTGGTTCAGCTGATTTATCTGGACTTATAAACCAAAGGAAATTTTGAGTTTATCAGACAATATTTTACTGCCAGCATTGATGGAAGATTCTTAATACTTTACCAGAAGTATTGATGGAAAATTTTTTGGGCGGTGTCATCTTGATTTATATTTGCTGGGAGGAGTTGATGTAAGTGGCATGATTACAAAATTTTTGTCAAGATATATTTGAATTGCTGGTTCTGTTTTACCACAGATGTGAAACTGTATGTGAGAATTGACAAAGGTAGTGAATTTTCTTTGCAATATAAATGGTTTTAATGGAATCATTTTTCATGGTTGATCCTTGAGTTCATCTTTTCAGCTACAAGGGTAGGCTTTCTGGTTATCAGCTTCCGAAATCGTGGAGTGTATTTGTTGAGCTACAAGGGAAAGGCTGAGCAAGCAGAATGTTTACCATGGAAAAAACACACATTGCTGTTATATCCTTTGTGGATGACATAACAATATTTTGCGATTCTTGTTCGATACAAAGAGGTGGTGTAGTTTTACTATATACTGGGTAATCTCCTCCAATTCATTTATTGGAAGCAAGATTGATTTGGTTGTTTCATTTGTTCAGCGTCAGGATTTGGTTCAAGTTGACATTATTACTGTTGCATGAATGTGTGCCTACAAATTCTTATTCCATCTAATGTCTGGATGGGACAATAACGAAAATGTATAACTTTCCAAGAAATTACTTGTTACGTGTATCTTAATATATTTGTGAATTAATTATTGTTGTAGATATTTGCAAGGCCTTTTTGGTTGAATTTCTTTTTGCTAAGGACTCGTTGTTGTTTACTCTCTTGTATTAGTTTAATGTGTATCTTGAGAAGCATTGGTTTAAATAGTGGAATCTATGGTCTTCACCGTTGGCCTTTATATCTATGGCTTCTAGTCATGGGCACCCTTTGAGCCCGGCATTTACATCTCTACTTCTCGTTTTATTGCGTTGCAATGTCGTAATTGGTTGTTATGGACGCGAGTACATGGACTATGGCTCTGATCCCCTTCTCTGTTTATCAATACACATTTCAGATAAAAAAACGCAAAGAAATCAGATGCATAGAGAGAGAGAGAGTTACAGATCGGTGTGAAGGTGAATGCCTCTCATGGCTCCCACAGAGATTACATCTTGTCACTAGAATGCTTTTTGTTTCTCTGGATATAAGCAGTTTTTCCTCGAGCCAAACTCCCAAAGCAACAAAAGCAAATAATCATGAAGAAAAAAGGATTAATCAGATCCACCAATCGACCTTCAATCTCATGGACACTAAAAGGAGAAAAGAAGAATACTGGGAAAGCATTTCCCTTGAAGTGCAAAAAATACTTTCTAAGGGACCAAGGATGATTTCTTCCAAATTCAAACCTATCATCATCATATTCAGTTTACAAGGGAAGACCAATCCACCAACCTAACTCAACATGGTTTAGAAGCAAGTTTCAATAATAATGATGCTTAAATGTTTCCATGATATTAGGGAAATCTGTTACCAAGTATAAGATTGTGGGCTTACGATGTTTGAAGAAGACAAGCTCTGATATGTCAATCACGCATCACACCAAAAATTTGGCTTGCAAAGTCAAATGTGTCAAATCGCCAGAGGTGTAAACCTAGACATAAGAATGTAACTCAACCACTTCACACCTATTATAAACCAAGAAAGCCCTTGAACTAATGTCTTCAACCTAATAGATACTAAAAAATTCCTTCTGCCTAAGGTAATGAATCCTGTACCTTACCCCCCCCCCCCCCCCCCCCCCCCCAAAAAAAAAAAAAAAAAGAATCCCGTACATCTGTGATCAATTTCTATCTAGTGTGAAAAGGTGCAACAGCATGGAACTAACACAAGCAGCAAAATTGGAAAGAACACAAAAAAGCTTTTGAGCAGTTCAGATTCATCTCAATAAATGCACATTGATCAAGCTCAGTGTCTGGTAAAAGAGCTGAGCTCAAGCTAAGCACCAAGGCTTGAGGCATACTTCCTAATAGCACAGTAAAAAACTAATGTTTTCATTTATAATGCCCATGAACCTCGAAATCTTTTCAAAAGCCACCATTTGAGTCTCGCCACCCTTTTGACAAATATCTCAGGTTCAAATCTCAATCACAATTCTGAAGTGTCCACTCTCCAAGATACAATTTCTCTTGTAGCTTTAAGAGTTCAATATATATTTGTAATCTTATCAACAAACATACAATGACACGTTCCCTTCTCTTCCTTGTTTCTACTCCTTTTACCTTCTTCTTCAACAGCCACCCTTCAAGGATTATTTTTATTTCTCTTCACCTCATTTCCACTCCTTTTCTTATTTTTCTTTATCTTCAAGTTCTCTGGCTTTTCCTTTTCATTTTTAAGTGGAGGATCAAAATTCATGCCAGAGTCCTCACTCACTCATGCCAGAGTCCTCACTCACAATTAATAAGGGGACTTGAAAACCCTGCCTTGGTTTATCAGTGCATCAAGTCAGAGTCTTTTCGCATCAATTGTGCAAGCAACTATATCATCCTTCTACTCTCTGTGCTATTCTTGTATCCATTAAGACCAGAGAGGGCAAGAATCACTTTGTCATTTCCTCTATTTTTTGGATATCTTTGACTTAGTTTCAGTACATTGGCAGACTTTTTTACTTCCTTGTATTAGCAATGAGCTAAACTCGACTTACTTGAACATTTCCAATTAAGCTTGAGCATCTTTTTTCATTTGGCTTGAGCTGGGGGCAAACAGAGACAGCATCTATATGTGCACAAGTAAGCTTGAGCATCCTTGTATACAGGCCACAATTCAGCAACCTAACCTTTCTAATATGAAAATTAAGTCAATTAAGTTCACATATTTCACCACTAGGATGGTGAAAGCACTTTAAAAAGGCAGTTCAGTGTTCAAACAGAGGGTTAGCATATCTGTGCAATGTTTGGCATTATCATCCAGCCATATCTGTTCTTACTTAGATCAGTTGAGGCAAAAGAGCACTTAAAAATAAAGAAACCGATACAATACAACGACCATTGTTCAGCCAGGCAATGTTTGGCATCCTTAAGCAATTCTTATTGTTTGAAAAAGAAGTAAAAGGAAAAGAAAAGAAAAATGGTGGTACCTTTTGCAACCACTACAACCCAACTTGTAATAAGATCCCAAGTTCTCTTTGCTTTCATATTATGAATTATAACAAGGAGAAAAATCCGTTTAACTACTGAAGCATGTCCTACTACTAAAGGAAAGCTCCTCGGATTTCTAAGCTTCTCAGTTAGGATGAGCACCTCGGATTCCTAAGCTCTTCGGCTAAGATGAGCTCCTCAGAAGCCACTCCTTGGAAGCCTCTTCAACCTCTGCTCTCAGCTTTATCGTTTCTTCCTCGGCTCGGGTCTTCTCAAATTCAGATGCTTTCAGTGAACCCAAATTAAAACTGACACAAAATTAATCGATTCGATTTTTGGAGTTAGCAAGACATCTTTCACCCTTTCCATCCTTCCAAACACACCATTAGAATAAGACCATAGTCATAGAATATCATTCCAGCTGGGTTACTAGTCAAAGCACGTATGGGATTGTTGATGCATAGCTATATTTAATTAGCAACCATAAATATCCACACAAGCGGAAGCAACCATATGCCTGGACTCCAATTACATAATTAATTTGTCAAAGCACACAGCCAAGTTTTTGGGACCATGACACACAATTCAAAGCTAGTTTGCTTCTCCAGAATTCTTTAACTGAAGCATCCTTCCTTGTACAGGCTCCAGACCATTCCAAAGCTCCAAAGGATTGAGCAGTCCTATTGGACTTCCAAATCATCAATGGAAATGGCAGACATATCAGGATGTATTGGCCATGGATTCAATTAGGAGCTGGTAACCTTCTGGCACAACAGCCTGTGCATGCACACAACCCGCCAATGCAGGGACGTCGGCATTGACATCTAAAAACCTGGCCAGCAAGAGCAGGAGGTGAAAATCAGAAATACGCTTCACAAATGGGAGACTCTTTGCTCGCTCCAGATGGTTCTTCAGTGCCTTCATTGTCACTGGGATATTCCTGTTCTCAATGGGAAATGCCGTTGAGAGGGGACCCTGCATTTTCACATAAGCAGCATTCCAGTTAGACAAACGCTAAAAACAAATACATTTACTAATTGACCATAAGAAAAAATGCCAGGCAGACAAATTAACCCCCCCACCCCCCCAAAAAAAATAAACTGAGAATTGCCAAACAGCTAGCAGAAATAAAACCTCAAATTTTAAGATAATACATCACAATCTAAACGAATGATAAAATCACCAGAGGGGATTATCCATATTAAGATTTTCTTCTTACATTTACACATTCTTTCAATCTTCATATGGTAAGTAATCAAATAAAGATCTAAGGACACAATGATATCCTATGGTTATTGCCTTTTTCCATACATTCTTGTTTACAATTGCGTAAGTCAGATAAAGTAAATATGCTTTTTTTAGAGGAAAAGAAAAAGGGTACAGTAATCAGCATATCTATTGGACAGGCAAAAAAGAAAGCAATCCTCCCTTTCTGGGCTAATAGGTAAAGTTCCATAAATTATGCTTTTTTGTAAACCAAGAACTGCAGCATGCCTACTATAACCCGCAACCAACCCATATTCGATGTAAATCTAACTGCCAGAATAGGGTTTTCCAGATCCATCTAAAAAAACTTAACACACACAACTTCGATTAATGGTATTACCAGCAAACTAATGACGATCATAGGACAATAATTATTCCCTAATATGCCAAATACAGAACAGCCTCAGACCTAAAGTATCCTCTCAATACAAATACAGAGCCGTAACTTGTTAGGCCAATTGTCTAAATCAATAGTTAAGGACGGAGCAATAGCTCCTTTGAGAACAGCCTGAACTAAAATCCTCCTAATACAAAGACAGTTGTAACTAGTTAGACCAATTGTCTAATTTGGTAGTTAAGTGCCTGAACTATAAAACATAAGAACACTGAATTGGATTATAAAGCAACCAATTTGCAAATAAACCCACAATATTAGGTATACATCCAATCTAACCCCCCAAACATCTGGCATAAGCACGAATGCACGACCATACTGGGTAGTGACCTTTCCACAAATACACTTATGCTACATCATAATCCAATGCATCATCATGAAATCAACAAATTTTATCCTTGATATGCTGTGCATAAACATACCAGCTCTTCTAGAATACTAACTCATAGCCTTTATCTTCCTTCACTAGAGGAGTTGCTGGCAGCACAATCCATTTATACACACATATACACATTAATGAAGTCAAACGACACCGAATGCCATCTCCTTGTAATTTTTCCAATAAATCAAGCAAAAAGAACTCATGCGTAAAAAGTTTACATTTTCAGAAGTATATCAAAGGAATACTGTCACTACCAAAATTTCCCATTCCCTGTACCCAGATCAGCACCCATGGATTAGAAACAAAAGGCTATGCACAGACCATGGATTAGAAACAAAAGATTAAGCAAATCTCAAAGTTGGAATGAGACGAGGTCCACAAGATCCACCATGACATTTATACCTTAAAAGGTAAAACAAGTTTTGCAAACAGATCACTCTGGGAAACTTCCAATTTTGAAATTCCAAAAGAGAGGAGAGAGAAGGGGGTTTTCCTTCCCTTTTCTTTTTTTTTTTGGGGGGGGGGTTCACCACATGAACAACACATGCAAAGGGCTCCAGCTCACATTTGTCTGTGAAATAAACAGTTGATGTATGTGGAACTTCTATTTGGCTCATTCAAAGACTATCCGTTAAATATTGGTGGAAGGTTTGCTTCTGCTGATGTTTCCTTTTAAAGCTATAACCTCTCTTGCACTAATATAACAATAATACCACATCCCAGAACTTGGGACTCCAAAATCAGTAGGAAGTAAAATCAGAAAGACACTGTGAATTTAACAAGCTAGGTCTCAAATTTCTCCCAACTAATTATTCATTTCTACAAATTACCCAAGAGTTAAATACTTCCAAAGAGCTGATGGCCTGCATTCTGTGATGGATCGATTGGCGGTAACTCCAATCTTAATGCCTCAGCACAAGTGCTAGGAAGTGACTCCAAAAGCGGTAAGCAACATGGACCCTCATACCCTCCTTAATCAACAACAGCTGAGTGGTTCTTTTAAGGCTTAACCTAGTTGTATTAGGGTAGCATTCTCCCCACCTTTTATTAATAGTTAAAAGATTTGAAAATAGAACTAATAATCCCCCTCTCAACAAGCAAATTTCAGAAAGTAAACATGGAAACCCTGTAAGCAATATCAACAGCAATCCACATGATGGAGCACTCAGTAGTGATAGCTCAAGTCTAAGCATCAAAATTCAATTACTACATAGAGCCCTCCACACAACCTTCAATCTACTGGATTTGAATAATATCGAGCTCTTTCCTAATACAAAGTTCAATAAAATAAACAACCAAAATTTTAACTTGAACGTACCTGGTGATCGAAGATTTTGACTACCACCAAGAAAAAATCATTATCAACCTCCCTAGTATCCTTCACTCCAATAACCACATCCTTCTTCATCATAGACAGCTTCGGATCCACATCTTCTCCAACCTCCGTCTCGAACCACCCATCTTTAAACAACTTAACACACATATCACTCATCTGAAACGCCTCGAAGTGCACATCGGCACCCCCATCTTCATTCACCTCCAACTTCACCACGGCCGTCACCCACTCCTTCAAATCACTCTGGGCATGAAACTCGGCCGCCTGCAAAATCTCCGAATTCGACATAGTATAATCCTTCTTGGTCTGACTTATCGTCTGCGTGAATATAAACCCAACTTTCTTCATCCCCAACCCCATCGCTATAGCATCCACCAAATTTTCCTCATCAGGATCGCGTAAAAGTATCAAATTATCCTCCGTCCCTTGCTGTGGTGGCTCGTAAATAAAATCAACCTCCACCTTCCCCTCCGGCGACACTGTCCCATACATAATTCCACCCCTTTTCACCGCAAAAGCGAGGGAGTCATTCACATAGTGTTGAAAAGCATTGGCCGCGTCACGATCGAAGGATACGAGCTCGCAATGAGGGTTTTCCTGCCGAGTGACTCGCATCTGTTTTGCAATTAGGTCATCTACGGTCATCTTTTTGCCAAAAGAGCCGGCCGGGTTGAAATTGGGTCCGGCGATTTTGCGTTCACCCTCATAGGAAAGGTAGATGATTGACCCGTGCGTGAGGCCAATAGATGAGATTGGGGTTTGGGGATTGGACATGTCGGTGAATCGAGCGACGTCGTCTAGGGTTTTGGCGAGTAACAGGTTTTGGTTGGCGGAGAGGGTTTGGGCTTGGATTGGGACTCGGAGTTGGGACTCGATGAGGGTTTTGAGTTGGGCGATTGTGGTATGTGGGTTTTCGATTGTGATTCGTTCTAAGCCGTCTCGGCTTCGGATTCTGATCATCATCTTGGTCATAACAATGGCGAAACAATTTGAAAGATATGGTATCAGAGGTAGTGCAGATATATATATATGTATATAGCGTGTTGTGAATCAGGGGTTGATGTCTGGCTCAGGTTACTTCAGGAATCGCTTGAGAGAGAAGATGAAGAAAAGAACTTGGGAAGGAAGTATAGCAACCTAGCAAGTAGGATCGGCATCTATAATGTATTCTATTCTGCAATCCGAAAGCCACAAATAGATTTATGTTAAAACTATTAATATTTCTTTCAAAATCATTTACATTATGTCGTGTCTTTAGACATAAATTACCATAATAATGTATATAACCTCGATTTTTCTCCCAACCTAACTCAAACTCAACAAAACTTAATCCTAATCTCTTTTTTCTTTAAAGTATTTAGGTCAATTTATGTGCACCTCGATTAATCTTTTTTTCAATCTGATCAAATAGATTTATCCAATAGTCACTAACACCCCTCTTAAAACCATTCACATTGTACTGTACCTTCAGACACAAATATAACCTTGATTTTTCTCCCAACCCAACTCAAACTCAACAAAATTTAATCCTAATCTCTGCTGTATTATTTCAACGATCAGAGAGGTATTCGGTTCAATTTACGCGCACATCAATAAATTTTTTCCTCGGTCTAATTAAAAATAATCATCTATATTAAAACTAGAATATTCAAAAGAGATAAATCTTAATCTTTATCTAATTGGATTTCATCCGTAATTGAAGTCCCACTATGAGGTGTCCTTTTTTCTAAGACAAGGTCGAAATTTTTTAGATTTTTTAAATTTATTGTGAATAAATTGAAATAAAATATATATAAAATTATTGGTAAAAATTTGAATTCTCAACTTATAACCCAAACAACTGTTAGAATTGATTTAATTTTCATGTACGTATTTTGGTATAATAGTACAAAATTTATTCTAATTTTGTTTTCGCTCAAAAATATTTTTTTTTTTGCCTGACCTCCAACTATAAGACAATTCAAGTAATACACTTCATAATACCAAACAATTTCACTAATCTACATATAACTCTTTCTTATCTTGTCCTATCTCTCTCTCTTATTTTTTTCTTTGTTTACTTTAATTTTAATTAATTAAATAAATTAATTGTATACGATCAATTCTCAATTTTTGATATTGTAAGGTGTCTTCAAACACGAGATTATTGTTAATATATCTATAAACTAATAGTAACTCATGCTTGAAAGCACGATGAAACATATAATCCGAAAGTTCAAAAAATCAATACCACTATAATCAATTAATAATTTTTATTTCCTTCCCTTTTTTAATAAAATTTTCTCTAAATACATGACCTAAAAAAAATCAAAATGTGTTGTACACTATCGTTTATAAACAATGTCTGAAATAAAAATTATTTGAGTCACAAATTAATAAAAAAAATAAATATTTCAACTTATGATAGAAATAAGTGATGTGATAAAAATGATTGAAAAAAATATATGAGAATAAAATTCACACTTCTAACTCCCTTATTATATGGATGACGAAGAATATTGGCGTGGTACATAGTGTTACTTTAAGAGTATCTTCAATAGTATTCTCTATTTTTAGAAAGCATTTTTTTTTTTTTAATATAGATCATTTTTTTATAAAATTTTAAAATAAACAGTGAAATATTTTTGATAACTTCAATGGGCTCTCTATTCTGATTTTGGAGTGACATATATGGGGGCATTTTTGGAGTGATTTTAGACCTTTGCATCAATTTTCTTTATTTAATCCGAGTCATTATTCTGCTTTTATCGATTTGAAATTCAAATTTCTAGCTGACATATTTTTGGAATGATTTTAGACTTTTGGATCAATTTTCTTGGATTAATATGAGTCATTGTTGTGTGCTTTTATAAGTTGAGAATTCAACTCTTATTTGTAATATTAGATAGGGTAAATTTCACTAACACCCTTGAATTTAAGTCATATTTCACTAATACCCCATTTGGTTTATAAAATATCACTGTATACCCCTGTCAATTTTTGTTTGTTAACAGATTTAACATAATACGTATTTTTATTAAATTACCCTTCAAGAACTCCCATTTTACTTAATTACCCTTATTCAAATTAATACAAAAATTAATCTACAATTTTATCAAATTAACATCAAATTGACCTTTAATTTTGTTTGATTAATATTCAATTTCATCAAATAAGCACCAAATTAATATTAAATTTTATCAAATTAACATTCACATTCATCAAATTAGCATTCAATTTATCTAATTAATATTCAATTTTATTAAACTAATACCAAATTAGTATTCAATTTCATAAAATTAACACCAAATTAACATTCAATTTTATCAAAACCACATTAAATTTCATCAAATTAACTACCAAAATAATATTTAATTTGATCTAATTAACACCAAATTAACTATCAATTTTACCAAATTAACATTAAATTTCATCAAATTAATGCAAGATTTTATTAAATTAACGTGAAATTGATCTTAAATTTGACTAAATTATCATTTTATTTCAGCAAAGTAATATTCAATCTCATCAAACCGATATTCAATTTTATAAAATTAACACCAAATCAATATTCAATTTTATCAAATTAACATTTAATTTCATCAATTTAACATCCAATTTATCAAACTAACATCATTTTTTTGATTGAATTTCAAATTAACATTCAATTTCATCAAATAAATACTAAATGGTCACTCAATTTTATAAAATTAATATTTAGTTTTATCAAATTAATATTTTTTTTTTAAATTAACACCAAATTAACATTTTGTTTGATCCATTTTTTTTTTTAGAAAACATTCTATTTAATCCAATTAGCATTTAATTTAATTAAATTAATACTAAAAAGATGTTTACTACTACTTTGAGCTTGTTTTATATCACCAAAGATAAATTTGATAATTCATAAGAGAATAAACCATCACATCACACTTTTTTTACTTGTCAATAACGACATTAGACGACAGAAGATGTAGTTTGTGAAACGTGTATATAAATTACAGAGATGTGCAGTGATATTTCAGAAATCATAAGGGGTGTCAATGAAATATGACTTAAATTTTGGGAGTGTCAGTGAAATTTAACCTATTAAAATGAATTGTCCAATTACCTTCATTATAAGAATTTTTATTTTAAGGCTCAAGCTAGAAACTTTTTATTTTCTACAATAAAATCTCATAAAATTTGGGAAGGGAAATGTTCATGTACAAATTGCACATCATATTCCTTGAACCAAATTTAACCCATCACAGATCACTTTGAAACCTGCAACTTTAACTTGTTACTCTTACTAGTGCACAATACTTTCGTCAAATGAAACAAATAATACTGGACACACTGAAATAACAAGAATCTGTAGGAATCATGCGACTCTTTTACTTAATACCAGGAATCTATTAATATCATGGTATCTGTAATAAATTCTGACGAGTCCAAATTTGACTGAGCTGAGCCCAACTTGAACGGACCGAGAAAGCCCAAAGGAGATACTATTCGGAGTTGGGCCGTAAAACAATACGGAGGGCATAAAGGGAATTAGGCGGCCGTAAAACAATACGGAGGGCATAAAGGTAATTAGGCGACCGCAAATCAATACGGAGTCCAAAAAACCCAAGCCCAGAGACCAAGGGGCGCCGCCCATGTGGGCGCCTGCCTACCCCTCTGGTCTCCTCCTCCTCCTTTGTCTCTTGACTCCAATGAAGGCCACCACTCCAACTCAAGCCTAGTCCAGCTCAAGATCCTCCTCCGACGGAATAGGGACACGAGGGAGAAAATATCGGAATACGGAAATCGAATCCTACCATGAGTATACTTGCCAAAGTGGAGGAGTCCTACCTAAATTGTACTTACTAAATTATAGTGACCGCCTCACCGCCTCATTACACCTATATAATGTAAGCCCTCTCCACATAGAGGGCATCACCTTTTTGAGAGCTTGAGACCTCTACAAGTTGTAATCCCTACGCCTCCAAGGTCCTGCATACCTCACTACACACTTGGCTCTCTCTCTCTCTGTAATACTCCCGGAGTTATTCTCCCGACTGCATTGTCCATCAATAAAACACATCCGGCCACCGTAGCCGTTCCCGAAAGTGGAGTAGGTCACCCGGACCGAACCACTATATATCTCTGTGTTGGTTCCATATTTACTGTTTTGCTTTGTTATTGCCATTGATTACCTGTTTACTGCTCATTGATTATACCTATTCATATTCTTGACTGTTGATCTTGCACAAGACAATTTTGTGCATCATCAAATTCAACAAATAAATCAAATAAAAGCAAACTAAATCAAGTATTATGTAGAAATAAATAACCATTTTTGTGCATGCCACACGTGATAAAATTACGTATTTCTTATTTTCTGGAATCTCATAGGAATTAAAAAAAGGAGAATTACACTCAAATCTTCTGAGGTTTGTTATTTAATCACTCAGACCTCTGACATTTTAAATATTACACACAAACCCCTTGAGGTTTGTATGCACGTAACACTTAGCCCCCGCCGTCATATGTCTGTTAGTATATTTTAGTAAATTACATCCAAACACCATAAAATTTGTAAACGTATATTACTTAGATTCCTCAAGTTTAAAATATTATACTTAGACGAAAAATACTCCAATCAAAAATAGAATATCAAACATTTTAAATTTTATAATCAAAATTCATGTTCTATTATTGAAATAAAATCAAAAATAAAAGCTAATTTTTCTTAAAAAATTATAATTAGTATATAATTATACTATATCTATTGGAATAAAACAAAAAAAATCAAACAAGGGATCTAAGTCATTCATAATAGAACATGAATTTTACAACCAAAATTCATATTCTATTATGTCATTTATTGAAATAAAATATAATATAAAAATCTAATTTTTTCTTAAAAATTTATAATTAGTATATAATTATACTATCTATTGGAATAAAACTAAAAAATCAAACAAGAGATTAAACTGTAATGAACACAATATATTCTACCTTTAATTAGGTAATTTGGTAGTTTAATTTGGTCGTTTAAACGACCAAATTAAATTCCAATATATAATATAAATATATACTAATTATAATTTTTGAAGAAAATATTAGATTTTTATTTTTAATTTTATTTTAATAAATGTCATAATAGAACTTAAATTTTAGTTGTAAAATTTAAAATATTTGATATTCTATCTTTGATTGGAGTATTTTTTGTCTAAGTTTAACATTTTAAACTTAAATGGTGTGTTTGAGTAGTGGTATAAAAGGGTTAACACCCATAATGATAGGTAAATAAGGTAGTAGGTCCCATTTATTCTTTGTTTGGGAAGCATTTTTTAAGGCAGGATAAAAATCCCGGGTCAAGCCTTGACCTGGTTGCTACAGTGGTCCATAACCCCCTACACTGGTTACAATTAACCCACCTCCCCCATGGGTTACAAACTCAAGCAGCAGGTTAACCATCCATCAGACCCATTTGCCCCTCTCTTTCCCTGTCACTCTCCTGCTCACACACAACTACACGCACACACAGAGCTGAGCTCATCCCGGGGTTTGGGTTAAAAGCAACAACGAAGGTGATGCACAATGGCGACGAAGAAGAGGGCTGAAGCATCACTATGAGGTCGTCAAACTTTCTGCATCCTTCTCTCTCTCTCTCTCTTGTTTTATGGGTGAACACGAAGCACCAATTTTTGTTTGTTTGGAATTGAAAACCTCAGATCTGTTCTTCATATTATGGGAGCTTAAAAAATTTATCAATGGGTACAATGGTAAATATCTATAAAAGTCAAGGTGGAGTCCATCCAATTCAATTGTTCCTTGTCAAACAATGGTTTGGGTTGGATGACATACATAACCTATTCAATTAAGTGCTTGAGTGGGTTTAGGTGAGATGACTTAGGATACAAAAAATCCAATTCATTCCTATCCTTGCCGATTATCCAAACACACCCAAAGGATATAAGTATTACACGTCTACACACTTCAAGGAGTCTAAATGTAATTTATTAATGGATATAGTAACGGGTAGGAGTCTAAGTGTTACGCGCGTACAAACTTCAGAGGGTTTATGTGTAATATTATAAATATCAAGGTGTCTGGGTGATTAAGAGACAAATTTTAGGGGGTCTGAGGGTAATTCTTCCTTAAAAAAAAAATCTCATGCAATATCCAGTCCCGTTCTTAAAATTAAACAACACTAATATGCATGTTTTCTTCTAAAGTGCATGCAAGTAGAAAACAGTTTTGCTTCTTGCTATCTCATACCAAATAAAGGGAGGAATGCAATATAGTTATTGACATGTAGTCTCTCACCCTAACAATACAGTCATGGAAATGCATTCTGAGAAACTTGGCCGGCAAAAACACCAAAAACAGCTACAAGTACACAGACTAACAAGAATAATATGGCCTTCATTTTCCGAAAAATCTTCGGTACAAGAAGCTGTGAGACAAGTGTCTGCAATTTATGCCCTGACATAACAGAGAAAATTGCTTGACATAAACTGCTAGAATTTATTTGTTAAAAATTGGGAACATTTTCCAAATCAAACAAAAGAACTTAGTACAATGAATACATTTCTTTCCATAAAAGCCGCCCAAGACACGAAGACAGCTACATCAAGCACCAAGACACACAACAAGATATTCCTTTGACCCAAACAGATCAATTTATGACACTACACTTCTTCCTTATCTCCCCCAACTTCCCCGTGAGCACACCAATGGCTCCCATCTTCTTCATCGACTGTCCAAACTCTTTGAAAAAGGCAGTCGAAGTCACCAACTCATTGACGATCTTGCTCGCACCCATGTTTGTTAGAAGAGCCGCATCAGATTGGAAGAGACCTTTCTTCTGCTTGAGGGCGACGAAGTAATCAGCATCAAAATTTCGAGAACTCTTAGGGTCCATTTCGACAGTTGATATATCGGCAAGGTTCTTGCACTTGGTTTTCAGGAACGCGGCATATGTTGGGTCCAGAGAAGGGTCTTGATCTCCTTTTCCGGTGAAGTTGTAGAGCCTGTTGCTGAACAGATTGCAGTGGCCTAGTCCAATGGTGTGTCCACCTACATCATTCCATTGAGTCATTTTGTCAAACACTTGTCATGATTCATGACGAGTAGAGGATAGTTGGGCTTGTATCAAACTTAAAGAGTGATATATATTTTAAGCATTTGAAGCGTTGGTGCAACCCATGAACTAATTTGTAAAAAAACATCTAGTGGAGGGGTCTTTTTTTTTTTTTTAAAGTTTTTAATGAACATGCCACAAACAATTTTTTTACAATTATTTAACTTCGATGTAACGGTAACACCACATCATCAATATCACGTAGTGTCACCAACTAGTGATAAAATATCAAGTGAATTTAGTGGGCTCCATTGTTTTAATAACTATTTTTTTTTGGTACAAAAAATGGATATACACATAGGTCATTTTACATATCTGTCAGAGAACATTGTCCCTCACCACTACACAACTATCTGCAGGGGACCCCACCGCACCTACATTGGGGCCGAAACTAAGGTCCCACTGCGTGCTTTGGGCGCTGAAAAGTAGGTTTAGCCCCAACGAACTGCCATAGTTATGGAGACTCGAACCGAAGTATTAAGCGAGAAAATCCGAGTTCTTCGCCATTGAGCCAACAAAACTACCAATAACCTAAGTTGGTGACACCATATAACATTGATAACGTGATATCACCGTTACACCCAATATTTACTCAAATTGCGGTCCACAACAATAGCATAAGGAGAAAACACACATAAGATTTGTTGATGCAGTATCGGTGGTGAGATTTTTGGTATTTTATTGAACGTAGTCAATGTCGTTCTACTATGGAATTCTAGACAATTTTCTACACCTAGAGTAAAAATCTAAATCGGTATTTGAGCACAACTCAACAATTTATTTTCATTATCCCTTCTCGTTTCTTATACTATTGTTTTTACTCGCTTCCTTGCATCATTCTCCCACTTAGGTTCTTTGAAGTAATCATGATGTAACAATGTTTTTGATTGTTCTTTTCTCTTCGTTATGGGATGTAAATCAATCATCATACATGGAATATAGTATATATACCATTAGTGTATGCGTGTGCATGTTTGTGCTTTTACTTGGTGGTAAAAAAAATTCTTTTGTTCTTCGTTAAAAGACACTATCAAGAACCTGTAATTTTTTTGTATCTCTACCTGATAATACCACAAGGTCATGGAGACTGAGTCCTTTACTGGCAAAACTCTTCTGGAGGGTGGCGAAGTTAGAGAAAGGGGAGGGCAGGTTGGCCAAGGCTTCTGTTTCAAGGGACACTCTGCCATCTCTTCTACCAGTGAGCACTTCCCAAATTGGCTTTTTATTTTGAAACTGCAAATATTTTATACTGAGGTTAATTAATCAATTGACGAACAATTTTATGCTGTAGTACAAAGGGAATTTACAAATATTACCTGAAAAGAAACCGAGTCTCTGGTTGCCAAAGCAAGAATATCTGCACAAGATACAACTCCTGGACATTTTGTCTCGAGTTGTGCTTTAATGTCGTCGATAACATCAAAACCCGTCAGGGAAAGATTTGGAATTGCATCCTTTTCCGCCTTGCTATTTGCAGTCGAGTTCAATAAAATTGAGCCATCACAACCCTGAGGAAAAGTTCCAATATGCAATTATATATACATTTGTACAAAATGATTTTACAGTTAATAGAACTCTAATTGTAGGTAGGCATCTCAATAGACCGGATTTTAACCCGAATCCGATCCGAATTTGAATCCGTTTAAGCAGATGTGGATCAAATTTTTAATCCATTAATCTGATATGAATTCGTTTAGAGTTGTTTAAACGGATTCGGATATGGATTTATAATAATTCGTTCCTTTATTAATCCGATTTGAATAAAAAAATATATTATGTAAATAAAAATACTTATACTTGAAAATAAGTAAAAATAGAGTGAACATCGCAATGTATGACCCATTTTTTTCATTTTTATTTTGCCTGCCTCTCTTGTTTGATTTTCCTTCTTACTTTTACTTCAATTTTTTGTTTTTTCTCCTTTTTTTAGTTCATTATCTAAATTCTTATTGTTAATTTTTTTGTGTACATGTGTTTTTTGTGATAATCGTATCGGATCGGACATCTGAAAATTAACGAATTTGGACATGGATTTAAATTTTCAAATCCGTCGGATAATTGAATCGCATCGGATCGAATCAGATCGGCAAAAACTTAATCGGATTTGAATTTGGATATAGGTCAATTCAATCCATATCCGATCCGTTGACAGACCTAATTGTATGTCTTTACAACTCAATCTTGATGTGAAATGATTGTTCCAAGATAAGTCCCGGGATTTCCTAGTCATGTTTCATTTAAAACATAGTGATATCTACTCATTTTTAGAAAGTTGAGTACGAAAATGTACAACCTCTCTTTTTGCCGGGTTAGTGTGTATAAATCTAACTTTTTCCGAACTCTATAGTAACAGGTGTTTCGTGAATTGAACTATCTTTCTCGTATGCAATAATGCATGGAGTGCTATTAATAAACAGGAGAGTACGTATGAAAATGTTATCTTACCCTAACAAAACAGTCATGGAAATGCATTCTGAGGAACTTCGCCGGCAAGATTGGATTGGTGGAGGTATGCTTCCAGGTGACTTTCTGGACGATTTCTTCTGCAAGAGGACATGATTTTTTGTAGAAATTATTCCTTAGATTTCCTCCTTCACAAACACCAAGAACGGCACAAACTGTTACACAGACCAACAAGAGAAAAACAGCCTTCATTTTCAAAAAATCTTAGGAACAAACACAATCAAGGAACTATTATCAGAGGTGCTTTAAGCCGCAATGCCTTCGACAAACTTGTTCTTCCTTTTATACTCTTCCAATGGCATCTTTCCAGACTGTTGTGCAATAGAAAAATATATTTTCTTGAGGGAGAGAGAGAGAGCTGCCAGTGAGAAATACAATATGCCATGCATGTTTGCAATATTTAATTAATTTTAGAATAATTGTTATTGAGACCTAAAAATTAATTAAATTAATTTGTTGACTTAATGATGTGACAATAACATGGTCTAAAAGTATTGTGGTGACGGTAAGTATTGGACTTCTTCGTTAGGATTCAACAATTTGTCACATTATTATATCAGTTAATTAAGTCAATTTTTTAAAGCCAAGAATGTTGTGCATTCAAGTGGAATAGAAGAGAATTTTTTTTTTTTTGTACAGAATGGAAGAGGAAATGGTTTGCAAAAATGCTATACTCCAACTCCAAGAGGTAACTGATCAAGTGGTAATAGAGACAAACTGTAAATCTAAATGTATTAAATTCGAATTTTGGTAATCCTTTAGGATCAGGCCATGAAAGATTTATCTATCATGAATACCTTAGTCTCGATGTGGATGGTCTGTTTTTGACCGAACTGGAGAGATGATTAGTCGAGATTTACATAAGTTGACTCGAACACTCTAACCATTTAACCAAAAGGAAAAAAATGCTAAACTCCATTAATGACAGGAGGTCTATATATATGAATCAGACAAATAGCAGTAATTACATTTGCAATGTTGTAGTTAAACATTACAAGAGGCATAAATGTAAATAAAAGAAACTGACCATAGTATGATGAAGGGCAAACACTTGGTCAAACAGACAAATTAATCTTTCTGCAATTTCAGTCACAAGTTAATCATCCTTTAGTTTCTCGGAATTTTTTTTTTTGGTAAATATTTTCTTGGATATTTGTTCATTGTTAATTGAAAATTTATTTCAATATTTGGATGAATTAATCTTTTTATTGAAAGTTTTTTAAATTTGACCAAAATATTCTTTGATAAAATTGTATAACTATCCTGTATACCCAAACCTCGAAAACTCAAGCCAATGATTGAGGATCTCTAACACAAAACTCGGAACTCCAGACTTAGGACGTATGACCCAACCCTAACCCCAGACCCAATCCTTGAGTGGAGGTGGAGGTGGAGGTGTGGGGTGGTAGTTTGGAGTAATGGTGACGATAACCGTAGTGATTAACAATGAGTAATACCACCTCATACTGAAAAAACAACTAATCATTAGCGTGAGAGAATGAGCATTACTTGGTCATTTTATTCTCATTCTCCATCATCAATAACAGAATGCAATGTATGAATCTAGCTTGAGATTGATTTTTTTTTTTTTTTGTAATTAAGTAATGTCATTTAACTAAGTTGAGGGACGGTATTGTATAGTAGAAGTACATCGGATCGTCCATGAATAATAAATACCACAACTCCGTGAGCCGTGTAAAAGACTTTCATTTTTCACAAATACAGATTTTTGGTAATGCCATTAAGTATATGGTGTTATAATGCTTCCTGGAAGTACCATCGATCTTACAAATTTTGATCAATGATTGAAAGTCAAGTTGGAATTATAAAACCTTCTCTCTCTCTCTCTCTCTTCAAATTTAAGATTCCAAAACAAAAGTGAAATCTACATAAGAAGGTACGGGATTGAACTTCATAAGCACCTCTCAAATTTTAATGCGTTTGCCAGCCCTTCTCTTCGCATTACAAGTCAATAACCATTCACCAACTGCCTCCATTACTAATTTTAGTTTGGTGGAATCACACTTTATACCTTGAAAGGTTTAAGAATTCTTATTATGTACCCTCAAATATTATATTTTTTTATATTTTACTTTCAACGTATTAAAATTATTGTAATGTGACCTTATCGTTAATTTATGTTGTAATGTGACTCAGTCGTTAATTTCTGTTGTAATGTGACCCTATCGTTAATTTTTGTTTTTCATTCCTTCAAAATTCATTCCATTGACATCGAGGAAATGCGAAATGCAAACCAAAGATTGGGTTACATTGCAATATTTTTTATATAGTAAGGGTGTAATTTAAAAATTTTAATTTTCAAGGATACAAAATAATTTTTTTAACATTTTTAAAATACAAAGTATAATTGGCCCTTATAGTTATTCTAACAACTTGTCTTACACATAAGGAAAGCAATAATTTTTGTTTGAATGTACAACCGTACGATATCATACTTTTAATGGAAATAGTTGAAGGAGACCTAGACGTTGTCCATAATAAAAGACGAGCAATGTTATTGGTATTTAATTAATTATAATTATTAAATTAATTATGGATTTTATTAAATATTAAAATTTGGTGTTAATCTAATAATTATAATAAAATTACATCATTAAGTCAATAAATTAAGTTAAATTTTTAAATCCAAATAACACAACTTTGTCTGTTAATGCTTAAAGTACTTCTAATCTCATCAAGATTAGAAAGCTTTTGATATTGGAAAAAAAGATGGGAGTAAAAAAGAGCGACTAAAGACCATCCTGATAGACTTTCACTGGTGGAATCGTGAGGCCTCTAATTATGTCTGTTACTCTTCTCGGGAACAAACTTAACTAAACTAGCATAATGATCAACTGTCGAACTCTAATGTAAACTCTAAAACTTAAAATTCCAACCTCATGATAAAAAATTTGACCGACATCCCGCTGAATGATCCCATGATAGAAAGCGTGCGTTCAACTATCCGAACTATCTCATCAAGTAGTTGTTGGAGAAGCCTAAGTGGTTATGAATAGTTAAATACATACACTACAGATAGCCAAAGTCAACTATGTTTGGGAGAGTACAACGTATCACAGTGGCTTAACTTAAGACCCTCCATTCCAAGCCAGTAGCCCAATAGGCACGATCTACAGTTGTTATAGTTATTAGTAGTAGTATTAATTAGTATAAATATATGGTTAGTATACGAGTTGTAATGTGAGTTTTTGGAAACTTTCAAGACTCTCTGGATCGTGCAATTAGTTAATTAATTCCGTACAATTGTGTACACGATATGCCTTTTCCCCATCATGAAGAGGCTTATGACCAAAATAAAACAAATCATGAGAGGTTTGAAGGACTTGACAACGGCACCTAAAAAAAAATTCGTATCACACCTCTAAAATTTATTAATATTAAAATATTTTTTAATTTTTATAAGTATTTTTACAACAAAAATATTTATTAATTTTTGTGAATATTTTTATTCAATATAAAAAAATTACCACTTTTTGTGTCATTTATCACTTTATGAATATTTTTATCACTTATTTTTGATATTACAATAATTATAAAAATATTTATAAATATAATAAATATCAATTTTTTTTGGTAGGGTAGACAATTCCTTGAAGTCTACTCATCATTCCCACGACATGTGCCGTGAAAATGTGTCATAAGAGGACCTAGATTCCACAGCACAGCACAGCACAGCACATGATGGGATCACTGTATTAGATGTTTCAGAATTTTGTTAAGGTGGCTTCCATGTGACGAGGCCACCCTAAGTTGAAGCATACATTATACAAGGAATAGCTGGCTAATGATTTATACTGTTCTAAATCGATTGGACTGCACTACAGAATAATTTAGGATGTGCTTCAACTAGTGTGTGTATGCAGGGCCGGCCCAACCCTTATGCTTTGTTTGGTACGATGGAAAAATGAAATGATGGAAAGTTAGAAGTATGGAAAGTGAGAGGGATAGATAAAACATCATGTTTGGTAAGGAAAGAAAATAGGAAGGATGAAAAAGTTGATGGATTAATTTTCCTTCCAACTCACCAAAATTAATTCCTCCAAAATCGGAAGGAAAGTCGATGGAAAGTTAATTATTTGTGTTGAGATGTATCTTATTTGTCTATATATCTTTTAATATATACATATAATTATAAAAATATAATTATAAAATATGTTTTTATATATATATTTTTAAAAAATTTTAAAAATAAAAAATAAAAATAAAAATAAAAATAAAAAAAATAAAAAAATAAAAAAATAAATAAACAGGTTAATTCATAACTCGACACGACACAATTAGTTAAATGAGTTGAGTTAGATTTAACTAATGTTCGACATAAACTCGTAATGACTCAACACGAATCTGACAAGACACGACACGACTCGATTGTCACCCCTAATCTTAGCCAGCACAAAAAAAAAAAATTTGTCATTTTTATTTTCCATCCATCCAACCAAACATAAAGGAAGGAAAGTGTATTGATGGGTCAAGCCCAAAAGGCCCAAAACCATACTAAAGCCCAGTTGCAATTGAAAGCTCAAATTTATGGAGACCCAGCAGGCCCAATGAGATCCAAGCCCAATTAAGTTCACCATGGAGCTACCTCAGCTTAGCTACAAGATTCAGAGAGCACTCAAGACCCCTTACCTTCTCCTCTCGCAGTGGAAGCAATCAACATTGACCGGGTCTCATGGAGAGCTCCTCAACGGCCTCACCCGTTGAGGAGAATCCGCAAGCTCCACCTGAATAGCTGGGTAGCTGCTATTTAGTAGCTCCATTCTGTTGAGGACTGACTATTAAATGTAAGCCCCACCAACACTTAGGGGGCATCACACCCTACAGAGCATAAAAACTCCTCTTCCTCTTCAATCTGTAACTCTCCGTTCTTATTACCCACCGGAATCAATAAAATACCGGCAACCCCAAGCCATTCAAAAGTGGACGTAGGTCATATTGACCGAACCACTATAAATTCTCTCTCTTTTTACTTTAATTGCTACCTTAATTTCCAAATTACTTGACTAGTGGTGTGCAAAGTCAATTTTGTGCATCATCAGTTTGGCGCCGTCTATGGGAATGACAAAATTCTCATTTTTAAACACTGTGAACCAATGGCGATCACTACTCGATCGATGAACCAACATGAAGACAATCCACCACGAGAGGAGGAAGTTGCTCCTCCACCGGCCAATCCTGTCCCAAATGCGGAACAGATGTTGGAGACCATGCAGGAGCTTTTGGCCCAGAACCAACAGATCCTCCAATTAATGCTTGCTGCGCAGGGAGGAGCACGACCCGCCATGGGCGTCAAGAGGCTCCCTACATGGAGGCACCCCATCATGGCGCCACTTTTGGAGCTCATTTGGGCGCCCAGCATGGGGGACCTCCCTGTGAGGGACTCCAACCTCCTCCTCCTCCAGCTCCTGCTCCTCACGATGGAGACCCTCCCTTCCATGAGGACGAGGGTGAAAATCAAAGCATGGGGCATGAGAGTCACTTTCACGACAATTCAAGAGGAGCTCCCAATCACTGGGACGAGAAGATTAAAGAAGTACAAAATCAACTAGGTGACGTCTTCAATGCCATGAAGGCGCAAGGACCTGAGACTGTGGACTATCTTTGTTAGGCGAACTGACACGCCTTTCAAGTCGGACGTGGCGAACTACCCCCTCCCTCAAAAGTTTAAAATGCCATCGGTGGAAACCTTTGACGGGAAGAAGGACCCACTGGACCATCTGGAGACTTACAAAACTCTAATGCAGCTGCACAGTGTCCCCGACGAAATCATGTGCAGAGCATTCCCAACCACCTTGAAGGGATCCGCTCAACAGTGGTTTGCCAAGCTCGCTCCGGCCTCCATTTCCTCCTTCGTTGAGTTGAGCAGGTCGTTCGTGTCGCACTTCATTGGAGGGCGACGCCACCAGAAGCCCGTTACCCACCTGCTCAACATAAAACAGGACAATGATGAAAACCTGAAAAGCTACCTCACTCGTTTTAATGAGGAGGTCCTTCTGGTTGAAGAGCCCGATGACAAGGTATCGATGACAAGGTATAAAAATATAATGATAAAATATGTATTTATATATATATTTTTTAAAAATAAAAAATAAAAATAAACATAAACAGGTTAATTCACAACTCGACACGACACAATTAGTTAAATGAGTTGAGTTAGATTTGACTAATGTTCGACATAAACCCGTAATGACTTAACACGAATCTGACAAGACACGACACGACTCGATTGTCACCCCTAATCTTAGCCAGCACAAAAAAAAAAAATTGTCATTTTTATTTTCCATCCATCCAACCAAACACAAAGGAAGGAAAGTGTATCATTCCTACTTTTCTTCATTGAATGATAGAAAGTCTATCCCTCCTATTTTTCATCATTCATATTTTTCATCCTTCCTACCAAACGGAGCATTAGGGAACTAAGTTGCTTGCCTAGGGCCCCAAATTTTAGAGGGCCCCCATAATATTTATCCCTTTAGTGTAGTAGGCCTAATTTTTTATTTTATGTATGATTAAAATTTTTAGGGCCCAAATTTTATTAGTTCAAATCAGTATCTAATTTTATTAGGTCCAACATTACTCTCTACTTGGTTAAGCCCAAATTTTAGAGGCCTTCATAAAATTTACCACTTTAGTATAATAGTCATTTTTATTTTTATTTTTTGTATTTTAGATATGATTCAAATTTTTAGGGCTCAAATTTTAATAGTTCAAATCAATATCTAATTTTTTTGGGTCCAAAATTACTCCTTCGTGTGAGCTTTGATTTAAATTTTTCTAAATATTTTGGGTGTGTTCATATTTGTATTTCACTCACTCACATAGAAAATTTATATTCATTATTTCTTATGGTGAAAATCTATAAAATTGGTTTCTTTTTTGTCTTAATATAAATTTTCAGTCCAAATAATTTATACTTAAATTGTCTATGTTATTAAAGTTTTGTATTTCATGCGTGCACATTACTCATGGGTAAAGAATGATTCTTTGTTATCTTAAAATTATTCTTTCCTCACATATTCTATTATTAAATTACTTGTTGAAAACTTAAATTAATAAAATTTTATTTACAATCAACTAACAGTGAATGAATTAACAATATTATCTATTAAAAAAATTATTGTCAAAACTTGAGTATAAAAATTTGATCAATATTTTAAATTTTTAAAAAAATAAAAAATAATTTTTTAAAACATAAAAAAATTATAATAATTAAAAATAAAATATATCAATAGACAAAATATTAATAGGGTCTCATATGAAAATTTTGCCTAGGGTCCCGCTTGACCTTGGGCCGCCCCTGTGTGTATGCAAGAATATGAGCGTATATGATATATGTATGATGCAAACAGTGTCGGCCCAACCTTTAAGCCACTTAGGTCATTGCCTAGGGCCCCCAAATTGGAAGAAAAATTTGGGGCCCAAAATAAAATAAATAATGATATATAATTAAATTTAAGAATATAATTTAAATACTCAATATATTTTAATCATTGAGTTAATTGTGAGTGTTAACTTTAAACAAAATTCATTATTTAGCTAATGTTCATGGTCCTCAAATTAAGTGCAACTAGTATTATTGTAAAGTTTTTAGAATCTCTTTCAAAAAAAATTAAGGCTCTAAAGTTCAACTTATTTTTTTTATTTCAACCAATATTTATATTATCACTTTACAATCTTATTATTAAAATTAATTGGCTATTGTATAATAGGTACGAATAATAATTTTACATTTGTATAAATTAAATTTGAAGTCATTTTTTAATAATTTTATTTACAATGCACAAGATGACTATAAAATAAAGTGAGTAGAAGTAGTGCACTAGCTATTTTTTTTATTTAAAAATAGCTCTTGTTCTCTATGATATCTAATAATTATGGGTAACTCATGCCTGAAGGCACGGTGCAACGTAAGTGAGAAGTAATGGATTTAAGGGGGAAAAGTCAATTTGAATGGTTTTGAGAGAGATGTTGGTGTCCGTTGGATAGGTTTATTTGAGACCGTCAGATGAGTTTATTGAAGTCTGTCATGTTTTATATTATAGATGTCTCAGTTATTTTAAAACTACTCTAACTTGTATAAATTCCTACTTTTATATACATTTAGAAAAAAAATTATTTTACTAGTCAAACTAATTTTCAATTATGTTTCTCTTTTATCTAAAACAAATAGTATGTATTATTGTATTTGATCTCTGTATTTGACTTCGATTAACACAATTTTTATTTGTAAAATTTAAAATTTGAATTAGTATGTTATATCTCGAAAGGAAAAACAAATAATTTGTAAATAAACATATTTTAATAAGTATTTAATATTACTATTATTACTGAATAAATATTTATAAGGTCTCGTATAACATTTTCGCCTAGGGTCCCAAATTAGGTTGGGACGCCCCTGGATGCAAGATGAAGACAACAGTATGAGTGGTTCGTCTGGACTAAAGTTACATCTACTGTAACAGAAACTCTTATTCCTTGGAAATTGTATTACTTGGGAAAGAAGGTTGTTGTTACAAGGTGTTTGACTTGAAGCCTTTTACAGGATATTGCCTAGGTTATTGCTAAGTAGTTTTTTGAATGACTCTCTGTGCCCTGTATCATCATTAGTTATTTAAACATATGGCAGCTAGGGTTTCGTGTTGATCCCTTTTTTTTGATTATGTGGTTCCTTTTGTGTTTGTCTTATTACTAGAGATGTGGTCCCTGACGCTTTTTTACACCTACTACTCGTCGATTATAGTACGTGATCCATCTCCACTACCGGTGAATTTTTGTTCATCAGATTCGTCAGGTAATGTCCATTTATCCTCTGTCCACGTGTCATGTTACAACTTTTGTAGACTGGCCAGATGTCTTGCTCCCGTTTTCTGAGCTGGTACTTATACAGAGCTCATTAATGTTGAGTTGGAACCTATACCCTCGTTAGTATCTAGCTTTTCTGTAACTAGATCGTGGTCTAGTTCAAGCCCAATAAATATTGTCTGGATGAGATGCTTGGGCCTCCTTCTATGAGCCCAAAGAGTTTTGGGCTCTAGAGATGTCAAGACTTAAATCCATCATCATTAATGATTATTTACATGGGTTAGATTATGGTGCTAATAAAATAATCAAATTATGTTTTGTCCAATCACGCAATGATAGGTGTTAAGTTTTTTATTAAATTATGTCACTCTATTATTTTTGGGATCAATCATTATAAATATTTAAATTATGGGTAGTTTGGTATTTTAATTTTGTCATTTAAACGACCAAATTAAATTTCAATAGACAATATAATTGTATATTAATTAAGATTTTTTAAGAAAAAATTGAATTTTTATTTTTGATTTTATTTCAAAAAATGACACAATAGAACATGAATTTTAATTGTAAAATTTAAAATATTTGATATTTTATCTTTGATTAAAATATTTTTAGTCTAAGTATAACATTTTAAACTTAAGGGGTCTAAGTAATATATGTTTACAAACTTCAGAGAGTCTGGGTGTAATTTATTAACAGATATATTTACAGCAAGGGTCTAAGTGTTACGGGCATACAAACTTTAGGGGGTTTGTGTGTAATATTTCAAATGTCAGGGGGTCTGAGTGATTAAATGACAAACTTCAGGGGTCTGAGTGTAATTCACCCTAATATAAAATATGACAGGTTTTAATAAATTTATTTGACGATTTCAAATAGACTTATTCAACTGTCACTAACATTTTTCTCAAAATCATTCACATTGATTTACGTTGCACTGTGCTTTCAGACACGAGTTACCTCTAATGAATTTATATAGTCACTAACATTTGAATAAAATTGAACAAAAATATATCAAAAATATCTTAATTCGTGATTTTCACGTGTTAAAACTTAGCTAACTAGACAGTCCAATCGTATTAAATGATGATTTATTTCTGATTATTATATATTTGTTGATAGTAATCTTATTACTTAGAACAGTAAAAAATAAAATAGGAAAATATTATATAATTCAAATGAAACCCAAAAATTAAAACTCAAATGCATATTATCCCTTGGATGAGTGTGAAATGAGTGAGTCTCACAGAAAAAATTGATAGGACCTACTCATCCTATCCTGTCCTATATATTGCATGTGAGATGTTAAAGGTTCACTTTTTAATTCGTCAGATGGGTATTGATATATTATTTCTTATGCAAATGCATTGTCACAACTAGAGAACAATTTCCTTACTATAGTAAGCTAATGATTGATGATTGCATAATATAGATCGAAGTTAGTTGTCATTTTATTTGAGATCTTTTACCGTGAAAGATTATCACTACTTATGTAAAATCCGGTGATCAACTTAGAGATATTCTTACCAAATATCAACAATTCGATTAACTTATTACAACGAATACATTTTACAAAGCCTCACCTACAGCCAGGAAGTTGAATGAAAACATGAACATAATACTCAAATATAGAACAAACTCTTACAGTGTGTTACCATGCAAATAACTCAAGATTCAATTTGAATAGTGGTAATTAAAAGAGAATAATAGAGTCCAATTAATTTATGACGCTGCACTTCTTCCTTATCTCGCCCAACGTACCAGTGAGCACGCCAATGGCTCCCATCTTCTCCATCGACATTCCAAACTCACTGAAAAAGGTATTTTGATTCGTCAACTCATCGATGAGTTTGCTCGAACCCATGTTTGTTAGGAGAGCTGCGTCGGATTGGAAGAGGCCTTCTTGCTGCTTGAGGATGACGTAGTAATGAGCATTGAAATTTCGAGAGTTCTGAGGGTCCATTTCCACGGTTGATGTGTCCGTGAGGTTCTTGCACTGGGTATTCAGGAAAGCAGCATATGTTGAGTTCAGAGAAGGGTCTTGGTCTCCCTTTCCAGTAAAGTTGTAGAGCCTGTTGCTAAATAAATTGCAGTGGCCTAGTCCAATGGTGTGTCCACCTACATCATTCCATTGAGTCATTTTGTCAAACAATTGTCATGATTTAAACTTTTATACAAATGATTTGATTGTCTCTACCTGATAATACCACAAGGTCTTGGACATTGAGTCCTTTACTAGCAAAGCTTTGCTGGAGGGTGGTGTAGTTAGAGAAAGGCGAGGGAAGGTTAGCCAAGGCTTCGCTAGCAAGGGACACTGTGCCATCTCTTCTACCAGTGAGCACTTCCCATATTGGCTTTTTAAACTGCAAACATTGTAGACTGAAGTTAGTCAATTGGCGCATAAAATTAGCTTCCCAAATTAGGTCCAATTGCTCAGCTGGAAAGGATTTACAAATATTACTTGAAAAGAAACCGCATCCCTGGCTGCCAAAGCAAGAATATCTGCACAAGATACAACTCCTGGACATGTTTTCTCGAGCTGTGCTTTAATGTCGTCGATAACATCAAAACCTGTTAGGGAAAGATTTGGAATTGCATCCTTCTCTGCCGTGTTATTTGCAGTCGAGTTCAATAAAATTGAGGCCTCACAACCCTGAAGAAAGGTTTCAATATGCAATTATATATACATTGTACAAAATGCTTTTACATTTTCATAGAACTCTAAATGTGGGTCTTTACAGACTTACAGTTGAATTTTGATGTGAAATGGTTGTTCCAAGACATGTCCAGGAATTTCCTACTCATGTTTCATTTAAATCATAGCTATAACTATCAATGTAAGTCTTTTCTTTTCATTTTTTATTTGAAATAACTGTCCCATGAGCATTTACTGTCATTTTTCATTTAAACCCTAGTGAGAAAACTAATCAAGTTTTTAGAATGTTGAACATGAAATGCCTTCATATCATAACAGTTTTTTAAATTTCCAGCTAGCATGCATACTTGTGTCTACACTGTACATTTAAATATGCATATTCTTTTCTTGTGGTGAAAGTAATCTGTCTCTAGCTGAGGTAAAGCGGGAGCCTCGTAAATTAGGTTACTGTTTTTTTTTTTAAATAATTTAATTTTCTTCTTATTTAAAATGATTTACTTCTTGGGGGATATTTCTATTTTGCCTCTTTTGTCCCTCGAATGATTAATTTTTTCACATTGCTCTCTCAAAAAAATAGAAACGTTATAATGTGATCCACTGTCTTATTTTCGTTTGGTCGTCCCCGTCCATTTTGTGTCAAATCAACCAATCAAGAATCACAAAATAGATGGACGACCAAACGAAAATACGACGGTGAATTACATTGCAATGTTTTTATTTTTTTAAGGGGTAATGTAGAAAAATTAATCATTCAAGGGTAAACTGAGAATTTTTGTATCTTTCTAGGGCAAAATGGGATTTACATTGCTTCTTGAACAACATAAGGCAGCAAGTCTCGTACCCAATAATATTGCATGGAATGCTATTGCTAAACAGTAGATCAGTACGAATGAAAATGTTGTCTTACCCTAACAAAACAGTCATGGAAATGCATTCTGAGGAACTTCGCCGGCAAGACGGGGTTGGTGGAGGTATGCATCCAGGTGACGTTCTGGACAATTTCTTCTGCAAGAGGACATGATTTTTTGTAGAAATTCTGGGTCAGAGCTCCTCCTTGACAAACACCAAAAACAGCAAAAACTGTTACAGTTACACAGATCAACAAGGAAAAAACAGCCTTCATTTTCAAAAATCTCAGAAAACAAACAAAAGCAAGTTGCTAGATATAATCAGAAGCGTGTTAAGCCGCAATGCCTTGGACAAACCTAGTTCTTCCTTTAAATACTCTTTCAATGGTATGTTTCGAGAACGTTATACAAAGGTAAAATATATTTTCTAGAGGGAGACACCACACCAGAGACTAGCTGTCGCCTGCCGGTGAGATACATGATGTCAAGCATGTTCTGTAATGTTTAATATTTTTTAAGACTAAAGAATGTAGTTCATTCGAGCAGTCTATATTAATGAGGTCTACATGAATCCTATCAAGAGCAGTAAAAGAAACTGGCCAATATTGTTGTATGATGAATATAAACTAATTTTAGTTCAATTTTTTTCTTTTACCCTTGGTAAGAAAGTCCTCTTTGGTTTGCGTCTCAAAAAATAATATTTAAAAATTATTTTTGAGAAGAGTTTTAAAAAAATGTGTTTTAGTATTTTTTTATATCACAGAACTTGTTTGGTTATATAGTTCCAAAAACAATTTGACGGAATAAAAACCAGTAAAACTTGTTTGGACAATAACCCAAAAAATAACGAAAACATAAATATGGTGGTAGTGGAAGTGTAGTGGTGGTGGAAGTGTGGTGGTGTTGGTGTTTTCTAAATTCTTAAAAAGGTTGTTGTAAAAAATACACAAAACAATCTTAAATTGTTCTCTAAATTTACCCAATTTTCGTTCTCAATTGTCAAAAAATAAAAAATAAAAAGTTGGTCAAACAATTTTTC
The DNA here is from genome assembly GCA_951799425.1 of Ilex aquifolium. NCBI lineage: Eukaryota > Viridiplantae > Streptophyta > Magnoliopsida > Aquifoliales > Aquifoliaceae > Ilex > Ilex aquifolium. Next base: position 2,762,558 of record OX637409.1, on the reverse strand, counting down.
TTTCCGAAAATAGAAAAACAGTTTCCAAAAACAGCAAAATAGAGATACAAACAAGTTTAATACAGTGGTAAAATGCTCGGGCTAACAAAACAATTGTTAAGTCTAGAGAAGGCGGCTTGTAATTGAACTCCATAAGTCTATGCTAATCATGCTTTGGGCTAACAAAACAATTGTTAAGTCTAGAGAAGGCGGCTTGTAATTGAACTCCATAAGTCTATGCTAATCATGCTTTGAACCTCTCCAATTTGAATGCATTTCCCAGCTCTTCTCTCCTCTTTACAAGTCAATGACTATCAATATCGATATGATTCGAGCTCTCTTATTCACCTACCATCTGCAATTGGGATTATACTAATTCTATGCGCGTGCTTGGCCTAGCCTATATTCAACATAAGTATAAACCGACATTTTTTTTTTTTTGGGAATACATGCACAAGAATGTCTCTTACTCTTACTTTTAGCCAAAGTCAATCAGGTTTGGGAGGAACAATGTATCTATAAGTGGCTGAAGACTCTTCAAGGCCAGTAGTTCTACAGGAACATGGTGGCTTTTCTGTTATTTTAGTTATTAGTTTTGTTTATAATTCCAAATTACTATGATTAGTCAACCGTGTTGTAACGGTTGACATTTCGAAACTTTTATAAGACTATTATATCGACTATCCAATGGGTTAATTAATTGTAGTTCTAGAGGCACTTGTGTGATGAATATGATTTGTCCAACCAACCATATGATTCCAAATCAAATACATAAATATCCTTAAGAATTTCATTTAAGGTAAGCTTAGATGTGGTGAGGCCAACCTTTACCAAAGTTGTCGGAAGCACGAAGCAGCCATTATATATCTGGTGGCGGTGGTACTTTATCTATCATAATGGTTCACCAATGTGTATGAATGTACAAATGAGATTAATAACAGAAAAAAAAAATTAACCCGATACAAGTATATACAACACATTTGTTAAGTATGATATAATGGATTTGAATTCGAATTCTTTGTAAAAATATAAATTCATATTCAACAAAATGGACTGGGGATTCAAAGCAAATCTAATTCATCAACGAACTTACTTCACTCGAGGATGTTAAGATTTAGTCCTCATCAAAAAATATAGATTGGTTTTTTTTTTGGCCACTTTTTTTGGGGGAATTTTGTTCTATTTTTTTTTCGATATGATTCTTACTTTATTATAAGTGATGATGCACAAAATTGTCTTTGGCAAGATCAACAGTCAAAAAGGTATAAAGATGTAATTAATGAGCAATAAACAATCAATCAATTGCAATCAAGGAATTAAAACTGTAAACAGAGAATCAACACAAGGATTTATAGTGGTTCGGTCCGGGTGACCTACTCCACTCTCGGGAACGGCTGCGGTGGCCAGAGATCTTTATTGATGAACAAGGCAACTGGGAGAGTAACTCCGTGAGTATTACAGTGCTTCAAGAGAGAGAGGCAATGTGTGTAGGAAGGTGTAGTGTGTGTAGGGATTACAACTTGTAGAGGTCTCAAGCTCTCAAAAAGGTGATGCCCTCTATGTGGAGAGGGCTTACATTATATAAGTGTTATGAGGCGGTGAGGCGGTCACTACAATTTAGTAAGTACAGTTTAGGTAGGACTCCTCCACTTTGGCAAGTATACTCATGGTAGGATTCGATCTCCGGTGCGTATTCCGATATTTTCTCCCTCGCTTCCCTATTCTGTCGGAGGAGGTTGGACTTGAGTTGTCTTCTTGAGCTGGGTTGGACTTCGTATCAGTGTACCGAGGCAATAGGAATATGTAGGCGCCCAAGGGACCAGGTCCAAGTGACCAAGTCCAAGTGATGACCTCCTAGGCGCCCAAGTGACGACCTCCTAGTGGGTGGCGCCCAAGTGATGACCTCCTAGGCGGTGCTCAAAGCAAATCTAATTCATCAACGAACTTACTTCACTCGAGGATGTTAAGATTTAGTCCTCATCAAAAAATATAGATTGGTTTTTTTTTTTTGGCCACTTTTTTTGGGGGAATTTTGTTCTATTTTTTTTTCGATATGATTCTTACTTTATTATAAGAATAATGTATCTATGCTTCCATGTATTTTATAATTTATTACATTTCATCACATCACAATTCATTTAAATATCATTCAAAGAACAATGTTTTTATATGTATAATAGTGAACTGTCGTTCCATATTAAAAAGAAAAATTTAGATCTAACATTGCTAATAGTAACGTGCCATGAATATAATTTGAGGGAAGAAAAGGAAAATAAAATGAGAAACCAAGTATGAATGTCAATATATGTTTTTTTTTTTTTTTGGTTCAATAGTTAGGGATGTTCGGGCCAGCTTACGTGTACTTCGACTAATTTCCTCCTTAGTCTGGTCAAAGGCAAGTCATCTATACGAGACTAGAATATTCATAAGAGATTTATCCCTCATAAGTTGAATCCAAATAGTTGTCAAAATATACGTTTTAGCAATGCCTAACTTAAAGTTGTTTTGTATGGTCCAACATGGATTAAATAACAATAAGTCAATAACTAATGGGTAAGGAGCAAGTTCATGCCAAATTGCTAAAGACTAGTTTGATTGGGCCCAAACTTCTTTATTTTCTCCTCACTTAATTCCACTTTCACGTAATTGTAGATCAGCAAGCGTGTAGGCTTGAGGGGTATGATAATTACTAATAGGTCCTACTTGAATTAGTGTTAAGTAAAATAATTATTTCAAAAAATTAAAAGAAAGTATAATGAAGATGATCTCAAATTATTTATTCACATGTCCTATATAGATAGTTAAGAGTAAACTTGGAGAGAGTGAATGATTTGACCCTACATATTTGGATAAGATCAATTGACTTGGGCATAACTCGTACTCTCTGACGATGGTTTCTTAGGATATTGGGCTCGGACGTACTATAAATTCATCGAAAATGGTTTATCCTGAATGAAATTGAGAAAAACATAATTAAAGAAAAAATTTCAATATGTTACATTAAATTAGCTCAATAGAAAATTTGAGAGTTTGTTCTCGCTCGCATTTAGAGTATCCTACTTTCACGCAATTCATAGATTTCAATAAACAATCAATATTTTACAATCAAAGAAAGGGCTGTGGGTTTTTTTCTACCAATTGGGGCCCTCCCTTCAACCCCCCATAGTGAACCTTTTGATGCTAACGAAGGAGCTTTCTACCAAACCCAAGTGGTTTGAAAAAATAATTCTCAAAATGGGATAGTTTTGAAACTATTTTTCAAACTCAAGTAGTTTTTTAAAAGCGTTAGTTTAATTGACGTTTTTAAATTACAAAGGTCAATTAGACTGACGTTATTAAAATAAATTCGTCTAAGGAACACAAAAAAAAAAGTGTTGCATCTTGAAAACATCAATGGAACTCACGTTTGTTCCCCCACCATCCGTTTGCATTTCGCTGATGCAGACAAATTGCATAGTACGTCCATCTTCCCCTCGTCTTCCCTTCATGGTTAAGCAACTTTGCAATGCCTCCTTCAACACTAAAAAATACCCACTGTTGCGCCACACTATCACCCCCTCCACCACAACAAATTCACAAATCAAAATTTATTCCCAAACTCCTTCAACAAAATTATCTCAAATTCCTATCAATTTACCAAAAAAAAGAGCAAAGGTCCACCGCCACTCCACTTAACACCATCCCTATCAATTTACCCATAAATTAAATCCAAATCCACCATTTTGGCACCCACAGTTGCCTACATTGCACCCTTCTTTATAGCCTTAGAAACTTCATCCCCAGATCGCGAACGGAAAGAGAGTGGCGGTGGGTCAAAGGTGGATACGTCGACTCCGAGGTGGTGTATTGAGACCAGAGGGTGCAAAGATGATAATGGAGGCGAATCTTTACTCGCTGGACATAGGAGTGAAAGAGAGAAGAGGGGCGGTGGAGAGAGAGAGAGAGAGGGGGGTAGGCCTCGACAACGGGCCGGCCCGGCCCAGCTCAGCCTCTTTCAGCCCATAGCCCGTTCGTGGGCTGGGCCTTTAGGCTTTGACTAATCAACAGATCAGGCCCGTCCTTTAATAATTTTTAAGGCCCATGGCTCGCCCGTGGGCCTACCTATTGGGCCAAAAATGGGCTAAATACGGGTCAAACCCTATGGGCCTAAAACGGGTTTTTTTATTAAAAATTTACTTTTTATGTAAAACAATACAAAAAAATCAAAAAATTTATTTTTTATATAAAAATTACAAAAAAGACATCATGTGAAACCCGAGCATGCATGCATAGAAAAAAATTTAAAAAAATATTAATTTTCGAATTTAATGGTATTTACCAAAAATGCCATTGCATGGCATTCATCTCCAAGCACCTTGCTGGCTGGTTTGGAGCCTCTCCACCTCTTGTTATCTACCCAACTACTTGTGGAGGTGATAAGCATCTCTGTTGGCTGGTTGGATAGGCTAGACTCGACAGAAAGTGAGAGAGAAAGGGAGAAGACAGAGAAAGAAAGTGAAATTTTTGGGTTTGAGCTAAGGCTTGATTTGAGGGTCAAGATCAATATTAAACTCTTCCTTTTGATGAAAGGAATTCACTGGTAAGCTTAGAATTTTAGTTGATTTAGTGTATATGCTCGAATTTGAGTTTGAAGGTGTAGATGGGTTTCGATTTTTCAAACGGGTTATGCATCTAGCTTATTTTTCTTTCTAATTAATCACTTAGGTTGTATTCTTGGTTGGATTTGGAGGTGTTTGGTGAAGTTGAGAAGGCCGGCCGTGGTATGTGGTGGTGGGATAAGAAACTAGGGTTTGAATTTAACTTGAAATTTGATCTTTTTGAATTCTTGTTTAAGCTTTGAAAGGGGTCTTGTTCCCAACTAATTTGGACCCAAGGAATCCATTTACGTCCTCGGAATTGGATTTAGATGTTGTTTTGGGGGTTAAATGATCAGTTGCAAGTCTGGCCTTATCTTGAAAATCAACTTTTTAGGTAATTTTGACCATAAATTCGTGGAGTTTTAGGAAACTTTGAAGGGTTTGGTTTATATGGTTTAAAACTAGGTTTTTACGAGAGAAATTTAGGCTCTTGAATCACTGAAAAAGCTTGAGAAACAATGGAGTTATGGGCGTCCAAAGTTGGTTTGTTGACTGAAAATCAAGTTACGCTGCGTTTGGTACATGGTATTAGACCTCTGGAATGGAATGGTCATTCCTTAGGAATACCATTCCTTTGTTTGGTTTGTGGGAATAAAATTTTATTCCCATTCCTAAGGAATAACTAATCCCATAAATAATGGGATTAGCCATTCCCAAATAAATCAAGGTATTAGTCATTCCATTACTGCCGGTAATCAGCCTAATTAAGTCGACGAAAACGATCGGGGCCTATTCCTCTCTGTCTCTCGCTCGTTCAGCCTCATCCTTCCTATTTATCTCTCTCTCTCTCTCTCTCTCTCTCTCTCTCTCTCTCTCTCTCATCACTGCCCATCGTTCTTCAGTTCTTTGGCCCCAATCCTTCTTCTCTCCTCTCTTCTCCTCCCCTATGTGACTTTTCCTTCGGGAAGCATGGCTGTCCAACCCTCACTAGCCATTGTATGCTTCTTCCTCATCTCTTTGTGAGGCAAGGGGCTAGATTGATGACCAGACAAGAATTGACATCGCCACTAATCTCAGGTAACTCTTCACTTTGTTTAGTCAGAAATCTCAAATCTAATTTAAGAATTTTGTTTCTCTATTTCCCATTTTGAATAACATGCCTGCCAACTATATGATAAAAGTACCCTTAGAAAAATACACACATACACAACTATCTGCTGAGAATAATGACCTATGTAGTAATTTGGGAAGGAGTTATTTGTTGTTTTGATTCTGTTGGAACTTGGAACTTTACATTCTTTTCATAACCCATGTACATTTTCAACTTCCGAAATATTGGATTATCAATAAGGGCTATTGTACAAATGAATAGAGTATAATTCCTCATAATGTCATTAGCTTTGCGTTCTGGATCATGGCAATGGTTCTTTAGGTCCCCTTTATTGGTATTCCACCTAGAAAGCAGCTTTACAGGTTATGATTGCCCATCCCATCTATTGACATGAATCCACATTTTCACTTAATGAAATCATAGAGCTGTGTTTAGCCATCTTACAAAAATTAAAGATGTCATTCTCCATCCTAACATCTTCCGGATAGAAAACTTCACTCCAGGACTACATCATGAAAAAGCTATAGAAAAATCCAAGCTCTCCAATTACTAAAGAACATGTAATAAATGGGGAGAGGTGTCATGGGAAACCTGGTCCAAATGCATGATCGGTTTCCTTTATAACCAAAGAAGATGAGGAACTATGTTTTCAAAGTGCAACTCCCAGTTGCATACTAGATAATACCCATTGACTTTCCAGTAAAGTGATATAAAGAATGAATGAGAGGGAAAATTTCTCTCAGAAACTTAATTATTCTCTGTTTCTGATGCCAGTTAAAAGCTCTTAGTGGTGATAAATTTTTATTCATTTATTTATTTTTTTGAGATGGTTGTGTGTGTACTCAATTTCTATACTCAGAATCTGAATTTGTGTCCTTTCTTGTATGTTCCATCTCACTCTATAAGCAAAATGACATCAGGTAGTAAAGCATCAAAATGCCTTTGTTTTGAAACTTGAGGAGGTACTGTTTGGTAACATTTTTTATATCATTGTCTATTTTGTAAGGACTTTTTATGTAGCATTTGTTCTTTCATTGTTACCTTTTTCCTTGTCCAAGCTTGCTACCTTCTTATAATTATAATCACATGTATAGTATTATAAAATTCACATATATAACCACACAGCCTCTCTTATGTATCTACATTCTTTTACATGGTACTCATGCCTGTGCATTTTGAAAATTTTATTCTATTCCAATGGCCTTGATTTAAAAAAAAAAAAAAAATATGTATTCTGTGAGTGTGGTACAAAATGTGCCTGTGGAGCAGAACAATTTTTTTTATAAGAGGAAGGGAATGTAAACACAACCCACGAGTAAGTCCCTTGGGCTATCAGAATTGATGTAAACTCGAGGTTTTGTTTTGGTTTGTCAAGGTTTATCGTGATTACTAAACAAGTATGTGCTATATTTTTGGGGTTGCTTGTTTTTGCATTAGAATTATGTACAACTCTATTTATTAACACTTTAATTTGATTGTATATTGACCTTATTTCAATAAGAATAGTTTGAAAAAATGGCATCTTCAAGTCAAGTGGAGTCACGAGGTCCGGGTAAGAATAAGAGGAAGTGGACTGCTGATGAAGATGCTAAATTGATTGAGACCCTTTTGGAACTAGTTAACTCCGGAACACATCAAGCTGATAATGGGTTTAAACCAGGATATTTGAATGTCATTGAACAATCTTTGCTAGAGAAGCTGTCGAGCAAAGGAATTAAGGCCAAACCACATATTGAGTCACGAATCAAGGTTTTAAAGAGGGATTTTTGTATTTTTCATGACATGCTTAACGGGATTCATACAAGTGGATTTGGGTTTGATCACGAAAAAAAATGTTTGACAGCAAGCTCTGATGTATGGGAGGGTTACTTACAGGTATCTATCAAACTTACCTTTTCATTTATCATTTCGAGTTATTGCATAGCTTAGATCTTTTCCCTTATTTAACATAATTGTTTCTTGTGTTTGAGATATTTTTGCATATTGTATTTGTTTGTATTGTAGAGCCACAAGGGAGCAGAAAAGTTTAGGGATAGATCTTTTCCCTTTTATGAGGACTTGTGCATTATATTTGGAAAGGATCGGGCGACTGGTAGAGAGGCACATGGCCCAGTTGATGTGGTGGAGGAGTTAGAGAGAGAAGAAGGAAACACTGAGCATGAGATATTCTTACATGGATCAGATGACATGAATACATCCATGTCATCTATGCGACGACCATCTGTGCCTGAGGAGGTTGGGAGCGCGAGGTTGAAGAAAAAAAGTAGGGGTATGGATGAGATGGTAGTGGAAGGGTTGATGAGTGCTGCTTCTCTGATTAGCACAGAGATTAAGGAGGCAACAACTATTTTTGCTCGTGCAATTGGTGTTGACGCCGCAGTACGTGATATGAAGAAGAAGATTTACGAAGACTTGTTGTTGTTGCCCGACTTTTCCATGAGTGAGAGGCTCAAAGTCTCGAGTGTCTTAGTTCATGATTCTGATTATATGGACTTATTTTTTAGCCTTCCTGAGGTCGAGAGGGCAGAATTAGTTAGAGGGATATTGAGGGGAGATTTTTGAGAGATATAAAGGATGATGCATGGTAAATGGAACATATTTTTTGGTTTTTTTTTTTTGTCTATGAAACAATTGTGTTACTCTTATCTGTTAAGCTTGAGTTTAATTATGTTTTCCATCAAAAAGATTATTTGGTTAATGATTACATTTTATTGTATTTGCCAAATTTTGTAAATTAGGTGTATTTGTATAAGATTGTCCACATTAAAGAATTATGGTAGAAGGAATAGGCACACATTTTGTAGGTTGATCATAGCCATTGTGTGTTGAATGAGTACCATTCATGAATGATTATATAGGATATTGATGAATGTATCACATTTCTATTTTTTTATTTGTTGTTTATTATTGATTTTTATTATTTTTTAGTGAATTTTTTCATTATGTGATTCTTTGTGACTTTATTTACAACATATTTAATCTAATTTGTCAAATTTTAAAATTAATAGAAATATTCATTATAATGAAGTATGCAATAAATTAAATTTTTTATGAAAAAAATTATTTTGGTTAAATTTCATTCCATTCCAATAGAAATTATTTTATCCAAACATTGGAATGGAATGGACATTCCATTCCAAGTCATAATCCTAATTAATTGCCAAACATTGGAATGGTAATACACATTCCATTCCATTCTCAAGTTTATTCCATTCCCATGTCCATTCCATTCCTACATAAATGCATTACTGCGTACCAAACGCAGCGTTAGAGTCAGTCAGCCAATGGGCCTTTGGTCCAATGGTACTCCTTGTCTTGTAAATGATTTATTTTCTTGAGGTCAAGTCCCCCTCCCCCTTCCCCTCCCATCCCAAAAAAAAAAAAAAAAAAGGCTAGAGTCAGCCTATTTTTATGAATCTCGAGCCTACTTTGACTCACTTTTTGAAAAACTGGAAGGAGTTTTGATGCAAACCAACACTTGTATGTCAAAATAGGTGTGGAGAAGTATAATTTAGGATTTTTAATAATATAAAAATGTGAATAAATGAGAGAGAAAAAGGTGCTCAAAGTTGACCAAAAATATGAAAAAATCAAACTTAATCAAAAGTTAGAGGAAGAATATGAAGTTGGACAAAAGACCCCTGGACACCCCGACGGCCTTGGTAAAATTTCAAAGCGATCCGACGGCCGAATCAAAATGAGAATTAAAATGACTATTTTGGCCTCCGGGGCCAATTTGATCCATTATTTGGGTATTTTTGGAAAATAAATTTTATATTCATTCTTAAATAGGCTAATTGAGTATGTGTATGAAATTTCATTGAAAAATAACATCATTTTATTTTTAACTATTTTGGATCAAAAAGCAGCGCAAGATAGTGTTTCTCAATTCCGGATTAGTCGAAGCTTTTCAATAGTTTCTTACATTATTTATGGATGTTTAGCATATTTTAAAACTTATGATTGGGCTTTTGAATTTGAGATGAAAATCACGGATCCGAATTAAGATTTTGAGTGCGGTAATACACAATAGTTTGAAACGATGGATTTAACAGTATAAAATAAGATGTCGGAATCCTTTTAAACTAATTATAAGTGCACATAGATTGAGTGGGGCTTACATTCTATTTTGAGGTTGTAGAGAGTACTCATTGAGTCCGTAAACGCTTGAGTGGTCAGTTGGTCTCGATACTTGGGTACTGAAGTTAAGTTATGTTGAATACGAAACGTCACAAAGTATATTCATATGCATTTATTTGCATAAATTAAGTTATTTTTGAGTCGATACTTATTTGCATTTGTGCATATACAAATTGTTAGGGTCCAAGACTATTACATCGGTTCCACCTAGGAATCGAGCATAAAACAGAGTTGTGTATTGGTTGGCTATAACAAGTGAAGTGTACTGCTTCATAATAACTGGAAATAAAAATATATGACAATTATGAGTTATTTTACTATGTGAAATGAAGTTTTGATGACTTGATTTATGTTAAGTTGAGCATATAATGGATCAAATATGTTTCGTTGAAAAACTTGTGATTTATTGAAAAGCTTGTAGATTGTTGAAAAACTTATAATTTGAGTAGTATCCACTGTGCTAGAGTCGTTGATAGCTTGACATGGCTTACATGTTGTTGATTTAGACACTGCGCAGTTATCGTGAAACAGCTTGACATTGTTTAAATGTTGTTATTGACTCATAGCACGTGGACTATTTATTATGTTGATATTTTAGCAGTGATTGATTTCAAAATGAGTTGAAAACACTTTGATTTTGTCGTTCTCCTCAGATTGTGAACATATTTTGGTAAAATAATATTTGATCAATATTTTTAATATTTTCATTTATTATGATGCGCAGTATACTCAAAAAAATATTTGTTTTCAGGAAGTTGAAATTTAGAGTTGGGTTCATTACAGCACTAGCAGAGTTGAGATATGAGGTTAAGAAAACTGGTTGTGTACATATTGTACATGAGTGTTTGTTTCCTTGTTGATGTAAGTGATGCATTCCTTAATTCTTTGTATTGCAATGAGTTACAGAGTTGTGTACTCTGTCATAGAGTTGTATGGTTTATCTTTTTTATGAGATTATTGGTTGGTATTATTGGTTTTAAATGATTCCTTTAATTACAGGCACAGGTATTACTATGTGTCGAGTTATACTTTCATCTTTGAGATATCAAATAGGCGTATCAGGATGGGGTGTGACATGTTAATTACATGAAGTTGGTATGAAAAAATAAATTAACAAAAAAATTATTTATATTGATTGAATTTAACAAATATTCATATAAAATTACAATATTACATTACAAATTAATTGGTGGGTGAGACTATTTTGCATCACTACAAATTGAGTACATCTCAACTAAGTTGGCACCAACACAATTATCAATTATTTACAAGTCTCAACCTTATAAAAGTTACAGGTCAAATATTAAATAATACAATTATGAAATATAATATAATTATCTTATTAGGCTAACGGGCTTCTTAACGGGTCTGCCCGTCGGCCCCCTACCCTTAAAAACACAGCCCATGCCCTACCCGTCGGGCTAGCGAGTTATCCAAGCCCCGCCACGTGTACGGACCGGGCTGCCCGTTGGGCTTCTGGGCCGTGGGCAATCCATTGGTCTTTGGGCTTTTTGGTGAGGCCTAGAAGGAGAGAAAAAAGACAACGATGGTGGGTGGTGTAAGTGTTATCTGCATCCAACCGAATGATCAGTGATTGCAACTTTGGATGGAAGTATATGCCTTTTAAAAAAAAACAGATGATGCCCAACGGATTGAAATTAAAAATGTCAAATGTACTGACAATTTTAAACTAACTAATATTTTTATTTTAAAGGCATCAATTGGACTGACTTTTTAAAGTTAAAAATGTCTTTTTTTTAGATTAATATTTTTATTTTAAAGATGTCAATTTGACTGACGTTTTTAAACTAAAAACGTCAATTCAAACGACGTTTTTAAAAACTGTCTGAGTTTGAGAAATAGTTTCAAAATCGCCATTTTTTTAGAATTATTTTTCCAAATATGGGTTTGGTAAAAAACTCGCTAACCCAGTCGTCTTTGGATTCTTTTACAGAAAGAGGATTGGATTTGGACAATTGGGTTGGGCTAACTTTAGTCACTGAGAATGTTATATTAAGTATTGGGCTCAACATGATCCGATCAAAGCGAGAAGGATTGTTCGAAGAGGAAATGAAATGAGACAGAAAACATCAGATCCGTGTTTTTTTTTTTGCTGGTAAAAAAAAAAGAGTGAAAGTAAAGAAAAGCGTTCAAAAATCACTCTAATAAGCCTACGAGACTCCTAACCGCACCCATTACACCTCTTAAAAAAGGAGTTTAACTAAACTAGTATAGTAGTCAATCACAGAACTCTAATATAGACTCCAAAACTCAAACCTCCAATCTCAAAGAATAAGGTAAAAAATATCATATTCAAGAATGTCATGTAACGTCCATATAAAGGAAGGAAAAAAACACATTTGAAATTCGAATAGTAGCTTTCGGAGGGAAATCAAAACAGAGGGTGAGGGACCCACGTGATGATCTGGTCTGTTTGGACTTTGGAGTATTCCCATTGTTCTTGTCTACCACCATAATACTAACAAAAAGAAAAAAATTAGATTCACATGGGGCACCAGACATGATTCAATCTGGACCGCTCCTTCTGTCGATTTCTTACGAGGGGCCGCCACGTGTCTTCGTGTCTGTATGTCTTGCCTGAAAGGACATAACTGCCCTCCTATGATAAAAAAATTACAATGTGATTATTGTATATAATCACATTCTCAATTTATACTGAATTTATAGTCACTAACATTTGAGTAAAATTGAAAAAAAAATATATCAAAAAGATCTAAATTCGTGATTTTCACATGTGAAAACTCCTATGACATCGAAAAGTATATTTGAAAATTTTTTGGATACCCTAACAAAAAATAATCTTGTTGAGAGATTAAGTTACACTATCAGTGATGGATCAAAATATTTTATCAGTAGTTACAATAATATCGAATAACCTCAACTAGTTTTAACTTGAACTTTAAATATTATAATTTTGAGAACCATCACAATATTTTACGACCTATCATAATTTTTTGAATAGTAATATAGACTTTCAAAAGATTGCAATTTGACCTTTATATATTATAACTTTTGATGTAACACTCAATGAGGTACCATAATCGCTCCATTTACATATACGTCTCTCTCTCTCCCCCCCGATTTTGAGTTGGATTAAAAGTCTATATTCCTATATGCATATGAAAATTTATTTATATGATTTAATTCGTGACATCACGTGTTATGGTACCAAATAAAGTGAGTGACAATACCTTGATATCACATCGCGAAAGATTTATCCATCAAGAATACTCTAATCTCCACGTGGAGTCTTTGACCGAACTGGAGAGGGGATTAATCGAAGTGTACGTAAGTTGGCCCGAACATCCCTTATCATTGAACAAAAAAAAATGGTCCATAAAGTATTCAATTCGTGTTATTTTGGTCTGCACATAGACGGACCGTGAAGTTTTTAAATATTTTAGAGACCAAATTGATACATAGAGAACTAAATTGACAAAAAATACATACTTTAAGAATCAAAAACGCTATTAACCAAAAAAAAAATGTAACCAACAAAAACATAGGAGGCATCATTGAGCAAAGGGAATAGAAATAAGGTGTTGTTTGTGACTAAACTGATTCACTGTTTTTTGTTTATTTTGATGGGCACTGTTTTAGAAATCATTCTAGGGAATTTTGATGTTATTGGTGTCTCTGTTTCGGACCACGCAACAGTTGTCGAATATCATCGGAAATGCCGCCGGCGATGTCTCTCTCATGTCAACACTCAACAACGACGCGCCGGCACTCCGGAATTCAAAAAAAACACGACGAAGCACAGATTTTTGTAAAGGGAAAAGAGAAGAAAACGGAAGGCTAAAATCCTTCCAGATGTGGACACAAGTCATAACCCCTCCTCGAAGTTGTCCCACAATGGAGTGGGCCCAATGGCAATCACCAATAATTCACCATGGTCCAACGGTCTTCACCATTTCAAATATTAGGGCTTCCTGGCCAGATTTGCCCTCCCAACATATTAGGATCTTCTTTTAAAAATAAAATCTATTTTTTATTATTGTAGTTTTTCGTAAATAGTAATCAAAAGTAGCAAGTTAGAACAATGTTACTTGGACTTGGACTTAAACTTAAACTGTTTATTTGATTTGCTGATTTAATCAATCTCGTAGGTCTCAAATATTTATTGGAATACATTACTGATTCAATGATTATGATCAATCAAGTCAGCAAATTATGTCAATATATTAAATACAAATAGCATTTCTCACCAAGTTATAGAGATAGGAAAAATAGAATTACCGTAAGAATGGTAAGTCTCGATCCCCATATCATACTTGAGATAGGTAGTTTTTAATCACACTTGGTCAAAATTATAAAAAAAAAAAATTTAATGAACAAAGAATATAACTGCATAAAACTTTATATCAACCAAGTTTTTACAAAACAATCTAAGTGAAATATAACTATTGGGACCAATGAGATGGTCTTGTGCAATTAAACAGACTGATGAGTGATGGTAAGTAAAGGTAAAAACTGGTAAACAAGCCGCGAAAAAGACATATATACCACAAAATTAGGTGGAATGGCATTTTGGTAGTTCTTCGTAAAAGGTGAGGCTTGTTTGGTCATGTAACGGATAAAGTGAGTAGACAAAAATTTGAAACGAGTGGCCGTTTGAACTCCGGAACATCGAAGTTCAAACCACTCAAATCAATGCTTGACATTAATAAAACAACTCGCTCTTTCAAACTCACTTCGCTCTCTACATCCATTACAACAGATAGAGAAAGTCTAGAGAGAGAGGGATGACAGGGGTGGTGATGCTAACAAGGGGAGGTGGCTGTGGTGGTGGAGTAGGAAATGGGAAAGCGACAAAAGGAGGAGATGAGGACGAAAACCAGCTCTCTCTGGTGGCGTTTCTCTTGGCAGCTCTGAGAAAATCCATGGTCTCTTGCCGTGTAGATCGAAGGGAAGAAGTAATGTCAACTGTTCAACAAATGGAAATCGGGTGGCCCACCAACGTTCAACACGTAGCCCACGTCACATTCGACCGTTTTCATGGGTTTCTGGGTCTTCCTGTTGAATTCGAAGTCGAAATCCCCTGTAGAGTCCCCAGTGCCAGGTGCTTTTGAATCTCCTCTTCTTCTCTCTTGGGTTTCCCTAATTTATAAATCTTGACCTAGGTTTTCCTTCAAATTTGCCCAGATCTCAATTTTTTGTTGTCGATGTGATATATGTAGAGAGAGAGGTGTGCTCCATGTTCTGCAAAGTTAAAACTCGAATATTGAACGAGCCCATCTTCACACATGGATATTGGTCGCAATTTAAACCCAGATGAGTTTCTAGGTGAATGGCAGATTTGGGGTTGTGGAGCGAGGTTTTTTTTTTTTTTTTTTGAACAATGTGGAGCGAGGTGAATAGCCAGAAAAAGAGGGGTAACGAATTTGCAGTGAGTGATTCAAAACTGCTAAGACTTCTAGTTGAGAATTTTGGGAAAACAAAACTTCAGCTTAGCTCTCTAAAACTACCTGTTAATATAACAAACTTTAGTCAGATCATGGCACTCAAAATGCTCATTCTCAGTTATTTTCACAAATTTCTTACCAGGGAAAATGGAAAATGGGCTTTTTAATCTTTACTTGATGGGCATCTCGCATCCTAAAAAGGGCGTACCCAATGAGGCTCCTGCCATTGGGGTCATTGCAGGGTCTAGAGAGGGTTAGTTGTACGTAGCCTTACCTTGTACAATGAAGCAACCTTATTATTGTGTCAAGGCCCGCCCTCTTTTTGAATTAATTCGATAAACGGAGTGAGTACTGTTAGCAAAGCAGATCCTGGAGAAGAATTGTTAGATATGCTATGTGACATTCTGCAATTATGTTTGTTAGAGTTACTTTTCTGTCATCCTTGATAAGCTGGCCTTGGACTTTTTTTTCAAATTTATATTTCACTTAACTAGTAAGAATAGTGCTGACTTTGTGATACTCAAATTTGCAGTGTTAGTGTTTTTGGTGTCTCAGCGGAATCAATGCAGTGCTCCTATGATTCAAGAGGCAATAGTATCCCAACAATTCTCTTGCTAATGCAAGAGAGGTTATATGCACAAGGAGGTCTAAAGGTGTGTTTTGCAATAATATCATTCCATATACACCTACACAGTTTTTTTTTTTGGCTATGATTTTAACGAGTGGCCTAACTGAATTTCTTTGAATGATTTTGTAGGCTGAAGGAATTTTCCGCATAAACCCGGAGAACAGCCAAGAAGAGCATGTCAGGGACCAGTTGAACCGAGGCATTGTGCCTCAAGACATTGATGTCCACTGTTTGGCAGGTCTAATCAAAGCCTGGTTCCGAGAGCTTCCTTCAGGTGTGCTGGATGGGTTTTCCCCAGAACAGGTTTTACAGTGTAACACAGAGGATGAGTCTGTTGAGCTTGTGAAACAGCTGCAGCCAACAGAGACCGCATTGCTCAACTGGGCTATTGACCTTATGGCTGATGTTGTTGAGCAAGAGGAATCTAACAAAATGAATGCCAGAAATATTGCCATGGTTTTTGCCCCAAACATGACTCAGGTAAATCACTAAATCTTGAAAAGGAAATTTAAAAACCAATTGATACCACATTTTTGGGTTTCACATCATTTCATCTATGCCCTGACTGAGCATAGTCTAGAAATACACAAGTGGTTACCTTGGGGACACTGGCTCTCTTGGTAGAAATTTAATATCTTTATTTTCGTCTCATGGTTGACGTCTTTCTATGGGATAGCAGTCTGTCATGGGAGAAACCTTTCCCGGATTAGGCACTAATATATTTTTAACGTGTGTTAATTGAGGGTTCTCATTTTCTTGATCAATCAGATGTCTGATCCATTGACGGCTCTAATGCACGCTGTTCAAGTGATGAACCTGCTCAAGACCCTTATTGTGAAGACTTTACGAGAGCGTGAAGAGACTACAACTGGAGGGTTCTCACCCATGTCATTGATGTCCAGTCGTTCATTTGATAGGCAAACTGATGAGGAATTCGATAGTCAACAAGAGATGGATACCAGCTGTGAATCCACAGGGCCAGCATCAGACAACGATGAGAATCCTCATTACAGCAATAGCAGCGAAGATGAAGAAGAAAATGGAGTCGAATCATTGAGTGAAATAGAACAATGCTTCTTGAGGCAATTAGATGAGAATGAGACTGCAAAGAATGGGTTCAGGGAAGAACTGGTTGGTATTTTGCATAGAGATCATATGAGTCCCAAAACTATTTCTACCATTTGTGGGGACTCTGGTGTCTCATTATCTGATAGCAAAATTGAGACCTCTGGCTTGAGCGCAACTGATGGAGTAGAATCTGGGATCAGTGTGATTGCTCCAGGGCTACCGGTGGACACGAACAACCCATCAGAAGCATGTGGAGAAGCCACTGACATGGAAATGCTGGATAAGTTGGAGTCTGATCCTACTAATCCTTTGTGCGTGCCAAGTGAATCCGTCTAACTTACATTCCAGTTTCACAGTCTTTTGTAGCTATAACAGTTCCAGATTTTGGGGTTTTCGCTACAACCATGCTTGCTTCTGTAGATTGCTGATGTGTATTAGGCTTTGATCAACCGGAGGACTGGTTTGTTTGTGGTTGAATGGGAGGGCAGTCTTCATGGTTCAGCCCAAAGCTGAACTGTTGTTTGTTTGTTTCATTGTCGAAGGGTTTGACTTGATGGATTTGTAACATTTTACCAATTTTTTGTTGGAAGATTTGTGTCAGTTTGGTCCTGAAGGTAAGGGGCATGGTGAAGATCCTTCCTTGGAACTACGTATGATTGATTAGTAGAAGATGATTGACATGGAACGGATTAAAAAAAAAAAGTTCTTGTATATTTATAGATTTCCCCCAGAAAATGTTCTGCATTTACTGGGATTGTCCTCTCTTTTTTTATTATTATTTCTGTGATCGAGATCAAAACTAGGATTCAATCCTTGTGACCTATTCTAGCCGTTGATCCTTGTATTATAGATAGTGTTGGAGATAGTCCAATTAAGACAATAAACTAGGGGAAAATCAAAATATGATTATATAATTGTCTCATGGTTTGTGGACAAAATTGAAAACATTCAAACCATTCTGATAAAGTAAACATAATTGAATGATTCAAACCATTTCATTCCCTGATTCACGCCTAAGTAAGAAAGAAAAGGAAAAAAAAAAGGAAAGACCGGAAGACTAATTGTACATCAACTAGTCACTCTCAGAAGAGGTCGACCCAACAAAGTCTATAGCATAGACCTAACAATCAGAGTATGCATTCAAAATTAAGCAGCAGCAGCAGCAACAATGGCAAATAATTCCGATACCTTATGTACAAACCGCAAGTCTCTGAGTTAGGAGTTGTCTTTCACGAAACATTGATCATACGAACCCAAAAGAAAAAAAAAAGAATTTGACAAAACTTGTAGTCACAATTCTTGTAAATCAAAAAAAAAAAGGGAAAAAAAAAATAAAAAAATAAAAAGGTAATATACTAGTCCCTACTCCCTACTCAAGATGCCAAGCAGGTCTCCCAGAAGTGTCTATCCCTGTCCCTCTGATTCATCACCTCCAACGTTTTATCAACACAAACCTCGGATTTCTTGCGTTTCCTTGTCATCACAAATTTCGAGACACTGTTGGTGTTGGACAACACCCCCTCATCACCAGCCCAATCTTGATTAATGACCTCTCCTTCCTCCTTCTCCGCCGCCTCCTCATCATTTTCGTGGCGACGATCATCGCCATCATCATGTTCTCGATTATGATCATAATCGTCGAACTCATTAAGACGTACATCATCATATAACTCACAAGTGCATGATTCTGCATCATCCTCGGCAACTTCAACTTGATCTTCTTCAATTATTGTACCAACCATATTCAGATCGGAATCGACCTCCGAATCACCGGTGACTTCAAAGAGCAAGAAAGGACATACATCAAAGACATTGCTCCTATCCATTTCTGTCTCTTTTTTTCCCCAAGAAGAAAGCATTAGAATCAATCACAAAAAAGAAAAACTAACAGAGAGAGAAAGAGAGGGAGAGAGAGAGAGAGAGAGAAGAACTCATAAAGATGCATGAGAGATACACATTAAAAGAAGGAAGGAAGGAAGGATGGTGGTGGGCTGTCTTCTTTGACACTTTTAAGTGTTTAGGGTGCGCTAACTGTTGTGGTTTTATATAAATGCTTTGAATAATTGAGACCAAAATGACATGTGGCGACTGGAAATATATAGAGAGTAAATTACATTTTATCCCTTGAATTATTATCTTTGTTTCACTTTATACTCTCAATTATAAAATTTCTCACATTGCATCTTAAAGTATCAATTTTATTTCATATCACTCCATTAGATAAATGCAAAATTAAAAATCTATTAAAGGAGGGAAGAAAATCTCAAAGAGTTTCTCGTCCAATGCTTAATACTACTTTATTTTACTTATTTTGCAACCAAATAGTTGTTGGAAGAAAAAGAATGCAGAAAATTTTGAGCTTAGGAAAAATAAAGTTATTGATGGATATTTTTCTTGATTTTTGATCAACACATATGCAATATAGGCAATTGCTTATTCACAATACAGACCACTCACATGCATATTTACCGTTAAAAAATTAACAACTATTATCTATTAGAATGATATGAAATAAAATTGATACATTAGGGTGGAATGTAAGAAATTTTATAATTAAAGATACAAAATAAAATAAAAATAATAGTTTAAGGGATAAAATGTAATTTACTCAAATACATATCTTCTAGATGGAATTAGAATCATGCTCCCATGACAAGACCTATTCCACATTCTAGAAGGCTGGTCGGCAACCATTTTTTTTTTTGCCCTTTTCCAATTTTTCTATTTCCATAATTAGAAGCCACAGATTTACTTTGGAAAACGACAAACCGCAAACCGCAGGATTTTGGTTAGATCGGTTTTACTAGATAGAACAAACATCTAAATATAACAATCCATTGGCAATAACTCAATACTATACCGGCACATCGAAAGTGATAATTGTTTTTTTCGAATCGAATTACAGTTGAATACGAATTAGATTGAGGCATAAAGTTTCTCTTATTTTGGATTAACTTGACTACAATATTGAACATAAATTTTTCTATACCATGGTCGAATCTCTAATCGTATAAAATTCATATTTGCTGGTTTGATACAACGGATAATTAATACTAATACCATATGTTGAAAAATAGAAATTTAAGATAGAAAAAATAATAAAATAAAATCAAGGGCGGCTCAAAGTAATTTAAGGTTTAAAGCAGAAATATTAAATGACGTTTTTTTTATTTTTAGTATTATGTTTTAAAAAAAAAATTTATTTTTAATTTTCTATGTGAGAGGGAGACAAAAGAATGATGTGTTAATGTTGTTGAGAAAGAGATTTCAACTTTTGCGATGTTATGGATTGGATCATGGAGCCAAATTATTTCAATAAAAATTTTGATTGGATTTAATTTTTTTGGGGCTTTTTTGTAGGGCTTAAAATTTAATAGATTGAATTTTTTTTGTGGGCCAGTGATGTACCTAAAATTATAGGGTCTTCTAAAAATTTGGGGCTTAAAGCTCATGTTTTTTCTTTCCATACTGTTGGGACAGCCTTTGAATAAAACACAAAAATATAACATGATTCAATGCAATATATCCACATTGGTATACCGTATTTATATCTACATACCAAAAAGTTACATCGATACTGTAATCCAAACATATTCAGATATAACTTTATATCTATTTTTATTCACAACATATTAAGACTTTTTCAATGTATTTTCTATTTGATTGGATACCAATAATCCTATTTAAAAAATAATAAGACTTTTTCAATTCTTTTTCTATTCGATATAGGATTTTCACGCGGGGTGTCCCAACAATATTACAAACATGAATCCAAAATACACAAGGTCGATTGATTGAGATAATACACAAAGTTTAGCCGTTTATCTTCATTTGATATTTAAAATGGGAAAGAAAATAAAAATTCCTGCTAATTGCAACCTTAAACTTTGCAATTAGAAGAAACGTGACAGGAATGAATGGAGAGGACCATTCAACTTTGCCCAAATTAGAAGAAACGTGACAGGAATGAATGGAGAGGACCGTTCAATTGTCCGTTTGAACATCATGCTATGATGGTAAAAGGAGGTGGTACGCCTTCTCATCTCAAATAGATAGCAAAAAATAAACAACACAAGAAACAAAAATGACAGTCAACAAAATCTAAAAGATTAATCACACTTTGTTCTTTTAAACTATGATCTTTATTTTAAAGTAATTTAAACCTATTTAAAAAAAGTTGATGAGACTCATTCATCCAATAGTCCCCTTTTATTTATGATGCAAATTTAGATTACAAATTTAGATTACATAGTATTTCCTAAATTTAATATTGTGTTCGATATCATGAATTTGAATAGTTGGTCATACAAGTATATAAATCAAGGAAAATACTACGCATCTCAAATGAAGGGGGACCATTGGATGAGTGGATCCCATCAACTTTTTTAAATGAGACCCACTAATCCAATGATCTCTTTCATTTGGGATGCAAATTTGAATTATATAGCATTACCCATAAATCAATAGTTAATAGGACAAAATTAAAAAGGAGAAAATAGCCCATAGCTCAAAGATATTTAGTGTGATTAACCCACCAAATTAAAAACCTTGGCGGCTGTGGGAGGTCACAAAAATCTAGCACAAACTAGAAGTAAAAAAGAAAAAGTTGAATCCACAAGAAATCTTGCAAGGAGATCAGTTAAATATGTGGCTTCGTTTTTTTTTTTTTTTTGCTAAATATAAATTGAGATTAAGAAAAAGAAAAAGAAAAAGAGAGTACAAAAGATATAATTGAGTATCTAAAAACATCTCCAATAGTACTCTTTATTTTGGAGAGAATTTTTTTTAAAATAGAGAGCATCTTTGATAAAATTTTGAAATAGAGATGAAATTATTTTAGACAACTTCAATAGACTCTCTATTCTAATCAAGAGAATAGTCATTCATTTAATGAGAAAAATATAGGTGTCATCTTCTCATTTATTAATGATCAAATAGAGAGTGAGTTTAATTCTCCAAATGTAGGGAACTAAATTAGACTCCCTATTATAGCTAACCTAAATAGAGAGCTTATTAGATAAAGAACCTATTAAAGATACTCTAAGATCGATATTTGCCCGAAGGCCATATAGAAAAGTTCCCTACCTACTAGGTATAAAAACATAAAGGAAAATATTATGTATCTCAAATTTGTAACCCAAATTTGCATCCCAAATGAAGGGGGACCGTTGGATGAGTGGATCCTATCAACTTTTTTAAATGGGACCCACTGATACAATGGTCCTCCTTCATTTGGAATGCAGATTTGGGATACATAAGATTGCTCAAAGATAAAATAGAAAAAAGATAATCCAACTCATAATCCATGAACTTAGATATGCAGAATAATGTTGAGACCAACCCAACCTGAGAGGCTGTGGATAAGTTTGGGTGATCAAGTGAGTCAACAAATGATGCATCTTGTTTTCAAAAATGGGCAAAACTACTCGAATTAAATTAAAACGTGTACCTTAACCAGAGTAGGGTCGGGGAAACAAGTCAAAACCCACCTCCTGAGAAGAGAACAACGAACGGAGCTAGCTGGTGTCGTATGGGGCAGCCACTTTGTACATCTAGACCCCACCACGCATTTAACCTAATCATCCACGCAACACCCACCTTCTAGACCCTCATCATACAATCCAATCCAATCCAATATATATGTATATCCCACACGGCTCTAGTAAATTCAGTAACGTACCTCCTATTTGTAAGGTTATGGTACTCTGTATTAGATGATTTACAACTATTATTAATTAAAAAAAATATGCACACATGGCACATTTTCATTGACCAAAAAGTGAACATATCATGAAAATTACATTTCGATACCTAACACTCCCCATTGTTTACCAACTAGTAAGTTTGTCTAGACTTTCTAGAGCACATCCCATCCAAGCATTGTTTGTTGCTGCCTGAAATATTCAGCAATCAGCAGGGGAGCCGTCGGGATCCATTCTGATATGTCATGTCCACCCATTAATCGTCATTCATATGTTAACCAAATATCAAATTGCCAAGTAT
Source organism: Ilex aquifolium (assembly GCA_951799425.1). Lineage (NCBI taxonomy): Eukaryota > Viridiplantae > Streptophyta > Magnoliopsida > Aquifoliales > Aquifoliaceae > Ilex > Ilex aquifolium. The sequence goes on along the minus strand of OX637409.1, from coordinate 2,739,626 downwards.
AAGTTACGGGCAATACTTAGGTTACTAATTTTTTAATACTATAAAGAAAAACCATATTTAATCTAATTCATTTGTAGACATTAATTGTAAAAACCATAAAATAAAATAAAACAATAAAACAAAGAGACTCCTACTTGGGTTACATTTAAATTTTAAATAGGGTACCATAGCAAAAACTTGCTTCTAAATAACTTAAGTAACGTTTGATAACATGAAGTTTGTGTTTTTTTTTTTGTTTTTTTTTTTCATTTTTTGTTTAAAAAAAAAAATAACGCGTTTGAGATGTGTTTCCGTTTTTTTTTACTGCCCCATTTTGAAAACAAGGTCAAAATATGAAAACATCAAAAATTAAAAACACGCGCACCTCAGTCCCACCCTTTAATGAGGTCTTACCTTCGAATCTTTTTAACACCAAAATTTAAGACTTTTAGTTGGAAGTATAAAAAAGTCTCTCTTCTACCTACTACTCCTCACCCAACTTTTCTCTCTCTCGTCTTCTCTCTCGTTTTCTTTCTCTCCGAAGAATCGAAGAGCTGCCTCTCATCTCTCACTCGTCTTCTCTACGAAAACTCATCTTCTCTCTCTCTCTCATCTTCTTTGGTGGTGGTTGAATGGCTGATGGTGGTAAATTTTGCTTGGTTTGGTGTTAGGTGGTGGGATTTGCTTGGTTTTGGTGTTGGGTTTCGGTGGTGGTGGGTTTTAGGAATGGGGGTGAGTTTCAGTGATAGTGGTGGGTTTCAGGATTGCAGGGAGTTGTGGCCTTGTGAGGGTAGGTTTCGGTGGTGGTGGGATTGGGTGGTGGTAAATTTCAGGAGAAAGGTTGTGGAGATGGGTTTCAGTGGTGGTGGTGGGTTTCAGGATTATAGGGGGTTGTAAATTTCAGGGTTACAGGGTGTGAGTTTCAATGGTAGTAATGAGGTTGGGTGGTGGTGAATTTCAGGGCAAGAGTTTGTGAGGGTGGGTTTCCGTGGTGCTGGTGTTAGGTGGTTGGTGATGTTAGGTGGTGGTGAATTTTTGATATAATACCAAACATATTTTTTATTTTTATTTTTATAATTTTTTAAATATAAATGACTATCAAACATATTTTATATTTTTAATTATTATAAAAAAAAAAATTTATTTTATTTTTTTTATAAAAAAAAAACCGTAAAAATGAAGACGTTACCAAACGCACCCTTAATAATATTCATTCACCATCGGCTATCAATCACCGAGGCTTACCCATGTGTCCTGATTGGGAGTCCATTGTCACAAGAGAAACTGAAAAATACAAAGACCAAGATCACAATGCCAAAGAGGATGCAAATTACTAAACAATTGAAACTACTCACATTTTTTAGGTTTATCATGAACTGGCAATAATTAATACAAGATATATCCGAACTTTAACAATGTAACCATATTATGCTTATAGTGTGAAATAATTGCAATGAATATGTGCCCTACTTAAACTCCTAGCTGACACAGGAGATGGGGCCATCAAATTATGCTCTCAACTCCTTTCAAACAAGCATAATTCCAAAAAGAGATCTAGAAGGAACACAATAATAGCAATCAAAGCTGGTAATGAGAACTAAATCAAAATCTTTGATATACTATTAATTCTAAACTGGATGATGAAATGAGAAGTAGGCTCACATGACTTCCTTTGATCATTGCAACAGGACACCGTACAGGGCCTTTTGTGGCTGGAACCATCCCCCATCTGCTAATACATTACAGGTCACGATAGGTCACCATTTTCTAGGCTAAAAGAACCAGATAATCATTTAACTGAGGGAAAAGACAACAATTCTAAGTGTACACAATAGAGTTACAAATTCCATGGTCCACATTAACAGGGAAAAAGTTCGAGAGAAGTCACGGGTGAACCAAAACGATCAAATAGATGCAAAGAATATAAGAGGTGTCTCCGAAGTCATCTCAACTTAGCTTTGTCCCAAACATATGGAATCGATTACATGAATCAGGTTCTACCATTGTGGATAAAGAGGTACCAACTGTTTTAAGATCATAGAATACTTACTAAAAGCATCAAGGAATATGCTGGCATCACTTGAAGCAAAAATCAAATAGAGAGAGCATACAAGGGCAAGAAACTTCCAAATTCCTTGGCTATGTTCTCAATGTTGTCAACTTTAAGGGCATGCTCAGAAGGGCATTTCAAGATAAATCACATCTGGTGCTTCATAACAAAGCAGTGACAGAGCTTAAACTTTAATTCACCCCATTTGGACCAAACAAACCAAGATATTGATCATCAATTAATGAAATGTGACTCAGCCCCCATTAATACTCAATTTCTTAAAGGAACACATAAATCGATCTTAAACTTACTGAAAGTAATACTTCATTTGTGTAAGTAGACATGGTTCATATACTTCTAATGTAGTGGCACGACTTAATGAAGCATGTGGCGGCAAGTAATACACACATAAGCATGACCGCGGTCAGGTTAATTCATTCTTACAATCTACAAGTTCTCATAGATTATTGAGCATAAAATATGAAATATTCTGATATTATTACAATGCAACCTATGCAGTTGGCATAACAGTGCCCCTAGTGAAGAACCATTAGTTCTTTTGACCGACACTTCGTAGGTGGTTTTGAGAGGAAGGAGGGAGGGAAAAGATTACAATTCTACATCAGGAATTCGCTAAGATGGATCGTGGAATCAACCACCATCAAATATGGAAATACGTATTTTTCACAAGAAGTATGCATGCACCCAGGCCCCAATCAAGATTTCAACCCTGAACATCCATCCCATTTGGGGTGACAGGAGATACCCAAAGGCCATGCAGATTAAATTTATAGATTTACTGAATGCTCATGAAGATGGCTCATCTACAAAGTCCTCAAAACTCAGCACTGAAAAGCCGTCATCATCTAAGGCTTCGCCAAATAGTCCGTGAAGAATAAATTAAGTACCATAAGAACTCAAAGTCAAACCACTGTAAGAATATGCCCTAGATATGTACCTTCAACACAATATTATGAGTAAACTATGAACTCACAAAACCATTAGCAGGTTTTAATCAAAATTCAGAACCACACAACCAGCTTACAATTTTGACAACCTATTACTAAAATTGGAAACTCTGCATAGAACTCAGATCCTCCTGGAATTTGGTAGACCCTTTAACACACAAATATGATAGTTATTTACAGAATGCTCCAAGAAAGTCTTTTTATTGTCGCATATATCAGTAATTACGTGCATTTTCCAGATACAAGGCTCAAGACCACACAATTATGATGAAGATACAGGGGAAACCAATCAGAGGTATGCAAATAAGCAGATAAACTACTCCTATGTCAACTTTTTTATGGTAACAGGGAACCTCTCCAAGACAGGACAACATTGAACACATCCCTACATGGTAAAAAAATCACGGATACCTGCAATCCACCCAAGAATCACAGAAATCAGTTGAGTGTAACACAAGACACCCGAGTTTTTGGTTCATCCCAAAGTCTAACTCCACACTACTGTGCTACCCGCGTGGGTGGGTTTCTATGTCAACGGTTAATGAAGCCTTCAATCTCATTATTGATTGATGTAATGATAATCAACTCTTACTTTAAATCCAAAGTGTCAAAAGTAGTGAAGATTAAAGAAGCGTCATACTATTAAAGCAATTTGAGATGAAAATTATTATCGAAATTCAAAAAAGCGGGTGGGTTTCTATGTCAACGGTTAATGAAGCCTTCAATCTCATTATTGATTGATGTAATGATAATCAACTCTTACCTTAAATCCAAAGTGTCAAAAGTAGTGAAGATTAAAGAAGCGCCATACTATTAAAGCAATTTGAGATGAAAATTATTATCGAAATTCAAAAAAAAATATGAGGATACCTGACACTGCTGTGGTGTCCACAATCTCCACAGGCTTTCATGCCCTGAAATTTTAAGACTGGAAAAATCTTATGTTGGACTGGGATGAACAATTGAACATGGATCCATCTTGTTCTAAAACCTTCCTCAGGATTCACCATTCCATTTTTTTTCAATAAGAAACAAACATTTTATTAATAAAACAAAGAATCATTACAATCATCTAAAATGAAGTTGGACAAGGAGTCCAACCCGAGAAACAAACCAAGAAAAAAACACCCGCATCAATCGATGGCAGGATGCTGTCCAGCTGGAAATGATACAATATTAAGGGATATCTTCGAACTCCTTTGTCACCGAGGCCCAAATAAAAAGAAGCTAAACAATAAGCCATTTCCTATATTCCTTCCATCACTTCCATTCTAATTTCAAAAATTCTCGCATTTCTTTCCATCCATACAACCCAAACCATAACAAATAAAGCCCAAATCCATAGTGTCTCACATTTTCTTCCTTTTCCTAAACCTCTAAAATCCACACAAAACATTGATAAAATAGACCCCAGAGCCACCCAACAAAGCCCTACCATCTCAAATAATTTACTCCACAATGACAATGCAATGGGACAATGAAGGAATAAATAATCCATACTTTCACTATTTCCTCTACATATGAACAATTACCCATGCACATATTTGCACTTTCAATGACAACTTCACCTTCCAAATTTTCAATGACGGAATGAATAAATGAATTGAAGAATCATCAATCAACAAATCAAAGAAGAACTTACACAAGAATAACCCCGTTGAGTCAATGACCCAATGTCTTTTATCCAAAATATCATGGTTCAAAGTGAATGAACTAATCAAAGAAAGAAGCAACACCACTCCAAAGACTCCCTATCATTTAAGTTTCTACAAAACCCAAAATCACAAGAAATTAGTGTGGAATGAGACCTTAACAAAGAGGCAATATTATGACCAAGGAAATAATCTTGAAAATGACACATCCCCTACCAAATATCCTCCAGAAAACGAACTCTCATCCCATTACCCACAGTGAACTTAGCCTTTCGAGAGATGCAAGTTAAACCTTGAGAAATGAACTTCCAAGAATTTCAGTAATTTCCCCTATCAACCCCATTAGCATCCCACCCATTAATCTGCAAACCATACTTGCTTTTGTATCCCAGCTTTTACCGGAACATAAGCCAAACTATCAAAAATCAAAAATATTGTGCTGGGAATGTAATGCGAAAGCTTAAATATCAGATTCAGGAAACTAGGAAAATTAAAAACCAAGGTGCCAACACAGGTTTCTATGGCGGGCTGTTTTGTGAACCATTCACTCAAGAGCTTATCCTGCCGAAACTAAAAGATCAGCAAAATTGAGCAACAACCTGCAGGACAATCAGCATCAACAATTGGCCTACACAAATAAAATATTTGAACGTGTCAATATCTGTTCCAGTTAGATTGTGAAGTTTTAGGGGTTGCAGAAAGAAAAATAACTTGGAGAAAGAGTACAAGAGAAAGAGAGAGAGATTATATGACAGGTAGTCTATTAGGTCACACAACTACACCCCCAATTTTTATAAAAGCGCACAAAGTACAGAAATATCCTTCAACTAAAATAAAGCATAAGAATAGCATAACAACTCCAAATAGCAATATACCCATACACAAACAGCCCAGTGTTGTTTCTAGGTGCTGGGTAGCTGTTACGTCCGACAATCCATGTAAATGTCCATAAGACAGTATCACAGTTTAATCAAGGTCAATGGTTTATCAGGTTGATGGTGGTGTACCTTCTCCACTGGAGTTAGTCAGGAAAATAAATTGTTTTCTTCACTCTGCCCATGGCAAGAATCGTTCGAGAAATGGACTAGATATTATGAGATAGCAGAAATTGATCCATGAAGATAGAATACAAGATCGCAATCAAGTTACGAGTCCATAAGACAGTAGTATGACAATTTAATCAAGGTCAATGGTTCATCAAGCTGGTGGTGGTGCACCTCCTCCACTAGGACTTAGTCAGGACAATGAATGATTTTCTTCACTCTGCCCATGGCGACAATTGCATAATAAATGGACCAGCCACCTAAGAGATAGCAGAAATTGAAGCTGTGACCTGAAACAAATCAACAACAAAAATCAGCATAACAGAAATCATTTTACAATAAGTGCATTCAGTAGAACCAGTAGAATGGCATCACAACGGGACCTGGGGGGAGGACAATAAAGGTTGCAACAAGAAATACAGAACTCAGGAATTCATGCACAAGAGCATGACCATGCTGAACAGGTGAGCAACCTTAATAGAAAATAGTATAACACACCCTAAATAAGAGAAGACTACACCTCAATATGCATATTATATTAAAATACCTGAAGATCAACCGATCAACAATAAATGTCCTCAACAGAATCCCCACATGATGAACAAGCACTTCACATAAATTTGAAAAGCCGTTTTGAGATATTGCTTTGAGACGAAGTATGCTTGCAATGGCTACTCAAAATCCACAGCACAGGCACCCCATTAACTAGAAAACGATGACTGACACAGATCAGAATAACCATGGTATGGGGTGGTACGTGAGCTCATACAACACCCAGGAAGCACAGGGTTATTTTCCCTTCCCGAACGTATCACGTGAAAGAAAATAATGAAAAGAAAAAACAAGGTCATTGAGAAGAAAACGAAATCACATTGCAAAGGAGAGGCAAAAATTGAATTTTTTTATGGGAGTTCTAAACAATAAATCACAAGAAGATGTTCTAAATGGAAAAATCAATAAATTAATAATCAATGTCTGAATGAAATTCCGTGTTACAAATTTACAAATTACAATGGCACAGAATTAATCAAGAATTACATGTTTCAGGGACTTAAATCCCAAGTGGAAACTACAGTAGGATGCTGTAGCAAATATAACCTTGATTGCCTCAGACGCACTCCACAATAGCTCGTATTGCAGTATCTCCCCAATACCAAGTTGCATGTGACCACACAATAGCAGAGAATTCTGCTTCATTTCATAGCTCACCTTCAAATCAGTAAGGTTTGTTTTCTCTTTTAAGTTGAACTTTCAACTTCTTACCACCTAATTGGAAGCCATTCATCATGTTAATTGCAGATTGTGCAGCTGCTGGCGAGTCATAACTTACAAATCCTGCAAGCAGAAGCTGATTAAAAGCAAAATTATTGACATTACTTATCTCAGATTTAAGTACAAATAAAGAGTCTATACCAAAACATTTGCTAACACCAGTTGCCTTATCGATGAAAACCTTGGCACTCAGGACCCTACCAAACTCTTGGAAGGCATTTGCTAGCTCTTGGTCACCAAATTCTTGAGGAATGTGGCAAATAAATAAATTAGCACCAGGTGGACCTGTAATTAGAGAGGATTTTGGTTTGGTAACAATAAAAAGAACATAGTGAAATCAATAGATGATATATTTTAACAACCTTCAATCTGTCCCCCGGAACTTGCACTGACACTTGAAGATGCTGCGGCGTAATTGCCTGAAATTGCAGGTGATAGAGAACCAGGAGAACCGCTCAAAGGCCTATAATTCAACCCTCCCCCAGGATGTGCCACAGTATACTGAATCCCAGGCACTGCTGGATAAGCAGAGCCCACATACCTCGGTGATGGCATGGGATAGTTTCCTAGGGCCATACTAGAGGCAAGATCTGGTGTGATTCCACGCAATGAATTTCCTTGATTTACAGGTGGAATCGTATTATGGAAGACATGTTGATTGTGCATCGGTTGTGGTCGATACTGCACGACTCCATAAGTTCCAGGAGACTACAAGACAACTAGATGTTAATGAATTTTGTCTTCAACATAAAATGAGAACCTCAGAGCAAGAAGACACAACAGAAAAATTAGTCTAAAAGTAGAGAGAGGAGATCAGACGAGAGAAAAAACAGTATGATGTTGGCACATTTTTGCATGAAAAATAAATCAGATATGTGAAAATACAAGCAAACAGACCTGGTACCCATATCCATTATATGGGGGCATATACCCCATTGGCAAGGCTCCAAATACAGATGGATGCTGTGGAGAATCAGCATTTGCCACACTAGAAGCCTGAAATTGAGCTTTCTGAGCCCTCCGAGCTTGCCTTTCCTTTTCTGTATCTGCCCATTTGACAACCAAATGGACAGTTGAACCCTGGTATGGCAAAAAATAAGAAGATTATAACTGACCTATTCAGTTAATCCATGTTACCACTAATTTTTGTTATATGTAGACTAGAAAGAGATAATGACTTCAGAATAAGTAGACAGCAAAAGGCTTGAGCATTGCAACTTTAATACCATCATGCCATATATGTTTGGACACTGCAGTAAATACATATGTATCCTCGGGGTGCAAAGAATAAGAATATGAGAATGGCCATTGTTGCTTCCATATTTGCTTATTCAATCCTCTCATTAAGGAGGAAGGGCTAGCCAGGCAAATTTACACCCCGTAAGGATCTGTGACATGTCCCAAAGCATACTTGTTAAAACATTAATAATCTAGATTCTAGGTGACAAACATATCGCACGTTGACATCCTTGATATGTTCGATTTTCTATTTCTCACCCAATTCTATTTTCTCAATGAGATATTAAAATTCAATGTTTACGATGGCATCACGAACTCCATTGTGTGCCCCCCCCCCCCCCCCCCCCCTCTAACAAAGAAAAAAAACCATTTTTTCGGGTCTGAGATAACACTCTCTATAATGGATGTGTCACCTTCTATGTGAGTTGTGTTCCTCAATCTCCTTAAAAGAATAATTTTGATTTAAAGATTTCATCAATGAGTCTTGGTTGCGCCTCCTAACAAAAAACTAATCAAAATGAATTACCCGAAACCAAGATCATGAATTCCATTCGATTTATAAAAAAAGGTGTAGAAAACTATCATACTAAATTACCTGGAATGCATTTTTCTCTGTCTGTGTGTTAGTTGCAAGTACGAGACTGGATCCCATGTGTAGGTGAGCGTAAAGAGAGTTCGTATCCCTCAACGTAAGATTAGGTCACCCAAGTCTAATTTGCATGGTTAAAGGTTCTCTATATTCCCAATAAAGTTTAGGTTGGATGCCTCTAACATGATATCAGAGCTAGACCTTGCTTGGATGATCAGTTAGTCAAATCTCTTACATATTTGAATTTCCTAGTATGCATCCTTGTTTGTTTGTTAATTAGCCTCACGTGTGATCGCGAGGGGGGTATAAAAACAACATGCATCCCCCATCGAATTATTAGAGTCACTCATGGTTTGTTTATATTGTTAAGGGGTCTCAACACTCATTTCCAATCGGTTTCAAGTTGAATGCCTCAACAAATAGCATGTAGAGAATTTTAGGGAATGACTCCTCTAAGTTGTTTAGGTTTATATTCCAATTTGAAGACAAGGATATCTTTATAAATACAAGTAATACTTCAATTTAATCCAACTTAAAATCAAGTTTAGTTTCTTACTTGCAAAATCCATTTGTGTCTTTTGTCCTAGAGAGAGGGCAGAAAATGTGGAAATTGCTAATAATATGTTGCAGATGTCATTACATAGAGGGATAGATGACAAGAATAGCATAAAGACAACACAAAATCTAATTGGGGAAGGCCAAAAAAAGTAAGGAAAAATTGCAAATTTCAATTGACAAAGAGCGTTAGACAAACTGACTTGCTAATAAAGCACATAGTGGGTCTACATTGGTTACACATTAATTGACCACAGGAATAGTTTCGGAACTAAGCACTGGAATAAGGTTGGCTTTGATTTGAAGGCCCAATTCCCAATAGCACTCACATCCTCAAATTTTTTCCCATGTTATCTTTCCCGCTAGAACCTTGTGAAATAGCAACACCATGTTGCAACAGTTCGACAATTAAATATATATATACATATAAGTTACATCTTGGACTTTCATTCAAAGTTATAGATGGGAGAGATGACACTTGACTAATGTAGAGGCATGCATAAATAATTTGTAGCAGGGGTTAGCTAATCTCTGGTTCACTACTCAGTGGAACCCTCACGTGCACCAAAATTAGGCCATTCTCCTCAATTGACAGCACATTCTGCAAGTGTAAGATTCCCCCAATTTGCCTCCAGGGGGAGAGAAAGGAATTGACATACTCGTAAAGTTCCCAGGTTTTTGTATTCCATACCAGTATTGAACAGAATTTTGTGGTTTATCAACTATAATCTAGCACTGCATCAGTCAATTACGAAGTATAATTCACCAAAATAAGAAAATAGTGAACTGCATAAATCAATTTCTAATGTATAATAAATAAAGCAAATATCAAAATGCAACTTGCAACTTGCCATAACGATCAGTCAACACCTAAAATATTTTCAAGGGTTAGATACAATTTTCCAGTCCCGAAGTGGTCCAGGTTTCAATTTTGTCAATTTCTTCCATGAAGCTTCAAATGTGCCTAAATGGTGTCTGACTGCAAACTTCTGTTCCTAAAACCGCATGTAATTGGACAAGTGTCAATTTGTAACCAGTCTAGATGGAACACACTTTTGAACTTGAGGGATGAAATGACACAATTGGAACTTTGGGGATTGAAGGGCCACCGAATGTAAACTTAAGGAATAAACGTGTAATTTAATCCTATTTTCCAGTACAGCTTATAGTATCAGTATCAAATTCAAAGCTACTCACAGTTTGAAGATGACAAATTATCCATCAAAAGAAACTGGTATAGAAAACAAACCTCCATTTTATGCTTCCCGTTGAGGGTCTCTATGGCTTCAAGAGCTTGTTCTTTTGTCTCATACTTTAGGAAAGCACATCCTGCTAGTAATTAGAAATCCTTAAAGGTTCTCTGGGCAAAGTCGTGCTCCAAATTTGCAATAACTTAGAAATTTATTTTGCAAAAACAAAACCAAAAAAGAACTCAGGCCTATAAAATGTACCTTTGCTTGTTTGCTGATAACCTCTCAGGATCTGCAAGTCCTTTATACTTCCATATTGGGAAAATAAATCCAAAAGGTCAGCATCAGAAACATTTTTTGGAAGCATACCAACAAAAAGCTTGTGTTCTGGATAAAAGAGAACACAAGAGTTATTGACCAAACTAAATAGAACTACTCCATAAAATGAGGAAATAAATGAATAAATCAGCACTAGTTAGAGAAAAAACTGGCACCACCAGAATTTTGTAACCATTGTAAGCACAAATTATTTACAAGAACAATGAAATTATATTACACCTAGCCTTTCCAACTCGCCATCTGCATACTTCACTTGCAACGGACTAGATGCCTGAATTGAAAAAAAATAATAACAGGACGCCATTAAATCAGGGAGAACAACAATTGTCATACTGTAACAAATCAGCAGAAAAATATAAAGTTAGATGTTTTTACTCAATGGTCAAATAGTTTTCAAAAAACATACTATATGACACCTTGATTTCATGAAAAAGCCTATTCACCCAAACTCATGAATTAACTTTGCCGCTTGTATCAATTGTGGCTTTCACATTATGATACATAATTCCAGGACTCGATCTGACAAATTACTTAGCTACATTCCACTGTCAATAAAATGGATCTTGCATTTATCCCCGAGAATGGCGCTTTTAAGTAATTTTTTTCCTACTCCTGAAAAATGGATCTGCAATATTTGTCAATGAATTTTTCACATCATATTTTGTTAAATGGTCATTTGGTGGGCAACATGCCAACATCTATTATATTCCCTTTCAGAGCTGCTGATTGATTCGTAATGAGCCAGAATTTAAACAGTAATCCATTCGTAACAATGTGTCCCATAGTATTTACACTTCGAAAAAGAAATGTACTAGTATGACTTCCCTAACTGACCCGTTTCAGCTATACGCCAATGCTTTAACTAGGGAGAAAATATTTTAAAATACCATACACTTTTTAATTTGAGTGTGAGAGCATTAAATTGCTTCTTCATAAGGTGGTTTTCTAAAAGGAACTACCGAATTGCAACAGAGGGAAGGGGTGCTTAGCTTATCTTTGGGTATGCTTCTGGCAATTTCTCATGCTTACTCTTGCTTTGATGACAAATCAGGGATTGCCACAAATTACCTATAGCTTTACCTCTACCATACACCAATTACAATATTTATTTGATAAAACTCTGCAACCTGTGATTCTCCACCACCTTTCAGATTGTAGACTTCCAATGATAATATTACTCTATCACTGACATTATTTATCGTTGACTTGACGAAAACTTGACGCTTCTCTAGAACCCTGAAGATGCACCCAACAATCAAAATTTCATGTCTTCGGTTTCCAAGAAGATCGAAACGAATCAGTGATGGAATCGAAATTCTAATATTTCGAGGTGTTTTAAGGTGTTTTGTAATGTTTCAATGCATTTGAACAATTATTTTAAAATGTTTCAAGGTATTTCAAGATATTTTAGTATATTTCGACCAATATTTTGAAAAAATAATTCTTAAATTTTATATTTTTTTCATTTTGTTTTCAAAACGGGTCAAAACGTTTTCGAAACACGTCGCAACGTTTCCGTTTCCTAGATGATCAAAATAATACATCGAAACGAAATTTTGATCCCTGGATGTACCTCATCTTCAACATAATTTTTGAAAGATCTTCCCAAATATACCTACTCAAAAAATTGCAAACAGTGCAAAATTACAAAGGACAAGCACAGCTAGTGCAAAAGAAGTGTTCTAAAAATGGCCGAGAACTTTTCTGTGCTTCATATATTTTCTTCATGATTCCTTGTCTTTTCCTTATTCTTCTTCCACCATTTATCCCATTAAGGTTCTTGTATAACCGATTATTTCCACCGGCTTCAAATAAATTTTCCTGGTGCTTCCTGTTAGGCTTCCCGGAGATTCCCATCCTCTTTAATGTGTGTTTCCACTCCAAAAATACATCAGTTCTTGCAACATAATCCTACTTCCATTGTAAATGTTTTACACTCCTCCCCTACTCAACCTAGCATGATACAGAATTTTTGACACAAATTACTGTGTTATGTAGAATTTTTAGACAGCAAGATAGCTTACTACTCATGAAAATTGTACAGCTCCAAAGTATGTTCTGTACTCATACATTAAAACCAGCAGTTGAGGCTTAATATGCAGCATATTTGGAACATTTGAGCATTAAGTTTGTCTCCTTTAACAGTGCTTTGCTTGCACCAAAATTTAACCCCCAATCAATTCGGAAAAAAAAAAAAATACTTCCTGCAAGAGAGAACCAATACTTTTCTTCTCTTAGTCTAAGTAAAAGTTATTGACCGTTAGATCATTATACATTCTAATGTCACTGCAGAGGTGACCATATAGGTCATAAATTACCATATATCTAAGTCTATCCAGGTTCAACATGTGGAAGGAAGATAAAGCAATCAATGTAGGCATTAAGAAGTGCTTAATAGGTCTTTAACACCTAGGGCTTTGACAAAGAAACATAAATCTTCCAGATCACCACTTCTTATAGACAAAATAATCAAAATGTAAGAAGTGATTGATAGTCCAAACCACGAATCAAAACTATTTTAAGTTAAATTTTCTGCATAATAGTCAATGAAATTATACTCTCTCTTATCAAATTTCAGTAATGTAAGAGAAATGATCCTAAAGAAGAACAAGAAGGGGAGATCACGACAATACTAACCCCAGGCAGAGTTTTTTTATTGTGACACGCATTCACTGCCTTGTCTGCTTCTTCCCTCGACGGACATATAAGAAAACAACACCCTGCAAACAACACAAATTAGGGTTTCAAACACTGCTCTAAACACATTTAAACCACACAAAGATCAAACACTACTCATTTTAAAAAACTCCGAATCACGCGGTGAGATCCACAACAGAAACAGTCCATAAAAGAATTAAAAAATAGAGATTCGAAGAGGCAGTTTGAGTGAGAACCTCGTGAAGCTCGCGTTGTCTTGTCTTTGATGATGTTGACTTCGGCTACGACAGCGAACTCTTCGAACATTGCGATAAGTTGTGCTTCGGTCATGTGCTTCGGCACTTGACCTACAAACAGCTTCACGCTCTCGTCGCTGTGTTTTCGCGGTTTTTGACCTTCCGCCATTAACGCCGACTGTCTTTCTCTCTCTCTCTCTCTCTCTCTCTCTCTGCAACACACACACACACACTCTCTCTCTCTCTGTCCTTCGTTCAAGTCTTTGCCAACTTTGTATTGATCTTGATTCTCTCTCTCTCTCTAATTTCTCCGTCTTTCTTCACTTGTTCTGCGTTGAGTCCACCTGTAAGAGACCTGTCCAGGGGAAAATGGGGACTTTGTCGATGGCAAAGTTGGATATTCACAGAATTATAATATGAAAAACGTTACAAATACCCCTGATTTTGTTTCTAAATTAAAGAAACTGCCACTACCAGTTGTGAGATGGACCTTACTATATATATAAAACCGTGTTAAGCCTAAGTGGCAAGTCGGCGACGACTGTTTTAATAGATTCGAACAAGGAGAGAGTGATGTAATGATTTACAGATTTCATAGACTCAAATGACTATAATACCCTAGTCCATTTATCCAAAACTTCTGCCGCAAGTTTGTTTTTTTTTTTCCCCTATTTTGTGGGGTCCTATCTGAATAATTTATTTAATATTTATATAAAAATATATAAATAATTCGGATCGGATTATAATCAGATCGGATATAAATATATACAAATTCAAATCCGTAAAATATAAGAAAATAAATATATGGAATTAAAAAAATAAAAAAGGGTGAGAAGTTAAGGAAATGGTTGTATTAAAATGGGGAATGATTTGATTGGAAGAATTTTTATGTTTTGTCAAACAAAAAACTAAAACAAGTAAGCAATTGTGGAATAAACACTTATCGTTCCTCTCTCATACATAGACTAGATCACCGTGAATATGAATAAGGGTATGGATATAAAATGAAAGAGAAGCTATTCATATTCTATTTGTTGCAAACTCGTTTGAAAATCTATATGTAATAATAAGTTTGACTTCGTTAATTGTTTTTATTTATGTTCTGATTTGGTACAAGATATCAAGTTATTCAAGATTGGCTCAATAAAAACTCTTCCAATGTTTTTTTTATTTGTACACAAAAAAAAAAAAAAAAGGCTCGATCAGTGGGTAGTAATCCAGCTCATTTTGGGTGTGATTATAAGGGTCCCTCACTGTGAAATATTTAATTCGTCATCACAGTATTACCAAAGTCAAGTAGTAAATCGTGTAACTCTCATGAATTAAACCCTACTTGATAATCATATAGGAGTTAATAACAACCCTAAACAGATACGACTTATCACTAAACTACCAACTCATGTGATAAACTCTTCCAATGTTTAAGTTAAAAGAGAAACTGGACAAACTTAAACTTTGGACAAAACTCTTTTCTGAGTTTGGTGTTTGGCTCGCTAAGTTACACCCTTCAATATAAGAACACCAATACGTTTGGTCTTTTTTTTTTTTTTTTTTTTTTGAGAATAAGATGGTTGGGTTGAAGTGATAAAAATCCACAGACCTCACAAGCTCTGATAAGTTGTGCCAAAGAACAGTAGGCTTGAATCCTGCCTACAGTCAATTTAAGTAGGTGTACCTACTCCTATTATGAACATTACATTGCTTCATCATTGATAGGCTACAGTCTTTAAATGTGCTGCTGATAAAAGCCCACCAAGAAGAAGAAGGCTCTTTATGCTAGATTGCTAGTAGTGTCATGGCACAAGTTGTATATTTTTTTAATTGGAAAGGCTATAGTACCGAAAAAATATTTTAAAAGTATTATACTAGAGTTATTGCACAACAAATATCGAGTATACTACTCAATTTGATAAAGTTAAGCCTAAATGGAGTTTTTCAAGAATCGATGTTAAATTTTTTTTTTTTTTTTTTTGATAATCCTTGAATCCCACCAATTGAGTTCATTTAGACTCATGACCGGTAGTTAACTTGGGTCCACGAGCAAAGTTTATTCTCCATGTACAGGGGTTAAATTTAGGGGTTAGTGACCCCAAAGAGTACTTTTATCATGTGGAGTATCGAATCTTTGACCAATATCAACTTAAGACATCTATCAAGTGACCGACTATTACTTAAGCTAACCCTTTAGAGAGAATATTTTTTTTTTATAGTAACTTAACTCCACCTAATTTCAACTTGACCACAAGAAATCTAATTTTTTTGTATAGTACTTATTTTGACACCGTAGTCTTACCTTCTCTCTAATGTTGTTATTAAAATGACGGTAAGCAAATGACTGTTTTTTTTTTTTAACGGTCATAAATATTTGGACTAATTTACGCATATTTTAATTAATTTTTTTTATGATTTAGTCCAAAATAGGCCATATAGACAAATGATTCAAGTCAACTTCAAATGAAGAATTCACTTAAATTCGTTACAAGACAGGTCGATGGAATAGCACATGACGTGCTGCAGCTGCCATATATAGCTAGACTAGATCTTTACCTCATAATTGGGTGGTTTGTTCACCATAGGATCTGAAGTCTACTTCAAGGTTAGATTGTAATTTTGTTTTATGTTTAGTCTTTGTTAGTGTCATCATGGTAGACCATTAATATTAAAAAGGAAAAGTATGTTCAGATTCGACTCAATTGTAATTAATTGAGTTCAGCGTTTCAATTTAAATTTTTATTCAAATACAGTCCAATAAAAGTTTACGAATTAAAATCTGGTGTAACTTATGAACAAAAATAATTTAAATTTTGAATTCATAAATGATAAATTCTGTATTAACCAAAATTTGTAGAGAAAAAAAAAATGTCGATTAGAAAAAAGAGAGGGAGAAGAAACAAATGTGGTTTGTGATTATTTGAATATAAGTTCAAAATTATTCATCTTTCAAATATAATTTATTTATAAAAATCTATTCAAATCGAACTAAGTCAATTTTATTCGAATTGAATTACGTATTATTGAGTTAAACAAAATTACATATTATTTATATTCACCTCATCTGTAAAACAAACTTAAAAATACAATAAACTTCAAATAAAATTGAACATGTCAAAAATCAAGGAAAATATATGGTACCGATATTGATATTTATAATTTTTTAAAAGAAAGTTACAATTTTGTTGAGGTGTAAGTTACAATTTTAAAAGATATGATCAATCATGGAAGGTTGAGATCGATATCGAAATTTCATGATCGATCATTTGTGTTTGTGATCGATCATGACTTTCTCTTGACTAATTATAACTTCTCGTTTCAAAATTATAACTTTCCTATAAAATGTGGTAATAGGCAATACTGGTACAAAAATTAAAAATCGGTTTCGTACAGTTTTCCCAAAAATCAAATCAAACTAACACTGAATTTGAATTGTTGCTTTTAATCGGAGCAGAAAAAAAATTAATTGAAGTGCGTATAAATTGATTCAAACATTCCCAACAATTAGATTAAAAAAAAAACTGCTGGAATGCTGGAACAACCTAAATGGCTTAAGAGAGTTGGGACAAACAATAGCTTTGTCTCCCTCATGGTGAGGAGGGGTAAAACTGTCAATTCATACTTCTCGTTGGGGTGCTTGAATTGAAAAGGGTAAAATGGTAGAATAGCGTGGAAACCGAGGCACAAAGATAAGGACGCCAGACTGTCCCGCCAAGTCTCAACCAATGAATCTCTGTTTCTTTTGCAACTCACTCGCATATATATAAATATATTAAATAATAACAACGACCAACTGACACAACCAAAAAGAAAACCAAAAACACCGGAGATTGGGGATTTGACTTTGGCAATGCCGTTGTCCTGGATCCTATCATGAGTCGGACTGTTAATTAACTGAGCTATTCGACTCGATTTGAGTTGGACATATTTTTAACTGTTAAAATTTAATTTAAATAATTTAAACAAACATGACAAATTCGACTCGAACTCGACAGACTTGACTTGTTTATATATAAATATTCGAGTTCAGCTCGGATTCGACTCTTTTTGAACTCGTTCAGGTTCGGCTCATTTTTTAAATAAGCCGAACTTGAACGTTTTTTTAGACTCAATTAAGAAAACAAGTTTTTTAGACTCGACTTGAACTCGTTCGAGTTTGTTCGACTATTAGTCCTAATCGTTAGTAACAGAATTATGATGATATTTTATACCAAAATTTTGTTTTAAAACAGTCTAAATTTTCTTATTTATACAAAGATTGAAAAAAATTATTGATTGAATCAAAATGTCAATTTTTCGAGTGTTTTTAGATTTTTTGATATGTTTCATAATATTTCAATGTGTTTCAAGATGTTTCAATATATTTTGATAAAAAAAAAATGTTATACTTAAAAAATTGATTTAAAAAATTAATTTGATAAATCACTACTATTGAGTAAGTAGTGAATCTAATAAATATTGGGATCCACGGTTAAATCAATGACAAACATAATAACCACATCATTAAGTCAGATTTTTAAATATGTGTAGCATTGCTCTTTGATCAATGATTGAAAATTATTTGAAAATAAATTCTTAAATTTTTTATCCATTTCTGTTTTCAAATTGACTGAAACAATGTTTCAAAATAAAATTTTGCTCCTTGCTTCCAATACATTTTGTATTGAATTTTTGTCCTAATAAATTATTTACCACTAATGAGTGAGGAATCCACTTAAATTGTATGATAAGTGATCCACCACGAGAACATTACCAAATTTAGCACCTCCATCAATCCCATGATTAATTTTAAACCGAATATTTTATCATCATTAATTGAAAAAATAATAAAATATAAAAATGCAACATGTAACATGTTTTTATTAGATGAAAAAAATAAGTATCGAAACGTGATATTTCATTACAATAATAAGACTATAATTTTAGAGACAATTCATCCACACTAAAATTAGGATATTCAAAAGATATAAATTTCTCGTAATCTGACCCAAAAAAATTACTAAAATTCGAACTCAAAACACATGTGTCTTTTACTGTCAAATTGTTAGACTATGATCCGAAATATAATATTTTATATTAATGCATGGATCTTAATCAAGAGTAAATTATCTAAAATTCTAAATGGCACATGAGATATTACAAAATAAAAATACGAATTCCTAGAGTACATGAGATATTTTTGTCAGATTGTCTAGAATGTCTATTTGAATCAATTACATGTTGGATCAAAAATAATAATAATTAATTATATGAATCACAGATTAATTATTCCGTTAATAAATTTGAGAAAATTAGACGAAAGATGTACATTGATCCAAATTAAAAGATTATAAGAATTAATAGAGATAAGATTTGGTTTAATGGGGTCCTTCAATGGTCGGGGGTTTTCAAGCCAACTTACGTGTACCTTGATTAATTTATTCCTCGATCAGGTCAAAGGCAAATCATCCACACCAGGATTAGGAAATTCATGAAGAATTGACTTACTTGGAAGTAGTTTTACACTTAGGGGTTATTTAGATAATGAGTAAACTATAAATATAACTTTCAAAAACTACGACCCTTGTGTCAATTAAGTTTTTAAATTTTTTTTTTTTGTGTCAATTGAGCATTTATGTTTGCCTCCGTTAAATTTTATTATTTAAACGACACACTTCGTCACTTTCCGGAGATAGACAGAATGACTCAATTGATATAATTAGAGAGTTCAAAAGTTCAATTAATACAAAAAAAGTTTAGAGGGGTCATATTTTTTAGGGTTATATGTGTAGTTTACTCTTTAGATAAAATAACAGGTTAATTGTACTAGAGGTCCTTAAAGTATGATGTTTGTCTCATTTTTGGTTCTCAATGTTTCAATTACATCATTTTAATCTCTGAAGTATTGAATATATTTCAAAATGATTCCTCAAGGAAACAACGTCCATATTTTTAACGATTTTTTATTATAAACTTGTCACGTAATACGTAAATATGAATAAAAAATAATTTTGATAGCTCTTAAACAAATTTTGGGTAGCTCTTGACAAAAAATGTGTAATATGAATAGTTTTTTACCAAAATTTAGATAGTTCATGATCAAAACTGTGTCATTTATATAGCTATTTAAACAAAATTTGATCAAGAGTTATCTAAATTATTTTTTGGTCCATATTTTAGTATTACGTGATAAGTTTATGATAAAAATCGTTAGCAATCTCGACGATGTCTGCTTGAGGGACCATAAAAAAACATATTTAATAATTCAAGGACTAAAATAATACAATTAAAATATTAAAGATTAAAATTAAACAAATCGTATACTTTAGGGACCACCAGTGCAATTAATCCTAAAACAACTCTATCAATTTTGAAGGCACGTGGTCTCTCTCTCTAGGGCTTTTCTCTGCGTAGTTCTCTCCCTCCTCGGGGTTTCTGGTCTGTACTCAGCTGCGATTCGAACAAGTTCGTCGGCCTCATAAGTTTCTACTTGTAGTGTTTGGATCTGACTAGGTCTTCGTTTGTTCTCATGGAAATTGTTTCATAGAACTTATTTATAAGAAATTTTCTACGATGTAGTTTCCGCGGAAACAAACGGAATCGTAGTTGAAATTTTTTCAAGTTTTGATTACAGAGTTACAGATTAGGTTAGCCGCATTATATTTATGTGGCTATCACACAATATAGTTGAGATTAAAGCATTTGGAGCTGATGATACGTAGTCTAGCATCTAATCTAGGTTTCTTTTCGTTCTTTCTTTAATCCGGTAGTGCTTATTTATGTATCATTTGAAAACTTTGCAGGCGATTTACTCTTGCTATTGGAATCCATGCCTCGGTACGAACGAATCTCTTAATGAATTTTTTTGACTTCATCCATGGAATTTTGAAAGTTGATGTAAATTTGTTTTTTTCTCCGAGTTCATGATTGTGTTAAATTTTGTCAGGTATTATTGTGACTACTGCGAGACTTATTTGACACATGATTCTGTGAGTCATATTTCTCATTCTCAAGTTGTTTTTATTATTTATGATTATCTGTTTTTGTTACATGGGACAGAAAGCCTCTGGCATATTATGTGATAGAAGGATACCAATAAAATTGAAATGTAAGTTCTACTGAACAGCTATAAGGACAGCAATATTTTATGGGACAAAATGTTGGACAACTAGAAAACAACATAGTGACAAAATGAGTGTAGTGGAAATGAGAATGGTAAGATGGATTTGTGAAAAAATTAGAAAGGATAGAATACGAAATGACCATATTAGAAAATTGTAGGAATAGTTCCAATTGAGAACAAGTTATGAGAGAATAGATTAAGATGAGTTGGTCAAGTTCAACGGAGGCCGATAATGGTACTGATGAGAAAAAAATGATAGAATTTCTCTTAATGGTACTAGGAGTATGGGTGGATCTAAATTAATATTGAATGAAATAATCAGAAAAGATATGAAAATACTTAATTTAAATGAGCATATAACGCATTACTGAAATGAATGGCGAAGACGGATTCGTATAGCTGATCCCAAATAATTGGGACATAAGGCTTATTTTGGTTTGATTATTATTTATTTTTGTTTCAATGATTGATTTTAGAAGCACCTCGGGATATTAGTGGTGCTTGGATCTAACAAAATTCCCATTTGATCTTATATCCCATATGATCATGCACCAATTACTTTCTATCTGGGATGCAGCTCGTAACATCATTTTTTGTTTTGTTTTGGGGTTTCAAATTAAACATAAAAACCAACTTGTGTGGATATATCACTCAATCAAAGTTGGGATACATCAAATTCGTATTCCTGTTTCTAATTAATATTGGGACTTTTCTAACAGGATACTTGATAGGCGTTACATTCAAAAAGAATATCTATAATCTACTGAAGCCTTTGAATATCTTTGGGGTCATCTTCAAAGTATCGATAAACAGGAGTATTTTTGGAAGAGTATTAATCAGCCTAGTCAAGCTCCATGATTGTTTCTTGTAACATTCTTTAAAAAGGTTTTGTGGTCTCACTGTCAATATATATATCTTTTTTGGGTGATTTCAGCCATCCGTTAGGAAGCAACATAATGCGGGCTACAAACACAAGGTATTGGCACTGTTTTCTTGAAGTGTAATGTGCCACATGACTTTGATGTGGCTTACTTGTTTACTCTGAAACAGGCAAATGTGCGGACCTATTATCAGCAATATGAGGCACAGCTTAACCAAAGTTTGATTGACCAAAAGGTTAAGGAACATCTTGGGCAAGCTGCAGCGTACCGGCCAGTTGGTGCTTCTTTTAACCCGCTGAGGCCTGGTCTTCCTGTTCTACCTACTCCGGTTTTGCCGTTTCCAGGAAACACACAGTTACCTACGAGTTTACCGTTGACCCCAGGAATGAGGCCTCCTGTTTTGCCGAGACCAGTTCTTGGTACTTCAGATGAACTGATAACAATTTTGTCTAAGAATTTTGTTTTTTATTACCACTCTTTTGTGTTTGGTTTTCATGATAGATATTTGCTTCGTGTAGTGGTGCATGTTTGTATGCATTTGCACTTGGGCAATTTATTGGAAGTTTGATTTTATATGTGCTCGCATTCTCAGACCTTTGGTTGTACCATCAGTGGATTAGACTGGGTATCAAAGGAGCACTGAAACCTATTATGGTGGGAATCTAGATTTCATAGTTGGTAAGTTAGGGAAGGTTGCGACTTGCCAATGGACTTTGCTTAAGTCAAATGCAAGAAAAGAAATCCCAAGAAAGCTTTCCCATAGGCTGTAAGAGGTTTGTCTTGTTGGTAAATCTAATCCATCTTATGTGAATTTTGGAAGGAACATAGTACGTGGATCTTTTGGATTTGAGCTTCCTAGTTTTAGAGCTAAATAATGTACGCCATCATTGTAGTTTATTGTTTGGAGGAGTTGCTAGGTATAATATGTAGGCTGCTAATATAAGTTTTTTCCCATTTGGAGGAGTTGCTAGGGATAATCCCTCCTTTATTCTTCTGTGGATCTTCATGCATACAACTGACAATTTCTTGTAAAAATCCCTAAAATGCATTTTTGTTGTGATAAAGTATAGAACTCAGGTGCATCACGGAAGAGGAATTTGTCTGTTTGGTCACTTGTCTATCGTAATGTGCATTAGTTTGAGAAGAATGGGGGCATGAAGCACCAAGATTTTCACGTCATTTACTTTTCAAATGTGGTACATCCATGCACAGAAAATACCACGAAGTTCGCCAGGTATGAACCCCCAACTAGAGACACACTCATGTTTCTATCAGTAGGAAACCTAATCTTGTTGGGTTTGGCACTCTCAAATTCGTCTCCTTTAATCATTTTCGAAACCATATTCTTGTTGGACAAGGATTATGAATATCTTTTTGTTGTTTGAAGTCATTTTTCCCATTACAAGGTGGGCATTTTCACCTTGCATGTCTCAGGATAACATTAGAACTTGATCAATGGTTCGTAATTTGAAATATTTTAGTTAAAGAGTGTGCTATCTGTCGTAGCCATAGTTAAATGCCTGATAAATATTTATTGCATTGAAATCCTATTCATGCTATGCATGAAATGTTTTTATGCCATCCCTCAGGAATTGTATTTGATCATTTTGTTAATGCTGCCAGGTTATATGTCTGCTCCAGCCATGCCGCCAATGATGGTGCCGCCTGGTGCTCCTTCCTTGCCTGGTCAAGTTAATGGTACCCCAGGGCCTGTGACAATGAATGCTCCCACGATGGTTCCAGGGAGTACAGGGACAGCTTCTTCTAGTGGTGCCCCTTCAATGTTTACACCAGCAATGTATCAAGCCAATGCAGCAGCACCAACTGCTGGAAGTATCGATAATTCCATTACAAATTCCCAAGCTCCCGAGGCTAGTCATTAGTCTGATCAAAATGGTGGTTTTGCTTCTGTACCTTAGGCTGGCAATGTAATTATATCACATTAGTAGGAGATGCTAAAGGAGCAGTTGTGGAGGATAAATGGGGGCAAAATGACATAATCAGGAGATCAAAGGCTCACCATCATTATTTTAATAGGTAGCAGTTATCAGTTCTGTAGCCGTTGCTCATGTTCTACATGTCTTAAAAACTTCCGATTTGGGGACATTCTAAGAGACTAAACGGACAAATTTGTTTACTATAGCAAGAGAATTAAGGGTTTGGATGTATTTGGGGTGAAAAATAGTTGATGAGATCAAAAAAATTAAGATTGATCATAGAATGTCACGATTGATCTTGAGTTTTAGGGATGATGCCAATCAATCTCATTGAATGGTCATTCGATCCCATTGAGTCTCTTCCTACAACCGGACATTTGCTCACATGGGAATACATCCCCATGTTGAGGCCATCTGCTTGCTTAAGCAGTTCAGCAAATAATGTTACGTAGCGACTGGATGACCAGAACCTTTTACAATGACTCCTAACCTACCAGCAACTTCTTAGTTACCAAAATTGTGTCGTGTCATCCAGTGAACCAAACTGGCGGTTTACAAATACATCCCTGATACCTAGAGATTGAAAACTGAAATCCTACGAGTGCACAGAAAAAGAATTTACATGCTTCCATGGATGCTGCATGGTGCATGGCTTCCCAATCAATGTCATGCTTAAGCTAGTTAGATCTGTCATCAATGATGCAAACACAGCCCGAAAACAGCACCAAACAAGTGCAAAATATATTTTGTAGTTCTATTTTCGAACCCAACAGTCAGATCGTAGACTTACATTTGTGACATGACTAAAATAGATCTAAATTCAAAAGTACAACAATATAATGCACAATAATGAAGAAACTT
Organism: Ilex aquifolium; assembly: GCA_951799425.1. Classification (NCBI taxonomy): domain Eukaryota; kingdom Viridiplantae; phylum Streptophyta; class Magnoliopsida; order Aquifoliales; family Aquifoliaceae; genus Ilex; species Ilex aquifolium. Next base: position 2,715,084 of record OX637409.1, on the reverse strand, counting down.
GTTAAACCGCCTTTTGACGAGAAGGACCATCCAAGGTCACCACATTGCTTTCATATCTTGCCATCAGCACATCTGATCAGAAATCGGATCTGGCCTAGTACAGTCGGCAGGTGCAGCTTCTACACCTCTAAGTTACCTGTACTATTTGGGAGAACAGAATAATACCCATTCAACTTTGGCTCAGAGGTACGAGGCAGGAGGACCTGCAAAGGAATATCGGGATGAGACTGATGTCGATGGAAATTCGGAAGCGCCCCTGAGTTGTTGGTGATAATTCTGATTGTAATCAGATAGTGCATGTGAAGCATATGTTGAATATGATCTTTCTCCACCATCAGGAACCATTCTTCCTGGATAATTTCTGGTCTCACTCTCTACATAACTCGAGTCATTTTTGTAAGTCTCTCTCCCGGTCAGAGAATATGATTCTGAAGGAGCTACCACTGTCCTTGGCAGCGAAAGATACTGATCCACCAATTGGGTGGTGCTATAGTGATAAGGATCATATATTTCTACGGTGGGAGTCACAAATGCAGGCAGTTTCTGTCGACCCTGGAGGCCAAAAGTTCTATAATCCTTTTCACTGAGAAAGAGCGGATCAAGATGAACCGCGTCTTGCTGCATTAGAGCTGCATCTCCAAGGATAGGAGCAGAGTTCCTCAGAAGCTGTTCCCTTTCTTGATCAGTTCTCTGAGGATCTAAACCAGTGCCCATAGGAGTAGCAGCAGCTGTTAAAAGATGTCTTTCACCTCGAAGCCCATAAGTTCTATAGTCTTTCTCAGACAGAAAAAGTGGGTCAGGAGAAGCTACATCATTGGGCGAGACAGGGCGCTTAGAGAACTGCTTCCTATCACGATCAGATGGCATAAGGTTCCTTGCTGCTTCCTTATTACTGTAATGATCTCTATGTGATTGTCCCCTGCAAGCTTCCTCACCTGGTATGGTTGCAGCTGCTGGGGGGCGGATGATTGGTGCCGAAAGAGATTCCTGACCAGAAGATTGTGCATTTGAGCTCAACCATGGTGCAGCCTGGAACAACAGTGTCAGTTTCTTTACCTGCAAGAGCAAACAATGACACCCTCATTGTTAGTTCAATGGTTTCAAAATTCCCAAAGGAAGATACTCTTGCTATAACAATAATATAATAGTACTCGATTCAACTCAACAAAGCGTTATACCAACTACTTGAGTCGGCTTCATGAATCATTTTTTGCCATAATATTGACAACGACAACCACAAAAAAAAAAAAAAAAAAAAAAAGCTCCTCACTTGATGAGCCGTTAATTCAGTCTTGAACTTGTGCGTTCTATCATCATAACTATCTTTGATTGCCTTCTTAAACACACTCTCCGGTAGTGGGAGGCAGTCCTTGTGAACGGTGAAACGGACCTGTAATATGACTAATCGTCAATAACCACAAGACGGATTATTCAGGAATTTCAAGAAGAATAAAGAAAAAAATACAGCATGAAGTGGACCTGAACTGGGAAAGCCCCACCAAAAGCAGCTGGTTCAAGTTTCCAGCCACCAGCAGAAGATGCCTTGTAGATTCCATACAAAAGCTTGAGATCAAAATCAAAGAGAAAAAGCTTCAGACCAGGTTTAATACCCATTACAAGCTCTTGCTTGTTTGCTGTGACGCCCATGACATGATAATGGAAACAATCTGATTTGGTTTTGGCATTGCACATCAAAATAAGTCCACCAAGATTTTTCTCAGCATTTTGATCCCTCTTGGTCGCTTCCTCGTGCTTTTCATTGATAATTTCCTTCTCTTTGTTTCCATTAGGTGAATTTAGATTGCTTTCACCATCTCTTTGACTCTTTTCAGTTTCTTGTTTGCCACCTTTTATCACCTTTTTTTCATTCTTTTTTCCAGCAACTTTTGGAGTGCCTTTTGCCTCTTTCAGTTTTGTAGGTTTCTGATTTGAAGATTTCTTCAAAATTTTTGGTTCAGGCTTCAGAGATGTGGGCATTTTCTTGCCAGAATTTGTCAGTTCTAGGGTCGAATCAGAAGCAATACCAATTTTTCTCTTGTTCTTTCCAGATACGATAGTCTTCCCTGCAGCACTATTCTTCTTACTCGCCTGTTCCCCTTGTTTAACCGACTCCTTTTCATCTTTTTTCCTGGAAACTTGTGAAGTACTTTTTGCCTCTTTTCTTTGTGCAGGGGTCTGATTTCCTGAAGCCATAGCCTCTCCTGAAGCAAAACCACTGTATAATATGAATACATTTCTAATTAACCCTATCTTTTGTACAAAGAAAAAAAATCCATGCCTATCATATGAATCCCAAGAAGATACTTAAAACGCATATGGGAAACACCCAAACAAGATTTATATCCATTGTTCAATTGTTCTCTAAGTATACAAATGAGCTACCAAATTGACTAAGAAATATTTGTCTGTAACCTAAAGATTAAAACTTCCCCATCCATATTTAAAGGGGTTAGATTCAACAGTTCTCTTTCACTGCAGAGTGAGTCCAATACCCAAAGAAACCTTTCAATATCAGCCTCAAATGGGGTCAGCAAAGAATCTATCAGTTCTTAATTGACACACTGTTTGTACATGATATATTACAAAATCAAATACCAGACGTTAATGTAACAGGTTATGAGAATCTCATGAATATCTGCTCTGTCTTTTTGATTGTTTTGACTGTAGATGAAAACCCTGGTTAATAAGTAATAACCTTCTCAATGAAAGGAGTCATCTTGGAACTAACAGGAAAGATAATTGCTTTGATTGAATCAATATTCGAAGTCCTTTAATAGAAGCAAAGAAAGACCATATAATCTAGACCACTTCAGAATTATTTACTCTCCTGGATGCCTTGCTCTGCAAAGGGTTCTCATTCTCAACATTCAATTACTAGATAATGTGGTGTCTAACTGGCAAGATATGCAAAGTCACTAGGTAGGTAACTAAGCCCATCCCATGTCATTTTGAATAGATGAATGCAGCTCAACCAGAGAGATTGATACTGTTACGATTGTTCCAAACAACAGTTATTCTGATTTGTATGCATATGCAGCACTGTTTACCGGAATTGATATTCTATTTAAGGTAATCTTTACAAAGGTTGCTGACTTCAAAGCACAACCAAATTCCCCACTAGTGAGATGTTTTCTTCTTCTTCTTTTTTTTTGCTAGTTTGACAGGTTCCTTTGGGCGAATAAACAACTCTCTTTCAAAATCTCTATGAATCAAATAAAATCACTACAGATGTGGTCAATTGAAGCATTGAATAGTAGGTTGTGGATCTCTAAACACCAATCACATTAACCAAGCAGACACGAAGACACTCTAGTAAATGAATTACTCGATTTCATTGTCCCCTAGCTCTGTAATAGACAATGACATATAGTACAAAGATGTCCCTCGATCACTCACTCACTCAATTGCTTAAACTAAAAAAATCTCAACATGAAAGATAAAATCCAAATCCACAAAAAGTGTGTGTGTGTGTGTGTGTGATAGAGAGAGAGAGAGAGAGGCAACAAAAGATCAAGCAAATGAACTAAGTCAGCAGCTCTACATCGATGAGTAAATCAAGTCTCCTGGAAAAAGGAGAACAAACCCTAGCAAGGAAAAGCCACCTTCAAAAATAAAAAAAGAAAACGAAGAAATTAGGATTTTCAAAACCCTAACCTGAATTGCAAGTGATGATGATGGTGATTGAATCCGCGAGCCCGAGAGAGAGGGAGAGCAAGAGCGAGTGAGAACCGAAGAATCGCAGATATATCAGATATGACAATAACAGCTTTAGACGAATATCGGAATACCGAATGAATGCCCAAGACCCACTTACTTTTAACCTAATTCGCCCCTTGTCCCCCACGCTTATTATTGTGTGACGGATAAAATTTGCAAGTGTTCAATACGTCGCCGTTCTGGTTGATTTATTTCCAAATGATTAATTTGATAAACACTCTCTTTTTTATTATTATTTTTTCCATGGATTTGAAATCTAGCATCTCTTCCTCCACAGGATACAATTAACACGTGGTTCGATAACTATTTAATTTGTTCGAATTTCACAAATTTAATGCAAAAATTTCCTTTTTTTTTCATCATTATAAGATTCTCTTTTGTTTTAAGTCTTATTTTTGTATTTGTATTATCTTATTATGTTCGTCAAAAGTTTTTTTAGTCTAGAACGAACTGTAAATTCAATCGTCTTGAGTTCAAATTTTGACAACCCTTTAAAATCAGGCCTTAAAGGATTTATTTTTTATGAATACCTTAATCTCAACATAAATGACTTATCTTTAACTAGATCAAAAAAAAAATTAATTAAAATACACATAAACTAATCCAAAAACCCCTGATCGTTGAACATTTTTTTAGCCTACACAATTAAAAATACTAATATTGCTTGTCCAATTTTTCAAGTTTAATGCTAAAATTGGTTTTAACTTTGTAGGAAGTTTTTTTTCCCCAATGGATATGGTTGATCTAGTCCATTTTTAAGGATCTAGGACCTCAAACTCTTGACCTTTTAATGTGATTTAATAAAGTCTTAGCCGCCCAAACTAACTCACGTTATTTAATTCAAACGAAATTACTAAACAGAGTCTAGATATAGAATTGCCTTAGCCTTGTCAAGTGATTCAGTATCAAAATCTTCAAGACTTCAAACAATACTATTAGAGAGGTATTGATTATGTACTGTATATCTGTACAAAAACTATCCCTGCCAGATAAACCCCCAAACCAAAACACAGCCTGCTCATTTTAAAAAGGAAAAAGGGTCAGCAGCTGCCAAAACCAAAGGCCTATTTATACCGAGCTACAGGAAGAAACTATTGTGCTCCATGTTCCCTCCCAAGATTGTTAGAGCAGTTCTTCTTGACATAATTTGTGAAGAGTTGATGTCTGTCATCAAAAACACAAATTTATCAGAGAAATCGGAAAATGTAACCTACTAGTAGTCTATGCAAAAGAGCACAAACGTCCTAAGTTCAAACTTTAATAACCACTTGGGACCATGACATGAGGAATAAAAAAGGAATAGATGACTGAAAATTGATTCATTCTAACATGTGAATTTGGTACAAGAAGTCTTCAGGGTTTGCTCCATGATTCTGTTTTGCCATTATTCTTCATTTCACATTGGCCGGGTGAATAAGCATACTATACTGCTCAACATCACAGGTGAATATTGGCATTCACCATTCTTCTTCAATTTAACATTAGTTAGGTGAATAAACACACCATCCAATGATTCCATCTATGTCCCTCTACTGAACAACAAATGCAAACAAAAGCTCAACAGCACTGGTGAATGGTCGTATCCAAAAGTAGTCTTGCTGCTCTAAACAGAAAAATTTTCTGTATATATTTCTGCTCTTGAAAGCAGAGTGTGCCACCCCACAATGGGGATTGAACCGCACTTCAGAGAAACACAATTGGAATGTATCTATGGGGCAACTGTTACCTTCTTGAATGGTTGGTTTAAACCAAGCCCCACTTGCACACACGCATATGTGACAAATAAGGAAAATGCGATACTTCCACCTTACCCTAATGTAAGCATCTAATTATATTAGGTTTAGTGGCTTGCTATACTGACCTCTTATATTCTAGTTTCTGGATAATTATCCCACGAAGTAGAAGCTCTGTACTGTAAACTTTTGCTCCTGCAAAAGCAAATCCCCATAATTGCCATTGATTTCTATGGCAAGTGAATCTCTCAAAGAAAGTGAGAAAGGAGGCTGAATTTATACCTTTCTCGAGGAATGGCAAACACACCTCATAATCATGTTCACAAGAAAGGAGTAAGAGATCTGCTGGGATGATTTCATTCTTGATTGCAGCTCTCTGTATTCTCTCCACTGCCTGAGAAGCATTTCATCATAAACATGGGTTCTTAGAAAAGGTGGTGGACGTATTGTAGCTACTCACACTGTCAGCAAGTGATTTACGACAAAATGAATTGCAACCATTAGAAATGCACATGTAACTAATTTGGTAGACTGATTGATGATGCATGTTTGATTCACGCAAGTATTTTCTACAGTCAGAGAGTTTACATGCCTTAATAAAAAATGACACACAAAAATTGCAAAATTGCCTTCTACGGGGTTAAATTTACAAACTGCATAGTGTACAACTAGGACATAACTAAGGAGTTGAATGAACTTCAATTCATGGAATGCAACACATTGGCAGAATCACGTACCTGACCATGAACAGCCTTGACCAAGCTTTCAATCAATTCTTTATCAGGTTGTACAGTTGGGGTAACGAAGACTCTTTGACCCTGCTGGAAAAAAAGATTAAGGCATTAAAATCTGGAAATTATAAGCCTATTGGCAACATACACAAATACAAATATTTAAACAACAAACAAGCATATCTGGTTTATGTCAAGCCACAACCTGACGGCCATGCACAATTACCTTTAGAAGTGGATGCTTGCCAGCACGAGCCAGTGAGATAGGCATGCTAAAGCCAAGTTCCTTTTCCTTTTTGGCATCCCTCAGGATGTAATTTTTCTCATCCATGAAACAGTTAGCTTGTCCGCAGCTCTCCAGCCATAAATGTGTGACTACTGGTTTACCAAGAGCAATGGCTTCCAACATATTCTTTGTCCGCACAAATCTGTCTGCTATGAAATGAGTAGCGTCCGAACAACATGATGCAATGGAAATGCCTAGTCTTGCCACAATCTACAAGGAAAACTCATCAGTAAACACATGATCTATAACTGACCATGGAGTTGATATTGAATCGTTAAGACTTGGGGTGCAAGAAAAAAAAAAGGTACTTTTTTCTGCTGCTTAAGAATATCATCATCCAAGTTTTGGCTGAACAAGACACGCACTTTTGCCATATTTCTTCGTCCTCTCAAATCTTTTGACACAAAATCAGGTAGGGACTCAAAAAGCCCTAATCTAAAAAGCTCTTTCATAAGCGGTGATCTTGAGTTGTTTTTGTTGCGTGGTTGCTTGAAATTCACACCATCCTTATTAATGGGCAATTCCTTAGCCTTCCAGTTTGAGGATAGATCTATCTTAATGTTCTGGTTTGCATCATCAACCAAGGCTGCCGAAGCCACATTATCAAGTTTGCCAGATTGCCATGAGGCCTTGGCTTTGTCCATATCTGTAGTTCTCCTCTCTTTGGTCATGACAGCAGGATAGTGAATAATAGCATCTGGCGAGCTTGATTCAATATTCAGCCTTAACGAGTTACCCACGCGTTTGTTTTCTGATGAAGTCCGAAACCAGCGAGTATACACCAAAAAGGGTGCTTTCCTATCTATATCTAAGCTGAACGAACTGGCCTTGTACTCCCCTTCAGAATTTTTCTGACATCCAACAGAATGCCCATTGTCATTTCCCCCATTAACTACTGCAGATGGGACACAACGGTTACTTGCTGTGTTTGATTGGTGTAACACATTCTGACGTGTTCTTTTCCTTTTGGGATAACTCCATGGATCTAATTTCAAATCACGGGTAGTGAAAGCCCCATTCATATCAAATTGTCCGTGTTCATTGACTTTGCTGTTGGTTGCTTCCACAGATATGCCAGAACTCAACTTGGGACGTTTTCCTCGGACACTTGACACTCGAGACACATCAGCATCCATCCTGCTATTCTTTCTTTCTTTCTTAGGAATAGCAATCTCCGTAGTATTAAATTTATTTTCTGTATAATTATTTATCTGATCCTCCATCTGTTCAAACGAATTTTTTGTTGACCAATGCCTCATCTGGTGAGCAGTGGATGAAGAATTCCTAGACTTCCTTGTTGACAATCCTTCGCCAAAAAAGTTAGATTCAACAGACATCGACAAACTAAGATCACTATTAATGTCTGTGATGTCATCCTTCTTAGGAGCTCCGTCTTTCTTTCTTTGGTAAATTATCTTGGAAGATCCTCCACATAAGCTTTTCTTTGTGTTGGCAAGATTTCTACCCTGTGCCCCCTTCACTTTCTTCCTTACTGATATAACAGAATCTGACTCTTTCTGGCTTCTAGTGTCTTTGTCAACTGAACCAGCTATGTTACTGCTTAATCTTTTAGCAGGCCTTTTTGTTCTCTTATATACTCTCAAAGTGATTCCTGGGTCCAAATAAGCCCCATTAGTACCGGACTGACATTTTGATGCAACTGTTGGAGAATCATCAAACGTGTTCTGTGGACCTTGATGTACAAAATCAGCATCACCATTTGGAAAGGGGGCATAGAATAAGGATTCCATAGCTTCAGCAGCCATTTGAGTGTCGAATCCCACATTAGACATGTCTGGAATTTCCATTCCCATGCTACTGGTTTCCAACTGCCCTGATGATTCAGCATCAAACTGTTCGTTCAACTCCTTTGCAAAATCTGGTTCAATTCCTTTTTCAGATATTTGCACTGCATCAGTAATCTCATCAGAATTGTGCACCATTAATCTGAAATCAGAATCATCACGACCAATTACTTTTGCCTGCAACTTCTCTTTGCATTCAACGCTTAAGCTCTCCTGCTTATGGCAGTTGGACTTAACAGCATCATGAGATGAGGTAGCGGATCTAGGCCCCTGCCCTTTGGAATTCAAGAATAGTTTGTTTCTTAGTTTTAGAGAAACATTCCCCTTGTCATCAATTTGGTTGTCAACCCATTCAAAGATTCCCGGCTCCCTGATGGTGTTTCTAAGGTTGGCCCTCCTTGCCAAACTTTGAGGTCCCTTGGCACTTAAAACAGGAGGTGATCTGATTTTATTAACCTTTCTGTCTTCAACTTCCTGAGTGAAGTTCCCTCTGTTTAATGATACATAACGGTCCACAAAGTCCAGTGCATTAGCTTGTGACAACTCTCCAGGCTCTTGACACTCAACATAGCTTAGCCTTGTGAGCTCACCATCACAGGAAACCAGCCAAGTATCTTTTTCTCGGTCTATGGCCTCAAGGTTACCTGAAGATACCCTTTTCCCACCATGTGTATCCTCAGGTGAAATTTTTCCCACTGTATCCTCTCTAACGATTTTGACCATAAAGTCACACTTATTTCCACTGCAATCCCTAATATGACGGTCCTGATCAAGTTTCGTTATACTCGCATCAATGTCCTTATCACACTTATTCTGATAATGACTGCCAGCATGGAGAGAATTAGGCCCACTATCAGTTCCCTTAACCATCATATACCTTCTACCTGAACAAGAAGCCCACAGTGGTTGAGCAGAAACTGAACCACCCACCCTCTGTAAATATCCTGACAGAAAACTAGCGTAAGTCAGCATAACAACTTACATATATATAAAAAGCAATTTCATCAGCGAAACCAGTGCATAAATGCCAAAATAGCATAGTTGTAAAACAATTATACATCCATACAAATTACAGCAAATGATTATATTTATTTTGAACATCAGATGGATCTGAAATCCTGCACTTCCATCAACTTGGAATAGCGCCAAAACTCAAACATGCCCATGCTGACTCTAGAAAAGTTCAGAACATAATGATCAAAATAATTTGCATATAACCTCAAAGTCTTGTAGAATCCAAAGTATGAAAGAAAAACATTAATTGCTGCCAACAACTAGTGCATGCATTTTGACTCAACAAATAGTGATAATAAGATGCATAACCTTGATTTATGCATGTAATTTTACAGAAAAGAATGGCAGTAAAAGACAACACTCTGTATAAAGTAACATAATAAGAAATCGTGGAATGTTTATAGACAACAATGGTGAAGAGCATAAGCTGTGGACACAGGAATAAAAAAATTTAGGGTACATTGCAGTTTATTCCATGCATTTAGGTGACGTGTTAGTCAACTCACCCTTAACAAGAACAAAATTTAAGATTAAGATATTATTACTTATACTCGATATAAACAAATGAAATTAATCCGAGTGTTGGGGTGTGGGGGGTAGAAGCCATAGTTCATCTGAATGTTTGGTGGGGGTAGACACCAGAACATGCAACACCTTGTCCCCACTGAGATCTAACACACGTGCTGTGGTCTACACCACTTTAGAGAACCAAAACAACATAAAAAAACTTCTAATAAGACAGTAAATTGGATGAGAAAAAAGTTACAATTATCATCTTCAAATGTGATTAGTAAATGCTCGTCTAAATAGCACTGTTTACCAGCAGAGGCAACAGAACATGCGGCCAAGTCCTTAACTTGGTCAAGAGGAGAAGTGAGCCACCTCTTCTCCAGGTCTGATGCATCCCCTCTGGCATTTCTCTTGAATTCATCAGAAGATATTGTGATATTCGTCACTTGGCGAACATGCACTCCTTCATCATCACTGTCAAGCACGACTTCTTCCTCTGTGTTATCTTCCGTCTGAGTTCTCAAGTTCCCAGTACAGAAAGGAACATCGAGCACCTCAGTGTCATCATCAAAATTCTCCAACTGTTTTTCTACTGAGGCATTCTCTAGCCGGGCGGCATCAGCAAAGAGCACAGTACTTTGATACCCATTCTCTTTTCTAATTTTGGATTTATAGCCTGCTTTTAAACCAAATGAGATGTTAATACGATGGCTTATATCCCAACCAGAAAAAAATCACACCATTGTTTGCATCAAAATCAGTAAATACAACCACAAACTCAAACGCATTTGACATCTGGAGTCTGGACTTCCGAGGGAATTGGATTAAGCCATGGGCTACATAAAATGTCAAAAGAGAGAATGGTATAGCTGTAGAATTTAAATGACCCTTGGGGATCCCATTCTCACTATACTCTCTCAATCTCACCCTATTTCAGAAAAGGTAAGCCCTGAAACATGCTTAATGTATCCGGAGTCGTAAAAATAGCATGGAGGGTTGCATTTTTCTCTCATATAAACTATGCATCAATGTCCCATAAAGTTCTGAAAGTATCCTTGCCTCAACAATGATATGGAGAGTCAAATCTAACATGTTTCACTCTGGAAGAATACCCTTTTCAGTTTGGGTTCCACGTAGTTTCAAAACTAGATAAGGGAAATTAAAACAAAAAGAAAAAGAAAAAAGAAGAGTGCTAAATATACTCATTCTCTATTCCTTCATCTTCCAAAAGGAAAAAAAACAGAGGTCAGAATTTTATGGATCAAACATATGTTTTTTTTAATGATTGTCATATCCAATCTCTCTAACTCAAAAGGGGGAGATTTTGCGTATGTTAAGAATACATTTCCTCCTAGAAATGGCCTTGGCGGTAAAATTGCTCCATTGTGACATGGAGATCGCGGGTTTAAGTCATGGAAACGGCCTCTCCTCTTGTTGCAAAGGTTCGACTACATTGATCTAACCCTCCCCAGACCCGCAATGGCAGAAGTCTCGTGCACTGGGCACACCCTTTTCCTCCTTGAAATGCTATACAACGAACCATGAAAAAATTGCAAGACGCAAAATTAGGCAATGCTTACCAGGGGATGGTGGTAATGAAGAGAGAGACTGAGTATCAATGGACTGAATTTCAGTATCCGTATGATTAGCCATTAAATTCCTGGCTAAGTAATGTTCTTCATCATCTCCACCCTAAAAAAAGATCATCTCCACCCCAAAAAAAGGGCAAAAAGAAGCAACAAACAATAAGAAGAACACTTCGGTCAAACAAATTCATATCAGAGGCTAACGCAACAATGATTCAAGAAAAGCATGTAACACATAAATAAGAAGTACATTGTTTTCATGATGATCACAACATCTATTGTATAAACGAATGTGAGTTCTGAAGAGAGATGATCATAAAAGAGTTTGAGAATCTTACAGATACATAACGGAGAGGAACAAGGAGGAGACTGATGACATTGAAGTGGAAGGGAAGGTATAGGGCAGTGGCAGGACTATCAAATGGGTTAGGGTTTGCACCTATATGAATGAGGTTTTGATTGAAATAGGGAAGATGATTGAGTGGGAACTTATTCATTGCAATTTTTGGAGGGAAACATGTTTGCATGACTGTACTCAGATTAGTATAACATTTAAAAATTATCTCTTGAGCTGAAATACAAACAAGGGCATTTGGTCTAGTGGTATGATTCTCGCTTAGGGTGCGAGAGGTCCCGAGTTCAATTCTCGGAATGCCCCTCCTATATTAAAAGTTTTTTAGTTTTTGTTGCACTATTTTTGGGGAAATGCTTTTTGTATTTAATTTAGTCACTTTATCTTTTTTTTTGGAACAGAACTACAACACAACTCCTTAAAAAGGAGAAGTGCAGTAGAACTTTATAAACACACTCACACACCCAGAGGTTACCCGATGTTTATCTAGTAAGATGGTAAATCATAGTCATTAATTGATAGTGGATCCCAGTTAATAATGTTAATCTAATGATAAAAAATGATAGGGCTAATCTCAACTTGCACTTTAAAAGATCATTCGAATCTCAATTTATACTCCCAAAGTTTAAAAATATTAATTTACACCCTGAAAGATATAAATACGTATCAATGTGCACCTGAGACTAACTGTTATATATTTTGTCGTTAAAAAAGTTTGGGTTAATTATAAATTGCACCCCTCAAAATTTAAATATTTGATATTTCTAATCCAAAAAAAAATTCATCAATTAATGCTCGTTAAATAGCTCTCAATTGTATCATATTATAACATTTTTGTGTCATGTTTGAGTCAATAAAAAAATATTTTTAACAAAAAATATTTTCGTGTCGAGTCAATTCCGTTGTGTCTTATATTTCACATTTACAACAATTCACATAATACTATTTAATATTTTTTAAAAAGTTAAAAAATATCAATTTTTTGTCTATAATACTTGTTAAATAACTATTTTTATCTACAGTTGTGTTATTCGTATCTAATTTTAATTTGATCGGACAATCAAAAGATTTTTATTTAACTGTAGACAGAAAATAGTTATTTAACGAGAATTGTAGGCAAAAAATTGGTATTTTATAATTTTTTAAAATTTTAAAAAATATTTTTTATTGACTCGAACACGACACGAATATGTTATGATACGATACAATTGAGAGCTATTTAACGAGCATTAATGAATGAAATTCTTTTTGGATCATAAATATGAAATATTAAACTTGGAGGGTATAATTTATAATTAACCCAAACTTTTTTAACGGAAAAAATGGACAGATTTAGTATTAGGTGCACATTGATACGAATTTATATCTTTCAGGGTGTAAATTAATATTTTTAAAATTTGAAGGTATAAATTGAGATTTAAGTGATCCTTTGGGATGCAAGTTGAGATTAGCCCAAAATGATAATATCACTAAATAAAGTCTATGTAGCATTGTTTTTTTTTTTTTTTACCCGAAAACGAACTTCTTCACTTTTTTTTTTCTTCTTTCCTTTTCTTTTTCTTAAACATCAAAAACACATCCCAAAGTATCTATAATTATTTATTATCATAGCAAAAAACCTCATGCACTTTGAAGTTTTAGTATCGTGTATATAGTAAAATGCAAATTGATCGCTTTTTGTAGGATAATAATCAAACTTTTTCGTAATTTTTTGACAAAGTTATGTTTTATTTAAAAAAATTTACTTCAAAAAATGTTAGCAAACAGTACACTTATCAATGAGGGACTCTGAGTATCGAACGTGGAATCATTTGCACCCAAAAGCGAGTAGATGTGTGTGTGTTGAAATTTGAATATAGATTTTTTTTTTTCACCTTATCATGTATATAATACTAGGGGTAACCCGTGCCTGAAGGCACGGTGCAACGTAATTGAGAAGTGATGGATTTGGGAGGGTAGAAATTCAATGTAAATGGTTTTGAGAGTGATGTTGGAGGCCGTTAGATGAGTCTATTTGAGACCGTTGAATGGACTTATTGAAGTCTATCATATTTAATATTATAGATTTGACACAAATAAAAGTAATATTTTATAATATTTAATCTTCTTACAAATTTTATATTTTACTCATTTTTTGCTATATATTCCATAATTTTTGAACCAAAGGAATTTTCAACACTATAAGGAATCAATTTTAGTTTGCTAATTTTAAGAGATTTGGTATGAACTTTTTTTTTTGTTTTGTTCTAGTACCCAACTTGTTTGACCCAATTAATTTTCTTTTTCATAAATCGTTACAGCGGGCCCAATTAAAAATATTCAAAAAAATTTATAAAACATATATAACTGAAAAAAAAAAAATTTAGGGTGGTTCTAGACCCTTCCTCTATCCGCCACTGCCAGAGATAGAGAGTGTGTGTGAAGAGTGAGAAGAGAAATGTAAAATTTAATTTGAATGGTTTTCAGAGAGATGTTACACTGCACAGATGATATTAAGGAAAAAAATGTTAATTTTTTTGACCGTTGGATGAATGAATTTTAGACTGTAAGATATGTTCAAGATCAGCCGTAATCGTTGACATTTTATGGGGGAACATATTAAGGAAAAAAATTATAATTTCTTGACCGTTGGATGAATGAATTTGAGACCGTATGATGTGTTCCAAGATCAGCCGTAATCATTGACTTTTTGGGAGGCATGAAATATTATAATTTCTTGACCGTTGGATGAATAAATTTGAGACCGTAGGATCGGCTTATTGAAGCCGTCCTGTTTTATATTATAGATATTAGTGTTGAGTTTTCTTAAGAGATAAAGAAAAATTAGTCTTGAACTTTTGATTCAAGATATGTGTAAGACATGTTAGTTTGAGATATTTAATTAATTAAATAAAATTAAAAATAATTATATTCAATATAAATGTGTTAAGCAACACCCTTGTTTTTTTTAATCAAAATGTTATCATTGTGTCTTATACAAATTCATGGCAAATTTAACCTATTTAATTATTATGTCAAAGAAAATCATGTGTTCCAAGATCAGCCGTAATTGTTGACCGATTGGAAGAAAAAAATATTAAGGTTAAAAATGTTAATTTCTTGACCGTTTGATAAATAAATTTGAGACCGTAAAATATGTTATGATATCAGTCGTAATCGTTGATCGGTTGGGGGGAAATATTAAGGAAAAAATTGGTAATTTCTTGACCGGTGGATGAGTGAATTTAAGACCGTAGGATTGGCTTATTGAAGCCTCACTGTTTTATATTATAGATATATAATTGACTTAAAAAAATATTAATTTATATACATGTAATCAAAATCGAGTTAAATCTAATACAAACTAAAAATTTAATTTATCAAAAAACATATCGCCAAAATATTTTCTATCAAAAAATTATCTACAAATATCATTTATAAAATAATATTTTTTTAATTAGTACAAGTTATTACAAAATTATTAATTTATAAGAATATATTAGTGTTGAGTTTTCTTAAGAGATAAAAAAAATTAGTCTTGAACTTTTGATTCAAGATATGTGTAAAACATGTTAGTTTCAGATAATTAATTAAATAAATAAAATTAAAATTATTATATTCAATATAAATGTGTTAAGCAGTGTCATTGTTTTTTTTTTATCTTAAATTGATGAGCTTTTTTTAATCAAAATGTTATCATTGTGTCTTATACAAATTCAAAATGTTACACTACACAGATGATATTATTGGCAAATTTGACCGATTTAATTATTATGTCAGAGAAAATCCTGTGTTCCAAGATCAGTCATAATCGTTGATTGGTTGAGAGAGAAAATATTAAGGAAAAAAAATGTTAATTTCTTGACCGTTGGATGAATGAATTTGAGACCGCAAGATATGTTTAAGATCAGTCGTAATCGTTGACTTTTGGGGGGGGAATATTAAGGAAAAAAATTATAATTTCTTAACCATTGGATGAATGAATTTGAGACCGTATGATCGGCTTGTTGAAGCCGTCCTCTTTTATATTATAGATGATGATTAGTGATATTTATATCGATCTATTTATAAAATAAGTTTAATTGGTCTATATATTTTATTATTAGTATCCATTAATATAAATTTTTTAACACATTAATTTTATATGCTTTTTAAATGGATTTCACACGTCATGGTCAACTCTAACAACTAATCATTGAAGTGGGCGTGCGTAGCTTTTGTCCCTTTAAATCCTAATAATACTCCGATGGCAAAAGTCGGTTTCTTTTGAACTTGTTGGGGGTGTTTGTTTCCCATGATTCAAGGGATAAAAGGGGGGATTGGATTAAAATTGTCTTAGGGGTCTATTTATCCTTGCTTGGGTATGTAAAATTTGGTGAGTTTTTTGTTGTAATTGAAAAACTCTGTCGTAGTTTTTGCACCTCAATATCCCTTCTGAACCGAACTATTGAAACCCATGGAAGTTTGGGATTGTAGAATCTTCCGTTAGGATTGGTTCCGAAATTACTAAAACACCCCTCAACAATAATTTTTTAGGGTTTTATCTATCGTTTTCATCCCCAATGGTCCCCCATTCTTCCGCGATTGGTGCTTTTCTGGTCCCAACTCTCATTTGTCAGGTATGTTTTTCTCTATCTATCTATCTCTCTCTCTCTCCTCCCTTTGTTATCATACCTTGTGTATTTGTCTATGTAGAGCTTTAAGCAAACAGAGAAGGAGAACCGGAGTGAGAAGAAGTAAACAATAGTATATGCAAAAAAGGGCATACAAATATAGGAAAAAATGACAGTGAAACTAGGAATCAGTACATGACCATAAAAGGTGTATGTTTGAGAAGATATTTTGAACACCTGGGTGAAAAAAAGTTAAATTTAAGTGAAATGAAGAAGAAGCAAATGTGGGTATATGATCTGCATTTAGTTTTTTTATTTATGATCTCATCTGAATATTGTGTATTATTACTAATTAGTTGTTGTGTTTTTAAGTGGGTATGGAAGGGGTTGTTTGATAATACCACTGAAGGCTTAAAACTGCATACTTTAAGCACTTAATAAATTAAAATTGTTTGATAACCTAAAACTCATACTACTTAATAATTTAAGCACTTCTTAAAAATAGACTAAAATTTTAAGTAGCAAACCTCTTACTTATCACTTAATACTGAAAATGTTAGTCCGTAAGAATTTTATCAATTTTTCATAATGGACAAATATACCTTCATCACCATTGTGTCATCATCACCACCACCAACACTATCACCACCATCGTCGCCACCACTACCACCACCCACTACCATTGTGCCACCATCACCATGACCACCATTGCCTCCACCACATCACCACCACTATTGTCACCACCATTGTGTCGTCGTCGCCATCATTACCATTTTATCAACGCCACCACCACCATTGTGCCATCGCCACCACCATCCCCGCCACCACCACTACTATTGTATCGCCGCCAACGCCACCACTATCACCATCGTTGTCGCCACCATTATCATTGTGTCACCGCCACAACCACCACCACTACCACCACCACTGTCACTACCACCACCATTGTCACTGCCACCACTACCACCACCATTTTGATGATAGTGATAGAAATAAGGTAGTTGCAAAGAGATGGTTAAAGAGAAGGACAAAATTAGAATAATAATAATTTTTAGACTTCAGCTCCTTATATTTGTCAAACTGTTTGATTAAATTCAATACTTAAATTTCAGTTGATACCAAACAGTCTGCGAATTAAAAAATTCAGCATTCAACACTTAAAATTCAGTATTAAATTTTTAGTGTTCAACTTTCTGTTTCATCAAACACCACCAAAGTCCATGGTTGATTCTGGAAGTCCATGACTTGTTTTTAATTTTTTGGACCTTTTCGCCAAACAACATTTGGCTTCAAGCACATCTGCTATGCTCTCTCTCTTCTCTACAGGTGTTCAAATTTTCGATTAGCCATAATTTTCTACCCTAACTGACTTTATTAAACGGTTAGCCGAAAAATCGGGTAGGAATTCTGAAGAGTTTTTGATCTTTCAATTAAATCGGGTAGGAATACGGAATAACCATTAATTTCCGTATTCTTACCCTACCCTACCTACATTAATTTATTTATATATATAAACTAAAAACCCTAATTCTCTAACCATATGGTTTAAACTTAAAATAATTGTTATTGTATTTGTGCAACAATTATGATGGATTGATGTTTATATTTTCTTGTGTTTTATTGTAATTGTTTTATGTTTTAGTGTTATTAGTTTATTGTGTTGTTAAATTAGTGCATGTTATTTAATTGAATTGTTAAAATGATTCAAAAATTAATAACTATAAAAGTGTTAACCTGATTTCCTATCCGACTTCCTACCCGATTAATTTGGTCGGAAGTCGGGTAAGAATACCACACTTGATCGGGTAGAATAGTCCAAGAAAAAATTCTTCCGTAAAGTATCGAATAGAAATACGAAAGACCATATTTCCTACCTATAAGGTAGGGTGAACATCCCTACCCCCTTTTGCGTCTCTAGCTCTTCGTCTCTGTCTCTGATTCTTTGTCTCCCTCTCCCATTCTTCTGTGTGTCATTTTCTATTTTGCTGGAACTTCCCAGCATGGCATAGCGATTCAGCCAAGAACACACACACACAGGTGTTGGATATTGGGGCAAAATTATGAGTCTTTTGTGTTGTGTAATTTATTGTTAATTTGGTAATTTTTTTAGGCTTTTCGATTTTGGTAAAGTCATCAAAAATTGTACTAAAATTGATTGTTTAATATCCTAGTGATGAACCAATTGATTCTCAAGTTTTGTAACAGCATTGTATTTTTAATTATACAGTGCCTTCATATTTTAGTTAATCTAAATTGTTTTTATGTACGCGTGTGAGTTGTAAATTTATTATCTCCGTAATTTTGGTTATTGCATTTATTTTTTAATATCTTTTGTTAATTAATTTCAGTACAATATTTTGAGTGGATCAAATATATTTATGGTCGATTTTTTAAAATTTGTTTAAAGTGGAACGCAAAAAAAAAAATTTATTTGTACAATAACTAACTAGTTATAAATTTTCAATTCAATATTAAAGTGTTAACCAAAAATTGTCAAGTCAAATATGAGATAGGTTTAGATAGAATTCAAGGGTAAGATAGTAAATTAATATCAAAGTTATGAGATTTGATCAAAAAAAATTTGATTTCTCCATGGGATCCACAATATCATAAATTACTATCAAATTAAGAATTGAATAAATCTAAATTTTTTAATACAACATTGTATCCGGCTCATTGGGATTTCATTGGATAGTTTATGATTTAAATCCAAACCAAATCAATCCACTAGGGTCATTTTCACCTTACCATGTATATAATGTAATGATTCGTGATATGTATGTCAATCCATTTATAAAATCAGAAATATTATGTAATTTAAATTTACAACTCAAATTTACATCTCAAATGAAGGGGACCATTGGATGAGTGGGTCCCATCAATTTTTTTAAATGGGACCCATTGCTCCAATGATCCCTTTCATTTGGGATACAAATTTGAGTTGTCGATTTGAATTACATAACATTGCTCTAATAAAATAAATTTAAAGAGTCTGTATATTTTATTATTAATATCCATTAATATAAATTTTTAGCACATTAACTCTATATCATTTTCATATGAATTTCACACGTCATGGTCAACTCTAATAACTAATCATTAAAGTGGGCGTGCGTTGCTTTTGCCCCTTTAAATCCTAATAATACTCCAATAGCAAAAGTCGGTTTCTTTTGAACTTGTTAGGTTATTGATTGGACCTCTCGTCTCTCTTTTGTAGATTATGTTTTGATTCGAGTTAATCAACTTATGATTCCATCTCACTTTTGTACCACTTGTTTTATAATTGTTCTCCAATTTTTTACCATTTAATGAGTAATTTTTTTTTAAGGCACCAAAAAAATAAATAAATAAACCCTTAAGTCCCGTTTAAATGATGGTAATCGTAATTGGAAACAAGAATTTCATTCTCAAATCATAAATTATCATGTTTGAATAGTTAATTATTCAGTAATCTAACTCGTGAATAAATTTTTTACTGGAATCCAATTTTCAATAATGATGGGTATCTTAAACCCATGATCAATGATGTTAATTTCATACCTACATTAATTAGGTATTCTATAAAAATGAATAAAAATCTCAAAATAAAATTAATTCCCAAAATTAATTTTATTTCAAAAATTAATTCCTAAAATCGATCTCACTTCTAAAATTAAGTATATTTCTTAAAACAATTTGACAATGATGTTAATTCCTACACTAGATTACTCACTATAATCAAACACTACATATTAATGTTATGTTTATCAAATTTCTTACCAAATTTTTCATCCCATGTGACACAATCTCTATCATTAAATGTTAATGGGACCCACTTATTTGATAATAAAAATTATGTCACATCATTTAGGATAAAAAATTGGTAAGAAATGTTGATTAACATAGCATTATTACTAATGTATTATAGCCATTAAATTAGTCCGGAGTCTAAAGTTGAGGGGGACTCATTTTTTAACAAACAATTAGAATTGATTAGACATGTATATTACCCATTGGAGCTCAAATGACGTGACAACTGACTTGAGTTTCTTTGTTTGGTGACATGTCATTTGAGCTCTAAATTTGGTCAGTGTAGCATTATTCTTACCGATTTTGGGGATATTACCCTCACATGGTCACATTAAACCCTTTTTTATTCCTATGATGTGTTTGGCAATCACCCACAAGATTAGACTAGTTTGGATTTGGTTTCCAAACCGATCTAATAAAATCCAGAGTAATCCAACCACAGATGGATTCAATCCAATACTTTATTTGGATTGAAAAACCGTGGACCCCATGCACATGGCCAAATAAATGTAAATGAAAAGACCATTACATCCTTTGTAATAATGGGATTTAATTATATATCAAGTTTGGATAGATAGGTATAGTGGCTAAAATTAGTCAGGAGAAATATTTTAATGAAAACAATCAATAATAATAATATTGATTGTTATAAAATAAGTTATACTTATTTCAAAGCGAAATTATAATTTTTAGTATATTGTATGAAATTTAAGAAATTGTAATATTTTAATATTGTTATATCCGTCGGTTTAAAAACACAAGATCGAACATTTTTTAAAATTTTTTCATGCATACAATTTATGAGCAAAATAGTCGATGTTGCATTTTTATGTATAAAAACAAACAACAAGACATGATTGTAATTTTTCAAGTAAAATTAGATGACGTGTGAAATAGATCTGAAATAATTTACAACATAATCGAAGTGTAGTGCTCGTTCAAAGACCCAAAATAGACAACATAACCTCATTCTCGAGAGAAGTATTAGTCGAAAGGTTTGAGTTTTGAAGTTTATATTGGGATTTAGTAGTTGACCGTTATACTAATCTAATTAAGTTCATTTTCAAGAAGTGTAACGAGTGCTACGCTTAGAGGGGATATTTCGCTCCAATTCAAACAGCCCGACTTTTCAAAGCTAACAATTATCCCTTTTACAATTGCCTTGTCAAATCAAGGATAAGTGGACGCCGAACATAATTTTAATCCAATTCCACTTCTTATACCCCAAATCCAGTGATCCAAACACCCCCCGTTGTAGTATCGTATTATGACTCTCCAAGGGCTGCTTTTGTCAATACAATGTTGCCTTCTTGCCTAATTTCAACCTTCTTCGCTTACACGGCATATGGAGTGAGGTTTGTACCCATTAAAAAGAGCTGAGAAAGCATCTCTCCCTCCCTTCCGTCCTCCCTCCCTCCCTCCTTCTCTCTCTCTCTCTCTCTTAAAAATAATCTTTCTGGAAGAAACTATGTTCAAGATCGGATCAAGGTTAGTTTGTCTGTCCTCCTTTTCTTTCTTTTGTTTTTTCTAATCTCAAGACAAAACTATTTGAAGCTGCTACGCTGATTTTTAGTCTTGAGAAGAATGCTTCTGGAGAGTGAATCTGGATGCCTTATGTTCCTCACAAGTGCAGTGCTACTTAGCACTTAAGTCCATGTTGCTGCTATGCTATGGTGGTCTTATGTAGCTTCAAGTGGTGGGTGCATTATACAGTACTGTTTAGTACTGTAGCTTTAGATTATGGGAGACGAGACTACCTATTTAGGCTGTTAATCGAATCAAGTTATTCGAGGTTGATTTATTTTGGTTTGTTCAGACTTAACTCGTTTTTTAAACGGCCTGAATAATTTTTTAAATTTAGTTAAAGAACAATTTTTTTAAGATAGACTCGATCTCGTTCCATCAGCCATAAACTCATTTGTCATGGGCCACTCAAATAATGGCCAGATTGATTGCCCCCATGGGATATGTTCTTTTATATCTCTTACATCAATCGAGGGCTAAAGCTTATCTGTGATTTTTTTTTTTTGCCTTTTCTTATCTGGGTAAACATATAGGTGATGCTGATGTGTGTGTGTGTGTGATGCAGAATCTTCTCTAGTCTCTTGACTGTAGTCTGTATATCCTCACTTTGTGTTTCAGTTGTTGGTATAAGAACAGAAGCAATCCCCTTTCAAGATCTTTGCCCACTGAAAAGTTTTACAGGCGGTTCTCTACCCACATAGGAAGGTGTGTTGAAATCTCTCTCTCTCTCCTGTAAAACCGCCTTCATTTGGGCAAGATTTAATATTATAGCATTTCTCTTTGTTTTTTTGGGTAAGAGTAAGTGCACTTGGTTTTATTTTATTTTGTTAGACTGGTCCTCAGAAGCTTTGTTCACATATTTCAGTTATCACCAACTAAAAGCAGCTTTACCATCTGTCATTTGTCAGCTTGTGCTGGCCTTTTTTCCGACACACCGGAGGGTCATGTTTGGACTGACCTGAGTGACACTGTAGAATAAACAAGAGGATTAAATTTTGGCATGCATGTAGTTCAATGCTCCGTTTAGATTATTTGTTTTTACATCATACTTTAATCATCATATTTATAAACTGTAACAAGCTTTGTTTTTTTAGAAAATGAGCTGAATCGAACCCGAATCGATTTTTTTTAACCTTGTTTTTTAAACGAATTTAAAAAATTGTTCAAGTTCGAGTCGCTCGATTAATTTAGAACACGAGTCGAGCTCAAGTCAAATTTTATCTTAACCGAACCTGAGCTCGAGTAACTCGACTCAATTATCAGCCTTATCTGATGGGTATAGTTTTAGATGGATTGTCTTTCAGATATGTTATGGCAGCGAGCTATACAGTTCACATAATTAAGCAAAAAAAACACCTCCACAATTTATCAAACACCTAGCATACTCTAAAAGAGAAAATGTTAAGACAAGGCTTTGTTGAATTGAATTTGCGTGTTAATTGTTTCTTTCAGCACTGATAGATAAAGCCCACCAGTTTTGTGGTCTTTTTGCTGGTTCCAATTTCATAAACCTTTTTTCTGACTGAGCTTCTATTACCTCTTCTATTGACAAAGTAAACTAGAGGGTAAGGTAGCACTGATCACTGGAGCAGCAAGCGGCATCGGAAAGGAAACAGCTACCAAGTTCATAAGCAATGGTGCCAAAGTTGTGATTGCCGATGTCCAACAAAAACTTGGCGAAGACACGGCAAAGGAACTCGGGCCAAACGCCACCTTCATTGCCTGTGACGTTTCTAAAGAATCAGACGTCTCTAATGCAGTCGACTACACAGTCTCTAAACACGGTCAACTTGATGTCATGTACAATAATGCAGGAATTGCATGCCACACTCCCCCAAGCATAGTTGCCCTGGACCTCGCGGCGTTCGACCGTGTCATGGCGATCAATGTCCGGGGCGTTGTTGCCGGGGTCAAGCATGCTTCGCGCGTAATGATCCCACGTCGAACTGGCTCCATTCTGTGCACTGCCAGTGTCACTGGACTGATAGGTGGTCTGGCACAACACACATATTCCATATCAAAGGCTGCTGTGATTGGAATCATGAAATCTGCTGCGTCAGAGCTGTGCAAGTATGGCATTCGGGTCAACTGCATTTCCCCTTTCGCCATTCCAACTGCATTTGTGATGGAAGAACTGGTTCAGTACTTTCCAGGGATCGATACTCAGAGGCTTGTGGATATGGTACAGAGTACAGGCGTTTTGGAGGGAGCACATTGTGAACCCAGTGATATAGCCAATGCTGCACTTTATCTTGCATCCGATGAGGCCAAGTATGTTAATGGGCATAATCTGGTAGTGGATGGTGGCTTTACGTCGATGAAGACTTTAGGGATTCCTGGAGATCTGGTGAAATGAAGATATGAAATATAGCTGTTAGATATGTTTGAATTCGAGATGATAAATCAAAAGTGATTTCACATTAAATTTTGACGCCACACAACAAATTTCATGTTCAACCCACACAAAGATACTTGAGATCAGTCCGAGTAGTTGAGTAGTTGTTGAGTCATCGTAGAAAGTTTCTTAGAGACCACTGTACAGTTGAGAGAATATAAATTTAAAAAAAAAATTCGTATTTGAAAGTCAAATGTAACAGGATCCACAATTGCAGTTTCAGAATTAGCTCATTCTTGCCGCCCTTCCTCAAATTCACCCAACCAAGCTTATTAATTTTAGCAAGTTGGTGCAATGCCCACCATTTGTGAGTTCTAATAAGACAATTCTTATTGTACCATAATGAACAGAGTTTTAGATCAAAATCATGGGCTGCTAAATTTAAGAAGAGATGCACAGGACCTAAAACCGAGATACATGACTGATCATATAGGAAAGACCTGCAATTTAAAACTGATGCTTGTTTATGAAACATTAAGGACCGTGCACTTCAGAAAACGCTCATTTTTTATTGCAAGATAACAGGAGAAGCTTCAAGAAATTCATCCCTCAAATCAAGTGAATCTACATTGTCCCAATAGTGGAAGAAAAAATCTTCATTTCACCTTATTCTGATGATGAAAAATAATCTGCCATCCTGAGCATGCATACGCTTCTTTGAATTTCATGCTTTAATAATCAAGCTGGTATTGGTGTTAAGGTCACGTATCAAAACATGGCACAACTTCAACAATCTTCAGAGTTGAGCTGCCAAAACGTCTCCATGGCCTGGTCATTTCGTGACTTACAGAAAACCCACGAAGGTAATCAGAACTGTTCCAACACAACCTTGCGCATGTAGTCCTCTGGCACTGGAAAAACAGTAAAAGAGAAAAAGGTAAATGAGGAAGTTTTTAATTTAAGGCAACATCAATCAACAACCTTCCTTTTGACAAGTGAAGCCAAACACCAGTTCTGAAGTTTATAAGCCATTACATTCCAAAGCAGAAATTCCACAGAGAGAACTACTGGTTCGACTCTATTAATCTTATTAAAACTACTCTTTTACCCTAATCCTTATTTATTTCTTAATTTAGGTCACTCGCTCAGCCAATAAATTGAAGAAAAACTACATATTCAGAAGGGGAGTCTCTTGCAAGGAATCAAAACCCTGGGTTCTTCCAAGAACAACAGGCCAAAATTAACTGAACTGAACTCCCAGACTCAAACCTACTTATTGCTTTCAATGGTTTTACATGTTTAGAAATGCCTCCCATATACCCTAAGAAAGACAGGGCAAGGTAGGCAGAACTCTTATGTGTTGGTTTCTCTTAGATAGTAATCTGGTGTAGCAGAGAATGAGTACCTAATCCACCAGTGAACAATTTAAACTGCCCAAGCGCCTGCCTGATGAACATTTCAACGCCACTCACAACTATGGCTCCGGCCTCTGCAGCTTCTTGCAATAGCCTAGTGTTTCTGGGTGTATAAACCGCATCAAAAACCAGTTCATATGATCCCAAGGCCTCCTAAAAGCAGTTGAAAAAGGAGAAGTTTTGCTGATCATTATGTCTTTTTGACCTGTACACACACACACAGAGAAGCACACGTGCACACAAACACATATACAGGGAGAGAAAAGAGAACCTTAGAAACAGGAGTCTGGTTTGAATTTGGCAGCATGCCCACAGCAGAAGCATTGGCAAGAATCATTCCATTCTCAGGGCAAAATTTGTCCAGACATTCATAGGGCAGAGCTTCACCAGAAACTGCTTGAGCAAGAGCCTTTGCTCTCTCTTTGAAATGAAGGATCAGAGTCCGTAGAAAAGGAAACTGCCTACAAATGTTAAATGAAAGTTTTGATCTTACCAAAATTACGATTGAAAATGACAACCCTTGCCCCTCTGTTTTTGGCACCAAAAGCCATTGCTCTTCCTGCACCTCCTGCTCCAACCAAAACAAACAATTTCCCGGCAATAGGAGAAGCTTGTGATGCTTGCCCATTGGAAATTTGTCTTTCTGCACAACCCACAAATGTTAATTAGCTTGTTATTTCTGGACTGACCTTGAACTTAAGTTATTTATTTTGAATATTTTGACACACTTCAAATTAAAGATAAAGCATCACCTATAAATTGGCTATTAGCTATATAATCCTTTGTTTCGAAGCTTTCATAATTTCCTCTACAGACCGCTCATATTTAAATTGAAAAAATAAAAAAGACGCACCATAGTCAACCACCAAAGAAATGTCTGTATATGTGTGTGTACTCTCTTTTAGTGTAAGATACTTCCTTCAATTTTAGAATAGGTAACAGTACCTCTAAGTGCGTCCTCAATTGCAGATATACCAGCCTCACAATCTGTATTGTAACCGACCAGCTTCCCATCAGTAGGCCTTCTTACAATGGTGTTCACAGCTCCTATGGCCTGATTGGCTAAGAATCAGACGGTTAGAAAGGGTCATCAATGCCACATTAGTTTGTGCACAAAATATTCATGACTAATAGCAGGGAATCGAGACTCTAGGCCTTAGACAGGAGGAATTAATGAAAACCCTAATTTTCAAGACACTATTCCAAACCACTCACGCTTATGGTTTTCTTAATATACTACATACAGACCAAAAAACAAGATGCTTGTAGTTAAATCAAGGTAAGTGAGTTAAGGCTCATGCGAAGTTTGGATTTCGCTTCTTGTGGTATTGTATTCCCACATATCTCACATTCTCACTTTTGTGCATATATTATCATCACTTATTCTCATGAGCTATTGCTTCCTGTGCATTAAGTGGTTTCTTTCAGACAGCGTACAACCTCCAGAGTTGGCCCAGTGTCACACCACATACCATTTGATTTCAATGATAAATTGAGAACTGAACGGGGTGGAAAGAACTCTTGGGCACTACAACAACATGATAAATTCTTTGCATTTTTCACGGAGTCCTCTTTACACAACACACATCAGATTGCAAGGTTTTCAGACCTTGGCTAGGGGATCGACTTCATCACAACACTCTACTGCTGCTTCCTTATGTGGGATTCCAACACTACAAAATCCATCAAAAGGAAGAAAACCACACATTAGAAAAATGTACTGAACAAAAACTGATCTATTTCAAAATAGAGAAAGCTAATTAGATGATAATGCGTTACAAGAAGTAAGGCAAAACCAGCCATCAACATTAGTTGAAATTCTGACAATATCTTTATGATATTCAAGCATAATACTCTTATAAGGAGATCTAAACAGGAATTTTAAGGATCACACAATCACCCACCAAAGAACCATTGAACGAATTTATTACAAGTCTTAAGAGAGAGGCAATGCAGGAGGGGCTTTCAAACTGAGTCCCTATCAGCATGTTAGGTAGAGGAAATTGACTAGTGTTTAAAAAGAAACATGGTACAATTTATTCGCTCTCATCTAAATCTCCAGGATATCATATAGTGAGCATGCTTTGAATTTCCAATAAGAATTCCGTACAAATGCCTTTTCTTGTAGACATAATGCCTAACGGAGCATAAGTTTAATTATTCATCAGTTGACATCGCACATATTTTTGGCATACCGTATCAGTTCTATCATGAAAGTCATCCCACCCTACACTAAACAGTTACAAACACAAAACTGGATTCAGTTCCTCATAACTAAAAGTCAAGTGAAGGCCCATCATAAAGAATTCAGCCAATCTCAAGGGCACATGAACCATCAATTAGCATTAGGAGGGAATATGGATGCAAGTGCAGGAGCCAGAGAGGAGGAGAACTTGAAAAAAGAAATTCATTGTCAACCCATATAAGAATTGTTAAGCTTTGAATTATGTTGTCTACATGTATCAGTCTGAGACACAAGTTGCAGCAACAAACTCTTCCAAATATTACTCAATGGTGACTATTGACATACAAGACCAGTGAAACTACGGACAATCTATAAGTACGAAAAATCAAGTCAAGTCAACCAAGTCTTAATCCCAATTATTTGGGATCAGCTATCTTATACAAACATAATTACACAAGAGCCAAATTATTTCTCCTGTTTTCCTCCATTTAGATAATGCTGCATACCTGAAACCTGCAAAGTCATTGCATGAATACACCCTGAAGAATTCCTTGACATTATCCACGAGAAATGGCACATAAATTCCATTAAATTTTGTATGTCTAAAGGCAGGATTATGCAGAAGAGGGCCTTTGCTATGGCCTACTGGATTTGAGACAACACCAAAAACTTTTGTATCTGAATCCATATGTTCAAGCTTATACACTTGTTTGATGCTAGCTAGAGGTGGCAAGCCAGGTATGGATTTGCCTCCCAAAGTTCCACAGACCAAAAAAGCACCATATTTAGGACCCAATAACTGGCTTAAAAGGCCTCTATCTCCCACAGCTCTTGCTATTAGTGGCATCTGCAGGTAGACCAGCACTAAGTGAAGTGCACTGAAATATTGTACCATACAACTCACAAAAAGAAATGGAAGGAATCGATAAGGGTAAAAGGGTCAAAAAGGAACAAATAATATCATTTTCACCATGTTAGATGTCCCAATGATGGATTACCAACAACTTGATCAAATGCATTTTGGCACAACGTTGTGAAAAAAGTGATATGGTGCATAATAAATGCAATTTGATTTTGCATTTATACCAAAATTGGATTTTCTAAAAACACGTAATATTTTATGGCCTTGTTAAGTTGAACAAGAATGAACATTATTTGGGGCATACCAACATAGCAAATGGGCTAAGTTCCCAAGATATGACAAGTACCTGGCAATGGGTAAGCATATGGAAAACTGGCGCAATGTCTGTAATATAAATGACATCAACCACAAGTTTGATGGCATCTGCTCCTGTGGATTGCAAGCATGTAATCAGGTTACCAAGTTTCTCTTTAGAAGGCGTCCCGCCATTGACATAGCTCGAGACAATTAGCTTGCTATTTGACCGCTTGTTCATAAGCTCAGTCATGACAATATTAGAGGCCACCTGAAAGTTCAGAAGTAAATGGAATTTGATTTTAGTTTGCAGGATGGCTATATGTTAAATACTTAGAAACAATTTAAGAGCCAAAAGGAAGATGGCAATGTTTGAGTTTAGCAATGTGAATTCTCAAGCAATGCCACTCTTCATGAAAATCCAAAATTCACATTTCTTTCCATTTCAAGTTTAAATGATTAACGCATTTCTCGTATATCAAAAAATTGTCCTTGTCACGTCTCTTTTGTGTTTATTTTTCAGCTTACAAGTACCAGATATTAATAAAAGAAATCAATGTGCTTTAAAAGGTGGATATTACAGAAATAGCTTTGGCAAATGGCCATACAATCAATTCTCTGGCATTAATTTATCATAGAAATCTTCCGCTTATGGTGATAGATCATAAACTTTGCATTTGCTCAAGTGAGCATATGAAATGACATTGAGATCAGCTTAGTGGGTTCCATATATACCCTTTGTATACAAAACCGATAGTGTGGTATAATACCATCAAGATAATTTCCAAAAAAATTTACAAAATGGACTCTTTCACTGAGAATACGTAGTTCTCTAAGACTGAAACATGAGTTACATGACGTTGAAGTTGTAAAAATACAAATCAGATACAAAGCTATGAAAGAAACAGTTTCACATTCTGAAGTTCATGTTAACACCTGTTTTATAGCTCTTAAGAAATTATCACTAATGACAATGAAATTATTCGACAGGTGAAAAGAAATTTGGTAACAATGTAACTGAAAGAAGTAAAACTACTCTCCTTCTGTTCACCTTCCTCCCTTTTACATGCTGTTTTTCTCTAAAAAAGGGGGGCTTGGATAACATGTTACGAATTAGCAACGCTAAACTTGTTTCATCAATGAGATAGAGATACATTGTCGGCTAAAACTGAGTTGGGATATAGCTAACACTCCTACCAGCCAAGTTTACAATGGGATCTTAAAGTATGTCACTAAAATTATCCAAATCCCCATAATGATTCCTCCCACAACTGCAACAAATCATCATGTATCTGAAATCCCATAGACTTGAATAATTCTAGGTTGAGTTTCATATCATGATGACAATCAATAACATCCCAAAAGAAGTAATTTAATAACGCAATTTAGTGAAGTTACTTGACGAAGCATAGAAACTGACAATCATGTTTTTCAGATTCCAACAACAAAATTGTTTCAAAAAGTCCAAAGAAAAGCATGCAATGGAAATGCAATGTAAAGTTAAGAGTGGTAGTTGCGAAAGTTAGATGAAGAAGACCGGTGAATTTAAGGAGAGAGAGAGAGAGATGCATTAGGTGACTAACCTCGAGCTCGATTTCGATGAATTCGACATCCAATTCTAGGGCGAGTCGGAGAACTTGCAAGCATGTCGTATTGGAGCCGCCCCTGCAAAAAATAATCGGCGAATTTGGTCCGAGACATGCTCAAATGTGAAAAAAGAAATTCAAATTCAGATCCTCTCGATATCAAATTGGATAATTATATGCACATCAAATGGGAGTACGGTACCGTCTTCGGTATCGAACCAACACTTATTACTTTTATGGTTATAACTAAAGGTGAAGTTACAACTTCTCAAATCGATCAAGGAGACCATGATCGATCACATATATATGATCGACCATGGATTTCCTCTAAACAGTTGTAATTTTTTTCTTATGGGTTATAACTTGACCTTTAAAAATTGTAACTTCGTTATCCATCTCAATCTATCATGATCGATCATGACCTTTAAAAGTTATAATTTACACATCAAAAAAATTATAATTTAACCTTAAATAATTATAAATTTTGGTATGATACCGAAGGCGGTACTATAGTCTTTCTCACGTCAAATTTGTGAAAAAAATCATTCTCAACTGATACGTCCAAAAATATGTTCTAAATCATTGTCAATCATTCAATGATAATGGATTTCACTCATCCAATAACTAATAATGAATTGACACAAATTTGGTGTTCATAACATGGTTCTATCAAATTTCTTTAATTTTGTTTTTTTTTTTTTGGGGGGGGGGGGGGAGGGGGAGGGTCAATCTTAATCATCTACCATTAGATTATTTGGTTTGACTGTTATTAGCAAAAATAAAGATTTTAGACGCAATAAAAATGAATGATGTAACTGGGGTGGGTGAACCAGGTTCCCACATATATAGAGTCCAAAGTGATAGATATAAAGAAGAGTTAGATTGAAATACAATAACGAATCTCAAAAATATTTGTTCCCACAATCAGAATTGCAACTTTATAAGTTTTCAATAAAATCTAAATCTTAAATTACAGGCTAATTGATTATTCAACTATATCTGTCAATTGAAAGATTCGATGACGGATTCCATGGATCGCCCCAAATTAGTTTTTGAAGTGATTTTTTGAACAGTTGGATAAGCATACTTAGTGGGATCCATAGAGTGAAACTAATAATTAATGGTCATTATTAGCTTTATTGATTGACTTTTGTTCATCTTTTGCCCCAAATTACCTCATTGGCGACGAACGAACTTATGTGCATTATTAATGTCTCTAATCATCACTTAATTTTTGAGGACCCAACGTGGTTGGATGATTGGTTAATTTTGGGACATGAAAGCGACTCCAATTGGCATCAAGCTTTGCAAATTCCGACCACGTGAAATGGCCACCAATATATATGGGTAAATCTAATTAGACTTTTCAAAATTCGAGACGACACGGAGTTAAGTAGGTACGGGTGATAAGTAGTTGGACCTGTCAGACCCGTTTAATAAACGAGTTATGTTTGGGTGAAACATGTCAACTCATTTACTCGTTTAAATAAAATTAATATAATAATAAATTAATAATTATTTCAAAAAATTTAACCAGAATAATATATATAGTTATTAATTAGGTCAGTTTAAATAAAAAAGTTTAATAATAATTTTTTTAGTGCATTTTTAATGACAAATAGGTCAATCGAGTGATGGGTTAAAAGGGTTATCGTGTTAACTCGACATTACCCAACCCGATTTGTTTATTAAACAAGTTAAACGAGTCGTATCGTGTAACCCGTTTAATAAACGAATCGTGTTCAATTTGAAAATTTCTTATCTGTTTACTTAAATGAGTCGTATACAGGTTTATTGGTTTTCCACACGAATTCGATTAGATCTTACTCGTAACTGTTTAACCCGACACAGTTGACACCCATTTTAATCGATTATTCTCAAATTAGGTCCACTAGCATTTTCCATTAATTAAAGACATGCATAGTAACTTAATTCCATTTAATGAAAGGTTCAAAGAACCATTGGCTCAGTCAGCTCCACTTACCACTCGTGTCTTGTTTCATACCCCAGCCTTGATGTGGTCTATCTACCATTCGTGTAAGCAGCTCACGTGGTGTTGCAGAAAAACCAAACTCCCCCATCTGCCCCCACCACCCACCTCTCCCTCTGTCCCTCTCTAACAATTTCCTCGATTTCTTCACAATGACGCCATGTTATTGAATCGTATATTTAAGTAGTACCCATTGGATTAAATGTTTAACTGTTTTCTTTTTTCTTTTTTGATGGTAAGTGAGCGTGGGATCAATTTCCTCCTATCTCGATTAATCTTTTTTTCGGTCTGATAAAAAAAAAGTCATCTATGTCGGGATTAAAGAATTAATGAGAAATAAATCTCACATGACCTGACCCCAAAGAATAGTCAAAATTTGAACTCACAATGTTTGAGTTTACGGTTCGTCTCTATTATCATTTGAATTATCCCTTAGGTTTAAGTGTTTTCGTACAGAGTTCTTTGAGTGTAAAAATAAAAATATTATAATTATTCAAATATCTCTGACCGTTGAATTAAAAAAAATAAAGCATTTATGAGGCCAAAGAAAGACTTAAAAGGAAAGTGGATTAAATATGCGAATAATTATTGGACATCCATTTTTTTTTTTTTTTTGGAGGAGTCTAAGGTGTGGAACATGGAATTAATGACAATGTGGTGCTAATTGACAAAGAAGCCTTTCATTTTATTTCCAAAGAGGGAAACTGAATGGAGTGATCGCTATGCAGCCACGTCTATGGGTACAATGAAATAACTTGTATGTAAATTCAGTTGAATTCGAGTCTTGATAATTTTTTAGGGTTAAGCTATAAAAAATTTATTCTTCATAAATATCTTAATTCTGACATAACCTGTTTTTGATTGAATCGAGGAAGGACTAAGTTGAGATACGTATAAGTTGACTTAAACACTCTTGATCTTCTACGTTTGAGAGGACAGATAGAAAGAAGAGGAAAAACCCGCCCCCGGGGGGGAGGAAGGAAAGGAAATAAAAAGAAATAGAGAAGAGAGTACCTGAAAGAGACGATTGCTGGGAGAGGTCTTTGTTTAAGGAGATCTTCGACCTCCGAAATTTGGGAAAAGGACATAGAGTCTATGCAGAGTTCAACTAAATCTGCACCTTCCTCCTTTGCTTTCTCCATGGAAGACACCATTTCTTCCATGGTTTCAGCTTCTAATATGGCACACACTATGAGGTCGCTCTTCAAACCCATGTTTGCAGCTTCCTGCTCTGTCTGTGTGTGTATGTTTGTGTATGTGTGTGTGTGTGAGAGAGAGAGAGAGAGTGCAAAACTTATAATACTTTAAAGCATACACTATGGCCAAGCTTCCTTATATAAGCACGAGCCCACTGTGACATCCTCGGATTGCACTAATTGAAGTATATTACTCGGTGAAAGTTTCATTTTTTTCAATCAGGCAATGTTATTTAGAACTAGTTTATTATTAGTTTTTGAATCAATTGCGAACCTATCAAAATATGCTAACATGGTAGGACCCACATCATTCAACAGGTAGGTGGAGGGAATAATGTTATACAAATATACATTTTGTATGTTTTTTCTATTATTATTAACAAAATAACAATAAAAAAATAAAAATAAAAAAACTTTGTGGGTTCTAATTGGATAAAGTTTTCTTACTATTAAATGGTGTGTTGAGATGCTATCATATCATTATCAATGATTAAAAGGGGTGTACCAAATTTGGGTAATCTTTTTCAATTGTAACATCATTCAATTATAGCTAATTGCCGCGTGGGTGTGGGGCTACACCACCCCGGGGGGGACCATAATTTTCATCTTTTTTAACTGGCCAATGAAATTATTATAAAATGTTTACATTTCCTATTATCTTATTCCATTACTATATTAATCTTGTACAGTAAATTTACAAATAAATTCAACATAAATTTGTTGTGGTTGGAACCATGGTGGAGGCATATTTCAAGTTTTTCAACCGTTGATTCAAAAGTCCTACGATTTATGGAAGATTAGAGTTCATAACTGTTTGAACGTAATATTTTATTATGTTCAGAGCCGACGTTCACTACAGTCTACTCTATTGACATTGGTTCAAAGGTAATTTTTTTTCTTTGACGGTTCTACTCACCTATCAATATTTAGCACAATAATATTTTGTCCATACATGATACTAAGACACTTTAATAATATTTAGTACATGTGTACTGATAATCATATTAAATCCCGAGATTTTCAGGATCCTAACAACCAAATATTTTCATGCCCTTCGTGCAGGAACATGGAGTTCCTAACGATAAAACAGAGAGAGAGAGAGATTCAAATGTTGCCATGTGCCTTGGGGCCATGATTATACAACCATTGCCTCCATTTCTATCGCATAACGTGACATCACAAACAAAGGCACATGATCACCATTTTCTCATCATAATAAGTTTGAGGTGGTCCGGAGACTGGAGTAGGCCCTATGCTCAATTATTCGGAATAAAAGTTGTTTGACAAACTAAAAATACAAAAAAAAAAAAACAAAAACAAAAATAGAATTTGCAAATTTATGTGCAACTTTAGAGCTTACCCACTTATTATGGCTTGCAAATATCACGACACCCTTTCAACCAACAAGTCATTTTTTCTTTTCTTTTCTTTTAATGACCAAAAATCAATTATTTAGACCCATAATCACAGCGATCAATGCTATTGAGACCTAATTTACTGACATAATTTGCTGACCTAATTTATTGTGACCTTTAGATTGACTATAGGCTCTATTAAACATTGAAACTTGGTGTTGATCCAATGATTTCTATGAAGTCACATCATTATGTCAGAAAATTAGGTCAAATTTTTAGGTCCAAATAACATTATTCACAATCACAGCATGAACTTTAGAAGTATCTATCAGACAAATAACTACTTTTTTTTAATGAGAAATTAATTACCTAAAATCTCAAATTAACAAGCTCTAAAACCTTCTAATCAAAAACCCTTCCTCGTGTTATTTTCAACATGAAAATACAAAGTTAAAGTTATTCACATGATAAAACAAGAGAATATATATAGATTCCATGGCTAACCTAGAAACTTTGCAATAAGTGTACATTTGAGTCAGGATTTTGCACATGTATTGTTCTTCAAATCAATACCGTTTTACACCAAAACAACGACATCCTATTTAATAACGTTATAATGTTATTTTAAGGAACAAAGCTCTTATTATAAAAAAAATTAACAAAAAGAAAATCCGGAAGCCACTCATTTACCAATAAAAAAGGAAGGGGAAAAAAAAAAAAAAGGGCATGGTTAAGAGATGGGTTCGATTGCAATCAAGCATAGGTGTGAATTTCTGTTGACTGGCAGATTGGAAAATTAGCTAAATATGATTGATCTATCATGTCATGATGGAGATTTCATTGAATGCAATGAAAGGGCACTCTCTTCTACGCCTTGCATTAACCAATAATTGTTATGGCCCCAAGATCTAAAAGTAGTTGTATGACACACACATAGGTAGCTAATAAGGTCGAGCCACGTGAATGGAATCAATCAAACTTGGGCAATATAATGGAATCTTATGATTTGGGTTAAGATTTACTGATTCTATCACAAACTACTATTCATATCTCCAAAATAATCTTACCAACCAAACCCAAAGTTCGGTCTAATAACATTTCTTATTAAGACTGATATCTCTAAAATAATCTTACCAACCAAACCCAGTTCAGCAACGTCAAGTTAAGGGTGATAATTTTTGACACAATATGAAAATACGACTCAAAATTGATACAAAATTATCGGGTTAACTATTTCTCGACACAAACCGGTATATGACATGACTCGTTAATATGAATAATAAATTAATTGGATTGATATCAAATATGAACAATACAAAATTAACACGTTTAACACATTTAAATAGTATTATAAGAATAAAATGTTAATTTTTTATTATATTTATTAAGTTAATTTTTAGTTTATAGAAAAAGTATGAACATAAATTCAATTAAGTGATAATAAAATTTTAGACATAAAACTGATCGTTAAATTTTTTATTGACATATTATATTGGTCAATATGAACACGACAAAAAATAAATAAGTTAACACGACATAACATGATTAATTAAATAAATTGGGTTAAAATTAACTAATCAATTCTAACACATTATTACCCCTAGTCCAAGCCCTGGCGGCTGTTCTCTCTCCTCCTCTCTAGGTGTGAGGTTCTCAATCTGACAAATAATGAAATTTTCTGCAATCAAGAAATCTTAAAGGCACTGGAGAGGATTAAATGGCACGCAGGACCACAGTCCAGCAACTCTAAAAGATCCTGCCAAAGAAATGTAAAACGAAATCCTCCCATACTTAATAGTTAGTAGTTAGGGTGTGTTTGGGTAGTGGGTTAAGGTCGGTTAACACTCATAAGGATAGATTAATAATACAGTGAGTTCCATAAATCTTGTGTTTGGCAATTGAAAATTGAGTGAGGATATAAATCTTGGGTTAAACCTTGACCTGGATGCTACAGTAATTTTTATCCAAACTACATGGGTTAAATGTAACCCACCTCTCCCATGGGTTACAATCTTTCCAAGCAGGTTTACCAAGCAAAAAAACATGTTTAGCCCCTCTTTTTTAGATAAAAGCTCCTACACACCTTACGGAAGGACCCGATCGTCACTTTGGTCCAAGCATTTGTCAAACCATATGATTTCCTGGTATAACTTAGACGAACTAACCCGAATTTAGTTTGAAAAAATAAAGCTTGAGTCAAAGTTTTTAAAACTTGGGTTAGGCTCGAATTGAAAAACTTCAACCCGAATTAAATTTGTGTCATACTCGGGTTGATGGATCGGATTCACAAGTTCAACCCAAATTACTAAAATCAGATTCAACCTGAATTCACAATTGAGTTCAGCCCATAATAAAAATAAATATTTACACAAAATTTAAGTATATTTTAGATTTTTATTGAATTTATTTTGAGTTTAAGTTTGTCAAGCTATTTTGTCATGCCTGAAATTTAATCCGAATTACGAACCCGATTTAAGCCCAGAATTAACTTGGATATACTCGAGTTGAATACCTCAAGTTGGAAGTCGAGCTCGGGTTGAAAGTTTTACAACTTGGATTGGGCATAGGTTGATCCTTTGACCTGCCCAACTCGGAGTTGCACCCATTCTACACCCCGTTTGATAACGCTTTGTGAAAAGAGTTTTAATAAGTGAATACTAAACAGAAAACAGAAAAAACTGTGAAAAAAAAAATCATGCAAATCATGTAGCCGGTAAATAATTACAAACCTCGTGCATGGTCAAGCAATTAGTCCTCTATCCTTTGGATTATCAGATTTACTGCTGCATTTGCCGATGAGAATGCTCCGTGAAAGCTTTCTTGATAGGAGATAGATTCCAGTTCTCCTGCCATTTTCAATAAAATCTCACCCAAATCAGTTTGTTTCTCCACCAAAGATTTGTAGTATGAGTGGGCAGCAACCTTGCTGATTTCTACATTGGTTGCCTCAGGACAGTACTCATCATCCAACCATTTGTGCAGAGTTACTCTTAGCCACTCTGATTCCTGCATCAATGCTGAAAAAAATTGAGCCCTTTACATATAATGATTACAATTGAGTTGCTAAGATTAAAATTGAAACCTCAAACAAAAAATAGATCTCGCCATCAGCTCGACTAAGAGTTCCGAATTGTAAAAATAAACTGAACTTGAGTTAAGACGAAGGAACCGAGTGCCTTTGAAGCCCGCACCACAAACTGCTACAACATAAACATGGGCTGGTAGAAGAAGAAGAAGAAGAAATAGTTTGTTTTTTTCTGTTATATATAGTTATTCACATGATAGAGGTAAGGATATGTGATACTTCTAGGTCATCCAACAAAACAACTAATTTTACAACAGCATAACTGGTTATTATGTTTCCTTCCAAATTAAAATTTAGATCGCTCAAAATTCAAAGTCAGCTGGAGGAAGATCTCATTATGTTTAAAATGCTTCATTTTCTGGAAGCAACAAATGTCAACATTCAAATCAGACAGCTCGACATTGAGGAGCAACATAACTCGACTATCGATCCTCAAAGGATGGAAAATTAATGGGACAACCGGCTGGACAATTTTTTTTTCCTCCAGGAGAGTAAGTAATCGGCCGACTAACGTTTTGCAGTGCTTTATATTTTTCTTCTGCTACTTATGTTTGTGTTTGTGTTTCGGGTGGTCATAGTGTTTTTTTTTTGGTGCCAAATACCCACGATGGACTCCAGAATAGGATATCTACTTAGGACATTAACAATGTCATAACGCAACATAACTCCAACCATTTTATATCTTCCAATAACAGCCCAAATGACTCCAGGGATTTCCACTACAACCTATCTATCATGCCACACCCACTAAAATCGCCCCTGCCTTCAAGGTTAATACAATAAGAGTCCCACTGAGATCCCTAATTGAGTTTGCCTCAACCTTGTAAACACAAGTTTTGATTCATAGGGCAACTGAAGTTAATTAGAATGAAACATATGCTTAAATAACAGCAATTCCGAGTAATAAATCAGGAAAAAAAAAACCATATTTTTAAAAAATAGGACAAATGCAATTACTGGAGATGTGATATTTCTCAGCTATGAAGTCTTCTTTTTGCTTAACAAGCTTTGGACAGTCTTTGATCATGCTCGAGTTCCATAAATTAGGTTAGCTTCCACTCTATCATATAAAATGTGTAAAATCTCCCATAATTGTGAGGTCAACATCCACCATCTTCACACTGATCATTTACTAATAAAATTGCAGGATGCTTCCATGATTCCAAATACATTGATCTCTTATCTACTTGCTTGATTATTGCTTTCTCAACTTTTTTCAAAATGTGATCATCTTTATATTGTTTGAACCCTACTATCCAAGAGAGTTGGAGGGGTAATTTGAGTATAGACTTATCCTTTAACATTCTTTGCACAAAACAGCTGCCCTAGGATTCTTACCCACAACCTTGTTGTTTAAGTCCCAGGATGTGATATTATAAGGAAATCTACTTCTGTCATTTTTTCTGCTCAGAGTTCCATGATGACTTGTTTTTTAATCTCCCATGTTTGTTTAACAATTTTGATTTTCTCTGCTTTACTTACAATGTGACATTTCCCTTTAATGATATATGCTCACTTCATATCAATATTGACACTCAAATCACCAAACATTGCACATTTAACACTTCCTTTTTCCTATTCACACGAGGCTATATTTCTCATAAATGAAGTCTGCATCCATCACATAGACATTGATCAGATTTAAGAGTTATTTATGGTTTCTTTTTTTCCATAGTAAGCATGAAATCAAGTTTTTGCTTACATCCTTTCATATATGTGAACTTTAACCTCTAGCAGAGTCATTATCTATTGCAGGGAAAAAGGCAATAGAGGAGGACAAAACACACTTCAAGTACAGATAACCTCGTTTAGGTTCAATTCAGAAACCATAACATTTTCAAAGGAAGCAAATCTAAAAACTGCCAAAATGTTTCATTCTCAATTCACTGTCTACATAGAGAAAATACGAACGAGCTTAATGAGAACTCAACCCACAATATGATGGCCAGCGCTTCAAACTAATCACTAATTAATGGGGAACCCAACTTAAGCCATAGTAACTATCTAGAACTCCACCCGCTTACAAAATCAAACAATATATTAATATAATGATAAACAATCATCTATTCCAAAAGTTTAAGTTATTGAAGAGAGTGTAACTTAAATATTTATACTTCAACACGCACCCTCACGTACAGACTAGATTTTGTGCTAAGTGCGTGAAAACTCTTTTAATAATTATGGTGGCAGCGATTAGGGTGGCGGCGAGAATCGAACACAAAAACTCATGCTCTGATATCATGTTAAATAATCATCTACTTCAAAAATTTTAAGCTTTTAAGGGCTGTTTGGTAAGGGGGTATGGGGGGTTTGGCAAGATAGATTTGGGGAAAATAGTCTAAAGTTTCCCAAAATCCCATGTTTGTTTGGAAAATTCAGTCCCGGGTTTTCAAACACGGCTCGTAACTAGCCCAAAATTAAACCCATAATCATGGGTTTCGTCAAACCTAGGGGGAGGGTGGGTTTGGAAAGATGGGTAAAGGGTTAAGGATCCAAAAGACAATTGTACCCCTTAACATGGTTATGAATTGGATTGATCAAGAGTAAAATAGTCATATAGTCATTTACAGGACAAATAATTGTTAATAATTATGATATATCTGTGGGTTCTACATGTGTATGTGTTGCATACCAAACACGGGTATGAACCGGATTGAATGTTGAATCTCATCTTTGCAAAGAGGGGTTTAGGTTTGGAAAGGTTTGGAGAAGCCAATCTAAACTCCTCCTCAAAATTCATCCAAACAAGTCCTTAGAGATAATGTAACTTAAGTATTTATTATATGCAACATATAACACGCCCAAATAAGTTCCGGCAGTTACAAACTCAAGTACAGATTTATGAACAACAAAACAAATACATTATTACTCCGATAAAACTAATCACAGAGACCCACAATAGAAGAAAGCCACAATAACTACCTGATAGACAAACACCCGTTAAAGTTACTAAGAATGGATCATCATAAACTAACCATAATCAGTTAATAAGCTTCATCTGATGCAAACTCACAAGAGACCCTATTACTCCTCCAGAATTATTTACGTAGATCTACAACTAAAGTAATTAGGTAGTCGACAATCGACATAAAACTTTGTCGGGTCTACCAGTCCAAATAATGTTATATGGGCTAATACTATGTCTAATTTAATTTAAATAAGTGTATAATACATGACCAAAATGAATGGCGAAAAAGAACTCTTACAGCCACCTCCAAATAATTGGGAAGTTTTGTTTGGTTGATATACAAGTAAAGCAAGCCAAAACAAAACCACTTTTGTTAATGCTTGATTAAGAATTGCCCAGGAATAAAAAGAAACCTTGAATTATCGACAAATCTGATCGAATATAGGATATTAGTGCAAATTATGCTGATATCGTCAAGTTTTCACAAAATACCTCCAAGGCTTTAGAAGGGTTCAACCAATGGTTTGGCACCCTAAGGTCTTGAACTGGGACTTCTGAGTCTTCGTCTACATCGCGGAGTGGTTCTGAATGACAATGACGTCTTTGAATTGAGGCGAAACCACTGTGACCGATTGCGGGACATGTAACCGGAAAATTAACGGCCGGCGTACCAATTGTAAGGGTACTATGACGGCGAAAGTGACTGTTTAGGCTACTTGTCGATGGAACCATGAAAACTAGCGACCCCATACTTTCTGATAATTAGATTTCTTCCCCTGATTTTTTTCTCCCTGATTTGTGGCCGTGAGGTTCGAAGAGCTGAAAATGATTGATGGCGGGAAATTGAGGCCAAGGTGATAGCGTCAGTCTGGATAAGGGGTTAATTGATCAGTCTGGCCACGTATATGCATCCGGCCCACGGGCTGACCATTTAGCTTGAGGCCCAATCAATCATGCCCGGGCTGGCCCGCTATGTATAATTGGACCATGAACAACATCAACATGAGGGGGTGATTGAGAATTGATTTAGGAAACCCCTTCAAATCTCTTATCCATTTTTACCTAGGATTAAATCATAAATCCTATCTAATCCCATGTTGGAAGGTAACATAAATATATGTGGAGTCTATAGATTCATATCAAATCATATTACTCAATTTATTAAAATGTACATTATTAAGTGAATAAAAGAATAAATTTTTGAGTAAAATAATTTTTTTATCTTCAAATTCAATCTTTCACTCTTCAAACCCCCCATGGGTTTTAAAGCACTATTCATTGATGACTGGAAGTCGACCGGAGTTCATTTTCCCTATAAATTCCGAACCTCAAATCTTGAACCAAACACGAGTTTAAACGGTGCATTGAATTACTTTCACAATTAAGAACATAGGATGTTTAGAACTGACTTAATGGATCAACCCATTATGTGGGCATTTTCCCATTCACTAGTGGTAAGTGACCTAGCCTAACGCGATGTGGATTATTATGCGCATATATACAATTAAAGACGGCATGATATTTTAAACTAACTTGTCATTAATGTATTGTTGTCATTGCATTGACGGTGAAACCTAAATAATCTTAGTTTAGGACCTTAGGTACATATAATATTGTTGTATTGCTTATGATGGAAACTGGACTGAGTTGAGACTAGGGCTGTTAAACAAGCCAAACTTGAACATTTTTTTAGGCTCGGTTATGTGTAAATAGTCAAATGAGTCAGCTCGTTTATGTGTAAATTAGGCTTAAATTAGACTCAAATTCAACTCGATTATCACTCCTAGTTGAGACACTAAACCCAGCGAATGGGTCACAATAATCCTACAATAATTTGTTTCCAATGCCAATTAGCAGGGGAGAACAACCCCTCCCCCCCCCCCCCCCTCTTTTTGTTCCCTCTTTGCTCCTTTACTATTGCCACATATACAAGGCATTGATATCTTAAAAGAATTAATACTACACAACTCAAATGAAATCCCAAAAATTACAACTCGGATGTATACTATCCCTTCGATGAGTGAACCTCATCAACTTTTGAATGAAACTCATTCATCCAACACTCATAAAAAAGATGATATGCATTGATGTTACAATTTTTGAACTTTATTTGGATTGTGTAGTTTTTTCCGTTCAAAAATCATATTGTAATGCATTTACCTTAATGGATGATGGAAATGGAACGGAATACTCAGGTGCTATCCATCATATTAATGGCAGTAGATGACCGCACAAGTGTATATTAGAACACTTCAACTTATTTTCCGATCTAATATGAGATTCTCACACATGCAATATCCAACATTTGTCAAATCCAGTTCCTCTGAAATTGGATGTCAACCTCGGAGAATCATATATTTCCGGTTGTAAAACAAACTCATCTACCGATGGAGGGATTTTATAAGCCCAATAAGCGAAACCTCGTGCATTGGGTACAACTAACCCAAAAAAGGAAAGTATCATTTATTCAAACAACATA
Organism: Ilex aquifolium; assembly: GCA_951799425.1. Lineage (NCBI taxonomy): Eukaryota > Viridiplantae > Streptophyta > Magnoliopsida > Aquifoliales > Aquifoliaceae > Ilex > Ilex aquifolium. The sequence goes on along the minus strand of OX637409.1, from coordinate 2,671,755 downwards.
AATACAACTTAATATTGTCTTACTGCACGTTTAGCCATTTTTAGTTATAAAAGCACAACACCATACGTAGTATAGTTACCATTTTTCATGTGTACTCTCTCGCTGTTATATGTAGGGAAGTATATACTTGTATAGAGTCCTCTGAAACATTAATTGTGCAGAAGAAGCAGTAGAAAGTGACCTTCAGAAGGAACTTTTTGTAGGGAGTTTATTTTGACAAGCTGAGATCCACCTTATCGACATCTTCCTTTGGGCAGATGAACAACTTCCGCGCCATGACCTGAAATACCCTGCATTTGGAAACAATTAGCACATTAGAACAATGGCAGCTCTAACTCCCAAACGTACCCCTAATGAACAGATGTTCTCAACGGATATATTTGTGATATGATACTTACGGCCATGGAAAGTCTCCAAGCAGCATCATATTCCCCTCACCATCTTTGTAGGTAACATGCCAACCACTGCTCCCATCAAGCAGTGCTCCCTTGAAGTCAAACATCTTGTCGAGCTCACAAATAAGTTCGATATACCCATCAAAATGCGCTAGGTCAACTGACCTTCCTAGAGCAGTTCCATACTTCACTACCTGAAAGCAAAAAAAAAAAAAATTGTATGCTGCTTTTATGAAATATACAATCCTAAAGCTTGAAGTTATTTCAAGTAAGCAAAATTGAGAAGTGGCTTCCATGACCATCAAGTAAATTAAATATAAAATTTCCAACTAGCCAAGGTTCATCATTAAGTTGCTTTCAAACACAAAAAATAAAGTACCTTTGTGCAAGTCCGGGAACAGCAGTTATCGCATGGCTTCTCTGGAAGACTGGCAGAAATACTGTCTAACTTCTCTGAAATGTGAATGGTTTCAGAAATCCTCGACTTAGATACTGTTGGAGGAACAGAACAAAGACTTGTTAGCTCACTCGTAGACTCAATTTGTAGTGAAGGGAGCTCCGAATGATTATTACATATATTGACTCCAAAGAGCAGGCAATTGCCACTGCCACTGCCACTGCCGCTGCCGTTTGGTTTGGCCCGTGGAGCTTCAGTCACGTCCTTCTCTTCAGAAGCCTTCCAGTCCTGAGATGCAGAGCTGTTGGAATTGACGTTACTTGCTTCAGAGTTATTATGAGTTCCACAAGAACTGAACGTTGAGGACCAGGAGTTTGCAACCCTCCAATTAGGGGGAGCTCCACGAGGAAATGCTATGGTGTTGTCAGGCTGCGGACGAAATGGCTGATGAATCTGAAAAGGCAGCTGATTCTCCAATCCTAGTTGCATCTGACCCCATCCAGGATGTAGTTGTGGCGTAAAATGTGGTGATGACGATTGAGTTGATTCACCGTGTATCTGAGCACCTACACTTCTGATTTCTTGACCTTGCAAGACCCCCAATGGTCTTTGAGATGCGCACTCAACCGGCCTCTTCATTGGGCCTTTAGGATGATTAAAAAGGAAATTCAATTATGTACAGCAGAGAAAGTACAACAAAGTATAACTTATAACAGTATAATGCATTGAACGCAGCATAGAATGAACTTTCCGCCCAGAACAGGACATATGACTACTGACCATCCTTGACCAGAGCAGCAGCTCTTGTGTCAAAAGGGTGTGCCCTCTTTGGATAGGGTACAATAGCTTTACGCTTCTTTTTAGTGATTCCAATAGGTTCAATGCTCCAAGGAGAAACCCTTTCCGGGCGAACAAGCATTTTTGCCGTGGCATCCCATTGCACCTAGAAAGACAAAGATATACAACCAGTTCATATGAATATACATGTCTGTAGGTATTTTGGTGTCCGCAAATATGAAGGGTTGTTACCTTAAGAGATCTCCACTCTGAACCAGGCCACCTAATGCGATCAATATCTTCAATTCCAACTACAGTTCCTGCGAATCTGGCAATGAAATTGTTTTTTAGTTGGTAGAAGCAGCAACAAGACATGCATTTTTTTTATTCTCTCTCTCTCTCTCTCTCTCTCTCTCTGTGTGGGTGTGGGGGAGTGGGTGGGTGTATTATGTGTGTTTGAATTCTAGCAGTCACCAATCGAGGCAACCCAAATTATGGTAATTACCATAATTTCAGATTGTCAATCTGTTATTACAAAGTACGAACTGTGGCCATATAAATAATTTCAATAAATAAACCGCAAACACTCACTTTGGGCACCTATTTTCAGAACATTCTTCACTTTCAAATTGCATTTTGAATCTCATTCCAATTGAGTAATCCACCTCAGCTGACCTCATGTATTGATCAAAAGGGATTAGAAATTCAGCAGGGCTCGTCCTGCAAAGAATCATAGAGGTTCATTACTCAAAGGTAAATCACACATGTGCCCATGAAGTTAGTACAGTTAGAAACACAAGGACATGTTGAAAATCAACAGTCCCTGCCCAGATGCAGTACTAGCTTACCAAGGACGGTAATACACAGTAAACATGGTTCCGGTAGAAATGGCATGGAAGGCACTGGCAAGTATGCCATGTTGCATGCTGTGGCTGGATAGAACAGATGCTGATGCACTGTATTGTGGTTTCATTGCACGGCGCAACCCAACTTTAAGCTCTCCATTCTCTCCACTATAAGGCAGGCATTGATTTAGTAGCTTATAAGATTGACCAACAGCTAATGAGATTTAGATTTTTTTATCTAACTCAGCTGGTTCACTTGTTCCTACATTGGTTTATGAAGTGTTTGGAATAGAATCCACTGTGAGTGGTTGTATTTGTGGAGAGAGAAAAAAGAGACAGAGATAACCTAAGAAATATACACTCATCCCCAGCAACAAGCTTCTTGGCACTCACAAATGTACTCCAACCACTGGTAATCAGGTGTCGCTTTGGCTGACCTACGTTTATAAGTGAAAAAACGAAAAATGGTAATATGATCGGCTAGAAAACAAACACAGAAATCATAAGAGACTCTGATTATAACTTCTAAAAACTGCCCCCCAAAACCATTAAAATGACCTGTAAATTTGCAAGTCCTTATACAGATAAATTTGAGAATGGTACAATTAGGATTTTTTTAAGAAAAAAAAACAAATGAACCCTTGCCATACCATATGGAATTGAATACTTTACACTGGAAAAACTATCTCAGGGACATTTGTTGATTCATCTACAGGGGAATGCCAAAAACTTTTCCTTTTGTCCAAAACTACAATAGTGAAAACAACGAAGTTGTGACATTAATTGTTTTCATAATCAAGTTTTGAAGTTAATACCACGATATATATGACGGAAGGACCATTCTGATCCATGCAAATCCTGTGCCACCAGTACTTGCACGGGAGGTTGCTGAGACAGGTCCTGCAACAAGTTGATCTGTGATTGATACATAATGCAAAAATGTTTTGCTATCCTTCCTAGTGAATATCCTACTTAAAAAAGAAAGAGAATGTCAAATCATCCAGATAAAATAGGACAAGACATTAAAGCAGGGGTAAAGCGTAATATCAACAATGTGCAAAATCTTTTTCTTAAAAGAGGCAGTGGGTTCAAAATAATTTTTTTTTTTAAATACCAACCAGAGGTGGAAAGCATTCGTCAGCATGTCGCTTGCGAACAGAGAATCCACCATGAGTGCTTGTATCAGATGGAGTGAGTTTCTTGCTGAAGGTGCGTGCATGACTTTTCTTAGGGAGAGGTAGAGAAGTTCCATCCTCCAGACTAGGCTCCTCTCCCTGCGATGATCCAAAGTTTTAATATCTTCAGAATGTATAAGAGCCTTTAGATATTAGTAAACAGAAAATGCAAAACAACAAAATTCCTAAAGATTTGATTTCTTAAGCATTTGGGTGCCTAAGTTTGTCATAATGTACTGCAGTCATCACAAGAATCTCCAAAATGACTACTAAAAGGAAATGGACAATATTGTGTGACATGTAAGGAAATCTCATCAAAATTAGTTGCAATAGAAGTTATACTCTTAAGGCACAGCTAAATAGCTAGTATAGTCATTAGTCATTCAAAAGAATAATTTTTTTGGAAAAAACAAAATAGAATGGCAAGCATGTATGGTATGTTGACCTAATTTAAAATTGCAGTTGCCTACCTTTATAAATGGAAGCAAAGTAATTTGTGCAAACACCTCATCTGTACTAGCTTCAGCCTGCGAACCACAATTAGAAAAAAAAAAAAAAGAGGAAGTCCATCCAAGAAAAATTAATACATAGGTGAATTAATAAAGCCAAATATTTTGCCACCCATACATCAACCCATCGGCAAAAGTAACCAAACTATAAGGAAAAATCATGGAAAGGTGATATACCTGCAAGTGAATATAGACAACCTTGCAAAGAATCTTAGAAGGTAAATTGTAGATGGGCATTTCCACATTATCGTCCTGGTTCATGTATGCTTCAACCTATACCAAGTATGTAAGATATTTGACAAAAGGTGGCCAACATTAAAACAACTAAGATCTATTTAAAAAACATGTAATGTGAAACACCAGAGATATATAACAATTGAACAAGGTAGAGTCCAGATTATTTATGCAAATTATTTTTCATTTTCAGAATGACTTCACCTAACTGTAATTCCTGTTTTTCAGTGCTTGATACGGACAAAATTCAATAATTACATCCCCAGCCAACATTTAAAGTACATGCCATGATCATTTTAATTTTACACTATGAATAAGTAAACCTAATATGTAATTTTCTTTGATAAATACAAGAAGTTGCAGCACAACTTGAAGTCATCTCATTCATTTTTGGAAGGACTTCAACTATCCATTATTCCTTTTATTCAACAATACACGACAAAATTCAATAACTACATCTCCATCCGATATTTAATTTATAGATTGTATTTTTTTAATTGTCGTACTCTAAATGAACGAGAATAAAAAAAAATGTCAATATTGAACACGTAATCTGCATAAAAACATTATTCACTTTTGTAATGAGTTCAAGTAATGATTCCTTTTTTGAAGTAGAGATGATGCTTTTTTGTCAATTTTGCTAAATGAACAAAAATAACATGAATGTATCAGTGAATTAGGTACAGAGGAAAACAAAACCTGTTCAAGGTGACCCTGAGGAAAGTAGTAAACCTTATCCCCAGCATGAGGAACATTAACCAGAGGACCAGCACATGCAAGCCATAGTTGAGTATACATATCATTTTGCCAACCTTAGGAACAAAACACAATTCATTTTAGTAGCAAAACAAGAAGGGGAGAACAATCATGCCTCCATCTGTATGTAAAACAGGAAGGGGCAGAGAGAGAGAGAGCTGGAGGAGATCATAGCAGGGATGAGTGAGTGGGAGTTAGCTTTTTTTTTTTTTTTGGGATGAGTGAGTGGGAGTTGGCTTGTTTGAAATGCAGAGGCTAAAAGAGAAACACCCAACAACAACAACAAAAAAAAAAACCTATACAAGGGTTTTTGTAGCTTTTGGTAAGAGTTAAATATGAAGGTTCAAGCATTGAAAAATACAGATATAAAAAATCTTACGGATCAATGAAAATTTCAATATGAACTTCGTAATAATTGAACAGTCAAAAATCCCAGTAGGCCAAATTGGACTTAATGAGTGTAAGATAAAAAGAAAACTATGGACGCAGCGGTAACCGAAGAGATCACCGTCTCCAAGTGTAAGGAACAAAAACCCTCTGAATCCACCTCAAGACTGATATGAAACACCCAAAACCCGACAGTTACGGAGGAAAGCTCTCTGAAAATCTCCTCAAGGAAACTTGGCCGAGAAAAAACAAAGAAATTAAAGTGAAAATTCAATGAAAAAATGACGCAATAGGAATATACATGACATTTTTAGATAAAACCCCAGGATGTTTCCAAAGAAATCCTAATCAGATGATGGTCTTAAAGCATTCATGGCCGACTCAAGATTAAGAATTACAACACCAGTCATGATCGTTACAGGAAAAACCTTTCTGAAAATCTCAGACATGGAAGTTCATTGAAGAAAACTAAGGATTAACAACAAAAGCTATACAAAACAAAGATGCAAGAGGAACATGCATCAGATTTTTTGAATGAAAAAGCAAATATATATATATATATATATATAGAATATCTGGGAAAAAAATAAGAATTAATAAACAACTGAGAGGAAACAAAAGGACCTATGCTATGCCCAACCGTCCCATCCGTTAAATTTAACATTTCCTCCGACAAAAAAAAAATATAAATTATTGGCCTATGAAGTCCCTTGTACCTCCATGCATAGGATAGAACACCACCTTCATATTTCAGACAAAAGAATAGAAAGAAAATAAGCAAAAAATGTTGGAATGATCTAAACCTTCACCTTTGCTTTCAATGGGGTGAAGATCGTCAGTAATGCATCTGGGTTTCTCAGCCCCAACCATGGGTAGGCTCGAGGACCCTTCACCTTTGCTCCAAGAAACCATCTCTCTCTCTCTCTCTCTCTCTCTCTCTCTGTTGCAGGAAAGATGAGCTTAAAATGCAGTCGGGCACGAGGGGTGGAGGGGGGATGGGGAGGTGGGGTTGAAGAATATACCCACAATTAAAGAATGGAGGGGACAAAAAAGCTTTGTGAGATCAGGTGTATGACAACAGAGCCAGAAGTGATCAATGTGGTACTGTACACCTACGTTCACTCACCAGTCACGACTCACCACCACCTTCATATACACTACCTATACTTCGGTGTCCCCCACTACCCTACGCCAATAGTACACTACACTCTCTTCTTTCTTTCTCGCTCTCTTTCTCTCTCTTATGGGTGCGTACTTTAACGTTTATTGTCAACAGTGGGACAATGACAGAGTCTGTGTGGTGTGGGGGTGATAGGCGTGGGGGGTGGGGATGTGTAGTGTATATATAGAGGTAGAGAGAGGGACTGGATGGGTACATCTGCAGGGCGGCTTGGCAGAGACGGAGCAGTCGCTGTGGTGCCTCTTCGACACCGTACACTCCTCGTGGACACGAGTCCACAAAAACCAGACCCTCTCTCTCTCTCTCTCCGGTGTTTCTCTAGCTTGCTGGCGGTATTTGCTACATTGAGCCGATATCTTCTATGCACGTCCCAATTCATCCTAATATTTATTTCAGGAAAATTTACAATTTATACCCCTAAAATTTACGATATCTTCTTTGGTGAAAGGTGTATATTTGTTCTTGATAAATTTTCTCTCACTTGCTAGAAAAAATTATTTGACTTTCATCTATTTCTGAGATAAATAAGATATCAAACCAGAAATAAAGTTATGGAGTGAGCAGGGACGGAGCTAAGATACTCAAAAATTATTTTATTTTTATCCATTCTTTATTTAAATTTTTACTTAAATTTAAATTTGAGTAAAAATAAACTAAAAACAAATTACAGCTTTTGACTTAAACTTATACCAAATGAAGGGAGACTCAAACTTTTACTCAAATTAAGGCAGACTCAAATTTTTACTCAAATATTCAATAATCATATTTTACTCTTTTAAAAGATTCAATTGTCATATTTCCCCTTCCATTAAATTTGAGTTTACCCTTATTTATATTTGAGTTTGTCTATTTGAGTGTTTTGTATCAAATCAAATTTTTTACTCATTTTTTATTCAAATTTGAGTTTAAGTTTGGGTCAACATTGAAGATGCCTTTAAGTGGGGCTAATTGAAAGCGTACCGAGAATTTTTTATTTAATATGAGCCATTTATTAAGATTGTTAATGTCAAATTTTTAGATACATAAAGCGTAATAAAATCAATGTCACACAATATATTATTATTTTTAATAAAATTGATGAAAGTAATTGAATCTTATTGAATTAATTATATGTAAAAATAAAATTAATTCGTCAAGTAATCAATAATATCATATCAATTTCATCACATAATCTCTAAAGCATTGCTAAATCTCGAATACGAAAAGGGAGAATGAGAAAAAGCAACTCTCTCAAATAAATAATTTTGAATCCTATATATAATGTTAGAATGTATTTCATATCTTATTCTGGTAACTATGACACAAATTTTACTTTGCCTTTAGACTATTAAGTGGAATATATTGAACCATTAACCATTCAAAATAGTCCAAAATCTATGAATTTGTACAAATACCAAAAATTAATGATTTATGCAGGGTGTCCTGATTGGAATGAATAATGGTCCAATGTGATCAAATCAATACTCAAGAATAAAATTTAAAGAGCACATAAAATACAATCAAAAGCATTATTCTAGAGGTATAATGCATAATTTGCAAAACTTGAGGAGGGCCATGGTCCCCTTGCGCCATAACTTACCATGGTAGTGAGAATAGGGGAGAAACCCAAAGACACGAAAATATTGACATATTCACACTAAAAAAGATGATTATTTTTTAATAGATAAATATATTCTTATACCTAAAAGGATAGTTTAAGTGGTAACAAGAACAAGCTATAAACGCAAATGTTTGGAGTTCAAATATCGGCAATTTTTTTGGACCAGACCATGAAATTTATCTCTCATGAATACTTAGTTCCAATATAGATGACCTGTATTTGACCAGACCGAATAGGAGATTAGGCGAAGTGCATGTAAGTTGGCTTGAACACCCCTAACTATTGAACAAAAGAAATAATATATATATTCTTATGGTCTAAGTCATGTGAGGGCATTTTGTTGGAAAGAATTAATGGAATTAGATGAGGGGCTGAATTATAATTTAGTTAAAACTTTGAGCATTAGATTGCCCTAGTTGGATGTTTAGGGGTTAACTAGAAATTGAGTGTATATTTTAAGGGTATAAATGGGAAATTGCCTTCTATTGCCTTACACCTCGCCGATTCTCACTCTTTCTTTTTGCCCCTTGCCTGGCTTTCTCCGCCCCCTTTTTTATGTGATCCAAATTTGATTTTCACAGACCCAAAAAAAAAAAAGATTTAATTTTCTGATGTGAGGAAAAGTTACGTGCTACGCCCCCACATGTGGATCCCACCACCAACCATGTAAACTGACATGAAGAGTGGTCCCTTTCAATCACACACTGTTGGTTTAAAATTGGGGATGAAACGTGTCGTAGCTTAAGTAGTAACAAAAATAAGTTAAAAATTTAAATGTTATGAGTTTAAAATTTGACAATTTTTTAAAATTAAATCATAATAAATTTATTTTTTATGAATACTCTAGTCTCGACATAAATGATCTACTTTTAATTGTACCAGAAACGAAATTAATTAAAATGTGCGTAAACTAACTCGACATTCTTAACCGTCGAACAAAAAAAAAAATACACGTCTACCAGTGATTGTTTTGTCAATAATTACATTAAATAAATGAGAAATGTTGTTTGTATTTAAAAAGTTGATATAATTTAACTTAATAAATCACAATAATTGAATAGGTAATAAATCTTAATAAATATCGAGATCTATAATTAAATCAATGATAGTAATTGATCAAGTCAATTTTTTAAGTCATACAAATTCAAATAGAACCTAAAAACTTACAATCCAAATGCAAAGTAAATATTGAATACGATGATGCACAAATCGGTCTTCGCGCAAGATCAACAGTCAAGTATATGAACAAGTGCAGTCAACGAGCAATAAATAGACAATCAATGACAGATCAATGGTAAAACAGTAAATATGGAGTCAACACAAAGATTTATAGTGGTTTGGTCTGGGTGACCTGCTCCACTCTCGGGAACGGCTGCGGTGGCCGGAGATCTTTATTGATGAACAATGTTACCGGGAGAGTACAATCATTTTGGAGATAGAAGCAATGTGTGTAGGGAGGTGTAGTGTGTGTAGGGATCTCAAATTGTAGAGGTCTCCAGGTCCTTGGACATGCCCTCCATGTGGAGAGGGCTTACATTATATAGGTATAGTGAGGCGATGAGGTGAGGCGGGCACCACTATTTTGGTAAGTACAATTATGGTAAGATTAGATCTCTGTATCCCGATATTCTCTTCCTCGTGCTCTTATTTCGTCGGAGGAGGATTCTGAGCTAGGTTGGATTTGATCATGAGCTTAGACTTGAGTTGGAGTGACAAAGTCAAGAGGGCGAAGGAGAGGCAGGAGGACCAACACCTGGGCGGCACCCCTTGGGTGTCCCTATTGGGCGGCGCCCTCTTGGGGGTGTCCCTTTGGGCGGCGCCCTCTTGGGTGTCCCTTCGGCTCCTCTTTGATGATTTAGGCTCCTCCTGGATGACTTAAGCTCCTCCTTTCGGGCTTCGGTGACGTGGGCCCCTCTTAATTAATTGGGCCTGACCCAACTAATTTCGGGCTCATCAGAAAACAATAGTGATATCATGTCACCATTGATGATATGGCATCACCAACTAATAATAAAACTCTAAATGGGTAAGGTGAATCCCACTTGGACTTATATGGAAGAAGAGTAAAGAGTTATTTGCTTACATGACATGTTAGTTATTAATTTTTGTGGAGTCCATTTGTTTATTTGTTTTAATATTGATGAGCCTGAATTTTACTGGGCCAAACCCTATTTGAATAAACCAAGAGAGCCCAAAGGAAAGCCCAATCGTAGCTGGGTTAACCCATTAAAAGGAGTCCAAATCACTGGAGCTTAAAGGGAGTTGGACCTGCAGATAAATCAAGAAGAAATCAAATGGAGTGCGAGCCAAAGGAAGCACCCAAGAGGGCGTCGGCCAAGTCATCCCCAAGCCAGGCGCCACCCAGGGCTGTCCCTCTTGGTTCCTCCTTTGCTCTCTTCTGCTGGCCACTCCAACTCAAGTCCAGCCACTCAAACTCAAAGCCCAAGCTCAGGATCATCCTCCGACTGAATAGGAGCACGATGAAAGAATACCGGGATACGGGGATCTATTCCTACCTTAACTGTGCTTACCAAAGAAGTCTATTCCTACTAAAATTGTACTTACCAAAATAGTGGAAGACCCATTCCTCATGTCACCGCCTCACCGTCTTACCCTAACTATATAATATAAGCCCTCTCAAGAGTAAGGGCACGCCTCCAGTACCTCACATACTTCACTACACACATTGCTCTCTCTCTCTCCCAAGCACTGTAATACTCCCGGAGTTACTCTTCCGGCTACATTGTTCATCAATAAAACACATCCGGCCACCGCTGCCATTCTTGAGAGTGGAGTAGGTCATCCGGACCGAACCACTATAAATCTTTGCGTTCATTGTTATTTATTGTCTTGCCTTTAATTATTTGTTTATTGCTCATTGACTGCACTCATTCATATTCTTGACTATTGATCTTGCGTAATACCGATTTGTGCATCATCAAATATTATTAATTGGTGATACTACATCACATTGTCATGTGGTATCACCGTTGTAATGAATATTTTCTCCTAAATGCATATCATTCTTTGTATGAGTGATCCCATCAACTTTTTAGTGGAATCCATACAACACTCATCTAATAGATGGAGTAAATATTGAATGCAACGGTGATACCATGTCACCATTGATGACACGGTATCACCAACTAATAATAAAACTCCAAGTGAATAAGGTGAACATCACTTGAGCTTACATTGAGGAAGAGTGGAGAGTTATTTATTTACATGACAAGTTGGTTATTAATTTTTGTAGGGTCTATTTACTTATTTATTTTAATATTATTGGTAGGTAATATCACATCATATTGTCACTTGCTATCACCATTGTAATGCATATTTTCTCCAATAGATTACAATTTTTAAGTTGTAGTAGCATTTTCCTTAACCCTTAATCTACAAAGTGAGTCCCCTTCCTAAGAACTCGGTTAATAACTTGAAAGCAATAACCATCGATTAAAACATGCTGACAGATTCAGTGTTGATACCATTAAACAGGCATCCCTACAGATTTAAAATTACAATTAGTTAAAAAAATCATTTATATGTTTCAACCCATTTACTCAAAGGTACTTGGGTTTAAATGACTCTTCATATTATACTTCCAAAGTATTATAATTATGGAAAATAATGTTACCTTAAACTCGTGGTGTAAGTAATATGGTAAAGTGATTATTGTGCCATGGGTTGACCAAAGCTTGAGAAAATTGGGAAATAATTATCGTCCATCCTTACTTAGATATAAAATATAGTGTGTTAATAAAGTATGTAAATAATAACGTATAAGATTGGACGATGTAATGAAAAAGTTGGCGATGAATTGGGTGAACATAGATTTAGAAAACGATACGTCAATGTGGCTATGAAGCATTTATGATAAATGCGGCTCATATATGGTTACATGTGGTGGAGTGTCCTTCAAATTGATGATGTGATGTTATTTTTAAGTTTAACCATTTAACTTGACATCTTTTACGTCAAATATAACCATCGTATCATCAAAATATAAATTTGTTACCTTTTAACCGTTGCCCAAACTAACCCAATCACTCGGTAAATTTTAATATCATGTGATTATTGATGAATATTATTATAGTACGGAAATAAGTACTAAAAAATATTATTTGTTTAATGATTAAATTATATACTTTTACTTTCAAGAGATGTAATTTGATTTTTTAAAATGTGTAGTTTTGATGGTCGATCATAATATTTTATTATGGAGTATACACTTTAGAGTTGTAACTTATACCCTTTAGAGGAGATAGGTGGAGATGAGATCCACACGGGCAATCGAGAGTAAGGCTATCGAGCAAATCTATAGATGGAGAGAGGTGGAGAGCAGAATTTGTCAAGCAAATCTAAAAGATGATGAAGATTGGGCCTGAGTTTTATAATTTGGTTGAGCCCGATTTTATTATTTTGGGTTGGGTTTGAGTTGAACTCGTGAATTCGAAGTCTCAATCCGGGTACTACCCGAATTCAATTCGATTGAGATTTTTTGAACCATACTCAATCCAAATTTTAATAACCTCAACACAAGATCTGATTTTTTCGAATTGCGTTGGGGTTTGCACTCAGGGTGGCCGCTGAAGTTGCACTCCTATTAAAAATCAATCATTTGATTCAAAATTCTGTTTCAATCTCCATAACTTAATTAGATTTCAATGTTCCTGGCCGAAAAATATAAAATAGATTTCAATTTTAAAAAAAATACAGTTTAACTTTAATTCAATTTTAGGGTAAATTGCACCGTTAGTCCCTGAGGTTTGACACTTATTGCACTTTCGTCCCTGATGTTATAATTTCGACAATTTTGTCCTCCATGTTACAACATTGACTTACTTTCGTCCTTGCCCCTAACTACTGTCCAAAAGAGTGACGAAAAATGGCACACGAGCGGCATATGATGGAACAAGAAGGACAATCTAGTCATTTAATGGTCTTTCCCGCCCATTTAACCTCTTCAGTTGCCTGAGCGTTTTCTGTTTGTCGATCCTACCTAGGGTTCATAATTGGATTTGGGGATTTCGTCTTCTTCTTCTGGTGCTGTTGAAATAAAGAATAGTTTCTCACCTAAGTAGCGTTTCAGATACTCCTATAATGGTTAGCTGGTTCAGTTGTCAATGATGCGAAGACGATGACTTCAATCTAGAATACAGTAAATCAAGGATCATTAAAGCTTGAATAAATTTGTTATTCACTCTTTAACACATCGATTTTGCTAAAAAAAATTTCATGAATTGGACGTATACGAAGTAGTTCTTGCATGCAATATGTGATTATTTTATACAAATTTTTTGTTTTATATGCATGTGGTCTCCGGATTTGTTTTGTTTTATATGCATGTGGTCATAACATTTAATAATTTTGTGGTACCCATTATGTTTTGCAGAGCCAAATTCTAAATATTTTACATTGAAAATGCATCATGATGGGGTGTTTCGAGACAACCCACATAAGGAATATGTTGGAGGTCGAGTCGACGTCTTCCACCACAGACATCCAGACTTAATGTCTTTACTGGAACTTGATGAGATGGTGAGGGGGTTAGGATATGATGAAGAGATTCTCAGGTACCATTATCTGATACCAGGCAATAATTTGGATAATTGTTTGATTTTACTATATACTGATACTCACATGTTTACAACGTTTAATTCATTATATCCCAACACAATTGCTGATGTATACATTGAACATAGATCACTGTTTAATGTATTTGATGATGAGGGGGTAAGAAATGATATAGATACTGGGATTAGGCATTCTGTTATTATTGAGGAGATTGATGATGAAGATTTAAATGGTTTAAAGGACAGTCAAGTAACTACTGTATCTAGCATAACAAATAATAAGCAACCATATTTGTTAGAGTATGGTGAGAAGGAAAAAGTTGGGATTGAAAGAGACAGTGCAACAGTTGGGGGTGACATAGAGAAGGAAATAGTTGGGGTTGAAAGAAATAGTGCAACAATTGTGAATGACATAGAGAATGAGAGAGCTGGGGTTGAAAGAGACAGTGCAACAATTGGGGGTGACATAGAGAATGAAAGGGCTAGGGTTGAAAGAAACAGTGCAACAATTGGGGGTGACATAAAGAATGAAAGAGCTGGTGTTGAGAGAGACAATACAACAGTTGAGGCTGACATAGAGAATGAAAAAGTTGGGGCTGAGACAGACAATGAAACTTCTGATGGATCTGATTTTCATGACAGTGAATATGATGTAGAAGAATATGAGAAAATGTTTAAGACTTATGTTGACATAGATGCTGAATCGGCAGGTGTGACTAACATTAGAAAGGGTTTGGAAAAGGAAAAATCAACAGACCATGGTGATGCTGAGAATGATGGTGTTGAGTTTGATTATGCACCATCAGATGAATTGTTGAGCATAGATGGTTCCTCATCAGATGAAGATAGTAATAAAAGGAGAATGCCAAAGTACCCTGACTTTAGGGCTGAGACTGATATGAAGAATCCAACATTCAAGCTAGGGATACTTTTTGGATCACCTGCTGAATTCAAAGTAGCAGTAAATGAATATTCACTTAGGGAGGAAAAACAAATAACCTTTAAGAAAAATGATCATGTGAGGGTTAGAGCAGTCTGCAAGAGAAAGTGCAAGTGGATGATTTTTGCATCTATTATGGATGAGAACAAAACATTCCAAGTCAAAACATTCAATGATAAACATACATGTGGCAGGTCATTTAAGAACCCAATGGCAAATTCTAATTGGCTGGCCAAAACTTACCTGGATGACTTTAGAGGGAATCCCAATTGGCCTATTGAGACAATTATAGAAACAGCAATGAAGGAGCATCAATTGAGTTTTTCTATGGATCAATGTTATAGGGCAAGAAAAAAAGCTATGCGAATTGTAACAATTGTTGAAGGTAGTCATGCAAAGCTGTATGCTAAACTGTGGGATTACTGTGATGAATTAAAGAGGACTAACCCTGGTAGTACTATAGTAATGAAAATGGATGATGTGTCTGAGATGGAATGTGAACCTAGGTTTGAGAGATTGTATATATGTTTAGATGCATTGAAGAGGAGATTTAAGAAAGCATGCAGACATGTGGTGTGCTTGGATGGATGTCATCTGAAAAGTACACATAATGGACAACTACTCTCAACAATTGGTGTAGATGGTAATAATAGCATGTACTCAGTTGCTTATGTTGTGGTTAAGATGGAGGGCACAACCACATGAACATAGTTTCTAACCATTCTGGTAGAAGATCTGGGAATAATCAATACACATGGTTGGACTATAATGTCTGACAAACAGAAGGTATGTTGGTAAATAATTATTTTGTCAAACATGTTTGTTTTACAATTTTTATAGCATAACTAATTGATTTTTAGTTTGTATAGGGATTGGAGCATGTCATTCATGAGTTGCTTCCTGATGTTGAACATAGGCACTGTCTTAGGTATCTACACAACAATTTCAAGATTAAACACAAGGGAAAGACACTAAAGGACATGGTTTGGGTTGCTGCAAGATCAACTTATGTCAACCAGGTTAATGAGAATATGATGAAAATGAAAAATGAAGATTCACAGGCATTTGCCTGGTTCGAAGATAAGCATCCAAGGAACTAGTCTAGGTCACACACTTCAACACATTATGTAAGTGTGACATACTTCTGAATAACATGTGTGAATGTTTCAATGCCTATATAATTGGGGCAAAAGACAAACTCATTATATCAATGTTGGAAAGGATAAGACACTTACTGACGAGGAGGTTATTTGCAAAGAGAGATATAATAAAAAAATGGGAGGGCAAGATATACCCTAAAATCCAAGAAATTTTAGAGAAAAATAAGAAAGAAGCTTCTTTTTGTATTGCTTATTGGTCTGGAGGATCACAATTTGAGGTTAAGCACTGTTATGGAGATCAGTTTGTTGTGGATGTGAATGAACATACTTGTGCTTGTAGAAGATGAAATTTGACTTGCATCAATTGCTCACATGCAATCCAGGCAATTGCCTATAAAGGAGATGAGCCTGAGGATTTTGTGTATGACTGGTATATGAAGGACAATTACCTAAAGGCTTATGAGAAGATTATTCATCCAATAAATGGGTCCAAGCTATGGGTTAAGTCAAATAAAGTTCCTCCTCTACCTCCATTTCACCACAAGCAGCCAGGCAGGCCAAAGAAGCTGAGAAGAAGAGAACCAGATGAGCCAGGAAATCACAATCCAAATCCCATAAAACTGAGAAAATTCCAGATTTCATTGAAGTGTGGCAAAAGTGGTGAAAAGGGACATAATAAAAGAAGTTGTAGGGCAAGTTCTGGGTTTGCTATTGCTCAAACTTCTGGGTCTGCTCAAACTTCTAAGTCTGTTATTACTCAAACTTCTGGGTCTGCAACTAGAGATGACAATGGATCGGGAAAAAACGAGTATTCGTCCAAACCCGTTCCTTTGGACCGGAGATGGACTATACGTATTGGACGGTGGATGTATACGGGGATACCTGTATAAACCCGTGCGGGAATGAAGGCGGGGATGGACTTACCCTAACCCTCCGCCCTTGCTATACCCGTTAAATATATATATATATATATATATATATATATATATATATATATATATATATATATATATATATATATATATATATAAATAAAAATACTCCCAAGCCCTAACTTATTCTCCTAAGTCTCCTCTATCAGTCGCTCGCCTCCATCACTCTGTTTCTCTATTTCCATCGTCTCTCCCTCCCTCGTCTCACAGGTCAGTCATATATCTCTCTCTCTCTCTCTCTCACACACACACACACACACACACACACACACACACACACACACACACACATACATAGAGACACTTGCTCGTTGATCGCTGCACTCAGCAACTCAATCGAAGGCTTAATCGAAGACTCAGTCGAAGGCTCAATTGAAGACCAATCGAAGGCTCAATCGAAGACCAGGACACACAGAGATCAGCTCAATCCCTATCGATGATCGCTGCACTCAACAGCTCAATCAAAGACCAATCGAAGGCTCAATCGAAGACCAGGACACTTGCTCGCTGATCGCTGCACTCAGCAGCTCAATCTTCATCCTTCAGTTGACAATCTGAGGCACATCATATGGTATCAGATCTCTCTCTCTCTCTCTCTCTGTGCTATTATATTATGTTATACGTAGTTTTTTTGGGTCTATTTTCAGATTCAGTTAATTTGTATTTATATCAATTTTGGCCTATTTTAATTTCAACATTTATCATATTTCATATTCATTGACAATTAGATTACCCATTTTAATAATTATACAATCCATACGAATGTCCTTGACATCCCATGAATGCATTGATAATTTCATATACATTAATAATTTATAGGTGGCTTAGAGGATAAATCATATTAGTTATTACATACTGCTGCTATGAAATGTGATGTTGAGGATTCTTGATACTAGGTTTTAAATATTAAGAATTCTTGTTGTTCATTATATATAATTGAATTGCACAGTTGAGATTAGTCATTTTATAATAGTGGTAGTATTTGTACTTTCAAGTGGATTACAATTTACATATGCCTTGCTTTGGATACATTATGCATTGAATTGAATTCATTGGATACATGTTTGATAATTTTGGGAGATTTTGTTTGATCTAATATATATTAATCATGCTATTTTCATAATTATTGTGTAACATAACACTTGATCAGTTGCATAATTAACAGTTGTGTAACTTGTGAATAACAAGAAAGAGGTTATTATGTTGTTTCTTGAGTGTAACATAGCACTTGATCAGGTTATTGTTTCTAGTGTATGGTTTGCTGGTGATTGTAGATATTTAGTTGATTTTTACATGTAGTTGATTACGAGCAATGGAAGGAGAAGAAATGAGAAATAATATGTCAACTCCTGAAACTTCTGCAACACCGGGTGAAAGTAATCAACTTCCAATCTTTATTGATGAAAATCAATCTACCAACTCAACTCCAATGACTCTTGGTGAAACAGATAGGCATAGATCAATTGTGTGGGATCATTTCAAAAGGAAGACAGTTGATGGAAAGTTAAAGGCTGAGTGCAATGAATGTAAGAAATTGCTTGTTGGTGGTGCGAAGAATGGAACTAACCACTTGCATGACCATCTTAAAAGTTGTCCGATGAAGAAATATAAAAATTTGAAGCAATGTCTATTGGTATCAAACCAATCAAAGAAGGATATCGAGAAAACAATGGAGAACTGGCGATTTGTTCAAGAGGCGGGGGGGAGGGATCTTGCCAATATGATTATATTGCATGAATATCCTCTTAGTATGGTTGAGCATCATGGATTTCAAAAATATTGGCACACTCTTCAACTAATGTTCAAAATGATATCCGGGAACACTCTCATAAATGATATCCTTCAAATTTACAAAACCGAAAAGGAGAAGACAATGAAGTTATTGGAAAAAACAAAAAGTGGAGTTGCTATTACTATGGACATGTGGTCCTTAAACAATCAAAGAAATGGATATATGTCAATCACCACACACTTTATTGACAATTCTTGGACATTGCAAATTCAAATTATAAGGTACTAATGATCTTTCATTAGCACATGTTATTTATTATAAGGTACTAATGATCTTCCATTAGCATGTGTTATTTATTATCTTTTGATTTTTATATGTGTCTTATCCACATTAATATGTTGAAAAAGTTTAACAAATATTGGAGTGTGATTCATGGTGTTATTAGAATAGCCACTGTTTTAGATCCACCGTATAAGTTGGGAATTTTGAAGTATTACTATGAGAAAATGTATGGAGGTGTGGAAACTTTAAATGAAGTGATGAGGATTAAGGAGCTTTGTTTGGAATTGGTAGGCGAATATGAAGCGAGGCAAGGAAGTGATTATGAACTGCAGTCTTCTCCTCTCCCTCTTCAATCAGATATTGATTCAAAATGCCCATTAATTGATGATCTCTCTGATTTTGATAAGTTTATACAAACAAGAGACATAACAAAAGCACGTGGGAGGTCTGAGTTAAATCGTTACTTAGAAGATGGTGTGATGCCAAGAACTTCAGATTTTGATATACTATCTTTTTGGAAGACAAGTGGTATAATGTATCATCTACTTCAAATGATTGCTAAAGATCTTTTTGCTATTCTTGTTTCTACCGTTGCCTCGAAATCTGCTTTTACTTAGTAGTATTTTAGACATTTGTTGTTTGTGTTATGTTGGAATATGTTATGCTACATTATGTTGTGTTAGATTATTTAGAATGTTGTTGGATTATTTAAAATGTTGGATTTATTTAGAATTTTGAATTATGTTTGTTTGAGCTTGGGCTTGGGAGGGTACGGGGGAAGCAGGGATGGGGGCGGGGATTAGAAATTTACCCGCGGACGGGAATGGAGATGAAAACTATACCCGTTAACGGGGGTGGACCGGAGATTGACAGAGTTTTTTTAAGCGGGTACGGGGTTGGAGACTACACTCCCCGCCTCCGCTTTAGTCCACTGACATCCCTATTTGCTATTGCTCAAACTTATGGGACTGCTCAAACTTATGGGCTACTCCAACTTCTGCATAGAGAGTTGTGAATAGGAGTGGAAACACAGCTTCAACACAAAGAGGTGGGCGTAGGAGTGGAAACACAACTACTACTACAATAGATGTGACCAAAGAAAATGTTGCAAATGCAAGTGTTGGAGTTGGAAAAGGTTTTCAGTCACATAGGAAAGAGAAATTATAGGTCAAAAGAAATGTTATCCCACCAACATCATCACAACAGTTCAAACCACCTCATTCTACTCCAAATCCAGCACCATTCTTGTGGAAAGGCCAGAGTTGTATAACCCTTACATCACTTCAACCAATAGCAAAAAAATGGAAGAATGAAGGGAATCTGGTGGTGTGAAAGCCAAGGGGAAAGGGGTATAATACAGATAATGGTGTAGATGCCGCATTTTGGGTCCTACTGGAAGTAGTTGTTCCAGTAGTTGTTTTTGTAGACAATATAATAGAATTCGGTAGCTTGAACATTGTCTATGAACCACTCTTTTGTTTATGTACACCTATTTTGCCACTTGTATTCTTCTATTTTACATAGTACATTCTATCAAACAAATAAGTAGGTATTTGGAAAAGAAGACAAGAGAACTTCATTCATAATTAAATGGCATAAATGCCTTTTCTTAATTATATAAACAACACACCCTTCTGCACATCTAAACAAACCCTTCTGGACTAAACAAAACACCATATTACATAAACAATACACTATTTTGGACTAACCAAACAAGACATGAGATTCTTAATTTCCTAATTCATAACCAGGTGTAAGATTACTCTCTTTGTTCTTGTTCACGCCCGAGTTCTTCCAATTCATCAACACCACCACCCATGTCAGAATCAGCAAGATCCCCAACACCTTTTCTCTATGTCGAATTCTTGTTAACTGTGCTTCCATTCTTTTGATTCTCACCAGCAAGCCAGAAATGATGTTTTTCGATCGGTTACACATGGGAGAGTCATACCATTCAAAATATCCACATTCTCCACTTTGTTGCATACAACAGACAACAAAAATATTGCCCAACATTTGAAAAAATTAAGTAATTCAAAACAATCCAACTGAAAGTTACCGTATGATTCTCGCAACGAAGGAATCTCCTACCGGGATTTTGATCTGTTTACAAAGTAAACATCTTTGTCCTTCTCCGATAAATAGCAAGACATACGTTCCATTTTCTTCTTCCTTCAACTAGTTGTTCCCTTGCTTTTCGTCTTCGTCGTCCTCAACCTAGCTTGTGGTTGAATGGTTCAACTGTTAGCTAGGGCTAGCTAGGGCAACACAGCTGAAGAGGTTAAATGGGTGGGAAGAACCATTAAATGACTAGATTGTCCTTCTTGTTCCATCACATGCCGCTCACGTACCTTTTTCCGCCACTCTTTTGGACGACAGTTAGGGACAAGGACGAAAGTAAGTCAATGTTGTAACATGGAAGACGAAATTGTCAAACTTAGAACATCGGGAACAAAAGTGCAACAAGTGTCAAACATCAGGGAATGCTACAAAATTCAAATGAAACTCAAAAAATTATAACTTAAATATATATCATCTCTTGGATGAGTGATCCAATCAATTTTTCACTGGAGCCCACTCATCTCACACTCATCCAATGAATGATATACATTTGAGTTTTAACTTTTATGTTTCATTTGAATTATGTAACATTTTTTAAAATGTATATAATTGTTATATCCGCACTTAATATTTACTCATAGATTAGCCCTGTCCAATCAATTACATTTAATTGTACGGTCATTGACCCATCCACATGACTCATAAGTGCTAAAAGTGTTTAATTTTTTATTTCAAAGTATTCCAATTAATTTACGTATATTTTGATTAATTTTTTCCTCAATTTAATCAAAAATAGATCATCTATGTCGAGATTATAATATTCATAAATAATAAATTCCTTATGACCTACCTTTTAAGATATTCGAACTATCTTCGAATTCTACAAATGTTTAATTGAACGTCGGTTATATCTATGCAGCTTTTTCCCCACGATATATAGCAAGTCTTTTGGGATTAATCACGCCAGATTTGCCATGCCCCTCAAGCTGTGGAGTGCGAGGTGCGTGACGTACTCTTTAAAATTTAACAAAAAAAAAAGTAGTTTTTCCAGGCAATCTTTTGGGCACTTGGCAAAAAATAATGATGCTATTGCCATGTGATACTCTAAATTCTCATTTCACCCTACTTAAGTTTAGAAAATTAAAGAAAGCGAATCAATATTTTTTTAGTTCTCTCCCCCCCCAAATTAATTGTTAGATATTCATATGCATGGATAATTTTAATCTCATATTAGTGTTTGTAGGCATTGGACTTATTTGAAATTGACTTAAAATCTCAATTTTGTTTTTTTTTTTTTAGAATAAAAGAAGCTTGGTCTATTTAAATCAGGTCTTATTGGGCAGTATTTTCTTGGGTAAAAATAGCTTTTACTAGCACCAAGGAAAAACTGAAAAATGGGACTTATCCAATAGCTTCCAAGGAAAATTCGATTTTTCGAAAACACTCAAATGGTTCGAAGAATGTTTTTAATTATGGTCTTTTTATTTCACTTTTCAAACTTATGTTTCACACTAAAAAAAAATCAGCTTCAAATTGGTCCATTATAATTTTTACAAAACTATTGCCCCAACTAAGAGATCAGTTCAATTTATTGATAAATTTCCAAAATAGAATTAAAAATAATAAATAATCTAAAAGTTATATAAGAAGTTTGAAGTCCATGTAAAAGTCGACTAACTTCACCTTATTAATATAATAATAATAAAATTATAGCAAAAATTAAAGCCAAATTTAAGGAACTTCCACGCTTATAAATTCCTAATTTCGCACTCAAATTTTTATAAATATAAGCCTTTTAATTTTGGTGATAATTTTTAATATATTATGGACAAATATGAATTTAATACGTTAGGAATCATAAATCCCTAAATATAAGTTGCCAACTTTGCAATAATTACTACATGTTTGGAATTACAAAAATCTAAACTTTCAAATTATATTTAGGAATATTATTTTGCACACTGAAAGATTTAAATTTTTTTATTATATACCCTCAAATATTAGATTTCTCATATTAGACCTTCAATATATTACAAATTTTACAAAATGACCATTTCATTAACATTCGTTGTTTATTCCGTCAAAATCCACGCTATTGACATTGACAAAATGAATAACGTAAACTAACAGATGGGTCAAGTTATAATATTTTTAATACATTGAGAGTGAAATATAAAAAAATTAATATTTAATGGTACAAAATAAAAATAGTAAGCCTATGCACTGTCTGCTCAATAGTAGAGCAAAAAAATGAGGGCCCCACAAGCCAAATATTAAAAAAATATAATACAATTTAGTCCAATAAAAATTTCTTAAAATAATAAGTCAACAAAAATAATTTTTAAATTTAGGTCCAAATCCACCACTTACAATCACAATTGTTGAAGTACAAATATGGTTAATAAGAAAGTGTGACATTATCAACCATTTTTTGAATTTCTCATATCAAAGGAAAAAAACATAATAAGCATCAATCAAACTCTTTATCTATTCTCTTTCATACAAAAAAAAAAAAAAAACCCTAATATATTTTTCTATTTCTCTCAAACATAATTTTGTTGTTTTTTAAGCAGAAAACACCAACTAAACTATTTATTTCCATAAAAGATTTAAAATAAAAAATAATTTTATTTTAAATATTTAATAAGTTGTTACCCATAATAAATAAAACATAACAAAAATTCAAGTGAAAGTTGCAAACATAAACAAGTAAAAGATTCTAAAAAATTAGAAGATGGTGGAATAATTCAACAAAATGATAACAATGAATGTATTTATAATATTAGTCAATCATGTAAAACTACAATTTTTGTAAAGAACATACAAAACAAATAAAAAAATATATAAAAATATTAATGAAATAATAAATTATAATCCTATCAAAATATTTATGATCAAAAGTCATACTATCCATTAAAAAAATATATATTAGCATAATTTGGATAAAAAAAATTTAATTGGTAATTTTGAATCTACGAAAATTAGAATAATAAAATTTAAATTAAAAATTTATAATATTAATTAAAAATAAAAAAACCTCATTGGCACTTATTATTTTAGGTTTCACATATTCTTGAGCCGCCCCTAAACCTAGAATTGATTGAAGAAATTTAAAAAACACTTGCAAATGCATTTATCTTTTTAAAATTAGTTCGTTAGACTTAAATTTTTGTATATTGAAGATTTAAACCAGTAAAGAAAATAACGGTCTCATAAAAAAAATAAATTAAAAAAGGGGGTATAGTTAAGGAAGGCGGCAAAATAGTTGGGCCAATCTGATATATTTTGTATTTTATAAATGGCTAATGTCACTTTGCACTCCGAAATATGCTTTGGTTTTCAATTTACACTCTCAAACATTAAAAATTTTAATTCATACCCTCAATATTATGAATTGATAGCAATATAAACCTTATCCAAATTATCGTTCAATTTTTCGTTATAAATTAAAACACGTGAGTTACAAGTGCTTCGATCATGGACTTATGTATAAATTCACAGATTGTTGGCGCATAATGCGAGTTACACATGATAGACTTAACCTCTATTTGACTAACGAAACCTTATTTTCGATACATAAAACGATGTCAAATTGATTGTGAACAAATATATGCAGCGATAAAACACACTTCATCCTCATATCCAAAGTACTTGCAGCTCATGTGTTTTAATTTATGATAAAAAATTGAACAATAGTCTAGGCAAGGTCGACATTGCTATTAATTCATAATATTGGGGGTATAAATTAAAATTTTTAATATTTAAGCATATAAATTAAAAATTAAAATATCTTTCTAGTGAGATTAGCCTTTTATAAATTAGAGAGAATTCAGAGGATAAGGGGGGAGAGTGAGAGAGCAGCCTGCAACAATAAAAGTAGTAAACCCTTGTTTGCTGTTTCTCAGTTGCTCTTCTTTGCCTTTTAATGGCGGTCGCAGCCGCAACCGGCTGGTTCTCTGTGCTCACCTCCAACGGCACTTCCCGTTATTCTTTGACCTCCCAACGTCTCTTCGCCACGTCTCGAAGACCCACTCGTTCCTTCATTACCACAGCCACCAATCAAAATCAAAATCCAAAGAAAAGAACTACCAAGATTTCTCCATCTCCTCCCCGTAAATCCACTACAGAGGTCTCCCTGCATCTCTCTCTCTCTTGTACTTTGCCGTTCAATCTTTTTTGAATTTGATTAACTTGCTTGATTCTTGAATAGCCGTGGAACTGTCGTAACTATAGTATTGGGGTTTTCTTTATAGATTTTTAGTGTATTGGGAGTTTCATTATTGTTAGGATTCTAGCGTATAATGGGATATCGCTAATTGGGTCTGGTACATGTGACACATTACATATGTTTGAAGAGGACCATTTTTTCTTTTTTATGTATGTCTTCCTTTCTTTTTGTTTTTCCTTTTGTTTTTCGTGCTGGGTATTAATGCCTATGCTGTTATGACCTAAAACATTGTTTCCTATCCCTTTTAATTGGGTTGCAATTTGACTAATGTAATCTGGTCTTTAATGTTGGTTTTGTTAGATTCAGAAAGAAGCTGTTTCGCAGAAGTTTCCTGAAAGATCAAAGGATGAAAGACCGTATTCCAATGCCGATGGTCATAGTGGAAGAAGTAAAACTGGGCGATCGCAATCAACTGCATTTAAATCGTTTGGTGGTCAAAGAAAAGGCTCCAAGGGGTTCCTGTTGGACTCAAAGGAGCAGCAGCAGGTATGAAGGGAATTCAATTTTTTTCTTTTCTTAGATAGCCCCCTGTTCAATTGTAAGTATCGGAAAAGCCTACATGGCTTTTGTTTATCCTTATTCCTGGAGTAATTGGTTTCTGAATTTTTTGTTAAGTTAAAAAGACTGATAATATAACAAATTCACAACTTGGTGATCTTTACCCGAAGCAAGTTGGATTTTTGTTTCTTTTATTGATCTTTCTAGGGGATGTTTGGCCTTTTGGACATTATATCCCCTATACTCCAATTTGTTCACCTAGATCCAGATTTTCAGGGTTTGGATTTTTATATCTACTTATTTGATTCCTATATTAGTTTGATGATCTTATGCTTATTTTATTCTGGTTATTTCGATTATGTTGAGTTGTTTCTGCCTGAGTTCCACCTGTCTAAGTCTTATGTTGTATGTTGTCTAAGTTTCCATGACTTCTCCCCAGGTAGAAACAGGTAATCTTCGAGATGCAGCTTTTCTCAATGCTGTTGTGAAGGTAAAGATATGTTTTGATTATTGGAAATATTTTAATTTATAGTTATCAAACCAAACTCTGCGAAGCATTATGGAGCTGAATATCACATGTTTCCCAAACTCTTCTGTACGATTTTCTGGCATGTTATTCTACCAGCATGGCTTTAAACGCATCACTGATTATTTTAAATAATGCTTATTTGTTAAGGTTGGAGCTTATGCTAATGCTAATGCTGTGAATGTCTGGTCTTTATGAACTATTTTTTTTTTTTCATTTAAATAGAACTTGCATTATGTAGCAGTAGACAATTGATGATGATATCCTTCACCAGAGTGCTCCATGTATTGTTCAGAAAGTTCTCAGGATACTCAATTGATTTGATTGCCAAGAATAAGATTAACCAAGAGTCTATTTTGGTTGTCTGATGCTTTTATGAGTTTCTTGACTAAGTTTGGATCAAGTATCTGCGTGTTTTACCAAAAAGGTGATTGAAGAAATGTCTGCAGCTAATCTAGGATAAGACTTTTGTTTCCATTGATGGTTTGATGTTGTTCTGCTGATATGTATGTGGAGTATAAATGTACACTTACCTTTGAGATTGACCTTATCCCATTGCCTATGTTTGAGATGCAAAATACCTTAAAAAAGGTGATGAAAGAAGGGCCACATATGCGGCCATCAGGAAATATTATATGGTATGCTAATATACTGGGTATGCAACGGCTAATGCTAATCTAGACACCATTTTTGTGGCCTATCCATGCTCAGTTTTTCTCCTTAAGGTTTATTATATGTAGAACTCTTTTTTTTTTAATATATTTACTTTCACTATGCTGTTAACCCTCTTTTTTCCTTTCACTTTTCATCTAGGTTTATTGTACCCATACTGCACCTGATTATTCCCTCCCTTGGCAAAAACAAAGACAGTTTACGAGTACTGGAAGGCATGTATTGAGTTCTTCTACCTATTAGTTGTTCCTAGAAAATGTTGAAAATAGCTTTACAGGAGAACTATGCGGTGAACTGTAGTTTGGAAATGTAGTCACCTTATTAATTGTGCATGTTAAATGGTTGTTTTCCTCAAAAGATATATGCTAAGATTTTTTATTTTTTTATTTCTCTTCTTTTTTGAAATACAGTGCATTTATGATCAGTGATGGGAAGCTTTTGACAAATGCGCATTGTGTTGAACATAATACGCAGGTAATCTTTGGAGTTGTCCTGTTTCCATTGGGGTACTTTGCCTGGAATGTAACATACTTTAGATGCGTTGCAACTTGCAAGCAAACTACTTTGCAACTATCCCCCGAAAGCAAATGTTGTTATAGTCAGGAGATTAACTTGCCCAAAACATGAAATATTTTGCACACACATTAA
Organism: Ilex aquifolium; assembly: GCA_951799425.1. Classification (NCBI taxonomy): domain Eukaryota; kingdom Viridiplantae; phylum Streptophyta; class Magnoliopsida; order Aquifoliales; family Aquifoliaceae; genus Ilex; species Ilex aquifolium. The sequence goes on along the minus strand of OX637409.1, from coordinate 2,644,308 downwards.
GTTTTAGCTGATTGTCTGATAGATATACTGTTTCTCAGGATAGAATTTTTGTTCTCAGGGGCTTGTTTTAAAGTATCAGGGTACTTGCTCAAACGAGTGATACTATAACAAGGCAACTTTACGCATTAAGTTCTTATATTGTTAATGCTAAAGAAAATATGTGGTAATCTAGCACATTGTCTACTTCCAAGTTTTCATTATTGATTCTCTGTCAGTGTATGAATTGGAAAATGCTTGGGTCTTTGTGCAAGTTCCAATGGTTTGGGGTTGCTTTAAAATGATGAAACATGTTCTAGACACAGGTCAATCACATTTTTCCACTTTGACCGAGGGAAAAGCATTGTTGTCAAGAGCTTGTTCTAAAGCATCGTTATAGTTATCCTGACGAGTGATACAATAAATCTTTAACAGGACTACTGTAAGCATTAAGTTCTTATCTTGTTAATGCTAAAGAAAGTATGATGTAAGTTCTTATCTTGATCGATAATAGTTTCTCTGACGAGTGATACAAATCTATAAGAGGGCTACTTTAAGCATTAAGTTCATTTCTTGTTTAACACTAAAGAAAGTATGATGTGATCTAGAACATACGTACTTTCAGTGATTTTGTTGGTCTTCCTTTGCCACTTTGGAAGTAGTAAAGTACTGTTTGATCGAAATATTTCATTCCATTCTTGTGTCCTTGTCGATACAATCCACTTGTGTTATTCTAGTATTTGTTGACAGTTAGGTATTTATGCATGTATTATACCACAGTTTTTCGTGTATTTTATGCTTCAATATTCAGCCATGTACATGTTTTTTTTCCCAGGAAATGTTTGGTTGCAGGTCACAGGCTTGTATAGTCGTTGGGACTTGAGGGGGCTTTATAGCTATTTCTCTTTCTTTACATACAACATATGCCTTAATGTTTTGATCATTATATGTACTAGATTGCTTGTTAGACTACATGTGTCTATTGTTTTCTGTTTTCTTTTGTTTTATCAAAGATATAATGTATCAAAATTTAAGCTTTTAGAGATTTGATCTAAATTCTAGAATCTTGAGGGTTTTAGATTAAGTAGAACTCCAATAGATATAGAATATAGGTCTTGTAAAACTAGAAATCCAAATATGGTTTTTATCTAAGGTTAGGGAGGTAATGAAGATCAAAGGTCAAGAGAGATCAAATAATGAATGATCTCATCATCTAGCTTCAATTTTTTTTATTTTATTTTATAGGGAGGCTGATAATGGAAATGATGTTACTTACATAAGTAAAATGGATAGGACCATAAGTGGTGACTAATTAGCCAACCACGTATTAGCCGCTTGACTGAGGTTTTTTTGTGAATGGTCAATAAGTCACCTAAATCAATCCATGTTGGTGGCACATTTTAGTGAATCAATTTCTTGATTTCACTAGAAGACTGTCAATGTCCATCTCATTTGGTTGTAGTAACAAGTGGATATGGCCTTAATTAAATCAGTTTGGGTTAAATGGAGAATTACAACGATTATATTTTGCTTTATCATAGATATAGTAGACATAGTAATCAGTTTGTTTTCTTTTGTTTTATCAAAGATATAGTTGATCAAAATTTAAGCTTTTAGAAATTTGATCTAAACTCTAGAATCTTTAGGGTTTTAGATTATGTAGAACACCAATAGATATATAATATAGGTCTTGTAAAACTAGAAATTCAAATAGGGTTTTTATCCAAGGTTAGGGAGGTAATGAAGATCAAAGGTCAAGAGAGATCAAAGAATGAATGATTTCATCATCTAGCATCAATTTTTTTAATTTTATTTTATAGGGAGGGTGTTATTGGAAATGATGTTATTTACATAAGTAAAGTGGATAGGGCCATAAGTGGTGAATAATTAGCCAACCACATATCAGTCGCTTGACTGAGGTTTTTTGTGAATGGTGAGTAAATCACCTAAATCAATCCATGTTGGCGGCACATTTTAGTGAATCAATTTCTTGATTTCACTGGCTGTCAATGTCCATTTCATTTGGCTGTAGTAATAAGTGGATATGACCATAATTAAATTAGTTTGAGTTAAATCGAGAATTACAACGATTATATTTTGCTTTATCATAGATATAGTAGGCATAGTAATGAATTTGTTTTCTTTTGTTTTATCAAAAGATATGGTGTATTAAAATTTCAGCTTTTAGAAATTTGATTTAAACTCTAGAATCTTGATGGTTTTAGATCAAGTAGAACTCCAATAGATATATAATATAGGTCTTGTAAAACTAGAAATTCAAATAGGGATTTTATCCAAGGTTAGGGCGGTAACGAAGATCCAAGGTCAAGAGAGATCAAAGAATGAATGATTTTATCATCTAGCTTCAAATTTTTTTTTTATTTTTATTTTATAGGGAGGGTGTTATTGGAAATGACGTTACTTGCATAAGTAAAGTGGAGAGGGCCAAAAGTGGTGACTAATTAGCCAACCACATATCAGCCGCTTGGCTGAGTTTTTTGTGAATGGTCAGTAAGTCACCTAAATCAATCCATGTTGGTGGCACGTTTTAGTGAATCAATTTTTTGATTTCGCTTGTAGACTGTCAATGTCCATCTCATTTGACTATAGTAATAAGTGGATAGGGTCGTAATTAAATTAGTTTGGGTTAAATGAAAAATTACAACGATTATTCTTTTCTTTATCAAAGATATAGTAGACATAGTAGTCAGTTTGTTTTCTTTTGTTTTATCAAAGATATAGTGTATCAAAATTTAAGCTTTTAGAAATTTGATCTAAACTCTAGAATCTTAAAGGTTTTAGATTAAGTAGAACCCCAATAGATATATAATATAGGTCTTGTAAAACTAGAAATTCAAATAGGGTTTTTATCCTGAGATTGGGAGGTAATGAAGATCAAAGGTCAAGAGAGATCAAAGAATGAATGATTTAATCTAGCTTCAAAAATTTTTTTTTTTTTTTGAAGGAGGGTGATATTGGAGATGATGTTACTTACATAAATAAAGTGGATAAGACCATAAATGGTGACTAATTAGTCAACCACATATCAATCGCTTGACTGAGGTTTTTTGTGAATCTTCAGTAAGTCGCCTAAATCAATTCATGTTGGCGGCACATTTTAGTGAATCAATTTCTTGATTGCGCTAGTAGACTCTAGATTGTCAATGTTCATCTCACTTGGCTGTAGTAATAAGTGGATAGGGCCTTAATTAAATCAGTTTGGGTTAAATGGAGAATTACAACGATTATATTTTGCTTTATCAAAGATATAGTAGACATAGTAATCAGTCTGTTTTCTTTTTTTTTTATCAAAGATATAGTTGATCAAATTTTAAGCTTTTTGAAATTTGATCTAAACTCTAGAATCTTGAGGGTTTTAGATTAAGTAGAACCCTAATAGATATGTAATATAGGTCTTGTAAAACTAGAAATTTAAATGGGGTTTTTATCCAAGGTTAGGGAGGTAATGATGATCAAAGGTCAAAAGAGATCAAAGAATGAATGTTTTCATCATCTAGCTTCAATTTTTTTAATTTTATTTTATAGGGAGTGTATTATTGGAAATGATGTTATTTACATAAGTAAAGTTGATTGGGCCATAAGTGGTGACTAATTAGCCAACCAAATATCAACCACTTGGCTAAGGTTTTGTGACTGGTCAGTAAGTCACCTAAATCAATTACCAGTGTCCATCTCATTTAGCTGTAGTAATAAGTGGATATGACCATAATTAAATTAGTTTGTGTTAAATCGAGAATTACAACGATTATATTTTGCTTTATCAAAGATATAGTAGACATAGTAATCAATTTGTTTTCTTTTATCTTATCAAAGATATGGTATATCAACATTTCAGCTTTTAGAAATTTGATCTAAACCCTAGAATCTTGAGGGTTTTAAATCAAGTAGAACTCCAATAGATATATAATATAGGTCTTGTAAAACTAGAAATTCAAATAGGGATTTTATCTAATGTTAGGGTAACGAAGATCAAAAGTCAAGAGAGATCAAAGAATGAATGATTTCATCATCTAGCTTCAATTTTTATTTTATAGGGAGGGTGTTTTTGGAAATGATGTTACTTACATAAGTAAACTGGATAGGGCCAAAAGCGGTGACTAATTAGCCAACCACATATCAGCCGCTTGACTGAGTTTTTTGTGAATGGTCAGTAAGTCACCTAAATCAATTCATGTTGGCGGCACGTTTTAGTGAATCAATTTTTTGATTTCGCTAGTTGACTGTCAATGTCCATCTCATTTGACTATAGTAATAAGTGGATGTGGCCGTAATTAAATCAGTTTTGGTTAAATGGAAAATTACAACGATTATTTTTTTCTTTATCTAAGATATAGTAGACATAGTAGTCAATTTGTTTTCTTTTGTTTTATCAAAGATATAGTGTATCAAAATTTAAGCTTTTAGAAATTTGATCTAAACTCTGAGCCTTAAGGGTTTTAGATTAAGTAGAACCCCAATAGATCTATAATATAGGTCTTGTAAAACTAGAAATTCAAATAGGGTTTTTATCCAAGGATAGGGCGGTAATGAAGATGAAAGGTAAAGAGAGATCAATGAATGAATGATTTGATCATCTTGCTCCAACTTTTTTTTTTATTGGGTGGGTGATATTGGAGATGATGTTACTTACATAAATAAAGTGGATAAGGCCATAAATGGTAACTAAATTAGCCAATCACATCAATCGCTTGGCTGAGGTTTTTTGTGAATGGTCAGTAAGTCGCCTAAATCAATCCCATGTTGGTGGCTCATTTTAGGGAATCAATTTCTTGATTGCACTAGTAGACTCTAGATTGTCAATGTCGATCTCATTTGGCTATAGTAATAAGTGGATAGGAGTTTAATTAAATTAGTTTGGGTTAAGTGTTGAATTACAACGATTATATTTTGCTTTATCAAAGATATAGTAGACATAGTAATCAAATTGTTTTCTTTTGTTTTATCAAAGATATAGTGTATCCAAATTTCAGCTTTTAGAAATTTGATCTAAACTATAGAATCTTGAGGGTTTTAGATCAAGTAGAACTCCAATAGATATATAATATAGGTCATGTAAAACTAGAAATTCAAATAGGGATTTTATTCAAGGTTAGGGAGGTAACAAAGATCAAAGGTCAAGTGAGATCAAAGAATGAATGATTTCATCATCTAGCTTCAATTTTTTATTTTTATTTTTATTTTATAGGGAGGGTGTTAATGGATATGATGTTACTTGCATAAGTAATGTGGATAGGGCCAAAAGTGGTGACTAATTAGCCAACCACATATCAGCCGTTTGGCTGAGTTTTTTTGTGAATGGTCAGTAAGTCACCTAAATCAATCCATGTTGGTGGCACGTTTTAGTGAATCAATTTTTTGATTTCGCTAGTAGACTGTCAACGTCCATATCATTTGACTATAGTAATAAGTGGATAGGGCCGTAATTAAATCAGTTTGGGTTAAATGGAAAATTACAACGATTATTCTTTTCTTTATCAAAGATATAGTAGACATTGTAGTCAGTTTGTTTTCTTTTGTTTTATCAAAGATATAGTGTATCAAAATTTAAACTTTTAGAAATTTGATCTAAACTCTAGAATCTTAAAGGTTTTTGATTAAGTAGAACCCCAATAGATATATAATATAGGTCTATTAAAACTAGAAATTCAAATAGGGTTTTTATCTTGGGATAGGGAGGTAATGAAGATCAAAGGTCAAGAGAGATTAAGGAATGAATGATTCAATCATCTAGCTTCAAAATTTTTTTTTTTTTTTTTCGGGCGGGTGATATTGGAGATGATGTTACTTACATAAATAAAGTGGATAAGGCCATAAATGGTGACTAATTAGCCAACCACATATCAATCGCTTGGCTGAGGTTTTTTGTGAATCTTCAATAAGTCGCCTAAATCAATCCATGTTGGCGGCACATTTTAGGAATCAATTTCTTGATTGCGCTAGTAGACTCTAGATTGTCAATGTCCATCTCATTTGATTATAGTAATAAGTGGATATGGTCGTAATTAATCAATTTGTGTTAAATGGAAAATTACAATGATTATTTTTTTCTTTATAAAAGATATATTAGATATAGTAGTTAGTTTGTTTTCTTTTGTTTTATCAATGATAGAGTGTATCAAAATTTAAGCTTTTAGAAATTTGATCTAAACTCTAGAGTCTTAAGGGTTTTAGATTAAGTAGAACCCCAATAGATATATAGTATAGGTCTTGTAAAACTAGAAATTCAAATGGGGTTTTTATCCAAGGTTAGGGAGGTAATGAAGATCAAATGTCAAGATAGATCAAAGAATGAATGATTTCATCATCTAGCTTCAATTTTTTTAATTTTATTTTATAGGGAGGGTATTATTTGAAACAATGTTATTTACTTAAGTAAAGTGGATAAGGCCATAAGTGGTGACTAATTAGCCAACCACATATCAGCTGCATGGCTCAGGTTTTTGTGAATGGTCAGTAAGTCACCTAAATCAATCACTAGTGTCCATTTCATTTGGCTGTAGTAATAAGTGGATATGACCATAATTAAATTAGTTTGTGTTAAATTGAGAATTACAAGGATTATATTTTGCTTTATCAAAGATATAGTAGACATAGTAATCAATTTGTTTTCTTTTGTTTTATCAAAGATAAAGTATATCAACATTTCAGCTTTTAGAAATTTGATCTGAACTCTAGAATCTTGAGGGTTTTAGATCAAGTAGAACTCCAATAGATATATAATATAGGTCTTGTAAAACTTGAAATTCAGATAGGGATTTTATCCAAGGTTAGGGAGGTAACGAAGATCAAAGGTCAAAAGAGATCAAAGAATGATTGATTTCATCATGTAGCTTCAATTTTTATTTTATAGGGAGGGTGTTATTGGAAATAATGTTACTTACATAAGTAAAGTGGATAGGGCCAAAAGTGGTGACTAATTAGCCAACCACATATCAACTGTTAAGCTGAGGTTTTTTTGTGAATGGTCAGTAAGTCACACCTAAATCAATTCATGTTGGTGGCACGTTTTAGTGAATCAATTTTTTGATTTCGCTAGTAGACTGTCAATGTCCATCTCATTTGATTATAGTAATAAGTGGATGTGGTCATAATTAAATCAATTTGTGTTAAATGGAAAATTACAATGATTATTTTTTTCTTTATCATAGATATAGTAGATATCGTAGTTAGTTTGTTTTCTTTTGTTTTATCAATGATATAGTGTATCAAAATTTAAGCTTTTAGAAATTTGATCTAAATTCTAGAGTCTTAACGGTTTTAGATTAAGTAGAACCCCAATAGATATATAATATAGGTCTTGTAAAACTAGAAATTCAAGTAGGGTTTTTATCCAATGATAGGGAGGTAATGAAGATGAAAGGTAAAGAGAGATCAAGGAATGAATGATTTAATCATCTAGCTTCAATTTTTTTTTTATAGGGAGGGTGATATTGGAGATGATGTTAATTACATAAATAAAGTGGATAAGGCCATAAATGGTGACTAATTAGCCAACCACATCAATTGCTTGGCTGAGGTTTTTTGTGAATGGTCAGTAAGTCACCTAAATCAATCCATATTAGCGGCACATTTTAGTGAATCAATTTCTTGATTGCACTAGTAGACTCTAGATTGTCAATGTCCATCTCATTTGACTATAGTAATAAGTGGATTGGACCCTAATTAAATTAGTTTGGGTTAAGTGTTGAATTACAACGATTTTATTTTGCTTTATCAAAGATATAGTAGACATAGTAATCGGTTTGTTTTCTTTTGTTTTATCAAAGATATAGTTGATCAAAATTTAAGCTTTTAGAAATTTGATCTAAACTCTAGAATCTTGAGGGTTTTAGATTAAGTAGAACTCCAATAGATATATAATATAGGTCTTGTAAAACTAGAAATTCAAATAGTGTTTTTATTCAAGGTTAGGGAGGTAATGAAGATCAAAGGTCAAGAGAGATCAAAGAAAGAACGATTTCATCATCTAGCTTCAATTTTTTTAATTTTATTTTATTGGGAGGGTGGTATTGAAAATGATGTTATTTACATAAGTAAAGTGGATAGGGCCATAAGTGGTGACTAATTAGCCAACCACATATCAGCTGCTTGGCTGAGATTTTTGTGAATGGTTAGTAAGTCACCTAAATCAATCCATGTTGGCGGCACATTTTAGTGAATCAATTTCTTGATTTCACTGGTAGACTGTCAATGTCCATCTCATTTGGCTGTAGGAATAAGTGGATATGACCAATAATTAGTTTGAGTTAAATCGAGAATTACAACGATTATATTATGCTTTATGAAAGATATAGTAGACATAATAATCAATTTGTTTTCTTTTGTTTTATTGTATCAAAATTTTAGCTTTTAGATATTTTATCTAAACTCTAGAATCTTGTGGGTTTTAGATCAAGTAGAACTCCAATAGATATATAATATAGGTCTAGTAAAACTAGAAATTTAAATAGGGATTTTATCCAAGGTTAGAGAGGTAACGATGATCAAAGGTCAAGAGAGATCAAAGAATGAATGATTTCATCATCTAGCTTCATTTTTTTTTATTTTTAGTTTATAGGGAAGGTGTTATTGAAAATGATGTTACTTACATAAGTAAAGTGGATAGGGCCAAAAGTGGTGACTAATTAGCCAACCACATATCAACTGCGTGGTTGAGGTTTTTTGTGAATGGTCAGTAAGTCACCTAAATCAATTCATGTTGGCGGCACGTTTTAGTGAATCAATTTTTTGATTTCGCTAGTAGACTGTCAATGTCCATCTCATTTGACTATAGTAATAAGTGAATAGGGCTGTAATTAAATCAGTTTGGGTTATATGGAAAATTACAACGATTATTTTTTTCTTTATCAAAGATATAGTAGACTTGGTAGTCAATTTGTTTTCTTTTGTTTTATCAAAGATATAGTATATCAAAATTTAAGTTTTTAAATTTTTTATCTAAACTCTCGAGTATTAAGGGTTTAGATTAAGTAGAACCCCAATAGATATATAATATAGGTCTTGTAAAACTAGAAATTCAAATAGGGTTTTTATCCAAGGATAGGGAGGTAATGAAGATCAAAGGTCAAGAGAGATCAAGGAATGAATGATTTGATCATCTAGCTTCAGTTTTTTTTTTTTTTTTTATAGGGTGGGTGATATTGGAGATGATGTTACTTACATAAATAAAGTGGATAAGGCCATAAATGGTGACTAATTAGCCCACCACATCAATCGCTTGACTGAGGTTTTTTGTGAATGGTTAGTAAGTCTTCTAAATCAATCCATGTTGGCGGCGCATTTCAGTGAATCAATTTCTTGATTGCACTAGTAGACTCTAGATTGTCAATGTTCATCACATTTGGCTGTAGTAATAAGTCGATAGGGCCTTAATTAAATCAGTTTTGGTTAAATGGAGAATTATAATAATTATATTTTGCTTTATCAAAGATATAGTAGACATAGTAATCAGTTGTTTTCTTTTGTTTTATCAAAGATATAGTTGATCAAAATTTAAACTTTTAGAAATTTGATCTGAACTCTAGTATCTTGAGGGTTTTAGATTAAGTAGAACTCTAATAGATATATAATATAGGTCTTGTAAAACTAGAAATTTAAATTGTGTTTTTATTCAAGGTTAGATAGGTAATGAAGATCAAAGGTCAAGAGAGATGAAAGAATGAACGATTTCATCATCTTGGTTCAATTTTTTTAATTTTATTTTAATAGGAAGGGTGGTATTGGAAATGATGTTATTTTTACATAAGTAAAGTGGATAGGGCCATAAGTGGTGACTAATTAGCCAACCACATATCAGCCGCTTGGCTGAGGTTTTTTGTGAATGGTCAGTAAGTCACCTAAATCAATCCATGTTGGCGGCACATTTTAGTGAATCAATTTCTTGATTTCACTGGTAGACTGTCAATGTCCATCTCATTTGGCTCTAGGAATAAGTGGATATGACCATAATTAAATTAGTTTGAGTTAAATCGAGAATTACAACGATTATATTATGCTTTATGAAAGATATAGTAGACATAGTAATCAATTTGTTTTCTTTTGTTTTATGAAAGATATATTGTATCAAAATTTCAGCTTTTAGATATTTTATCTAAACTCTAGAATCTTGTGGGTTTTAGATCAAGTAGAACTCCAATAGATATATGATATAGGTCTTGTAAAACTAGAAATTTAAATAGGGATTTTATCCTAGGTTAGGGAGGTAACGGAGATCAAGGGTCAAGAGAGATCAAAGAATGAATGATGTCATCATTTAGATTCAAATTTTTTTTTTATTTTTAGTTTATAGGAAGGGTGTTATTGGAAATAATGTTACTTACATAAGTAAAGTGGATAGGGCCAAAAGTGGTGACTAATTAGCCAACCACATATCAACCGCTTGGCTGAGATTTTTTGTGAATGGTCAGTAAGTCACCTAAATCAATCCATGTTGGCGGCACGTTTTAGTGAATCAATTTTTTGATTTCGCTAGTAGACTGTCAATGTCCATCTCATTTGACTATAGTAATAAGTGGATGTGGTCATAATTAAATCAATTTGTGTTAAATGGAAAATTACAATGATTATTTTTTTCTTTATCAAAGATATAGTAGTTAGTTTGTTTTATCAATGATATAGTGTATCAAAATTTAAGCTTTTAGAAATTTGATCTAAACTCTAGAGTATTAACGATTTTAGATTAAGTAGAACCCCAATAGATAGATAATATAGGTCTTGTAAAACTAGAAATTCAAGTAGGGTTTTTATCCAAGGATAGGGAGGTAATGAAGATGAAAGGTAAAGAGAGATCAAGGAATGAATGATTTAATCATCTAGCTTCAATTTTTTTTTTATAGGGAGGGTGATATTGGAGATGATGTTAATTACATAAATAAAGTGGATAAGGCCATAAATGGTGACTAATTAGCCAACCACATCAATCGCTTGGCTGAGGTTTTTTGTGAATGGTCAGTAAGTCACCTAAATCAATCCATATTAGCGGCACATTTTAGTGAGTCGATTTCTTGATTGCACTAGTAGACTCTAGATTGTCAATGTCCATCTCATTTGGCTATAGTAATAAGTGGATTGGACCCTAATTAAATTAGTTTGGGTTAAGTGTTGAATTACAACGATTTTATTTTGCTTTATCAAAGATATAGTAGACATAGTAATCGGTCTGTTTTCTTTTGTTTTATCAAAGATATAGTTGATTAAAATTTAAGCTCTTAGAAATTTGATCTAAACTCTAGAATCTTGAGGGTTTTAGATTAAGTAGAACTCCAATAGATATATAATATAGGTCTTGTAAAACTAGAAATTTAAATAGTGTTTTTATTCAAGGTTAGGGAGGTAATGAATATCAAAGGTCAAGAGAGATCAAAGAAAGAACGATTTCATCATCTAGCTTCAATTTTTTTAATTTTATTTTATTGGGAGGGTGGTATTGAAAATGATGTTATTTACATAAGTAAAGTGGATAGGGCCATAAGTGGTGACTAATTAGCCAACCACATATCAGTGCTTGGCTGAGGTTTTTTGTGAATGGTCAATAAGTCTCCTAAATCAATCCATGTTGGGGGCACATTTTAGTGAATCAATTTGTTGATTTCACTGGTAGACTATCAATGTCCATCTCATTTGACTGTAGTAATAAGTGGATAGGACCATAATTAAATCAGTTTGGGTGAAATGGAGAATTACATCGATTGTTTTTTTCTTTATCAAAGATATAATAGACATAGTAGTCAGTTTGTTTTCTTTTGTTTTATCAAAGATATAGTGTATCAAAATTTAAGCTTTTAGAAATTTTATTTAAACTCTAGAATCTTGAGAGTTTTAGATTAGGAAGAGCGATCAAAGAATGAATGATTTCATCATCTAGCTTCAATTTTTTTTATAGGGAGGGTTATATTGGAGATGATGTTACTTACATAAGCAAAGTAGATAGTGCCATTGTGGTGACTAATTAGCCAACCACATATCAGCCGCTTGACTGATGTTTTTTGTCAATGGTCAGTAAGTCACTTAAATCAATCCATGTTGGCGGCACCTTTCTGTGAATCAATTTCTTGATTCCACTGGTAGACTGTCAATGTCCATATCATTTGGCTGTAGTAATCAGTGGGAGGGTTATATTTATGCCACGTAACTGCCAATTGAAAGGCTGTTTCTGCAACTTGAAAGTAGGTCACAATTTGGTAACCTTACCACTGTTTGAAGGCTTGCCTATTTTGTTTGTACTTTCATAGTTATAATGATGACATTGCAACTGATTTTGCTACACCATGAGTTCATGACTGCAGACCTGCACACACATGAACAAGATGCCCTTGTGGCGTTGTTGATGTTGAATCTAATTTGAATTGTGAGGAAATGAGGAGACTACATGAGGTTTCCTGCATTTTGGGGGCAGAATAATTACTCCTCAAAGGGTTTTTTGTTGTTGAACGCTGATTTAAGAAATCTCATTTCTTGCTGTATTTGTAGGTTCATAAATTGATATATACCCTTTTCCTTGTTTGCCTTTTCCCGACTTGGTGTATAATCAGGAGGTGTCCCTATATTTATTGGCTCTCATCTTGCACCCATTTAAGCAACTACAAGATTTAGGATTCCTGTGAAGTGCTAATCTCAATTATATTAATGTTGATTGCAGGTCAAAGTGAAGAAAAGGGGAGATGATACCAAATATGTGGCTAAGGTATCACTTAAACTATGACGATGTATGTGATAATTGTGTGGCACTTTGGTTTTACATATAGATTGTTTTGTTATTTAGAGCATTGAGGCCAGCAATGGCATAACCAGCCTAACAGAGTCTTTACGAAACAAACTTGTAGCCTTAGGTGATATTATTTCATGAAAAATTTACTTGTGAATTCTGTAAGTGATTTGGTCCTTGCACTGCTACAAATTGTTTTCCACTCATCATTCAACTTGTTGCAGGGTAATGCTATCTTTCCACCAAACCAGTTTTATGTTAACTGTTAAGGCAATCGTCTTTGTTTATTTTCTATTTAAGTCCATGAGATTGTTTTTCATGATGAATTTGACATCATTGGGTTTTATGTCAACTAATGTGCTTTTCATTTGTCTATAGCTGGTACGCAGTTTCTTTTCAAAAATCTCTACTATGAGTAAAATAGTATTTTTAACCTTTCTGCATTGGTGGTATATTGTCAATGTTTATTACTGTTTGCTCGGATTGTTCAAGTCGAGTGTTTCACCATCATTGGAGAAAAAGGTCAATTTGATATATTATAACATCTGTCATTATACTCAGTGATCCCATGTACAGGTTTTAGCCAGAGGTGTGGAATGTGACATAGCTTTACTTTCAGTGGAAAGCAAGGAATTCTGGAAAGGAGCTGAACCACTTCATCTTGGACGCTTGCCACGTCTGCAGGTTGTTGTCTTTTCATCTTTTTTCCTCTAAGGATAACAGTTTCCGCTGCCAATATATGTAGGTCTTACTATTATAGAGTTTTTTCTTTTTGTGCTTTTGTATGATAACTCGTGAGGTTCCTGCATGCAACACACGCTAATTAAGGTTTATTTTCATGATGTAGTAAAAAATCAATGAATGAATAATTAATTAAGTACATGATAATTTAAATTTTTAGTCACTGTCAACTATATAATGTCTAGATATTTAATTTGCTTTAAGTTATCTTTGTTGACAAATCAAAGCCAAGTAAAACTACTGACAAACACAAAAGAGAGAGAAGAAAGATTTGAAGAAATCAGAAAAGGAAAACTTTCATGAATAGAGTTATCACATTTGTTTGAGGGTAGACCCTTTAACTACAAACTTTATTTTTTCTTAGATTATACTTATTTTGTCTATATAAAGATCAATTATAAAAAAAATAAAACACAATCCTGGACTACTTGTAAGCAATTTCACATTGAAATTAAGAACCTAAAAAGAAATCGCAAATATTCAAATTAAGGTCAATCGAAGAAAACCTTGGCATGTTAAAAACATTTAACATACAATTCAGGTCAATCGCAATTGAAACAAGAAAGAAAACTAAAAAAAAATTGAGAGTTTCCAAAAAATTGATTCATCATATGGGCTTTCTTATAATTTGAGAAATGAAAGTAGAACCCAAATTGTTAGACGACATTAATAAATTTGACAAAGAGATTTATTTACCTTTATTTGTCCGATTAAAACCAAAAGAACAAAAAAAAAAATTTAGATCAAAATCCATGACTAACTCTCCTCCACCACGCAAACTCACGTGGCCCCCTCCCCACCGCCAATCCTCAGGACCTCACCACCATTCCAACCTCTCACAAAGCACTGCCCTCATCCTCTACCCAGCAGCTGCCTCCCACCACACCTCCCTCGACGGCACGGCTTTACCTCCTTCCTCCTTCACCACTGCAGATCATCCAAAAAACACAAATCAGGAATCATCTTTACCTATTTGTTCTTCTAATATTGCATACCTCTCTCTCTCTCTGGCAGACCCAACTTAGTACAAAGCCCACGCCACGCTACCTTACCCATAACAAACCACCGGCAGCCACCTTCCTGATCGCCATTGTCGCAGAAAAAGTCTCTGATCCCATGGGACGAATCTGCAGCGTCTAATCTTTGCCGACCACCACCAGTGTCTTTTCCATCAACACACCTTGCACAGGTCGCACATTTTGGCCTCTCAATTTTTGTGTGTGCAAGGGTTGGAAAATAATGCATCTAGGGGTTTGGAATTGAAGTTCACTTTAGTGGTGGTGATTCAGTGTTTGTTTGTGTGGCAAAGAATTTGAGTAGTGAAGAATTTGAGTACCATATTATGTGAAGAACAATACCTGATATGAAGCTTCTTCCTATTAGAAAATCTATCTGCTACCTCCAAAATTTTGTAGTGATACTTCTAGGCAACTGATTTCCCATAAGAGAATAGTGAGGAAAAACGTAGGACTTGCTTCCTCCTTCACTAAATCTGTTCTGATAGAGAAAAAGAGATCTTTCCTGAGAGATAGAAAAAAGGGAGAAGGAGAGAACATGTCTTTGCCGTGATTTGTGATGGGAAACAGGCATGGGTTTTTTGCAGAGAGAAGGCAGTTGTGGTCTAGGCTCTTCTTGGAGTGTAAAAAGAGAAAAATCTGTGTTATGTGTGGAACCTATTCTGAACAGTACGCGATGAATATATAGATGATAGGATGGGGCCATTTCAACCCATGATTACATCTACTTTTGCTTTACCCGTTTGTGTCTCCAAGTCTTTAACTATGACTTGTGTGCAACTGAAGAGAACAGGCGTAGTTCATATAGTGTAGGATTTGAACAGTAGAGGGATGAAAGAATTGGATTCACTCTTTTATAGTATAAGATGCTGAAGGAATTATCAAACAAGAATGAGTTAATATATTCTAATGGTTATGAAGACGTGGTGATCCTTGTCAAAATTTTCTTCCATCACGCCTTCCACGTGACACTCCTACCAGGCGGGCTCCATAGTTAGGTTGTATCAAGGCATTGCCTTATCTACCTCAACCATCTACGTGCCGCATTCAGCCTAGAAAGGCCACAGAATCCCTTACCTGGAAAATGAAAGGGGGAAAAGTAGCCAGGCAGCTTGTTGCTACAACCCTAGAACTCCGCAATTCATGACACAGTGACATTAGACTCTACACTTCATCAGTTTTATGCGTGCTCCAATACTTTGTCTTTATGTAGACATTGACTGAATTTCAGATATGAAAACGTATATTTTGGATGAAATTCGGATGGAAGACATATAAGTTTTTCTCAGTCGTTGCATGGCTATGGCCTAGGCTCTGGCTTACGAAGAGGAAATGGGAGGTAACTATGTCTTGCCCAGATGCATTGACTACCGCGAATGGGTATAAATATGTTACATTTTAACTTACTACGTCTGGTAATTCCATTTTGCATTAGCTAAACTCCTCTTCTGCTTATTTTATATGTGGGGCATTGGTTGCTTTCTTCTCTCGAAGAATGACTGATTCCGTCTGCTATTTTATGGAAAGTTGTGAACAAAGAATGTGAATCGTAGTCTCTTTGCCGAGGCAATGGGATGCCATCTGGGTAAACTTTTTAAACGGGGTCTTCACTTCTCAACGTGCAGGATGCGGTGACTGTTGTAGGATATCCACTTGGAGGAGACACAATTTCAGTGACTAAAGGGGTGGTATCCCGCATAGAGGTCTGGTCTATCTGGTTGCGTTTTGTAATCATGTGTCTTGTCATCAATTGTCGACATACTGCTAATCATCACTTTTATGCATTTACTTTGGTTTCAAAGGTGATCCGCACCAAAATTTCATATTTCCATATCTCATGATTCTGGTAATCGATGTTGTTGCAATTCCTATATGATGCATGTTTTTTTTGTGTGGGCAAGGCGATAATTGATTGACTATAAGCAACATCAAATGTGGTGTAAGAAACGGAAAATAAGTTAGCAAAATAATTAATGGTAATTAACTTATGAACAGAATCAATGAGACTAATAGCCAGTGGCATCTCAAGAAATTATCAACACTTAATGTTTCGTTTGAAATGCTACTTAAAATTCATATTTAAAATTTCAATTGAAATGCTTAGTAAGGTGACAGATTTTCCTACTTGAACTATCTTTGTGGAAGAACTTGCTTTCTTCAGGATAACCATTTTAATTTAGCAGCCCCTTATCCTCATTTCTGTCGTTTTCATTGGAGGTTTTTATTTTATATCCTTATGGCAGATTTCTAACTAGATGGATGCTATAACATATAAATAAGAAATTGGAATGGTCTTCAAGAGGAATGAAGGTGAAAAAGGTTGCATGTTAATGCTTTCTTGTTTCGTTTAGTGTATGGTGAAGAAGTTTATCTTGTTGTCGATTCCTTCATCTTTTCCAGGGCTGCATGTTCATTTTATAGCTTAAAGCACTGAAGTGTAACATGTCCAAGATTCCAAAAGGAGTCCAAGGCATGAATAACCCTTTGATGTATATTCTCAAGTCTCCATTATTTCTTGAACCAGCAACTACACCTGAATTATTTTGATCTAGATTGCCTGTAGAATTTTTCATGCTGATACAATCAAATGCAGAACCAACCATAACTTCGTACCCTGATGTCGTACTTGCATGGGTGATATATGCTTTTTGAGTGGATTGACTTATTATTCTCTTCACGTTTTGATGCTAGAAACAGTTGCTTGAACATCTATATTACATTTTTTTATTTGTTTACACAAAAAAACATCAGTAAGAACCAGCATAGAACTGATGCTACGAATTTTAATTCAGCCAGAATATGCATCTTTGAACCCAGATGTAGAACAATGTATCAAGCTTTAGTTATTCTATGCTGAATAGGTCACATCATATGCTCATGGATCATCTGAGTTACTGGGTATTCAAATTGATGCAGCAATAAATCCTGGTAAGAAGATTGTAAACTACTATATTTTGATTCCTTTCTGACTGAAACTTTTGTAAATACGTATTCTGACTTGAATTTATAAAAGTTCTTCCATTTGGCTGCCTTAGAATGGTTTTTTCTTCTTGTAGCCATGCTTATACCTGCTAGATTTTAGGTAATAGCGGTGGTCCTGCATTCAATGACCAGGGAGAGTGCATCGGTGTGGCATTTCAGGTATTTCTTTGTCAAAGTTGAACATCACAATTGACTTGGTGTAAATGCTTTCCCTATATATATATTTTTTACTGCTATACAGTATTTTTTTTCATGTGCAACTCTTCTATAAAATGATTCTTAAGTTTTTTTGATTATTGCAATATCATTTGAATTTTAATATTTGACCATGTGCAACAGTTCTTTTGTTTTATCTAGGTTTAATGAACTGATGATTCTCCCGGTGTCTCATTCTTTGACAAACTTTCCTCACATTAGAAATCTGTTCTTTTATTTTTCTACTATGTTTTCACAAGACACTTCCTTTAGGTTTACAGATCTGAAGAGGTTGAAAATATCGGTTATGTGATTCCAACTACTGTTGTGTCTCATTTTCTTGATGACTACGAGAGGAACGGAAAGTACACTGGTTAGCACTTTTCTCATATTTTATCCATGCCGGATTAGTAATGTCAGAAACTATGTTCATGGTTGTAATTTAGCTTGGAAATGAGTATATATTGATTTAAGCAATAATGATGATGCATAGTGATCTAAGGATGAAGAGTCTATATTAGATAACTTCAATCAGTTTGAGTGGGGTACATTTCCTTTATGCTTTACTTTATAAAGTATTTTGTGTTTACTTTTGATGAAAATTATTGGGCAAACCTTTTGGAAAACCTATACAGAAGTCCCCCAACACCTTTGTGATCTATTTACAACTTGTTAAGAGTTTACAGGCTGCAAATGTCATGTTTCTGTCTCTTTGCTACCAGGCTTGTAAGCCACAGTGCTTTGGGTTGATAACAGCTTTTCTGTTATTTCATTCTAAGCACCCACAAAACCACTATGTTGGGTCATGTGGGCCAGAATTCTGACTCTTTCACTTTGGTTCCTTCAGATCTGTCAGTTCATCTTTCTGTTCCCTGTGTCTTCTTGCTTTAACATTAGTGTTTATGCCATCGTTGTTGCTGTCATATACTCGTATATTGCGCTTCACCTGTCTCTAATAAGGTTCAAATCTTTTGGAAATTGATTGTGGCCTGTCCATCTGACATGAAATCATCTCAAATAATGAGTTACACAAAAATTTTCAGGTTTCCCTTGCCTTGGGGTGTTGCTGCAGAAATTGGAGAACCCAGCCCTCCGTGCCTGCTTAAAAGTGCCATCTAATGAGGTTTGTTCCTTGGTTTTGTAAAACAAAATGATCAGGAATTTTGGTTGTGTATTTAGCCAAAAAGTTCTATTTTGCTGGTCTGAATATTGGCATATCTAAACTTCTACGGAGATTTTGGTAGCTTTTAATCACTTCTGATACTGGTTGAGCAGCCCAAAAGTCCATTCGAAGAAAGTTGGGATTTTTTTTTTTTGAGTCAGCAGAATAGGTTTCCAGAGAGACATCTCTCCTTGTGTCCATCCTGCAAGCTATATGGTAGCTTCCTGACCTCACTTCTCGGGCATTACAATTGATTTTCTGAGATCAATTCTTAATGCCAAGTACCATCTTTATCCGACTCTGTGCAATATGAAACCCTAATTTCCTACCCTAAAAATATAAAACCCTAATTATCCACCACAATCTCCAATGATTCTCATTGGACATACACTCGTCACTTCAGGTTAGTAAACTAAAGAGTTCTTGGAATGCGAAAAAAATTTCAGATCCAAATAATGTATTCTCTCTCTCTCTCGTCCAGACACTCGTACTTGCATACACCGTCCCTAACATTTCTGCATAGCAATGATTTTTTTCTCACTTAATTTAAGAATTAATATTGGGGTTCCAAAACATCCACAAGCTTCCTGTAATTGCAACTTGTTCAGTGGTATTGTAAGCCAGCAGGTTAGTAGAAAAATAACTTTTTCTATATTATTGGTGTTGTGAAGTTATAACTTAACTTTACAAACCCTGCATTTGCAGTTTATGCTTTGTTGAATAACCATCTACTCTAAAAGTTTAAGCTGTTAGGGAGGTAAAAATCCCCCTCACGTGCAAGGTAGGTTTTGGGTCTAGCATGCAAGGCCAGCCCAACAGTATGAAAAATAAAACTTGGGCTTTTTGCCCCAAGTTTTTGGAAGGCCCCATAATTTGAGGTACATTACTGGCCCACAAAAAAAATTTACATCCATTAAATTTTAACCCTTAAACCCCCCCCCCCCCCCCCAAAAAAAAAACAAAAATTAATCAAAATTTTTATTGTAATAACTTAGGCTCATGATCCAATCCATAATATTGAAAAATTAGAAGTTAAAAAAATAGACAAGTATTCAAAAGTCAATTATCTTTACTTCCACCTATTTTCTCTCTCTCCAGTATAAAAAGTAAAAAACATAAACAAAAGTTAAAATTAAACACACCCTCTCTTTGGTAAAAAACAAAAATAAAAATTGAAACTTTTTTTTCGTTAACATTGACACATCTTTTTTCTGTCTCTCTCATGTAAGAAATTAAAAAAAAAATTGATTCTTTTAAAAAGTCAATACTAAAAACAAAAAAGACTTTATTTAATATTTCCACTTTAGGCCTCAAATAGCTTTGAGCTGCCCCTTCTAGCATGTTCTCCAAAAGTTGAACCTGTTAGAGTGGGTGTAATTGAAGTATTGATACTTCAACGTGCTTCATCTCTTACTTGCTGAAAATATATACCAGCAATTTGGAATCAGTTCCTAGACAATCTTACATATTTTTTTTACTGTCAATCCACCTGTTTGTTACAATTCACTATTTTATTTCCAATACCCATTGTGAAGGGAGTTATCCCATATTGAAAAATCAACTAGACCCTAGGTTGAGTTGTAGTATACTCGAGGGGCCACTTGATTTTTTGTTAGATGCTCTATCAGAGCTGAACCCTATGTATTTAGTTGGTGGGCCAAATCTCTCACTCAGTTAAATTCTTCGGTCTATTTGGGTTCAACTCCAGTTGTATGTTTGTCTATTTCAATTCGGTTTCTTAGCCCATGTGAGTTGCACATAGGAGGGCGTGAAGAGAGCTATCACACAACAAAAAAATTAGTAGACTTGAGGGGCTGCTCTCACCCTGCCTCATATATAAATCCTGCCTAACCAGCCTATTAACTCAAACTTGTTTGCCATAAATTGTGAAATCTGCACTTTTTTGTTGTTCGCACAACTCCTAGTATAAATAATGGGTATGTGTTTTGAGTTTTCAAAAAGAGTCTTTTTCATGTATTTTGAGTTGGTAAAGACTAGAAGATTAAGGGCCAAAGAGTGGAACGTGGCAGTGGTACTAAGGAGGACATTGAAACTGGGAAATGGGAAGAGGTTTCCTTGTAAAACTATGTCATGATAGAGAAGTATAAGTAGTATTGTAATTTTCCAACACTTCGTGTTCACTGTTCAGATAGTCAAAGTTCAGAAATACGTCTTAGCATCTAAAACTTTTATGAACATACGCTTGTGATACTATCCTTGGTCAAGGGATGGCCTTTAAAATTTCATTTGTGCGTATTAATCTAAGTTGGTGGATTTTTAAAGGCTGCTAAATTTAAGCAGTAGTTGACAGGTTTTTGAATGCAGCAACTGTCATTATAGAGCAGAGAAGATAATATCCCAACAGCAATCGTTTGGAATGCCCACTTTATGCATTTATTGAGAAATCTTGGTTACAAAAATACCATCAGTCATGTATCAAGTGGGGAAAGATCATATATGATTATTATTTGTATAACAGCAGATATTCCCTTAATAAATTGAATGGCAGAGAACGTATTGATGGGAAACACATAATATTGGGATAACTTAAGCATGCAAAGCAGGCAATATTTTGTGATTTCCCTTGGACTAGATTCAGGGTGCCTTGGGAAATATTGCGCATGTCATGGTAAAGCTTGTAGGAATATTCTGTATAGCGCCTTATTCTTATCTTGTGAAGCGAGTTACGTTCTCCTTCTCAGCTGAATTTTTGCCGTGGTATCCGTCTGTGCAGGGTGTTCTTGTTCGGAGAGTTGAGCCCACATCTGATGCCAGAAATGTCTTGAAGGAGGTATGCCTCCATTTGTATCCCTGAGAGCTTACTGGACATTCTTTATGTGGTGTATCCACACTTGTCAATGTAAACCAGTAGAAAAGGTTTGGGATTATTGCCTATATAGAACATTCCTTCTATATAGGTAAATTCGTTTGTAATTGCTAAAATTAAGCCAAAAAACAGTGCTTTTAGATTTTTCGAAATGTTGTCATTTTTGGGTGTAAATTTTTGAAGCCATCTTACATCACATCAACATTGATTCCAGCGTCTCTTTTGATGCAGACCATACTATAAAAGGGGGATTATGGTACTTCACGCATGGGCATAAGGTTTAGAGTCATATTTATGGTTTGGGTGTTAGTTTTGGGTTAGTAAGCTGTTGGATTTATACTTGTTAGGTATTTGTAATGAAGGTTATTTTATTCTTTTCGGTAATTGTTGCACAGGGGTAGTATCCATAGTTGATTGGTTCTAATTTGGGATAAATTTAGTTATTTGCGTTTTAGTTCGAGTTGTAGATGACCTAGAATGGTCTTGCTAGATACAAAGCAAGTCCGTAGCCTCCTAATTGTGGAGTCATAATCCTATTATCCTTTCAATTAAATGGTAGTAAGGAATGAATTGAGTTTTTGGGAACTTGTGAAGCATTTGTGATTCTTTATTTGGCCTTGTCATGGGATGTGATTGTTTGGGAATTCAAGTTGGGTTTTTTAGGTTTTTTGTCCTCATTTTCTTCATTTTCTTCATTCTCTTTAATACTTTTTTGTTCATGCTACCAGACGGTTCAGACCCTCAAACAGTCTCCTGTCATCCCAGACATCTTTGCTTTACAAAGCCCAAAACTTCCCAACATAAAAGACTCAGCCTCGTGACCAAAATAACCGAGGAACCAACACTATCACAGGCACAAAGCAGAGCACCTGTTTCAGCCCAAAACTTCATCCAATAAATCCCCAATCAACCCCAGCACATTACCCTGCCTTTTGGACGTCCAATGAACACCAAAACCTTGGAATTCTTTCTATCTTTGAGGGTTTCGGCATGCTTTTTTATAGAAATTCGTTGCAGAATCACTTTGAAATGCAACCGATCCTTTCCTTCCATTAAGCTTGCACCCTCCATTCTATTGTATAAAACCCTAACCCTAGAAGCTTTCTGGGCCAAGTTCACCACAGATTGGCACAATCTTTAATATTTCCTGAAGCTGTCGTGTATTGTCTCTTATTATGACTACACACATAAATATGGGTCACTTGGTGAAAGAATTGCTATTTCCAGATAACACAATTAACAGTTCGCTGGTCTCAGATTTTCTGAGCGGAATATATGCTCCCGCCATTCTTATTGTGAGTGATGAACTTCAAGTTTTGACAGGTTATAGGCAGTTACCTTATCACTGAACTGACTTTTCTTCCAGTGTAAAGATAAGTAAGGTTCAAGTTCGAGTGTGATTTGGAGGGGATCTCTCTCAATTCCGACGAACTTGATATTTAGCATGCAAACTGGCATAGTAAGTTTGTCGAATGGAAGCATAATCTGGTTCAAACGATGCGTTTCACATAGTTTGCTGGGGTTTTAAGTTTTTTACTTTTACACATTATCAATCTTGCCTCTGTATTATATGGTGAACCGTGAACCTCAAATGAATTTTGGTGTTCTTTGCCTTGTCAGCTAGCTGTAAAATCTTGGGCTTGTAGCTTTTTGTTGGAAAGTTATGTTATTTTTAATTCAAGTGGTGAAATAATACTTGTAAATTTCATGCTTTTTTAGGGGGACGTGATTGTAAGCTTTGATGGAGTTCATGTGGGGTGTGAAGGGACTGTCCCATTCAGATCGACCGAACGTATTGCATTTCGCTACCTCATAAGTCAAAAGTAAGTTTCTTATTGAATTCGAAATTTGTACTGCACATTTTCAAGTAAATCCTACACTGATCGGCCCTTGTACAATGAAATTATACAGTGGGCAATATTTTGTGCATTGCATGTTTATGCTTTCCTGGGAACTCAAGAGTGTATACCATTGAATAATACTAGTTGCTTTTGTTGTACAGTTATTTATATGATACTGCTTAAATGTTCTACTACAGAGGACCTTAAATAATGTCATGTGCGGACTGGGCTAGCCCCTGCAGTCAAGTTTGTTCTTGTATTCAAGTTTGGTTTTTTGTCTAGTTATCCGCTTGGCTTGCTTTTACATTTAACATTGATGCCTTTTGAGAGTAATCTGTACGATAATGCACAGTATGCTTCCTAATAGGCTGCAGTTTGAATAGGTGCATGCACAGTGTTCCCATACTCTGAATTATTTTTTCCCATAGTCCATAAAAGATTTGTTTTTCATTTTGAAGAAGAATTTGAATATTATCTTAGATCTAAGGATATTCTAGTCCAGATTTGCAGGTGATGTTACAGAGCTTGGTATCATTAGAGCAGGGGATTTCATGAAAGTTCAAGCAATATTAAATCCACGGGTAGATTTGGTATGCTAACAGTAAATTTTTTGTGATGACATGAATCTTAATAACTTTCCTTCTTGTTTTGTGATCCCCTCTATGAATACTGAATTTGTATCCATTTTGTTCTTTTCCTCGAGGTCCCATATCATATTGAAGGAGGGCAGCCTTCTTATTTGATAGTTGCTGGATTGGTATTTACGCCTCTTTCAGAACCACTAATAGAGTATGTTGCTAAATTTTTGTGCTTAGCAATGGTGAAATTATTGCCGAATTTTATTTATTTTGCAGCAATTTCTACTCATCATATTAAAATAGTGTTTTTATGCTGGTAGTGAGGAGTGCGAAGATAGCATAGGGGTAAGTCGAGTTACTTGATGATATCTATTAACATGATATACTTCCAATGGGTCCTGTGTGACCCAGTTGATTTATGTATATTCTAAAGTTAACTTGTTCTCTTTTGGTTTAGTTAAAACTATTGGCGAAGGCACGCTACTCTTTGGCAAGGTTTGAAGGAGAACAGATTGTGATCCTATCACAGGTAGGTGCATGGCTTTCCATTCAGTTATATGAGAAGCGAGCATTGGTGCTACCAAGCTTTGCGATTCACTTGCACATGTAGCCTTTACACCCCTACCCTCCAACCCCCTCCTCGCTCCTCTCACCACAAAAAAATTGGTTTCTGCCTGACACTCCAATTCTCGAAATTGCCAGACATTGGTTAATGCTATTAGGATTTTGCTTCACTAATCTGAAATTCCACATACAGGTCTTGGCTAATGAAGTTAACATTGGTTATGAAGATATGAGCAATGAGCAGGCAAGTTACTTTTTGCCACCTCAACTTTGAATATAATTGGTGATTCATGTGACTGAATTTCAAGATTAAATAATGGTAGGTTTTGAAGTTCAATGGAACTCGAATAAAGAACATACATCACCTAGCTCATCTCGTTGATTGTAAGTGCTCACATCTCACCAACTGATTTCCTTCTGCCTACCTAAATTGCTGGTCCTTCATAGTTGATTGATATTTGCCCAGCATGCAAGGACAAGTATCTAGTTTTTGAATTTGAAGACAATTATGTGGCTGTTTTGGAAAGGGAGGTGGCTTTGGCTGCATCCTCTCGCATTCTCAAAGACTATGGTATTCCATCTGAAAGATCTTCTGGTCTTTCGGAGCCATACGTGGATTCTGTAGGAGAAAATCAAACAATTATTCCCCCGGATTTAGGTGACAGTCCAGTTTCAAATTCTGAATTTGGCTTTGATGGGCTTCTTTGGGCATAGTTGCTATTTGCTTAAAGCTTAATCTGGATTCTTATTACGGCCTTTCTTCCGAAGTGTGGATCTCCACTATCTGAATAAGGTAGGGCACAACGCCTCTTATTTGGCTGGGTGCTTTCTTTTCCTCTGGGTACTAATGTGTTTCAGTTTCCCAGGTTGTCTAAGCTGCTTTTCTGACCTTTGTGGCCACTACGCCTTATTACCTGTTGGTCAAAATATCTTCCTCAGCCGGATAACTATTTTGGGGAGAGCATGCAGGCCGGCTAAAGAGGTAGCGTTCGGCTTTATTGTTGTATGTATTAGTTGAGAAAACGAATAATGATTAATTCTTTCTTGATTCATTGTAGGAAAAATATTGCATTTTTCTAATTTAAAAGCAATCATGCATTGGATGCTTGAGTAATTTCTGTAGTTTGACAGTCTATTTTGAACCGTGACAAAAAAATCAGCCGTAAGGAAATGGAAACCATCCTATATTCAGAAAAATGAGGAACCTAAAAAATTAGGGTAAATTTCATTGACACCACCTGAAAAATGGCCTAATTATAGGTATACCCTCTACGGTTTCTGAAATATCACTATCACCTCCTATCAGATTTTGTACAGAAAATAGTAAATGATGTTTACTCTCCGTCACGGAATATTCCTTTCTTTTGTTCTATACTTATTACTTAATTTTACCTTAGATTAAAATCTTATTTGACCAATGTTAAATTAATTTAATCATAGTTAAAATAACTCTTTTTTTTTATATACACACACACAGGTATATAAATATGCATATACATCAATATATATACGAATATATATATTATATAATAACAATAATAAAATAAGAATTAGATGTTTTAAGAGTTAACAAATATCCATCCTTATTTATGCTGGTGTTGTTACACACCCAAAGTTGACTTTTAATTCACCAAATTAACATTTAATTTTATCAAATTGATATTCAATTTCATCAATTCAAATATTAATTTTATAACACTAACACTAATTTTATCAATTTAACACCAACATTGATATTTAATTTCATTAAATTAATATTCAATTTTCTAAAATTAACATTTAAAAATTTAATTTAGTCAAATTAGCATTCAGTTTCATCCCACTAATATCGAATTTCATTAAATTAACATTTAATTTCATAAATTTTATATTTGATTTCATGAGATTAACACTAATTTTATCAATTTAATTCCAAATTAAAATTTCAACTTTATCAATTTCATACTAAATTAACATTCAAGGGGTGAAATTTGCGTTGTAGTTGGTCGTGAAGAATAAAATTTTCTCTAGCTTACAAATTGGACAAACGTGTTTTTGTGTGTGCATGAGTGTGCGTGTGTGAGATAATTAATATGTGAGATATGAAGAAAGATAAAATTGTAGGACATGGGGTTGCTTGGTTTTAGTATGAAAGAATAAGGGTATTTGGGTACAAGACTTATATATAGGTGAAGGGTAAATTTGTCATTTATAAAAAAAATATTGGGTAACATCATCACACTGGAATATTGTGCTTGAACCCGTAGAAAATTATTGACGTTGCAGCAGTTGATTAGATTAGCAGCGGTCTATGTTCTTTGTTTTTTTTCCTTACATTGGAAAATTCTGGAAGTCTGAGACTGAGAACTAAGAGTCACTTGGGATTCATACAGCGATTACGCTTGCAAGTTCTGTGTTTAGCAGACTTCTAATTTATCTCAGTTGGGGCTTATCCAGTTCAAAGCCTTTGAATTGGTTCACCTCCAGATTGGCCCAATCCATCAGCACACTGTCTCCCATCTCTAAGGATATGTATGATCTTGATGCTACTTCTGCTTAGCAGATGTGTGTGGTTCTACATGAGAGCTTCACATGGATGGCTGTTTCCCTAATCACTTGGCAGTGGGTTATAGGCTTCCAAGGAGTCGGTTTCCACCTCAACTTCAGCGTCTCTTTTGAGTTTTGAACAACTCCAAGCCTTGACTTATAGCCCATAGTCTGGCCTTGAGGTTGGTTGTTAGGTTTAATCTGCCATACATTCCAGTTAACCAGTGACCTTGATCATTTCTGATTAATCCTCCAGTGCCTTCAAGTCCTGGATTTCCTTTTGAAGCTCCATCTGTGTTCAGCTTAAACCATCCCGCATTTGGGAAAAGACAGCTATTAGTTTTGGTTGTCTGTTGGCTTTAACTTCGGAAAGTTTGCATACTTCCAAAGCCAACTGCCTAGCATGTTTTTGCCACAATGTAATGAAGGAGTCTCTTATCTTTTTTATACTTTCTATGTTTATACCCTTCCATATACTCCAAAGGGATGGATATGAAAATCTGAGGATACCTAAGTCCCCTCTATGTTTTCTGGTCTCTATTCTTGAAATGTCTATTTAGCCAACTATTTAGGTATGGGTCTTTGTCTGAGGTTCTTTCCTTGTTATCCAGGAATTTGCCCCAAACTGTCTGCTTTTTTACAGTCTCTTAGTACGTGGATAGTTGTTTCTGGGTGATCATTACACCTGGCATCACTGACAATATTTCTTGTGACTTTCAGGTAGTTTGATATGATCCTATCATTCTGAATGAGCCACATGAAATATTTCAGTTTTTGTGGTACCCCTCTAATTTCTATATCAATCCCTAGTTTCCATTAATTTCTGTGTCATTACTCACTTGTAGAGTAGGTGTAACAACCTTGCTCTGATGCCCTTGAGAACAAACATTATAATATCATCTGCAAAAAACACATAGGTGCTATTTCAGGTCCACTCTTTTAGAGGCTTTCCGACCTCTCCATGTACACCACACCACACCACACAACACAACATGTTATTGTGCTTATCAAGGATTGGGGCAAGTTGAAATCTATTAAGGTCTGGTGTTTAGGGCCCATCTTATCCTGTTATAAGTTTGCTCTAGATCTACCTTTATTACATGCCTCCTCTTGGGTGATAATGACATTAGCAGTTGTATGTGTGTTGGCAGTGTAGGTTATTCACTCTCTATCCTTTTAATATCTATATAATAAAATAGCTTACAATTCAAATTTCAAAAGATAAACAAAATGATTTTTGCTTTTCGCGGTTCAAATCGCTTTAAATTTTACTTTAAAGTTAATCTAACGACTAATATTAACACTCTAAATTTAATAGGAAAAATAGGCCTCTAAAGGTGTGTTTGAAGTGACTTTTTAAAAGTACTTCTAAAAATTATTTTTCATAAATACTTTAAAAAAAATAAATAGTGTTTGAAACCGCCCCACCACCACCACTGCCACCGCCGCCACCACTGCCACCGCCACCGCCACCAGCGTCGCCGCTGCCACCACCGCCCCCCGCCGCCGCCACCACCGCCGCCACCACCACCACCACGGTCATTGTCACCCACCACAACCATCATTGTCTCCTACCACTACCACCTCTCACCCCCACTACAACCGATACTTAAATTCATTTATCTCTCCTCTTGTGATTTAATTTTGGATATGAATACAAATGTGTTTATTGTTTACCATTTTTTATTACTTTGTACCTTTAGGCACAGGCTTAGAAATGACGAAAGCATTATTAAAATCTCGATTCTTATCATAGAATTGTAAGACAAATTGATCTGTGTCTATTGTAAAATTCCTAACTCATAAGATCTTAATGGATCGTAATAAAGATCTTATAGGATCACGGAATCTCGATCCGAATTGTAATTTGTTGTATTTGTTTGTTTGACGCACTAAATTATTATGTTAATACTAGCAAAAAAAAATTATTATGTTAATCCAACCCATTGTTATTGTTTTAATAATTAAAGAGATAATCCAAATTTGGTTATAGTTAACTATTGGGAATTTTGGCTGATAAAAAAAGCTACAAAATGTTTTTATATATTTGTCTCAAAAACTTTTCTTCATTCGTTTGTCTTTCTAATTGAAAAGTTGAAAGTATTGATTAGGTTTGATCTCCTTTATTGATGAGTAATCATAGCTAGATAATATCTAATTTGCATTCTTTACACTTTTTTTTTTCATATGTCGGACAGTCAAAATTATTTATTCAACAATCTACCAATTTTTCAGTATCTCCTCTATATCTGTCTCTCTCTAAAAGTTAAAAATTAAAATAGTTCAATTTTACTATCTCTCCATAGAATCTCACAAGATTAACGACCTACTTTTGATTTTCAACTCTCTTTAATGCCAAATTATTGTGATTTATATCTATCATAATATTCTTGTTTACCTATATATTATGTTTGTTTAATTCTTATTTTTAAGAATTTTTTATTGTTGTATATTTTTTGTCTCATTTTTTAGTTGGAAAGATCTTACGATTCTGGATTCGACTCTATAATTTCGATTTTGTAGCCTCCCTCCCTCATTGATTCAACATAGGATCTCAATTTTGAAAATCTTCCAAAGCACCATCAGAAAGCATGATTCAAAACATGACGATAGCAAACCCCATGAATAAGTGAGTTCAGGTGCAATAAAGAGCACTTTTTTCATTTTTTTGGTTCAATGTTCAAGGTGTTTGGATCAGTTTATGCATACATCGACTAATTTCCTCTCCGTTCCAGTCAAAGGTAGGCTATCTATGTTGGGAATAGGGTATTTATGAGGGATAAATTCATTTCTCGTGACCTGACTTTAAAGAATTGTCAAAATTTGAACTCATGTTTTTTGGGTTTATAGCTTGTCCATATTACCATTTGAGTTATCCCTTGGGATTAAAAGAAAGCACTTACGGAAATACATGCAAAAGCCTAAATAAGAAAAAATATCCGGTGCTTAGTAGGTATCATGTGGTAATGTTAAGCTAAGGCGTGCAGGAATGCACGTTCCGGTAGACTTGGATTGGATACTATTTTTGCTAACGACTTTTAACAAAATCTTGTATATTATTACATACATGTATATTGCAAAAAATATACGTTTAAAATATTATATGTATATTTTTGTGTGGGTATTACTAGGGTTGATAAGTGAGCTGAGTTACTTGGGTTCGGCTTGGCTTGGCTTGACTCGGCTCGGCTCGGTTCAGATAAGACTCATCTCGGGCTTGGTTCAGATAAGATTCATCTCGGGCTCGATTTGTGTTTTAAACGAGTTGAACTTGAACAAATTTTTAAGCTCGTTTAGAAAATGAGCCTAAAAGACTTGACTCGATTTTGCAAAGCTCGACTCATTTATATGTAATATAATTGAGCTATTTGGGCTCGGTTCATGCTCAACTCATTTTTTAAGCGAGCTGGATTTGAATAATTCTTTAGACTCGTTTAAAAAAAAAGAGTTTAACTGGTTCGGCTCAATTATTAGCCTTAACTGCCATCATGTGACTTGTAAATAATTTTTGTGGCTTTTTTTTATTGGGGGTGGGTATCATATGGCAGTCACACGTGTTGCACGCTAGGCAACGTATATTTTCTTCATATGGTGCGTGCTAGTACTGGTGCAATCCAAATAGCATGCATAGCGAAGAATTGGTAGTAGAGTAACGCTAGTTAAATCATTCTTGTTTTATTGGCCTGGAAAAAAGATTTTGAATTTAAGACTTTTGAATTATTAAAAAATAAACTCAACTACTGGACCACTTTTAATATTTTATTATTAAATAAAATTATTGTAATTTGAGATTGTTGTCCGATTCTACAAGTTGAGAGGGTCATATCTGTTGAAAATCACATGAGTAGCAGCGAATTGATGTCGTTAGCTATGTTTTTTGCATCCAAGGCAGCTCCATACAGTCCTCTCCTTGCCAGTCCAGCACAATACAGTCCCTTCTTCCCTTTCCAGTTGTTTGGGAAACTCGCCTTTGCAATCCCATCATCGTTCAGAAGATAATCGTCTCCCTGTTTAATTAAATTAAATTTGTCAGAATATATCATCCCATTTTTTTTTAAAACAAAAGCTCATACTAGAGCTGATAATTGAACCGAATTATTCTGATTTGGCCCGGGCTCGATTCGTGTATTAGACAAACTGTGCTTGAATAATTTTTTAAAAAACAAGTTTCGGCTCGTTTATAGGTAAAATAGTCGAGCTATTTGGGTTCGGTTTATTTTCTAAACGAGTCAAATTTGAATAATTTATTAAACTCATTTAAAAAAATGAGTTCGATAAACTCGACTCGATTATCACCACCAATACAGCCAAAAGTAAAATAAATAGTCATGTGTTTGGACATGGGAGTTACCTTGAGCCACTTGTTTGTTGACCTTTTGAAGCCGGTGGCAAAGACAATGGAATCAAGTGGATGTGATTTGCCGTTCTCAAAAACCACAACGTTGTTTTTTATGCTTGCTATTGCCGGCAACACCTAGGTATCGATATATACATATAATGACAATATATTATGCTTGGATTCTGAATATTTTTGAAAAGGTATGCATATTCAACACAAAATTAATATATTTAAGTGGAAACGTAATAATGGATTTATTATTTTTATAATATTAATTTTTGTCTTATTTTATTCAACGATTCAAAAAATTCATAAAAAAAAAAACAAAATGAATACAGAAAAATTATTACAAATAGATTTTTTTAATAATGAACAAGTCTTGACGCATTCATTCAAGAAAAAGGGCTCGGGCTTGAGTTTCGTTTTATTAGGTTCGATTCATAGATGGATGGACCGCTTAATCAATGAATCGACATGAATTTAGTTGAACAGAACATCTATACAATACGAATTTAATTATATACAATTATAAATGAGTCAGAGTGTAAACAAGCATAAGGGCCCACATGGCGGAGGAGAGAGGAATTGGAAGTTACCTGAATCTCACCGGACTTGATTTTCTTGGTGGTCCCCATGTCAATAACTGGGTCCTTGCCATACTTTACTTTCAATGAAAAGAGACCCTCTTGGGGCCTTTCAATCCCATACTTGGTGAGGTCTCCATAACTTAGCTTGCTAAGCAACACCATCAATAAGTCAACCAAGTTATGTCGAATATATTTCAGCAAAAATAACCCCATATATACCATTTCCCTCGAGACTACGTTAACCTGCATCATCCACAAAAAAATAAAAATAAATAAAACATACCTAATCTTCCTAAAAAAAACCAGTCTAATTCTAATGCACAAAACCCCTATCATATAAAATCTGAAGAGAGTGAATAATAATTAATCATTTTTTAACCAGTAGAGTGATCCAGTGGTCAAATCTGTTTTTTTTTTTATAAGTAATAGGTCCCAAGTTTGATATTTTTTACACTCTCTAAGGTCCAACCACCCTTATTCTTTAGATGACATGTTTTCAAACCAGCTAGAGTTACGATGACCGATTCAGAGCTCAAGAGAATATTCGATACAAGCCTGAATACCTTATCAAAAAAAATAAAAATTACTCTCTTCTGGCATGAAAATAATCTTTTTCCTTCAACTCATGACATTTTTGAATAGCAAAAAAAGAAGTGCAGAAAAAAAGGGAGGAACAACTACTGGGTTGAAATCCCTGAGCATGATCATGAGGATCTCCAACTAAGGAATTTTCGGTTTGAACTATAACTATTAACTCAGAAAGATAATTCGTCACCATAGTACGACTAAAGTTAAGCAATAAATCGCTTTGTTCCCATGAATCAAATTCTACTTAATGATGCACAAATTGATTTTGCACACCACATGTCAAGTGATTAATAATAAATGCAGTAGTAAAGTGGAAAAAGATAATAAGCTAAAGAGACAAGGATTTATAGTTATTCGGTCAACGTGATGCCCTCCAAGTGTTTGCGGGACTTACAATTTATAGTCATTTCCTAACAGATTGAGGCGACTTATCAGTAACTAAGTGACTAATCTGGTGGAGCGGACGCCCTCTTCTCAATAGATGAGGCAGTTATGGCGCTCCTCATAAGATCCGGTCAAAGGATGACATGGTGGTTGACTCTGTCCAAGGCGGCGTGGATGAGGCTCTTGGATGACCTTACTTACTCCCTTGGTGATGTAGCTCCTCGAACCCTGATGAGCTTGACTGGGCGTGGACCCCTTTGGGCTGGACTTACTAGATCTCTTTAAGTTGAGCTCTTAATTCAGACTGGACTTATAACATGAGTTGGGTCCTTGGGCCTGACCCATCATTTGCCCCCCAATACCCTGTGTCCAATGAAACTTGGAGAAGAGGGCATTTGGTTGAATCTGGATTTCGGCTGACGGAGACTCCTTTTGACTGATGACCCATTTTCCTTCTTGATACGGTTCATGAGCCTGAGTGGTAGTAGTTTGAGTGAGGCCAGGGAGGTTACCCATGAGCTAGATGACCGGAGACCGTTGTCGGATGAATGAGGGGAGATGTAAGAAGTCATTGTCATCGGAGAGGAGGTAGGCAATGACGGAGCAATTGGCGTCAAAACTGGCGTGCAGGATGACCAGGCTATCGCCATCGAAACGGGAGGGGAGACCATGATTGAGGGTGTCCGTGCAAGGAGAGAGGCGCCATGAGGGGCGCATGGCAAGGCGACCCAGGTCTTGAGGCCAATAGGATGGGCGTTCCAGGATTTGGGGACCGAGGTCGAGCAACCACTGAGCGAAGGCGAGGCGCGGCTGGTGCCGTTGGGCGAGAGCGAGGTGCGGCTAGGCGAGGCGCCCCATGCGCTGTCCGTCGAGCCTGCTGTTTACTGTGGTGGAAGCACGCCAAGGCCATCGTCGCGGGGTGCTGGGCGTGAGGAGTGGGCGCCATGAGGCGAGCAAGTGTCAAATCCTTAGTGTTGGGGGCATGCAGGTAGGGCTGTTAATCGAACTGAGCTACTCGAGCTCGGCTCGTTTTGGGCTCGTTCGAATATAGTAAACAAGCCAAGTATGAACACAATTTTAGGCTTGTTTATAAACGAGCTGAGCTCAAGCTCGAATTCGAGCAGCTTGACATGCTTGATTAAGCTTGATATTTTTTACCTAGTTTTCCTATTATTTTTTAGTGGTTCAATCATAGCCGCCCATTCCAAAAAGAGATCCAATGGTGAGGACAACACATATATTAACCTGTCTAAAGTCTAACCCTAATACACCCCAAACCCAAATCTAAAGCGCCGTTCTCCATCTCCAATCCAAGCCTCTCGTCTGCCTCAAGCCCTCAACTCCACCTCTCGTCCATCTCTCGTCCAAGATCAGGTACAACCCATGTTACCCATCTCTCGTCCATAAAGGTTTTGCGAAGGATGAATGTCAGTGGTGATTTGAATAGATTTGATCATGGCTTTTACTAAGGGATTTAAAACTAGTTCTAGAATCATGTTTGCCAATTCTGCTTAGGTTTTCTGGGGAGAGTATTCATTAAAATTTTCTTGTTGGAATGCATATATTTTTTTAAGCTTTTCAACAATTTTCTTGCCAAAAGTGATGGTTAGTCTTTATGAGGATACTATTAAGAGTTGGAAGTTTGTATGAGTTACTAGAGTTGAATCAATCAGCTATATTTGCTTGTGTTTTGAATATTTTTTCAGATCATCCATTCTGTATGCTAGCTATGTTGTGTTTAGTGGACTACTTGAATCATTACATTGCTCCAGATCTATCTTCATGAACTTGTGACAGTTTCTTCACTTTCTGTAAAGTAGCTTGTGAAGAGTTCTGTTGTTTCTTATTTGGGAAAAGAAAGATGTATGTAATGATATATTCATTTGCTTGGAATTGAAAAGTCACATTTTTCCATTTGTCAAGAACTTCGTGTAAGTTATGCCAGTTGGTTGGCCCAATTCTAAGACGTTGAAAGATATCCAGTTTGTCCCTTTCAGGAATATCTTATCTATTGCTTCTAGCAGCAACTTTATTATATATTTGATTGTGAAGCCCAGTGATCACTTAAATAATTTGTTTGTAATCCATGTTTATCCTTCAATGCTCTTTCTGGCTCGTGCTGGATGGTGTAGGCTTCAGATTATGTGAATCTTAGCTATTGTTAAGAAAGTATTTAAGAATACACTTCTACATTCTTGAAGTTCATCTTCCAGGATG
Source organism: Ilex aquifolium (assembly GCA_951799425.1). Lineage (NCBI taxonomy): Eukaryota > Viridiplantae > Streptophyta > Magnoliopsida > Aquifoliales > Aquifoliaceae > Ilex > Ilex aquifolium. The sequence goes on along the minus strand of OX637409.1, from coordinate 2,609,061 downwards.
ATCCAGCTTTGTAGTTTCAATCTCTTGCTCTATCATATGGGAAGGCTAACTATTGGATACCATAATCACAAACTCATAATTTTAGTTTCCATTTATTTGGGTAGAACTAATTTATGTCTTCTGTTTAGCTTTCTCCTTTTATTTAGTAAGGCTTGAGAACTTCTTTTTTAATTTATTTGGTGGCACTTTTGCACTTGACACTTGACAAATTTTCTTGTTGGTGATGTGCATCAGTGCATGTGAATGTTGTGTGTTGGGTGATGTCTATGGTCCTATGGAGAAGCTGATTATGAATTTGTTATGTTGTGTTAATTTGGTATGTTGTGTTAAGTGGTGTAAAATTTTGTTAAAATTCAAGCCTATTTGCAAGCTTGATCTTTGGTCAAGCTTTATACGAGCTAGAGCTCGGATTCGAGCTTGTTAACAGATAACAAGCCTAATCAAGCCGAGCTTGAACTTTTCATTTTTTAGTCAAGCCAAGCTCGAGCTTAAAAAAAAGCTTGATGATCGAGCTCAAGCCGAGCTTGAACATCTTCCTAAATTGTCAAGCCGAGCCTGAGCATGGTGATGCTCGTCGAGCTTGGCTCGATTAACACCCCTACATGCATGCCTTGTTTGCGTTAGTTGTTAAGCGCGAGAGTGCTGCGACAACGAGGCGGCAGTGTCGGATGACTGCAAAAAGGATGAGGTCCGATTGTTGACGTTCAATCTAATGTAGTCCCTCGGGTTGCAGACGACTTGAGTTTCAAGAGCATGCCTAGAGATGACAAAAATAATGTTACTCGAACATCAAAATATCCAACATGATTACCTGGAGAGAGGGGCAGGCACATCGGCCTGTAGAGAAATAGAGGCTGCTTGCGTGAAAGCAAATACAGAGTTTGAGGTTGCTCGCGAGAGAGCTGCGACTCTTGAGACCGAGCTTTTGGCGACCGTGAGAAAGTCGTTAAGCTGGAGGTAGGTTGACTATGAGGCTGTCCGCATGAGAACAGAGGCAGAATTTGAGGGTTGCTTGTCAGAGAGCTATATCTTTTGAGGCCGAGCTTTTGGTGACCCGTGAGAGAGTCGATAAGTTGGAGGTATAGGTTGTCTGCTTGAGAGCAGAGCAGAGATAGACCAAGTTTTTAGCAACCCGCGAGAAAGCTGCTAAACTGGAGACATAGGCTGCCTACTTGAGAGCATAACAGAGATAGACCAAACTTTTGGTGATCCGCGAGAGAGCCGCTAAGATGGAGATAGGCTGACTGTGAGGTTGCCACCATGAGAGCAGAGATAGAGGTAGAATTTGAGGGTTAGCCCATGGGAGGGTCACCAAGCCGGAGACTCATTCCAATAGATGGAGATGAGGATGGCACTGAGGAGCTAGGTGCCTGAGAAGCTGGTTTCTGAGGTGCTAGGCGCTTAAGGCTGGGCGCCTAAGGTGTTGGGCGCCTGAGGTGCTGGGTGTCTGAGGCTGGGTCTTCTTGACAATCTCTCTACTCAAGCGGTGTGAGCTCAACCACAAAATCTGTTGATGTTTGTGCCTTTGTGGCTTCTTTTTTTAGAGTCGGGCGCAGGTGGTGATGATGATGACGAGGACTCACCTCGCCTAGCTTTGGTGACATCCTTGACGTTTATGTATTTCTGAACTTTTACCCACAATTCTGGCATACTCTTTGGTGGGTGCTTCATCATTAAGAAGAGAAAACTAGATGAGCGTAGGCCTCCCAAGAAAGCGGTCATGGTGACCTTGGCATCGAACTCTTAAATCTGGAGGACCTCCTCGTTAAAATGAGTGAGGTAACTCTTTAGGCTGTCGTCTCGATCTTGTTTTATGCTGAGCAGGTGGGTGACAGATTTCTGGTGGCGATGTCCTTCAATGAAGTGCGACACGAATGACCTGCTTAGTTCGACAAAGGAGCCAATAGAGGCTGGGGTGAGCTTGGCGAACCACTGTCGGGCTGATCCCTTCAGAGTAGTTGGAAATGCTCTAAACTTGATTTCGTCGGGGACGTTGTGTAGTTGCATTAAAGACTTGTAGGTATCGAGGTGATCAAGTGGATCTTTTGTATCATCAAAGGTTTCGACGAATGACATTTTGAACTTTTGAGGAAGTGGGTAGGTCGCCATATCTGGTATAAAGGGTGTGTCGGTTCGCCTTACCAGGTAATCCACGGTTGCGGGTCCTTGTGCCTTCATGGCGTTGAATACGTTTCCTAGCTGATTCTACACTTCTTTGATTTTTTTGTCCCAGTGGTTGGGAGCTTCTTTGGAATTATCGTGGAAATGGATCTCATGCTCCACGCTTTGGTTTTCGCTCTCATCCTCTTGGAAATAAGGGTCTCCACCATGAGAAGATGGAACTGGAGGAAGAGGTGGAGGTCCCTCATGGTGGGCTCCCCTGTATGGGGCACCCAATGGGGCGCCCAAGTGGGGAGGTCCTTGAAGCCCAGGGCATGGGGTTCCTTTGGCTTGAGGTCCTCCGGGCTGTGCTCCTCCTTGTTGTCCAACGAGCATTAGTTGCAGGATCTCCTGATTCTGAGCTAGAGCTGCTGCATTGTCTCCAGCATCTGCTGTGCATTTGGAACATGATTGGTTGGTGGAGGAGCAACCTCCTCCTCTCGTGGTGGATTATATTCAGGCTGATTCATGGATCTGGTTGTAATCGCTAGGTACAACAAGAAAAGTGATTAGGTGAGAATTTTGTCGATTCTCATAGACGGTGTCAAACTGATGATATACAAATTGGTTTTACACACCACATGTCAAGTGATTAGTAATAAATGCAGTAGTAAAGTGGAAAAATATAATAAGCTAAAGAGACAAAGATTTATAGTGGTTCGGTCAACGTGATCTACGCCCACTTTGAAAGGCTAGGGTCGCCTGAATATTTTATTATTTCGAGGGGTGTAGGGAGAGCAGGGAGATACAAGCTATGAGATAGAGAGGAGAGTGATAGCAGATATACTTCATTGAATGTGATGTCCTCCAAGTGTTTGCGGGACTTATAATTTATAGTCGCCTCCTAACAGATTGAGACGACTTATCAGTAATTAAGTGGCTAATCTGGTAGAGCTGGCGCCCTCTTCTCAACGGATGAGGCAGTTACGGCGCTCCCCATAAGATCCGGTCAAAGGATGACGTGGTGGTTGACTCTTTCCAAGGCGGTGTGGATGAGACTCTTGAATGACCCTGCTTACTCCCTTGGTGATGTAGCTCCTCGAACCTTGATGTTCTTGACCGGGCGTGGACCCTTTTGGACTTGACTTACTAGATCTCTTTAAGTTGGGTTCTTAATTCAGACTGAACTTATAAAATGAGTTGAGTCCTTGGACTTAGCCCATCACTACTTAATAACCACATGAGAGTCAAAGACAACTCTAAACGAGTACGACTTATCAATAGACCATCAGCTCGGGTGGTGTAGATCAAGTCTCCTCTCTCTCCACATATATATATATATATATATATATATATATAGTCAAAACATGAAAAAAGGTAGATTTGAAATAATTACCGGGCTTCGGATAACAATGGAGGTGTTGGCACCAAAGTTTGATAGGTCAAGTGCAATTTCCATACCAGAGTTTCCAGACCCAACAACCAAAACGTTTCTGTCACGAAACTTCTCTCCATTTTTATATCGAGTCGAGTGGATGACCTCCCCCGTGAAAGTGTTCAACCCTTCAACGTCCGGTATGAATGTGTCGGCTGTTTCTCCGGTCGCCACCACCAGAAACCTGCCGGAATATTCCTCTATCTCACCGGAGCTGAGATTCATTGCCTTAACGTCCCATTTCTCTGACCCTTCATCGTAAATGGCTGATTCAACCGATCTTTTGTACAAAGGACTGATCTGAAAATGAGAAACGTACTCATCCAAGTAGTGTAAGAACTTTTTCTTTGGTACATATGTTAGGTAAGTAGTGGGAAATGATATGTGGGGTAGCTCACAGAATTGCTTTGCCAAGTGAAGATGGAGGCGATCGTATGAGTATTTCTTCCACAGTGAAGCAAAACAGTCTTCTCTCTCTAGAATTATGTATGGGATCGAGAGGTGTTTCAAGCAGGCGGCGGTTGCAAGGCCAGATGGGCCGGCTCCGACGACGTTTGCCACTGGTTGTTGTTGCTTTTCCATGGCTCGCTCTCCTGAGTTCTAAACAAACCCAATTTTAACAAAAAAAAATTTAGTCTTATTTAAAAAAACGAGTTCGACAAAATTAAATTTAAACTCGTAAAAATTGGTTCAATTAACACTCATAATTCCTAACCTTTTCCATTGAATGAAGAGTAGTATGTTAGCAATGACGCATAGCATTCATTTGGTCATAAGCCTGATGAGTCGAACTAAGCAATGACGCATAGCTTTCAAATTATCCGGAAATCTTGCCCAAGTCTCTGTATATAAGAGGGAGAAAAATATTCCCGACCAAATAGACCGCCTTAAATAGTATTAAGTAATAATATTATTTAAATTTAATTTATTAATATAATTTATCACAATTATTAGATTAATAGTATATCCCAAAGAACACTAGAACTCAATTGTAATAAATGATTAGGTTAACAAATTAAGTACGATAACCAACCAAAAAAATACAAATTACGATTAATATAGTGAAAAATTATACGAATAGGTAGGCGATCGATTAAATTAATCTAGTGGTTTGCTGTAATAATATGTCACGACATAGATAGAAGTTGCCATCTATAGATAGCAGAATCGGGTTCGAGTTCGGGTTCTCTTCAAATGCAAAATAATTAGAGTGGATTAAAATTTGATGAATAGAATTTTAATCGACTAAAATTTTAATACCTAAAAAATATATAATTTTTAATCGATTCAAATTTTAATATGTAAAAAATAAATTTTAGTTAAGTCGAATCAAATTTTAATCGGTTCAAATTTTAATACTTAAAAAATTTTAAAAAATATAGTGGGACTAGTTGAAAATATACCTATCTAAGGGGTGTTGATGAAATTTTTTCTAAAATATATCATGGATAATTTAGTAAAATTGTATTCTAGTTAATACTTTTAATCTAATAAAGGGTGTCAATGAAGATTCAAAAAATAAAAGAGGTATCGTTGAAGATATGATAAATTAAAAAGGATATGACTAAAATTTTACTAAAAAATAATAATTAAAGGATACTCCGATTATTTTACAATCGAAGAGAAGCCCTGACTCGGTCAAATAGTTGAGTTCCGGTAAACTCGGCCAACAATGATGGGACCTCTCAATTTTTAATTTTGATAGTTTTGATTAAGATGGTGAACTTAATTAGGTTGCACTCAAACAGACATTAATAAAAACTTATGGGCATAATCCAACAATATTTACTATTTAGTTAGCTAGTTAATTGCTGAAAAAAAAGGGCTAATGTTACTTTGCATCCTAAAAAATATTTCGATTGTCAATTTGTACTCTCAAATATTAAAAATTTTAATTTATATCTTCAATATTATGAATTAGTAACAATGTGAACCTTATTCAAACTATCATTTAATTTTTTGTCATAAATTGAAACAGATGAGTTACATGTGTTTCGGCCATGAGATTATGTATAAATTCACAGATTGTTGGTGCTTTATATAAATTCAATATGATAGACTTAGCAAATATTTGATTAACGAAATCTTATTCTCGATACATAAAACGATGTCAAATTGATCACAGACAAAAATTTGCAGCGATGGATACACCTCATCCACATGCCTGAAATACTTACAACTCATATGCCTTAATTTATAACAGAAAATTGAACTGCAGTTTGAACGAAGTTTACATTACTACCAATTCATAATATTGAGACTACAAATTAAAAATTTTAATTTTTAAAGTTATAAATTAAAAATTAAAATATCTTTCGAAGTTCAAAATAAAATTAACCCAAAAAAAATTATTCATGAACTAGGCAAAGATAGATAGATACATTCTAACTTTTCCGAAAGACAGATAGAGATACCGTCTGCAAATTGCATTAATTGGGTCAACTCTTTGACTTGCGATAAAGTCGGGCCGATGTCATGCTGGATTTGCAGCAATTTTCAGACCATGTCATGTGGGTGATATTTTATTTATTCTCTCATTTATTAGTCGGGACGCGTGAAATGTACCAAATTTATAATTTCTTTTCCTTGCTTCTGGTCCCACGCTACCTCTGGACAAATGAATTAAGGGCTTGTTGGATAAATTTTGAGGAGGAATTTTTTTTTAATTAATGAAAGAAAAAGAGAATACATGGAAGAAGTGGAAAAATAAAGAAAAGTCTGGTCCGGTAACTTATTAAATGCCATAATCCAGCTCACAGAGAACTCAAAACAACCCTATGGTTTAAACCTATACGAATGGAGGCTATACATGTCGAGTTGAGTAGCAAGCACTGTAGGTGCAACCTGCCACCATTGAAAACCTGAATAGGATAAACTAATATTTGCGCATTTATCGGCTACAACATTTCCTTCTCGAAAGATATGACTAAAACAGAAGTTCATATGCTGCAAATAATACCTGCAATTTAACCAACGAATTTTAACGTATCAGGGTGGGTCATAAGATGGATTAGCCAAACATTGAATGACAGAGCGAGAGTCAGACTCCAACCAGAGGTATCTCCAACCCTTCTTCCAAGCTTGTTTGTCTACCGAAGACGAGCTAAGGGTATGGGGTGCACTAAACCAAATGTGGTGTCTGAGCTAAGAAGCTCATACAAAAAATATTGATGGATGCTTTGGGAATTGAGGAAAGGGAAACAAATACAATGGTTTTACAGTGGTTCACCGGCCTGAGAGTTCGGCTAGTCCACTCTTTAATGGAGACTCTTGCTCCTATTCTCTTATTGATAGTGTTGAGTGCGTTACAATGCAGTATCCATGGGATTCGGGTTCTTCGTGGCTCTATTGCCTATATCCCTTTCTCAATGGAGGCCTACCCCCCTTTTATAGCCTCTTGCTTACCTCTAATCCGATTTTACTTCCTATAATGAAGGGATCTTTTCCTCTTTCTCTCCCCAGTCCGGGAGTTACCTAAAACTCCACATAACTGGTTTTAATGGACTGTATCCCGAGATCTTTGCCTTCTACCCTGAGATCCTCCTTAATCTTTGGAGAGGGTTTTGGTTGGTTAAGGATTTTATGCCTTGACTCTAGCTTGGCTATTACTTCGGAGGTGCTTGCTGTCACCTTGTTGTCCTCTCACCGCTTCCCATATCATTAGGCTTGGGGGAGGGGGGAAGCTCCAACTATGGCTGGATGAGCTCTACGTGCCTTTCCTGATCTGACGAGCTAAGTTTCGGCTGGTAGAGCTCTGCACACCCTACCTGAGCTTTCGAGCTGAGCTCATTTCCTGAGCTCATGTTTGAGGTTTATTTTAGGTATCATCATATAGTATAGAGTTTGTCAATTTTGGTCCCGACCCGATTGAATCATATTCATAATTAAATTGTGTCACAATCAATGTCAACGAGATCCATAAAAGCCTACCATTGGAATCCAAAGATGAATGAATAAACTTTTATCAGAACCCAAAAAAGGCCTTAAATCCAAGGATCCCGATTGACGATATGGGATAGCCGTATTTTTTAAGTTGCTTTAGAAAACGAGCCTAAAAAAGTTTAGTTTGAGTTCGTAAAGTTCGATTTATTTATATGTAAAATAGTAGAGATATTCGAAAAATGAGTTGAATTTAAATAATTTTTTAAACTCGGTTAGAAAAACGAGTTCAACATGTTTGTCTTCATTATCAGCCCTAGTTACCATCACATGTCTTGTAAAATAATTTGTGACTATTTTTTAGTTACAGAGTATTCAGGTTTGTGTCGATTACTCCATCGAATTCAGTGATTGACCACCGTGACTTGAGTTGGTTTAGAGCATGTCTCCAAATGAACAAAGGTGGCTAGCCCTTAGGAAGTGTGAGAATAAATTGAATCTGAGACTTTTGAATTATCAAAAAGAAATATCTAATTATTGAACCACCTCTAAAAAAAGGTAATTAAATCAAATTTACCTATGAAGTAAGTTTATTTTCAATCCAATAACATTGATTATGAAAATCTGAAAGTCCTCAAAACAAACATGCCCCAAAAGGGATGATTATGAAAATCTGAGGATACCTAAGTGCCCTTTATGTTTTCTGGTCTCTATCCTTGAAATGTCTGTTTAGGCATGGGTCTTTGTCTGAGGTTCTTTCCTTATTATCCAGGAATTTGCCCCAAACTGTCTGCTTTTTTACAGTCTCTTAGCACGTGGATAGTTGTTTCTGGGTGATCATTACACCTGGCATCACTGACAATATTTCTTGTGACTTTCAGGTAGTTCGATATGATCCTATCATTCTGAATGAGCCACATGAAATATTTCAGTTTTTGTGGTACCCCTCTAATTTCCATATCCATCCCTAGTTTCCATTAATTTCTGTGTCTTTACTCACTTGTAGAGTAGGTGTAACAACCTTGCTCTGATGTCATTGAGAACAAACATTATAATATCATCTGCAAAAAATACAGGTGTTATTTCAGGTCCACTCGTTTAGAGGCTTTCAGATCTCTCCATGTACACCACGTCACACAACATGTTATTGTGTTTATCCAGGATTGGGGCAAGTTGAAATCTATTAAGGTCTGGTGTTTAGGGCCCATCTTATCCTGTTATAAGTTTGCTCTAGATCTACCTTTATTACATGCCTCCTCTTGGGTGATAATGACATTAGCCGTTGTATGTGTGTTGGAAGTGTAGGTTATTCACTCTCTATTCTTTTAATATATACTAGTAATGCACCACGTTACTAAAGAACAAACTCAACTATTAGACCACCTCTAAAAAAAGGTAATTAAACCAAATTTACATATGAAGTAAGTCTATTTTCAACCCAATGACATTGATGAATTTGGTTCGTAAATTTAGGCTAAATAATATTATTGTAATTTGAGATCCTTGTCCGATTCTACAAGTTGAGAGGGTCATATGTGTTGAAAATCACATGGGTAGCAGCATCTTGATGTCATTAGCTATGTTTTGAGCATCCAAGGCAGCTCCATACAGTCCTCTCCTTGCCAGTCCAGCACAATACAATCCCTTCTTCCCTTTCCAGTTGTTTGGGAAACTGGGCTTTGCAATCCCATCATCGTTCAGAAGATAATCGTCTCCCTGTTTAGTTAAATTAAATTCGTCAGAATCATCCCATTTTTTTTTAAAACAAAAGCTCAGACTTGAACTGATAATTGAGCCGAATTACTCGGATTTGGCATGAGCTCGATTTGTGTGTTAAACGAACTGTGCTTGAACAATTTTTTAGAAAACGAGATTCGGTTCGAGCTCGCAGAGTTCGGCTCGTTTATATGTAAAAAAGTCGAGCTATTCGGGTTATTTTCTAAATGAGTCGAATAAAAAAAAAATTCAGGTATAAATCCGACTCGAGTATTAGCACCAATACAGACAAAAGTAAAATAAAGAGTCATGTGGTTGGTGTTGGGAGTTTACCTTGAGCCACTTGTTTGTTGATCTTTTGAAGCCGGTGGCAAAGACAATGGTATCAAATGGATGTGATTTGCCGTTCTCGAAAACCACAACGTTGTTTTTTATGCTTGCTATTGCCGGCAACACCTAGGTATACATTATGCATATTCAACATGAAATTAATATAATTAAGTGGAAACGTAATAATGATTTTATTATTTTTATAATATTATTTATTGTCTTATTTTATTCATAGATTCAAAAAATTCATAAAAAAAAAAAAAGACAAAATGAATACAAAAAAATTATTACAAATAAATCTTTCTAATGATGAACAAGTCTTGACGCATTCGTTCATAAAAAAAAGCTCGGGCTTGAGTTTAGTTTTAGTAGGTTCGATTCATAGATGGATGGACCCGCCAGAATGTTTAATCAGAATGTTTAATCAATGAATCGACATGAATTCAATGGGGCAGAACATCTATGCAATACGAATTTAATTATATTCGATTATAAATGAGTCAGGGTGTAAACAAGAAGAAGGGCCCACATCGTGGAGAGCAGAGGAAATGGAAGGTGGTACCTGAATCTCACCGGACTTGATTTTGGTGGTGGTCCCCATGTCAATAACTGGGTACTTGCCATACTTTACTTTCAAAAAAAAGGGACCCTCTTTGGGCCTTTCAATCCCATACTTGGTGAGGTCTCCATAACTTAGCTTGCTAAGCAACACCAGCAATGAGTCAACCCAGTTATGTCGAATATATTTCAGCAAAAATAACCCCATAGATACCATTTCCCTCGAGACTACGTGAACCTGCATCATCCACAAAAAAAAAAAATTTAAAAATTAAAACATCCCTAATCTTCCTACAAAAAAAAAAAAAAAATCTAATTCTAATGCATATAAAATCTGAAGAGAGTGAAATATAAGTAATCTTTTTTTAACCATTAGAGTAATTCATTGGTTAAACTTATCTTCTTAAATGTAGGAGGTTTCAGATTCGATATTTTTTTATGAGTCCGAAATTAACTGGGTCAGACCTAACGAATCAAGAGAGACCCACATCATCCCGGAGCCCAAGTCATCAAGTCAAGGAGTAATCATCAAGTCAAGAAGGAGTCATCAAGTCAAAGAGGAGTCTAAGGGGACACCCCCAAAGGGGCACCGCCCAAAAGGGCGCCGCCCAAGGGGGGTCACCTAAGGGGATCCCTTCCCTCCTTAGTTCCACGCTCCCTCTCATGCGCAGTCCTTCGCCCTCTTCTCTTTGCCACACCAACTCAAGTACAAGCCCAGGATCCTCCTCCGACTGAATAGGAGCACGAGGAGAGAGTATCGGGATACGAAGATCTAATTCTACCATCATTGTGCTTACCAAAATGATAAAATCCTACCTTAATTATACTTACCAAAGTGGTGGTGACCTCCTCACCGCCTCACCATACCTATATAAGCCTTCACCACACAGAGGGAGAGAGATATCACCTTACGACCTTAACATCTCTACACCTTGAGATCCCTACACACACTACACCTCCCTACATACATTGCTTCTCTCTCCTAAAGTATAGTAATTCTCTCGGAGTGTACTCTCCCGGTTACATTATTCATCAATAAAAATCTCCGGCCACCGCTGTCGTTCCCGAGAGTGGAGTAGATCACTCGGACCGAACAATTATAAATCTTTATGTTGACTCCGTATTTACTGTTTTGCCATTGATCGTCTACTTATTACTCATTAATTGCATCATTACGTATACTTGACTGTTGATCTTGCGCAATACCAATTTGTGCATCATCATTTTTCATACTCTTTGAGGTCCAATCACCCTTATTCCTCAGGGAACATGTCTTTAAATTAGCTCAAATTACGATGGCCGATTCAAAACTCTAAAAAATAATTAACACATGACATGTCTTTTTCCCTCAACTCATGACATTTTTTTTTTTGACCAGAGTAGAAATATGGGTGGGGGCAACCAGTAGGTTATTCTTGAGCGTGACTATGAGGATTTCCTACTATAGAATGTCCGATTTGAATTATAACTATTAACCAAAGAGGGTAGTTCGTCACCATTGCACCACCAAAACCAAACAGCAAATCGTTTTACGGCTGAGAATCGAATCTTACTTAATAACAATATGGGAGTCAAAGACAATCCTAAATGAGTACAACTTATTACTAGACTATCGGCTCGGGTGATAACTCATGACATTAAAATAGAGCAATTTCACCATTAGATCAAGCCTCCTTCTCTCTCTCTCTCTACACACACACACACACATATATATATATATATACTTGCATAGTCAAAACATGAAAAAAGGTAGATTTGAAATAATTACCGGGCTTCGGACAACTATGGAGGTGTTGGCACCAAAGTTTGATAGGTCAAGTGCAATTTCCATACCAGAGTTTCCAGACCCAACAACCAAAACGTTTCTGTCACGGAACTTCTCTCCATTTTTATATCGAGTCGAGTGTATGACCTCCCCCGTGAAAGTGTTCAACCCTTCAACGTCCGGTATGAATGTGTCGGCTGTTTCTCCGGTCGCCACCACCAGAAACCTGCCGGAATATTCCTCTATCTCACCGGAGCTGAGATTCATTGCCTTAACGTCCCATTTCTCTGACCCTTCATCGTAAATGGCTGATTCAACCGATCTTTTGTACAAAGGACTGATCTGAAAATGAGAAACGTACTCATCCAAGTAGTGTAAGAACTCTTTCTTTGGTACATATGTTGGGCAAGTAGTGGGAAATGATATGTGGGGTAGCTCACAGAATTGCTTTGGCAAGTGAAGATGGAGGCGATCGTATGAGTATTTCTTCCAGAGAGAAGCAAAACAGTCTTCTCTCTCTAGAATTATGTATGGTATCGAGAGGTGTTTCAAGCAGGCGGCGGCTGCAAGGCCAGATGGGCCGGCTCCGACGACGATTGCCACTGGTTGTTGTTGTTGCTTTTCCATGGCGGTCAAAGTTTCTGAAACCGCCTCTCTCTCTCTCTCTCTCTTCCTAATACCAAGAAGAATGAGAAGTAGGATGGTATATATAGATGGGTTTGGCTCCTCATCTTATCTTATTTGATTGATAGATGAGAACGGTGACTTCTGGCAAGTTCCAACTCAAATGTCAATGTTACTTGTGGTATAAACAGGGGGGGGTTCTGTTATCTCAAGGGGCTGTTGTCATCATTTTTACCCTATTAATTGAGTCATGTGTTAGATGATAAATAAATTCAACCCTAGCAAAATAGAAAAGAAATAAGATGTTTTATGGAAAATTTCAGATTAAGTAAATGGAAAGTTGCAATTTTCAATAACCCAAAAACTAAAATTGGAAAACGTGAATCAAAATAATGGATGTGGAAGTAGAGAGAGAGAGACATAGAGAGAGATATGCATGTCTAGACAAGATGAGAGAGGGAGAGAGAGATACATGCATGTTTAAACAAGATCAAATGCATCTATTGTTTATTGAGTTACTAATAAAGAGTCTGGACTTTCTATGTATTCTTTAATTAAAGGGAAAATTCTATTTTACTTTGAAAGATACAAAAATTATTAGTTTGTCATCTGAATAATTAATTTTTTTATATTGTTCTCTCAAAGAAAATAAAAATGTTGTAATATAGTCCACTATCTTATTTTCTTTTATTTGTTCGTCTATTTTATATTTCATGATTGGTTGATTTGACACAAAATAAATGAACGATCAAATAAAAATAAAATAGTAGACCACATTTCAATATTTTTATTTCTTTGATGAGGTAATATGAAAAAAAAAATCATTCAAGAGACAAATTGAAAATTTTTATTTCTTCCAAAATAAGATTTAGGCTTACTTAAACAGCTAAATCTCAAACTATCGATCTTGATATGAACGTGGATGTTCTTTTTAGAATTATAGGCAACTGGGGGGGGGGGGGGGGGGGGGTGATTGAAGTTGGAATGCATGGTTACTCGATTCTTTAACCCCACAAGATGAGTAAATATGTTCCCCTTTTTCCGTACAAAGTTACATGATCTTAATCAAATAGGGGCCTACTGGTAATTCCAATGAAGTAACATGAAAGCAATGTGTCCCTCAACCGTATCATCTCATTCAATCCCTTAAAAGCGTGGTCTTCTTTGCAACCTACTTTTCAAGCAAATCAAAAGACTGGTTTTCTTCATGGACGGGACCGAGTCAATCATAACCCTATTGGTTTATAGGATCGAATTGTAAATTCATATGATTTGTATTTTAAGTTTGGTATTTTTTTTAGAATCAGGTCATGAGGAATTTCATCACTTTCTCATGAATATTCTAGTCCCGGGATGGACTGTCTGTCTTTGATCAAATCAGAGAATGGATTAATTAAAATGTGCATATATTGGTTCAGATACACCTGATCATTGAACAAAAAAAATTAAAAACAAACCCCTCATTGGGAATACTAGGTTCGAAGTTGGCCCGGACATGGGAGTCCATAAAGATCTTCCTAGGCTTTCTTACTATTAAAACCATAGGCAAAGGATTAGGTTGTGTTTCTTCCTCCTCCCCCCACCCCCGAAAAAAAAATAAAAAATTATTTACATAAACAAAAAAAAAGGCCTCTGTCTTTAGGTAGATACAATTGAGGGTGATAGTGTTAATTTACAAAATTAAACAACTTGAGGTTGAATGATGTTTTAGATTCGCTTAGAAAAATGAACCTAAAAAATTTGACTCGTTTATATATAAAATAGTCGAACTACTCGGGTTCAGTCCGAACTTAAATTCTAAATAAACCGAGTTTTAATAATTGTTTTTTTGAGACTCGTTTAAAAAAATAAGCTCGACAAACTTAGTTTTAAAAATCGGGTTGATTAACTCCCTAATTCCTAGCTTTTCCATTGAATCAAGAGTATGTTAGCAATGACGTATAGCTTTCATTTGGTCATAAGCCTGATGAGTTGAACTAAGCAATGACGCATAGCTTTAAAATTATCCGGAAATCTTGCCCACGTCTCTGCATGTAAGGGAGAGAAAAATATTCCCGACCAAATGGACCGTCTTAAATAGTATTAAGGAATAATATTATTTGAATTTAATTTATTAATGTAATTTATCACAATCATTAAATTAATAATATGTCCCGAAGAACACTAGAACTCAATTGTAATAAATGATTAGATTAATAAATTAAATATGATAATCAACCTAAAAAGTGATTAAATTTTATTTTTTTTCTTGCTAAAATTCATGTCAATTAAAATTTGATCATGTTGATTAAAATTTATTTTTTACGTATTAAAATTTGAGTCGATTAAAATTTATATTTTTTTATATATATCAAAATTCGGATCGATTAAAATTCAATGTGAGTTGATTAAAATTTGATTCGAGCTGATTAAAAATGAATTTTAATCGGTTCAAATTTTAATGCGTAAAAAAATATAATTTTTAATTGACTCGAATTTTAATACCCTATTGGTTTATAGGATCCAATTGTAAATTCATATGTTTTGTATTTTAATTTTGATAATTTTTTTAGAATCAGGTCATGAAGAATTTCATCACTTTCTCATGAATACTCTAATCCCGGAGTGAATTGTCTGTCTTTGATCAGATCAGAAAAAAGATTAATTGGGATGCGCATAAATTAGTTCGGATACACCTGATCATTGAACAAAAAAAATTAAAAACAAACCCCTCATTGGGAATACTAGGTTCGAAGTTGCCCCGGACATGCGAGTCCATAAAGGTCTTCCTAGGCTTTCTTACTATTAAAACCATAGGCAAAGGATTAGGTTGTGTTTCTTCCTCCTCCCCCCACACCCCCCCCCCAAAAAAAAATAAAAAATTAGTTACATAAACAAAAAAAAGGCCTCTCTCTTTAGGTAGATACAATTGAGGGTGATAGTGTAAATTTACAAAATTAAACAAGTTGAGCTTGAACGATTTTTTAGGTTCATTTAAAAAAATGAGCCTAAAAGACTCGACTCGTTTATATATAAAATAGTCGAACTATTCGGATTCAGTCCGAACTTAAATTCTAAATAAATCAAGTTTTAACAAAAAAAATTTAGACTCATTTAAAAAAATAAGTTCGACAAACCACTTCACCTGATTTCCACTTTTAAGTGGTTTGACGGTGTTGACTTCTCATGTGTGGTTATTCAAAAAAAAAAAAAGAGTATGTTAGCGATGACGCATAGCTTTCATCTGGTCATAAGCCTGATGAGTTGAACTAAGCAATGACGCATAGCTTTCAAATTGTCCGGAAATCTTGCCCACGTCTCTGCATGTAAGAGAGAGAAAAATATTCCCGGACCGTCTTAAATAGTATTAAGTAATAATTTTATTTAAATTTAATTTATCATAATTATTAAATTAATAATATGTCTTAAAGAACACTAGACAATTATTAAATTAATAATATGTCTTAAAGAACACTAGAACTCAATTGTAATAAATGATTAGATTCATAGACTGTTGGTACTTTATATAAGTTCAATATGACAAACTTAGCAAATATTTGATTAACGAAACCTTATTCTCGATACATAAAACGATGTCAAATTGATCACAGACGAAAATTTGTAGCGACGGATACGCCTCATCCACATGTCCGAAATACTTGCAACTCATATGCCTTAATTTATAACAGAAAATTGAACTGCAGTTTGAACGAAGTTTACATTACTACCAATTCATAATATTGAGACTACAAATTAAAAATTTTAATATTTGAAGTTATAAAATTAAAAATCAAAATATCTTTCGAAATTCAAAATAAAATTAACCCAAAAAATATTATTCATGAAATAGGCAAAGATAGATAGATACATTCTAACTTTTCCGAAAGACAGATAGAGATACCGTCTGCAAATTGCATATTAATTGGGTCAACTCTTTGACTTGCGATAAAGTCGGGCCGATGTCACGCTGGATTTGCAGCAATTTTCAGACCATGTCATGTGGGTGATATTTTCTTTATTCTCTCATTTATTAGTCGGGACGCGTGAAATGTACCAAATTTATAATTTCTTTTCCTTGCTTCTGGTCCCACGCCACCTCTGGACTAGGGCTGTTAATCAAACTGAGTTACTCGAGCTTGACTTGAGTTCGGCTCGTTCAAGCTCGGTTCGTTTTCTAAACGAGCCCGAGCTTGAACAAATTTTTAAGTTCGTTTAAAAAATAAGTCCTAGAAGCTCGGCTCAAATTCGACAGGCTCGACTCGTTTATGTGTAAATACTCGGGCTCGGCTCGGGCTTGGCTCGTTCAAGCTCGGCTCGTTTCTTAAAAGAGCCGAACTTGAACAATTTTTTAAGCTCGATTAAGAAACAAGTTTTTTAAGCTCGGCTCGGACTCGTTCGACTAACAGCCCTACTCTGAACAAATGAATTAAGGACTTGTTTGGATGAATTTTGAGGAGGAATTTAAATTGACTTATCCAAAATCTTTTAAACTCAAACCCTCTTTATAAAGATACGACTCAATATTCAATCCAGTCTATACCTATTTTTGGTATCTAACATATACACATGTAGAACTCGTGAATATATCATAATTATTAACAATTATTTGTCATATAAATGACTATTTTACCCTTAATCAATTCAATTCATACTCATGTTAAAAAGTATAATTGTCTTTTGCATCCTTAACCCATTAACCCATCTTCTCAAACTCACCCCCTCCCTAGGTTACGTCAAACTCATGATCATGGGTTTGGTTTTTGGGCCTGTTACGAGCCGAATTTGAAAACTTACGATTGAATATTCAATTCAAACATGAAATTTGGAGATCTTTTAGATTATTTTTCCCAAAATTATCTAGTCAAATCTCTTCATACTCCCTTACCAAACAGCCCCTAATTGGTAGAATATATAGTATAGAGTTTGTCAGTTTTTGTCCCGACCCGATTGAATCATATTCATAATTAAATTGTGTCACAATCAATATCAACGACATCCATAAAAGCCTACCATTGGAATCCAAAGATGAATGAAATAAACTTTTATCAGAACCCAAAAAGGCCTTAAATCCAGAGATCCCGATTCACGGTACGGGATAGCAATATTTTATTTATCAGTGTAAGAAAGGCTTTTGAAGTATAATAGTCAACCATCAGAATAGTTGAAACGGTAATAAGGATAAATTCTAAACTTAGATGATATGAATTCGAATTTTGGTAATCTCTTGAGGTTAGACTATAAAAAATTTATTTTTTATGAATATCCTAGTCTCGGCGTAGATAGTCTCCCTTTGACCGGATCGAAAAAGATATTAGTCGAAGTGCGCGTAAGCTAATTTGAACACTTTGAGAATTAAAATAAATAAAAAAATGCCAAAGTAACAGGATCTCCATTTTTTGGAGGGCTAAAGAGGAGGTTGGGACCTCTGCCCTCACACAGAGTTGGCTATGTGAATAAATTAAATTCCGATACATATATATATATATTTGAATTTGAATTTTTTCATGAATCTAGATTGAATCAATAGCTAATATGATTATAATTAGATCTGAATTTTATATGAATATAACTAAATGTAATATGCAATTTTGTGATCATTTGATAAATTGAGGTTAAAATTCATATGTAATTTGGTTGAATTAGCTCTAAATAAATATTGAATATCTGATTATCAACAGATTAGATATTAACTAGGAATTTGACCGGGTGACGGACCAACCTAGGAACAGTGACAATGGGCTCGGGTTTGGGCCACACAGCCCATATAGTTTGATCTTCATAATACAGTCAATGTCATTCTTTGTCCTTTGACTCAAGGGTAGGACCAAGGTATTAAAATTGGTCTCGATCTCGAACAACCTCCACATTTTTCATCAATGCACTAAATTGAGTCATAACCTCACTCGTATTTTATAGTAATGTTTGGTATAGAATTAAAATGATTGTTTTTCGTATTAATCTTACAGTTGACCCAAACCATTGCTTTCAAAAAGTAATGTTCTTGATATCTAATATCGGGACATAACTTGACAACTTAATATATTATAACTACGAGATAATATGAATGGTATAGTCATGACTTATGATCAATTCAATCCAATCCAATCGATAATGATGCCAAACATCATTGTTCACAGCTTGAAATCGCACTGAGAAGTGGGCTTCAGGCTTGGTTGAGATGAAGTAAAGGTTACCTCGTTTGTGTCCTTGCAATAGTATTTGATTCGTGGCCCTGTCCTTTATAGTGAAACCAACACCAAAAAAGTCACAATTAAGTGGCTAATCAATAGTTAATTAACCAACTGATAAGGGGTTCTTTTCAAGATCGGGTACTAATAAAACATTATCAAGTTTAATAGTGTGTGAGTTATTTCCTATCATTGTTTCTCCAACATGCGTAATTGGCAAAAGATGACATAATCTGGATTGGTCTCTTTGAGTCCATCATTAGAGGCTTCAGAACTAGAGACGAGCGGAGCTGACATGGGGGTTTCACCAGTGAGGAGCCCCACAATGTCTTGGCTCTCGGCCAATCCAAGCACTTGCTCATGCCATAAAGGGTAATTGTCCTGCTTCAAACGAAGAGTTGTTCATTGTCTCATATATATATTGCTGCTATCAATTACAAGGGGTAAATAGCAACAAAGGAGGAAAGAAATATTACAGACTATGTTTATGGGTCACTAGCTGTTGGGAGTGATTTAAGGAGGACTTGCGTATGCCCATAGCCTAAGGCTTGTGCTCTGCAATTAAAATGTGATCAAAGGACAGCTTGCCGTGATTTGCTCTTTCTTGTTTTGGTTCTTCAACACCATTAAGGGAATTACTTCCAATATTTTCAGCTGGATTTCTTTTTAGCATTCTCCCTGGAAAGAATTCTTCCACAGGCTATGAATGGCAGCAACAACCACTAGGGCAAAAGCACACAGTCACCAATTCATCTTCATGTCCCCCAATAAAATTCCAATATCGATAGTGCCTTTTTTTTTGGTTCAATGATCAGGGGTGTTCAGACCAGTTTGTGTGTACCTCGATTAATCTCTTTTTCGGTCCAGTCAAAGACAGACTATCTACATTGGGACTAGGGTATTCAGGAGAAATAAATCTCTTATAGTCTAACTGTCCCTATTACCATTTGAGATATTCTCGAACTTGATATTGTCCCTTTTCAAAACATGCCCAGCTGTATCAATAAACCTTTGGTACCCACCATTCCGTCCCCACCATTACTTCTCTCGCAGTCCTTTTAATCCTTCAATCCTCAACAGTCTATTATTTCCTCATTCCATCCTCTCTCTCTCTCTCTCTCTCTCTCTCCCCCCCCCCCCCCCCCCCCCCAACACACAAAAGACATTGATTGCAGCATTGATTTTCAATCATTTAATGGCTTGCATAAGGTCAGTACTGGTATGGGCTATGATGCCCTGTTCATATTCACTAGCCTTACCACTGACATTTCAGCTAGAGCCACCAGCCTCAACCATCTCAGCTACACCAGCATTGCTGCCAAATCCTCCTACTTTATCTCCAGACATTAGTCCTCTCTTTCCTTCACCTGGTGGTCCAGAGCTTTCTCCATCTGATGAGTCCTCACCCCCCACCATTCCTTCTAGTCCCAGCCCTCCAAATCCGGATATAATGGTTGCTCCTGTGCCTACAATGGCCCTTTCACCGTCTGGATTATCTCTGCCAGCTTCCTCCTCCGTTCGTCTGAATGTATCGAAGACTACACGTCTAATTTCAGTGATTGTTTTCGGTTTCCCAGCATTTTTGTTAATTCAGCTCTCTGGTGTGTAAAAGATCATGCAGCTTCTATGATATGTGAGGTATGGTTGGAGGGCAGCTCTCCAATTATTGTTATAAGTTCTTCGATTTTCTTTAATGTTAGGTTTCAATAAAATTACGCATAACAATAACATAGAACTGTCTTGTAAAAGAGCAAAGCAAAAGAATCTACTAACTGAAGAACATTACCCAATGTAGATTAAATTCACATAGATACAGATATAGAAATAGTATCAAAAATGACTGTAACTACTTTTACAAATGATGGTACCTATTAACTCAGTTTTAGTTCAAAGGGGAACCCTACATTCCAACTGTGCTACATAGATTTTACATGGTGGCATGCAACCACATCTAGAGAGCAACAATACTAACCGATGATTTTGGAAATATTGAACAATTTCCCCAAAAATGCCTCCTTCAATTTGGTGAACTCGAGGGGGCTCTGTTTATTGGATGATGTCTGTTTAGCAACCCCCTGCTTCCTCAGCTTCACATTCTCCTCCTTCAGCATCTCCACAGCTAAACTGAGCTGCCTTATTACCTCCCTTTTCTCTTCATCTTTCTGTATCAGTTGTTCCTTTTGAATCCTGTTCTCTTCTTTGAGCGCCTCTATTTCTTTCGTCAGCTTCATGACTTCTTCATTGCCAACTCCGCTTGAAATTTCCTCTTCTATTTCTTTATGGACTATGATGATTTCTTCTTCTTCAGGATCCTCAACATCAGACTCACCAGACTCCGCAGGGTCATAGGTTTCAGAGTAGCTATCATAGGCTTTATCCATGGAGCTCATCAACTTCTCTGGTTGATATTTGGTGACCAACACTGGGGAAGCCCAGTGTGTTAAGAGGCGAGTTCCAGATTCAGACTTGACTTGATCATATCGCTCAGCTAATGAGCGATGGGCGCGATAAAAATCCTCAACCATGTTAATTAGCTCTGGCCGCTTCTTGTAATACATTTCTGCACGTTGAGCAAAAGAGTCTGCATCTTCCTCAACTAATTTCAGCATTGCTTTTGTCTTCTCATCCAGCTCTGTCAAATTAGTCAGGAGATACATATAAACCTCAGCTATTTCCTATTTATAAAAGTAATCCAACAGACTGACTTCACCTAAACTATTGAATTTAGGGAATGCTAGAATCTAATTAAGAAAATAAATGGAGTGTTCATACATAGACTATGAATTAGTCTATATAGCAAAGAAAAAAAATTGTAAAATTGCCTTTCTCGGTGGATCGTCACTGAGATACTACTTGGATGATGAAAGCACGAGCAGCAACAGCACAACATGAACTCTAAACAATACACACACAAAAAAAATTGTGTTCCCTGAGCAAATATCAAGACATCTGAATGCTTGGTATGTATCTTAGTACTAGTCAATATAATATTTTTTTTAGTAGGCAGTTCATGGATTTAATGTTTCCTTCATCAAGTAAGTGAAGGCAGGGTCCACCCATGGAATGACTTTGATAATCCTTTATTAGGTCCCATGCAAGAAATGGAACGGAAAGCATAAAGAACCCTTGGCCTTATGCATAAAAAGGCCCACATGTTGTGCTTAAGATACTCACTTTCTAGGTTTAGACTTTAAACTAGATTCTAATGGGTCCAATACATTATTAAGCTATAAAAGAGTACTTTTACAGGGTTGGAGACAAATTGTAAAGAAAACTTTCAAAGCGCTTCTGAAAAGTAGATGAAAATTTGCCCAATACTGATGGACAGCACAGTCCTCTGCATTGAGGGTTATTCATCATTACGCCAATGACCAACTAGACCCACCACACTATTGTGCTTGATCCAACTGCAGACAGCAATAGTAGTTATTGTATGCCATCTGATATGGCGGTTGTCCATTAGCTAAGTGTGTATGAGAGTTAATTAATGAAGTCTTATAGACCACTTGAATTTTGAAAAGATAATTCTTGTGCCTTACAATTCTTTGCACAATTTAGCCATCTCCTGATGCTTTTGCTAGCATATTAAGCAGCCCTCAAATTTCCCATTGCCCCTCCTTGACAACCTGAACTCCTTATCTGTATTATTTCTACCCTTTCGATGAACCACCTAAAATTTTCCTTTTTGGCAGGGAGGAAATTGAACTTGTTATCCCATCAACCATCACTCCTAATCTCCATTGTACATTGATGGCTTTGACATACCAAGTGCTCATGTGCCTACTACTTAACTGATTAATGATCGTTCTTTCCAGTTTCACAGAAACCAGGTAAAAGGGGAACAATGTTTGGAATGAGATAAACTAAAAACCCTATAATATAGCCACCCTGAATAGCATATTTCATTTCGTTCCACCCTTGTTTAGCCTGCTACTTTTGAATCTAGCTTCGCCCCCAGCTACGCCCAATTTAAATCAGAAAGGAAATATACTTATCTTCCTCGATTATTCTTCATTATTTCTTACATCGGTATTTCTTAATTGTTTCAAAAACACAATAGACATTGATCATTCATAAATCAAGTAGCACACTTTTTTGAAATTTAGTCAATTGTAAGTCAACTCTACACTAGAAACACAAATGCAACAATCAAACAAGAAACTTTTTTCTAAACTGTCAATCATCACTTCTTAGAAAAGACAGATCTCCAAGGGTTAAATAATCACTTTGAAAAGTAAAAGAGTTTATTAAACTCCAAATTGAACATATCAAAAAAGAGACTACAGTATAGGCCTAGAGCTTAAAGTCCAAATAATATGAAAAAAAAATTAAAAAAAAATTAAGGAAGCAGGGTTTAACTAGAAGAATACAAAGTTTACCTGCAAGGGTGGATTGGAGCCATGGAGACTTTCTAGGGCTGCTGCTGTTGTGGCTATCAAACCACCACGAGTGTGATGATAATTTGCTTTTCGCTTCCACCATTTTCTCTTACCTTCACATCAAAAAATGAAAGAACATGAAATAGTAGTTTAGTACGAGGAAAATAAAATAATCAAAAAATCAAGTATTAAAATTTTATTTTGATGCATTGTTTCAACCACCTAAAAAATCGTCGCAAATAACTCCTCTCTAAGAAGTCCTTTGAGGCAAATCCCATTCGAATGGTCGGGGTATATTAGTCATTTAACTTCCCGTAATACTTAAATCACACCAAAAGCGCCAAAACCGCAGATTCAGATAATTACTACGAGGATGGAAGGAGATTTCGATGGCGATAGGTATAGTGACCAAAATACTCCTGTATCACGTATCAGTGATAAAATAAACTCTGCCGGGTGGACTCGGCTAAAATATGAAGCATATAAAACAAAAGGAAAAAAAAAAAGGCTCGCCGGCATGGAATTCCGGTTGCCGTAGAACATTCTCCGGAGTGTAACAGACAGAAAGATTTCTTCAGAGAGAGAGAGAGGAGATGATGAGAAAGATTTATTTAGAGAGATTAACCAAAAAAAAAAGATTTGTTCAGAGAGAGAGAGAGAGAGAGGATGGTTAGGGACGTACCTGAGAGAAGCTGAGAGGGCCGACGATGGTAGAAGAAGCTCTCTCTCTCACAATGGCACACAGTTCTACATACAAAGTAGACGACAGTATAGATTTAAACACCATACCTCGAGTTCCGAAATTTTGTCTCAGTTCTGGTTCATGTGGTCCAATCATAGACCGCCACGTATTTATCGGTGAGCAAAATATGGAGGTCTTTCTGTTTTTGAAATCTTTTAATTTACTTCATTACCCCTCAATTTCTCAATCCGAGGGCTGAAGCGACTTCTACACAGGAGTAGACACCATTCAGGGATATCCTGGTCATTTAGTACACCACTTGACGTGGGGTCCACATGGCTGTCTAAGTTTCCGCAAAGCGGGATTAAAATGCTAATGCTAGCCTGCAAATGGATAACATATAATAAACAATATAGAAGGGCATTTCCGACAATTACCAAATTGGCTACCGATGGGAGCGTCTATGGCCAGTGGGCCATTTACCACAAAAAGAAAAAAAGGAAAGGCAACGCAACGGTCGAAAATTCCAGTGGCAAGCCCATCTGTACATCCTAGTTTAGTGACTTCACACACACGAGATTGTACCTTGACAAGTATTCTGAGAGTTATACATATAATTAACGACTTCACACGAGATTCCACTAGCAACTGAATTTCTACATTTTCTTTGTATTGTGAGAGTTATACATATAATTAATGAAAGTTAGAAAGAGGAAATGGTCTAGTTCATGGAAGTTTTTCAAAAGTATAATGTAGCAAGAGATCAATGAGACCGTCCCTTACTCTCATTCTTAGTAGGCCTATTTAGAGTTGATTTTTTTAGGGTTTTTTAGAAGTCGGTATATTTTTTATAACTAGCAATGCATGACTTGTATTGTACGTAAATAAATTTAAATATTTTTTTTATAGAAAACGTGAATTATATGTGTAATTAAATTAAATAATAAATTAAGTACTGAATAATTAATTTGAATTTTAATTATTAAGGTATCTCTTCAATCCCTTTAGGCATTTGCATATTTAATTATATTATAGAATTATTAATTTTTACTTTGTTAAATAAATTGATTAGATCACTTATAATATTATTATGTTATTACATACCAAAAAATAAAATATAACATATATTTGACCGTGAAATTTAATATGGTAACTTCATGTGTATAATAATTTAACATATATATAAATCTAAAAAATTGTATATAATTGTACTACTAATAAATGAGTTCAAAAGAATTTAGAAGTCTTTACAAAATAGTCCAAAATAAATTGAAGGTCAAATAGGAGTAAAAAACAAAAAATAGATGAAAGTATATAGGTGAGTATAATTGAATTTATTATACTAATTAGAGGTAAAATAGAAAATCAAAAGTTTTTCGCAGATGCTAAACTTCATGTGTACAATAATTTAACATATATATGACTTTACTTTTTCATATAAATCTAAAAAATTGTATATAATTGTACTACTATTAAATGAGTTCAAAAGAATTTAGAATTAATTGCACTGGAGGTCTCCAAAGTATGAGGTTTGTCTCATTTTAGTCCCCAATATTTCAATTGCATCATTTTGGTCCCTGAAATATTGAATATGTTTTTATATAGTCCATCAAGCTGACAGCGTCTAGCTTGTTAACGGTTGTTTATCATAAACTAGTCACGTGATACTTAAATATGGATAAAAAATAATTTAGATAATTTTTGAACAAATTTTTACTCAAATTTTGGTTAAATAGCTACCCAAATTATACAGTTTTGATAATGAGCTATCTAAATTTTGGTCAAAAGTTATCCATATTACACATTTTTTGTTAAGAGCTACCCAAATTTTATTTAAGAGCTATCAAAATTATTTTTTGTCCATATTTAGGTATTATGTGACAAGTTTATGATAACAAAATCGTTAGCAATCTGGACATTGTCTACTTGAAGGATCATATAGAAACATATTCAATACTTTAGGGACTAAAATGATGCAATTGAAACATTGGGGACCAAAATGTGACAAACCCTATACTTTGGGGACCTCCAATACAATTAACCCAAGAATTTATAAGTCCTTACAAAAGAGTCCAAAATAAATTTAAAGACAAATAAGAGTAAAAAAAATAAAAATTAGATGAAAGTATATAGGTGGGTATAATTTACTTTATCATAATAATTAGGGATAAAATAGAAAATCAAAAATTTTTCGCAGATGCTGATATTTATATGTAATATAGATATAGAAATAGATATAGATATAGATTTATTTGACTTTAAGTACAAATTTTAAAACTATTTGGCAAAAAATACATTTTCGAAGCAGAAAGACTGAAATACCCCTAACCATCATCACATCACTATTCAAAAAATCAGATAAAGAAACAAATTAATTTGAAAACTAAAACTCTTTAAATTTTAGAGCTTTATTATATTAAAATTCTTTTTCTCTCTCTCTTTATATCTCATATATATATATAAACACATATATACATAACTAAATTCAAAACTTAAATTATATATATATATATATAAGAATAAAGTTGTATATATTTTCTCAAAATAAAGCTAACGTAAAAATTTTATGACAAAATTTTTTAATTTTAATACTTTCTAAGATAAAGACTATTTTTCTCTATATATATATGTTTTATGACAAATTGTGACACATACACTATGACGTCAATGTCACACTACTTCTAAAATACATATGCAGAGTTGGACCACTGTGAACATTATAATGTGACATCAATGTCTATTGTATACATACAACATATGCAAATTTTGGCACATAGAAAGTACCACAGTGTGACTCAGGGATTGACACACTCTGGGCATCATAAATGTGGCATTAATGTCATACTGCATATAGACACTATATACAGAGTTTGCACATGGATAGTATCACTTTGTGACTCAAATGTAACATTTCATACACATCACATAAAGATTCAAAAACACATTGTGAATATCACTGTGAATCCAATGTCACAATGCAACTATACAATATATACATTATTTTTATATGGTGTGGGCATAAAAAATGTGACTTCAATGTCACACTACAAAACAAACATTATATGTAGTGTTTTGCACTGGGTGGATAAAACATAATGTGACTTAAATATAACATTACATAAACGGAGAGAGAAAATAAAGGAGAGAGGGAGAGAGAATAGAAAAAAGAGAGTAACGATGGGAGAGAGAAAATAGAGCGAGAGAGAGAGAGAGAGAAAATAGGAAGAGAGAAAAAGAAAGATAAAAATAGGGAGAGAGATATTAACGGTGAGAGTCAGATATAAAGAGAGAATATAAAATCTTTTTAAAACTAATGAAATCCTTTCAAAATTCAAACGGTTAATTATTCTTAAATTTCGGAAACCACGTAGCCATTAAAATATAATCAAAAATTCAATAATATAGGAAATTGAATCTCACAATTAGCTGTCTAACTTATCTTCCACGAATAAAGGAAAAAGGCTTTTACATAAATGAAATAGTTAAAAAAAAAAAAAACAAATGTATCTGTTCACAAAATATTTACACAAAAAATGACTTATGCACAGAAGATTTATATTAAGGTACTTCCTCACAAATAACTAGTGTATAGTGTACCTTTTCACAATTTTTTCATTTTTTTTTAGGAAAAAAAATAATGGTTTAAAAAATTTTACAAAAAAATCAAAGTTAAAAAAGTTTCCCAAAACTGTTTAGTGTGTTTTATAAAAAGTTTAAAAAATTAAAAAAAAAATTCATTTGAAGTGGCTTTCTAACTTTTTGTGTCAAAATAAAAAAATAATTACATGTATATATAAGTTATGCATAATAGTTCCCAAAATATGAATTTCAACCAAATCATCAAGCACTTTTTTAATGTAGTTCTCTTGTGACAACCAAAGTTGTCCACTCTTTCGATCACAAAGAATTTTCATACCATAATTTGTTTTATCAGTCCTAAGTCCTTCATAGCAAAGGACTTGCTTAGCTCCATCTTTAATTTGTCAATCTTTGTAGAATCTTGACCCACAATAAGCATGTCGTCAACGTATAACAAGATAATGATAAAGTTACCATCCGAATTTTTTTTTCATAAACACACAATGATCAGAAATAGTTCTAGAATACCCATGATCCATCATGAAAGAATCGAATTTCTTGTACCATTGTCTTGACGCTTACTTCAATCCATACAAGCTCTTCTTTAACTTGCAAACTAGATGCTCATTCTCTTTAGTTTTAAAACCTTTGGGCTGCTCCATGTAGATTTCCTCATCTAAATATCCATCGAGAAAGACGATCTTCACATCAAGTTGCTCAATTTCCAAGTTCATACCTGCAGTCATGCCGAGAACAACTCTAATGGATGACATCTTCACCATGGGGGAGAAAATCTCACCAAAGTCCACTCCCTTTTTCTGCCTAAACTTTTGACAACAAGCCGTGCTTTGTATTTTGGTTTAGAGCTCTTCTCATCATTCTTCAATCGGAAAACCCATTTATTTTTCAACACTTTATTTCCTTTAGGAAGCTTCACTAACTCATATGTGTGATTCTCAAACAAGGACTTAATCTCTTCTTGCATAGCTTTGAACCATTCATCTTTGTGCTCATACTTTAAGGCTTCTTGATAAGTCTCAGGCTCTCCCCCATCAGATAGCATCACATACTCATTTGAAGTATACCTTTTGGATGGTTGCCGCTCTTTTATAGATCTTCTTAACTCAGGTTGTGGTGATGGCTCTTGAGTTGGAAACGCCCCCTCATTTTCTAGCTCAACATCATTTGGAATCTCATCATCTACTTCATCATAATGAAGTGGTTGCATCTCTTCCCCATTTTCATCATGCACAATAGGTGAAGGAATCGGATCCAAGTCAATAAGATCATCAATATAAGACTCGGGTTGCTCAACCTTTTCAAAGTCTTCAATTGTTTGATCTTTAAGAAAAACAACATCCCTACTTCTAACAAGTTTCTTGTCGACCGGATCCCACAATCTACACCCAAATTCCTCATGTGCATATCCAAGAAATATACATTGCTTTGCCTTAAGATCAAGTTTAGACCTCTCATCTTTGGGTATGTGAATGAATGTCCTACAACCAAAAACTTTCAAGTGAGCATATGAAACGTCTTTACCTTTTCAAACTTTTTCGGGCACTTCACCATGTAGAGGAACTGAAGGAGAAAGATTAATTAAGTCAATTGTTATCCGCATTGCCTCACCCCAAAAAGATCTAGGTAGCTCATCATGTGAAAGCATACACCTTATCTTTTCTAAATGGTGCGATTCATCTTCTCGGCAACTCCATTTTGTTGAGGAGTCTTGCGAACCGTCCTCTCATGTCTAATCCCATGAGTATCACAATAACCATCAAATGGTTCTAGGTACTCACCACCATTGTCCGTGCGAATGCATTTCAATTTCCTCCCCGTTTCTCTTTCCACCTTGACATAAAAATGTTTAAACACTTCTAGCACTTGATCTTTGCTCTTCAATGCATATGCCCACACATTTTTTGAATGGTCTTCGATAAAGGTAACAAAGTAGAGTGCACCACCAAGTGTTCTAACTTTCATAGGACCACACACATCCGAGTATATCAAATCCAAAACATTGGTCTACATGCAAAGTTCCTATGAAAAATAACTCGATGTTGTTTACCAGCCAAGCAATGAACACATGTTTTGAGAGGTGTACCTTTCATTTCCGGTAGGAGATGCTTCTTGGATAGAATTTGCAATCCCTTTTTCACTCATATGCCTGAGCCGTTTATGTCATAGCTCAGTGGAGGAATCATTCTCAAGTGCATTAATTTCACTATTGCTGATTTTTGCTTCCATTGAGTAAAGAGTAGAGTTTTTCTTCCCTTTAGCCATAACCAAAGATCCTTCAGTAAGCTTCCATTTTCCATCACCGAAATGGTTGTTGTAGCCCTCATCATCAAGCTTCCCCATGGAGAACAAATTAAGCCGAATGTATAGGACATGCCTCACATCTTTAAGCAACAACTTGCAACCAATATTTGTCTCCAAGTAAATATTTCCAACACCCATGATTTTAGATAAGCCCTCATTTCCTATTCGGACAAATCCAAAATCTCATTGAGTGTAAGATATGAAGAAATCAGCTCATGAAGTGACATGAAATGAAGCACCGGAATCAATCACCTAACTACTCTCTTGACACGTGAAATTAACACAACCGTCATCGCACACAACAATGATGTCACCATCGGAAGTGATTGCAGTAGTGTCTTCTTTCTTCTTTTCATCACCTTTTCTTTCTTTTGATCTCTCGAGTTTTCTACACTCTCTCTTTATGTGCCCTTTCTTGTGGCAATAGTGACACTCTATATTTTTCCTTGAACTTGAAGCTCCTCATGATTTATCATGGTTGTGAAGTGTTCTATTTTTACTTCTCCCCCGCTTCTCCAAGACAAGTGCTTCGAAATGAGAAGAACCGGATGACTTCCTTCTTGTCTATTCATTTAGCAAGCTACTAGTCACTTGACTCATAGTGACAATTCCATTAGGGGCAGTTACTAACCGTCCCTACAAAGGTCTCCCAACTTTTCGGCAAGGAACTAAGAAGCAACAAAACTTGCAACTCATCATCAAAAAGAATCTTCATGGAGGAAAGTTGATTTACAATGCTTTTCATTTCATTCAAATGTTCCGCAATGGAGCTGCCCTCTTTATACTTTAGATTAACAAACTTTCGAAACAAAAAAGCCTTGTTAATGGTCGTTTTCCTCCCATAAAAACTCTAGTTTTTTCCGAAGAAAGTGTGCTGAATTTTTGGTAGAAACATGGTGGAAAATACTATCATCAATCCATTGACAAATAAACTCGACGGCCTTTTGATTAAGCTTGGTCCACTCACCATCTATCATACCTAGGGGTCGGCCTTTTTCACCTTCTATGGGTCCATAAAGATCTTTGCAATACAAAAGGCCTAAGTCTCCAAATTAGTGGCTTTCTCGCGAGTCGCCAAAAACTCGGCCCAACTTTGTCTCTGCTCTCATGCAAGCAGCATATGTCTCCAACTTAGCGCCTCTCTCGCGAGTCCCCAGAAGTTTGGCCTCACTCTACCTCTACTCTCACGAAAGCAACCTCGGTCTCCAAAAATCTCGGCCTTAAGAGGTGTTGCTCTCTAATGAGTCAACCTCAACTGCTCCTCAACAGTCTGACGCCCGTCTCTCTTTTGCTAAAACTCTCGACACTTCATCTAGTTTGAGCGTCCTCGAAAAAAGGCACGAAAAAGCCGCAGCCATCTACGAATATCCAAAAGCAAGAGTGTAAGTATGACCAAAATATACAGAAGACAAGGTTGCACAGAAAATAAGGATACCATAGCAAAACCCTCCATCGCGGTATCAATGATACTCTCACGACCTTGAGAGTCGACCTCTCTAATATCCAAGGGTGTCACAAACCTCCAAAGACGCTCATTGACCAAATTCACGTCCTGCAGCATGGACACTGGGCAATTACTGGAAGCAGGACAATTATGTAGAGCTTCGGTCTCAGTGAAGTCTATACAGGAGTCTCAATCTATAAAATAGATTAACCCTAAGACTCAAAGGGTCACATGCTGAGAAGAAGTGAGGACATCATTAGACCCCATTGTCCGATAAATAGTAAGGCCATCAAACCTAAGCTGGGAAGCGCTGGGGGCAGCAGATCTTGCCCTCTTAGGATGAGGGGAAGTCACCATCCTAGTGACATAGAGAACCTTATTGGTAAAGCTAGTACCCCAGGGTATGGAGCTGGAGTGGAATGTTCTGTTTACATGGACTGAGACACTGAATTGCTTGGGTTGTTTTTGCATTTCTGCATGGACTGTTCAAGCATTCTGCTTCTACATTCTGGATTGGGATTGCAGGCTCTCTGTTTGCACTGGACCATTTCTGGGGTTACACTGCACTAGACTGGCTGCTTTGGTCTGTTTTCAGAAGGCAGAATTTTGTTTTAATTTTGGAAGCTCATACTGTAATTAGGATTGGTTTAATCCATTGAAGGATTAAAGCCAACTCCCACACTTTTAGAACATTTTTGTTCTTTGTTTCTTGTAAATTCTTCAATTTTGGAATAAAATTTCCTCTTTTACCAAAAAAAAAAAAAAAAGTGACATAAAGAGTCTTCACCATTAATCTACCAACCACGGGATCACCTGTGAAAGAGAGAATTTTCATAAACCAAATACATCATCCATTTGCCTGGGTCCTCCATGGCACCGCCCAGCCTCGCGCATTCCCTGGTGTTACCTAGGTTCATATCCATGGCACCACCTAAGATTTTCTCCCTTTCCAAGGCACCACTCGCCAACATCTCCATCTCCATGCGCCGAAGTGTCCATGCTTCTCTTCATCCTCTCTACTTCTTGTGAGCTACCAGACGAGAAAATAAGCTTCGAAAATACAATGGAGAGGAAAGCTGAACAAAATAAACCACCGTGTGGAACAAGGTACCTTGGTCTACCCAAATGAAAGAACTTACTCATGCCCTCAACCCCAGTATCACTACTAGGGCTTAGGACATAGGGGATAAATGACAAGCCCAAAATTAGACCAGGTCTGGGCCCAGTTCATAGGTTAAGCCCAAATCATCAAAAGATAAGTCAAGCTGAGCTAATGGTCTTAGCCTAATCCAAAGCTCAAGAGTCCATCAACGCACATGGGAAGTAAACATCGGGATAACCATTACTCGTTAATTGTAGTTATCCTCCCCAAAAAACTAGTAACGTGATCTTCACGTCACCATCTTATCTAAGATCCTGTACCTATAAATTGTAAGTCCTCTACACATGAAGGACACACATCTATCTCACATAGATCTCACACACCTCACATTGAGAGTACTCATGCTCTCTCTCTCTCCAACTATTTTGTACTCTCTCATTAATAGTATTTTTTAGCCACTGTTTCTACATTCAGTGATTAAGTCACCCAAACTCAACCACCTAATCTTTGTTCCTTATTATTGATTGTTTCATTAAATGCTTCACAACACACACTCGACTAATTGATTGTGCATAAAGTCACGTTTGTAAATCATCACCACCAACCCACATTTTCTTTCTCTATTCAACAATCACACCTACCACTCATTACGTTTGTAGCTCATCAAAGAAAAAGCACGGAAGAGAAGCTTCCGGAAGATCACTACACAACATATCAACCTAGACAAGAAGCCCAGCAAAAATCTAAAAGAAAAAGAAAATAATTACTCTTGAGCAATTTACAAAATGCTAATCTATTATTAGCACTAGAAAAGCAGTGTTTTGTTACACATGTGGGGTTAATATGATGTATTAAAAGCGTGTGGCTGTGTACATGTAACTATGTAAGTATGATGACCAATATCAAGAAGCACTCCATCATAGTAAGAGTGGAAATGAAGGTGTTATCAGCAGTAATTAGCATCCTCAAAACCCACCAGAAGCAAAAACCTTCCACGTTTTACTTCTCAATGAAATTAATGAGCAGACACTTCTGTTGGCGAGCCAGGAACATACGGAGTAAATCCCCTTCCACCAAACATAGGACGCATGAAGGCATCATCAAATTTTCTCCAATAATGGTGGACAGTATTAGTTGGGGTGCTTAGAAGCATGCGTAGACTGGTTGGGCGGGGAATAGTTTGACCATTCATGTTAGCTTCTGAATCTTGCCCACTGCCGAGAAGTGGCAAAGTGATTGATTTTGGACTAGATGGTTCAGAGCCACTGAAATGATTTGACGGTAGGAAAAACCTTACTAGAGGCTTGGTCAGCAATCCAAACACCTAGAAGGATAAAAAAAAAATAGTTATTACAAGCACTGTGTTGATGAGAAAAAAGGCAATCCTCCGCCAGATACATGTTTGCCACTCCCTATAAAAATGAAGCAGTGAATCATGGGTGGCAGTAGTAGCTTTTCCTGCGCTTTGAAAAGGTGCAAACACAAACCCACACAAATCCACTTAATCAGGCAACCTAACAATCTTATGAGTTATAGGATGATAAGTGTAACTCTATCACTACATAACACACGTCCTGCAAGGGTACATACATAACAACTTTGCAAATGTGGCTAGGAATGTCAGAGCATTTGATTTATGGTTATGCATTGTGATTTCCCTCATCAACATTATTTGTCATTACATTTCTTTCTCCCTACAGTCAAAGGCAGAAAGGACAAAATTTGCATGCACCCGTGCTAATTGCCTCTACAACCTACCCCTTGTAGCAAAATACATCTGGGAACAGAACATTGTACCAATCTCACAATCTAATTAGACAAAACAAGGCACTTGGATATTTGCAATCAATTGGCTACACAACCTAAATGACATGAAGATAAAAGAGCTGTGTGAAGGACCACACACATATAAAACAGCAACAATTAATCAAGTCATGAAATCACAAAAAGAAATGTGCTGCAATTGCAACCTAAATGCTCAATTGCTCCAATTGTAAAACAAATACTTATAATCAGAAGCATTATATTCTTTACCAATGTACTGAAAAGAACAACAGAGATGGTGCTAGTGATCATGATAGCATTCCCAGGCTGTTGAGTATGGCCAAACCTCGAAAACTGCATGTGTAACAAAAGTCAGACTTCAACTTGTAATATCACCATCATAAATACATGTGTGGTAATGCAACGATATATAATATGAAAACAAATAATAACATTTTCAAACTTAGGAAACACAATCAATGCCACAAACTGATTCAAGTTGAATTTTTCACTAGCAAGATGAAAAGATTCATGCATAATTGAAATGCTAAAATGGCCTAGAGGCAATCAGCGGGTTGCCTCTATCATGTTACAAAAGTTTCCTAAACAAGCAAAGTTTTCCCGTCTTTAGAGACTCTAGAATGATTGAAAAGGACTTTCTGTCTGTCCAAGAGTCAAATTACAAACTTCCTCATGTTCTATATGCCTGTGTATGCGTCAAGAAGTATAATGATATTTTTTTTATTGGATATGTAGCATGAACCAAAACTATTTCAAAAATCGATCTTCTTATGCCAATACAGAATTATTTTCACGTCAATGGAGAAAAAAAGCAAACGCTGTCCTACCAAATTGGGCCAAGAACATAGATATTTCTTTCATCAGTCATAAAAGAAGATAAGCATGCCACCTCACTGTCCTCTCACTCAGAGGTCTGAATGCATATTCTCTAACTTTTGCCAGTTATAGCTCTGTCACCCTATCCTTATTTTTCAAACTGGCATCTAAGGCATCAAATAGTCCTCGTGCTTACCTTATTATAAGCAAGTGCCATGGAAACAGCTCCTCTCATCAGGCCAGCCCACCAAATTGTAATCTGCTCAGTCAATTTTCAAGTTTCACATCACACGAGATTGAAGGGAATGGGAAACTTGAACAAATTCCAAGACTATTTACCTGCTGCTTGAACTCAATTTTGTCACTCTTTGATTTCTTTGTAATGTTTAATAAGAAGGAAAGAGGGAATACAAAAGCTGCCCTCCCAACCAGAACCAGGCCAAGAAGTGTTGTGCTCACCACAATAGATTTTCCAGGACTGCAGAAAATGAAATGAAGCCCAATTACAAAAGGCGGTATTAGAGTCTGCAAAAAGCAAACTACATAATGCATTTTTTAAATGAAAGAAAACCATTAATTGATACTCAAAAACGCAAAGTAGAGAATGGAGACACATTTAATCATCTTATATGGATTTATAGACATCACCTGTCACTTACAAAGCTCCACTTCTCAATGTCCAAGGCATCCATACCAACATAGAGGAAAATGAAGAGCTCCGCAACAAATGACAACGTTGCAAATGCATGCCTGCAGCCATCAGTAAAAAGAATCAAGAATATGTTAATGGGACTACTCTGACCAATGTCCTTAAATCACAAAGAAAAATGCGACAACTTTCAAGAAAGTATTCCCAAAGCTTGCACATACTTGGTAGTTACCCTTGAACTTTCGGTCACATTATGCCAGGTATAGTGTGACATGACAATCCCACAAAAGAATACAGTGAGAATTCCACTTAAGTCGAACAGCTGGAAGGCAAACAGTTATATTCAACATGATCATAAAGCACAAGATTGTTGGACACACGACAAGAGCACAGTAATTTATTAGAGAGTGTCTAATACAAATTAAGTTATTCATTCACAAGTTAATATTAGAGGACATGTAGGTGCTTGAAAACTAGTAAGTAAAAACTTACTTCGGCCATGACGTATGAAAGGTAAGCCATGAGAATCATAAGAGCAATTTCACGATCAGTGGAGTGCCTGAAATTGACCACCAGAGTGAAACAATATCCACAGGAAAGAAGGCATTCATAAAAGAAGCTTCAGAGTCTGCAAAGGTTATACAACACCCAAATAGATCTTGGGTTCCCAGTGTTATAGCTTTATGATTGTTCAACAAATTCATAAATTATACCAGCCAGCCACTTATATTGTGTGAGTGTACAAGCAGAATGTTTATCGTAAAAACAAATTCTCGCATCCATGCTAGAATTATTTATTATTTCTGTAGTTGCAGATTGGAAGTGCAAACAAACCAAAAATGATGGCAAGACTTACAAACCCCGAGGATGGCAAGCTAACGATTGAGATTGATTCACTCTAAGGACTTACAGTTAAAATTTCCCCATGATTAATTGTTAACAAGTCATCAAAAAATAGCAGAAGTTCTAATCCTACAAAACTTGTTCCAACCAAACACTCTTATGAGGTTCCAAGTTTTGTTTCTTTCCATTATGCCCTTGGCAAGCAGATGGAAAATTGTTGAATATTTGATTACTTGATCTTTTTTACTACAACTAATGCAAGGAATCTTTTAATGTAAACGTTCAATACAAGAAATGACAGACTACAGAAAACTGATTTTCCCGTAGAACAAACATGAGGTGAAAATATATCACTTGCACTGACATACCTTCCAAAGTACAACTTCTTAATGATGTATGCGCTAAGCAATCCAAGCTGTAAAATAACAGGAAAATGTCAAAACAAAACATCACCATTGGAAGTACACATGCATAAAAGTTTGATGGCAATGGAACAGAAGACGTGACCAATTTTGAAGTGCATTATCATTATTTTTGCACAAAGGCACTAAAATGCCCCAAAGAACCCTTTCGCAAAGTGCTTTTGCTGGCAAACTCAAACATTAACTTAACCCTTGAAATAAGCATAATAACTGATTTTTTTCCCAAACTGGACTAGTTTTCTATGAAAGAGACACATATCAAAGATGTGACATGGAATTTTGATTCATTCCAAGGTCTCGCTTGTATTGTATAAAGTGCACACAAGTGTAAAGTAGAGAGAGAGAGAGAGAGAGACTTACCGACACCCCAAGCAAGGTGCTTAAGAAAAATAAAGAGAGAAAATTGCCTATAAACTGCAAGGCAATGCCTGAGTTGATGTTAGATAGGTCAACTTTCTGGATTGCATTGAAAAGCACAACAGATGTGGCATCATTCACCACACCTTCCCCAAACACGATACTGTACAGTAAAGGTGTCTCATCCTGGTTAAGCACCTGAACACCAGAAAGAACATTTAACTCAAACATGCCTTTTATGTTTTCTCTTGTTTAAATCAACATTGCCATACTTGGATGGATATCAATACCTGCAAAGTGCAAACAGAATCTGTTGCCGATAAGATTGCTCCGATTGCTACAAACAACACAGGATGACAATTATAGGAGATCAAGAGATTGGGTGATGCAATAAAACAAAAGTTTATAGATGCACAAGAAGTTGAAAATCTATAACTTTTAATTCTCTAAATGAAAGAATAAAAATTTATAGGGGCAGATGTTTATTGATAACATCAATAATTACACAACAAAACAGTAACAACACGGGAGAGAGAAAGAGAGTACCAAGAAAATCCCCTAACTCCAATAAACCACTATCCAGTTTTCGAAACAATCCTTTCGCACCTGAAACAGTTTTTAAGTTA
Organism: Ilex aquifolium; assembly: GCA_951799425.1. Taxonomy (NCBI): domain Eukaryota; kingdom Viridiplantae; phylum Streptophyta; class Magnoliopsida; order Aquifoliales; family Aquifoliaceae; genus Ilex; species Ilex aquifolium. Next base: position 2,571,481 of record OX637409.1, on the reverse strand, counting down.
CTATCATGGAAAATCCTACGAAAAATTGGAACAATCAACAGAACCAATCAAGCAGGTACTTCAAAAACTGTAACTCTGAAATAAAATTGTGACTAACATATATCTCTTGATGCATTGACAAAAAAATCGAGTGCCTATCACAAATCTCAGTGTGTTTTGGCATGTTCAAGATTTTGAAAAATGAAAACAAAGGTAAAAGCTAAGGGCAAAAAGATCACATCAAGAAGGAAATAAAAAGGCATGCATCGACATTATCAATAGTACTCATGCAAGGAGTTACTGTCAAAGAGTCCAATAGTTTTTTCTTAAGTTTTCACTTCTTCAGAAGCTACCATTGTGAAATCATTTTCATTTTTCAAATAGTGTAACTTAGAAATGCATTATGATTACGTTGAATACAGAAACATGTATGGACAAGCACAACAAACTAACATCAGCATGTTGTATTAGTATATTAGTTAAAACCTAATCAACTAATGAAATGCACACAACCATTACAGAAGATAAAATCACAATACACAAAGCGTTCAGAATAATAAATAATTTTTCGGTACGACTAAAAGTAAAATGAACTTATATAGCATACCAATTGATATGATGCCGAAGGATATCAATGTACCAAAAACACCAAACAACATGATAGTCATAAAGTTTCGGAAAAACTGCTTCTTTTTTACCTGAAATCTGCACACAGGAATTGCCAGAACATCAGAATTTAATACACACATACTTACAAGATACAAACCACGTAAAGTTCAACTATCTGTACATGTGATAAGCATTGAGCTCCAAGCAATTCAAAAAGTCCACACTCAACGAAACAAATATTTATAAAGCCATGCTGGGCTCATCCGGAAAAAGAAAAAATGGGGAAATTTTAATGTAGTGATACAAGCAAATGTTCCATAGAAACAAAGCTTTCATTACTATCAGCACAAATAATAAAAAACAAAAGACATAATTACAAATAAATCCTGGACTTGATAGACATAATGACAAATAAAAGAAGTATGCTACCTGCCAACATGTAATAAGACCAAAATAAGGTAAAAATAATGTTAGGGCAAAGAAGGAATGCGTTACAATTATCAGCTTCTAAGATGAGCAAGTTCAAGTAACTAAGCTTCTTAATGCCATATTCTCCGAAGATTGAGGAACAAGAAGAGATCTATTAAGAGAAAGATTTATTCGAGATAAAATCTTAACAATGACATCCAATCACAAACTACACAAAAGTTGCCCATTTTTCATGGAGATTTACCCATCACAGAGACGTACAGAGGAACAGAACGAACTACATATATCCCTTTTCTGCTCAATCCAAACACAAGATCGGACGTTATTCCAGACATTCAATGAAAATTTATACAAAAACAGAAGATAAAGTACGGTAATTATGCTAAAGTAAGTTTTAAGTCCAAGAGGGATCTCGAACAGATAGAAGACCTAATGACCAAGCACGCCATCAGTCTCAATGAGTCATGATTGCATCCAAGTTGAAATTACAAAGAGAATGCAGAAGACTACGAACCTAATAATAACTAATAACTACCAATCGTGCAATCATTTAACAGGAATTGTGCACTCCACAAGAATGTCTCAGTGCGCAATCAAAACAAAACTAAACAGGAAACTACGTCTTACCCCGCGTTGAATATAATGGGTGGAAGAACATAAATAAAGAAAAGTTCTTCATCAAATTCCAAAAGGCGTGAACTTTTCCCATTTGTATAGAGAAGAATAATTGTGCCAGTGCACAAACCCTGCCATCAAATGCCAAAATAATCATATCATGAACTCCACAATCGCATATAAATGATGCAAGCTAGTACAATACAATATTTAACCACAATCACGATGTAGAAGGTCAATTGTTTAGTTTTTAACTCACAATTATAAGCGCAGTGATTGACTCGTTGAGCCATCGATTCTCCTCGAGAAGATGACCAATCACTATGCAAGCACTAAGTAGCACAGCGAACAAGGTTATGGCTTCAACAGAAGCTAGTTCAGCGGCCGAATCCATCGCCCCCAACCTCATCAAAGCAGAGCCCACACTAAATCCCATGTTTGCCAATTTCCCCCAATAATCTCAACCAATCTCACGGCTCACGGGGATCAAAGAATAGTACGCTGTTTCAAATACAGAAAAACATAAAATAAAAAGGAATCAATAGCAATGTGAAAGTCTACGTCTCTAATAATTACTACTTCAGATCAGCTACACAAAATTAGAGTATCTTTCCCCCAAAAAAGGAAAATATAGTTAGAGTCCTTTACTGGAAAACAAAGCCTAGTACCGGAACACAGAAGAGTCATGAAACTGAGTTTCTTTTCCTTCGATCGGCCAAACAACAAGTAAATAACACAAGAAAAAGAAAAGATTCAAATATTTAACCTCAGAATTTGTGGCGCATCATGATTTGCAGAGGCAACCAGAGATTATTCGAACTGGTACGATTGAAAACCCTTTGATTAAGATCACCGAAGTGAGAGCTGACGAAGAACTAGAGGTTTCCTTAGCGAGGAAGGTACCTTGTGGGAGAAAAAGAGACAGACAATACGAAAAGAGAAGCGGAAAAGGAAAGTTTGAAAGACCGCCAAGGGAAAGGACAAGTCAAAGGTAGGTAAGGAGTGTGTTAAATAAAGATGCGCCGGGGGAATAGGAAGAATGGAAATCACAAAGCCATCACCGTTAGATGAAACGGAAATCGTAAAATCACCGTTTTGATATGCATGGTTAAGGTGGGACCGAGGAATTTACCTTATTGTAGAATTCACGCTTGCTTTTATTTTGTCTGTCGTCTGGGGATGGTTGTTCGCGGCTGGGAAATTTCTATATGCGAAAAATTACACCTACACCCTTGTAATTTGTCATTAAATCACACTGACTTTTCAGTTTTCACACCGACTTTTCTCAGGTGTGTTTGGATATTCAAAAAGGATTGGATAGGATATATTTTAAGTCTTTCTCATCCAAATCAAACCCGGCTAAGCTCATATTTGGGTTGGATATGTATCCAAGCCAATATTTGATAAACTAATTTTACATCTCCGTGGCCCCACGGACAAAGATAATTTAAAAAATGAAATAATGGAATGTAAGTACCTTTTTCAAAATTTATTTGGCTTAAAGCACCACCTTCAAACTTATCCTCGTTTAAGTCTTCTTTTTCATCAAATAGTTGTCAATAAGTACACATTTTAAAACATTTTCAAATTCTTTCTAAAATATATTCCATAATTATCACTACCATAAATAGTGAATACCTAATTGACAATATATATATGAAATTTTAAAATTGAAATGATACACAAATATCAAAAGGAATCTTGAAAGACTCACATTTTAATATTTAGATATTGGAAATATAAATATTGTCAATTAGGTATGCACTATTTATGGTAGGGGTAAAAGAGTTTTTATGACTTTTTTTTAGGAGATGTACTTCTATCCCAATTATTTTAAAAAATGTACTTTTATCCTATTAAGTTTTTAGGGAGGTACCGGTCTCCCTAAACCCCATAAAAAATTAAAATAATATGTTTTGACTATTATATCCCTTAACCAATTCAATCCTATTTTATGGATCAAAATGGATAAAACTATCTTTGAGCCCAGAACTGAATCTTGTTTACAAACTTGATCTGTGTCATCCATAACGAAGTTGGAGTTTGAACTTCCACCATGTTATTGTACTCCTCCGACGAAGCGATAACCCCAGTATAACTACAAAATAATGCAAATACTTTGAACCAAATATTCTTTGTTTCAAAAATGCAATCTGGAGGATCAGAAATCAGGTTCAAAACCTCACAATGATAGTATAGCTCCCTATCTATTATAATTATACATGGAATTGACAAAGTGTTGGGCAAATGTCTAAGATTCCCTCAATCAGTTTCAATACTTGAAATACCATAAAGAATTTCTCTTCAACCAATAAACACCAAAAATAGGTCAATTTTTCTTTTATTTTCTTACTTTTTTCTTCACAATTTTACAGAAAATAGCTAAAAACAATAATAAATTAAGAGAAAATTACACTAAACTTGCAAGCGCCATTCCAATGAAGGAAAAAAAAGGATTCTTTGAGCAACCAAACATTCCAACAGATAGAGAGAGAGAACGAGAAGGTGTTCAGGGAGTACTCGTGCATCATGGAGAGGTCCATAGAATGCTTGAGGCACTGATTCTTCGCGTCCACGATCTCCCTGAGAACTCAATTCAATGCTTCCTTCAATTCAGATCGTACATGGAATTCAGATCTGTTCCTCGAAGATCTGTTAAGATCTATGTTTGTCAAACACAGATCCAGATCTGTTCGTCAAACATAGGGTGAAACGAAAGCAGATCTGGATCTGTGGTGAACCAGAAAGTCGTCTTCTTTGTTCTGTCCACAGAGAGAGAGAGAGAGAGAGAGAGAGAAAGAGAGAGAGAGAGAGAGAGAGAGAAAGAAAGACTGAGAGAGAGAGAGAGAGACCGGAGAAACTTCCTCGCCTCTGTGCAACAGGCCTTGGACGAGCTCAGCTCCTTCTGCGTTCTGGTTGACAGGAGAAAGAGAGAGGGCTAACTGGGTGGAGAAAGAGAAAGGAGGGGCAAATCTGTCTGTGGGTGGGGTTATCCTGTTGGCTGGGTTTGTAACCCATGGAGGGGGTGGGTTAAGTTTAGCTGGTATAGGAGGGTTAATGGGCACTGTAGCAACCAGGTTAAGGATTGACCCGGGATTTTAATTCAACCTAAAAAATGACTTCCCAAACAAGGGATTTCTGGGACCCATTGCACTATTAGCCTGTCCATATGGTGTTAAACCACTTTAACCTCCTACCCAAACGACAGTAAATTAAAAGACAATGAACTCAATGACACTGAATTACATGACAGTCTCAATGTGTTTTGTTATATATTTTGGATGGACAAAGAGATTATTTTTTTTAGTTCATTATTTTTAATTTATTAACGGTGGTGTCTATTTTTAGTTCACTATTTATGGAAGGAGGACTTGATTTACCTATGAAAAAAGACAATGACAATTTTGGTTGGGCAAAGTGTAACATACAAAGGGTAATATTGTCACATAAAAAATAGAAAAATTAGTTTGGATCTCTCGCTTTAAAAATTCAACTGAGTTGAATCTCACGCCTTAAAAAATACATGAATGAACTTATTGAGAAATTAAGTACCGAATTTATAATTTTCATTAAAAATTATAAAATAACACTGATATTGACAGAACAATTTGCAAACGGAGGTAACAAAAATAGCAAAAGACTGATGTCTTGTTTGGTTTGCGTATTAGAAAATATATCCGAAAATAGTTTTTAGGAAAAGTTTTAAGAAAGTGTGTTTTGATATTTTTATATTGCAAAACATGTTTGGTTATATGTTTTTGAAAATAGTTTTAAAGAATAAAAAATTATAAAACCTGTTTGGACAATAATCCACAAAACCCCCTAATTTGCATCTCCATTATCATCTCTCTCTCTCTCTCTCCACCCACACAACTCGCAAAGTATACACAAACACACACTCACAAGCAAACACACCCGCATACTCACACAACAAACACACACCCATCGCACACAATAAACACACACACATACATAACCCACATATATACATATATAAGTTGTGTTCAGATCTGTACACAAAGTAAAAAAACAAAAAAAAGAACACAGATCTACACACACACACACACACACACACACACACACACACACACACACACATATATACATATATATGTTGGGTTCGGTAGAGGGGGAGAGAGGGAGAGTTGCAAGAGGGAGAGCTGCCTTCGATGAAAATGTTTGGAAATGGCTCCAACAAAACTCAAAGTCCAGACCTCATTAAAGAGAATGGGGTGTTTCCAGTGTTTTCTCATTTTGGCTTAAAAACTGAGAGAACAACATTTAGATGTTTCTCAAAAAATTAGTTCAATTCTCACTTTTTTCTTAAAATTGGAGAACAAAAAATCAAACCAAACAATTTTTCTCCTATTTTTAGAAATTTGAGAACAGAAAATTATTTTACAAACACGAACCAATCACGCCCTGATCTTCCCCTAATTCTCAGATTAAACTGTGAAATAAAAATCATAAAATCATCATTTGATATGTATCATTAAGGTGGGACCAAGGGATTTACCTTATTGTAGAATCCACGCTAGCTTTTATTGGGATAAATTAGACTTTAATTTCTTAAATTATGAACTCGATTTTATTTTGTCCATTAAAAATAATTGAATTTTTTATATTATTTATTCAACTACTTAAATTATTTCATATTGTCCCAGGCAAAAATATCTACAATTTTTTTAGACAAAAATTGTCAAAGTGTCAAGGCAATATAAAAAAATTACATTGGACAAGGTGATGTGAAATAACTATCTGTTAAATCTTTAATAGACGTTAATAATTAAGGTGATGTGAAATTAATCACATAATAAATGGTACAATATAAAAAATATAACAGTCTAAGAGATAATTTATATTTATATCTATACTACTTATAAATATAAGAATTATGAAAAACTTTTGATTTTCTATTTATCTATAATATTTTGATAAAGTTAATTATACTCACTTATATACTTTCATCTAATTTATTTTTTTTTATACATATTTGACTTTCAACTTGTTTTGCAATATTTTATAAGGACTTCTAAATTATTTTGAACTTATTTATTATTAATATAGTTACATCCAATTAAATTATTATATATTTGTTATCCTTAATTATTATGATAAAGTTAATTATACCCACCTGTGTACTTACATCTATTTTTTATTTTTTTACACTGATTTGACTTTCAACTTATTTTAGATTTTTTTATAAGGACTTCTAAAGTCTTTTGAACTCATTTATTAGTAGTACAGTTGCATACAATTATCTATATTTATATGAAGAACTAAAGTTATATATACTTATATATATATATACTAGTTGATGCACACGTGCGTTGCATATGAACTATTTGTGAGTCTTGGTTCTTCTTGTCCCTGATTAGTGTTTCATAGTAATCAAGAGATAGCAAATAGTTTCCAACTAATTAAGGAAAAAACATATGCCGAAGGAAAGCTGAAAAATAAAAAGTGAAAGGTGAAGATAACATAAGAAATAAACATCTCTTAACTGCCACCAAAGGCCAACCCCAAACACATTATCTAAACAAAACTTCAAAACATTGACTCTAAATCTGATTTGTTTGAACACTAACAAACAACCCAAAACAACGTCCCAGGCGTAATTAATGCTATGTAGGTGTAACCTAAAACATGCACTGATAAAAAAATGTTTGATGTGCTAATGCTAGGAGCTAGAGGTAAATCCAAAAAGACAAATAGAAATTGGGATGACAATGACGAATAATGAAAAAAGAGAAAAGAATGATGAAAAATATTAGCTCATTTGCTTACCCACGGTATATTTGTAATTATCATAATGTATGTAAGCGAAACGAAACATAGGACATAATTAGATTGAACATTTAAGGGATGGAAATTGGCTTAGTTTCCAAAGTGATAGGATGCATGAAAAGACAATGATACAAATGAATTATTCATCATCTCATATTCAAGCAAAAAAGCAGCATCCATGGAAATACCCTCCCCTTCTAGGTAGCAAGTTGCCAAAGTATAGTCTTACATTGTCTAGAGAAAAACTTGTACATATTGATAGTAACCTCAATAAGTATCCACTTTATTATAGATAGTGCTTTAGAGAAAATCAACCCATAAACTACACCATGTTGCTATGTTATTAGAAGAAACTTGAATATTAGAGTAGTGATGTCATTTACTTTAGGACTATAAAAGCACATAAACAGGTCAAGTAGTCCTACGATCTGCAATCTCAATCATTCTGTATAATTAAGTCACGATAAACAACTTACAATAACAAGAACAAAAAATATTTTTTCCAAAACATATCCATCAACTGGTATCTTATTCTTCTTAAATAGACACGGTTATTTCTCATAAAAGTTACACTAAGCTCTCACCATGACCACCCAACAATCATGTTACAGCTTTCAAGAATCCTCGAAACACTGCTGCAGGGAATGTTCTTTTACAATCATACAAAGACAAACCACAGAATTTCTAAATCCAATAAAAAAATTTCAAAATAGATTTAGGACTTTAAAGGGAAAATCTAATGTTTATATGCACTTAAATATTGAGATTGCTCATCCTTTGTCATAACACTTATGCACGATGGATTTATAGACTTCTTATTTCTTATTCATCTAAACCAAATAGTAACATGCAAGGCAGTACTATTCACTCAATAGTACATCATTTAAACTCGCTTACGAAATACCTAGGATTTTTTTTTTTTTTTTTTGCATTTAACGGATAAAATCAGTTCACCAATAGAGAAGAATAATTAAAAAAAATATACATAGAAACAGAGAGCTAATTAAATAGCTGGAACTATAATAATGTTACTCTTGGAGAGGATAAACCTATGTTTGCTATATGTGAGTGCACTGGGATGCTCTAAGTGAAGCTTAAAAAATATGGTTGGGTTATGCTTGCAAAATCTATGGGAAGCTTCTAAATTATGGATAAGTTATGGAAAGGGATAGAATTGGCTTGGCTTAAGAAATGATTGGCTATATCAATTTGAAAAGCTGGTTGTTAGAATAATTAAGACAAAAATTAGATGATTTTAGGTGTTGAGTTAAAGGACAAAACAATCCTAAAGGCTAATTGTTGATTAGCCCACGGTGGTTTTGGTGCCGAAACAGGGCTAGAGTGGAAATAGAAAAGAATAAAAAATGAAGGAGAAGAATATAAAAATGAACGTCTTGGAATCTCATAAAAAATTCCCAAGGACTTACATGCTAAGGTTAGGTGCATTCATTAGATTGAAGCTTACTTAGAAACTAAGAAACATATAGGCTGTTGGACTTCTCATAGTTCTGAGTATTGCTTATAGTGTGCTTATATAGTTCATTTCAGCAAATTATCATTTATAACCATCGTATTCTGAAAGCCAAAAGTGGTAGAAGAAACTTTTAAGCCATTCCAAATAGCTAATATTTTTGAGTCCTAGAAACCAAAATATTGTCTTGACATAGATAATCTATAATTGTCAGAGGCATCTTACTAGTGATAATAAAAAGAAGGTGATATTGTTTTTTATGGTGCATTGATAAAAAAATGGGGTTAACAATTTTGAGGCAATGAATTCAAAATTGAGATAGCTACTTTATACCAATAAGGGTAAACAATGATAAAGCTCAAGTATAAACCCAGGTCATCATTCTGGCACCTCTTATTAAGGCACTAAGCTGAATAACCACCTTTATGATCCTTTATTAATTATAAGAAGCATAAAAATACAGTCAACAATATGATGTCCACACATCTGTATATCCTATAGCCCAGATACATATGTAACTTGATCTACATGAACACCAGATATAATACAAATAATTTAGAAGCTTACAACCTTCAAACAATCTAGTTAATCAAAGAATCCTCCGGACGCATCAACCATGCTGCCAATCACGTTACCAATAAAGATCACAAATATTTGATGTAACTCATCACAAATTTTCATAGGTAATGGTCATGAATCAATTATCAAGTGTGTTATCAATTAGTTAAGAGAAAGCCAAAGAGATGACCGCAAAACAATTCATCGAGCACTTGGCAGATCATACAATCCATCCTCCAATTGATACATCCTAAAAGACAATCAAATTGGATAGAACTAATAAACTTGAATGCGACAAGTTATCAAAAGATAGCTACTTGTACATGAAATTAGAAAAAAACCACAAGTCTTGACACTGCTAATATGAATCAACAAAAATCAAGTCATAAAATTAATGAGAGTTAGCCTATCATATTTTTTTTATTTTTCTTTAGTTGAGAAAAAAAAAGCAAAATAATTTCTCTAAACTGGCATATATATAGAAAGAAAAAGCATGATTACAAAGGAATCGTTAATTGGATAGGAAAGAGGGACCATCACTTGTTTAAGCAATCTGTTGGTTTGGTAACACACAAACAGAGAGTGAGCGTCCATCTTTGTGAGGAAATTGGACATGAAGAAAGAGGAGCTTGAAGCTAGAGGTGTAGGAGCAAATGTTCTTCTCCACTGTCAACTTAAACACCAGTTTGCTATTTGTGGAAGTATGTGGATACCCCTTCATCCAGCTTTTCAACGGTGGACTTTTGGACAACGTAATAATGTTGTTTATGTGATGCATAGATAGTCTCTTACTATCGCATAACAGAACATGAATCTAAAACACGTCTACATGATATGGTAAAGGAAAACATTTCTTCTTTTTACTAAGTTATGAGGAAAAAAATTCAGAATGAAGTTCAATTGTTAGAAGAATCTATAGTTCCTCCCCCCTAATCCAATCTCCAAACAAACGAAGAGAAGAAAAAAATATTTTTTCATTATCATGGAAATTAAAATCCTACAGAATCTTGTTCATCAGCAATAGATCATAGAACATAAATAACCTGAAAATCTGATACCCAAAAAATGAATGGGATTTATGGAAATCCACAAATCACAAAAACATAGAGCTATAAGATCAACATAAATACCCACATTACGCACAGAATATAAACATGTTCCTTTACCATTAAAAATAAACAAATCATAGCACTTCTTGAATGAAAAAATGCATAACCATTACAGGAAACATATAGATTGATAGCCTACAATCGTAAACCATAGAAAGAAGGCAAAATTTGATACCCACAAACCTAGGTTTTCATCAATTCCAAGGATACGGGAAATATGGTAATTTCAGACATTGAGAGAGAGAAAATTGACTAACCTTGCGCCATCCAAATGGTAAAAACGAATGTAAGTAAACCAAAACTTGAAGAAAACGACACCCTCGTTGTGTTGGCTATCGGCGCTTGGTGTCATTACTCAGACTTTCAATGGTCTCACCAATAATAAAATTTTCATCTTACCAAAAATCCTACAATCTCAAAAATTGAGTAGGATTTGATTGAAGTCTATCAACGAATAACAACATATACGATTGGTTGCCACAAGTGCATTTGTTGAAGTGATATACACTCACAAAATAGCATATCAAGATTCAGCTATTGGATTAAATAACAACCATTTAGGCCCTATCAATTGTTTATGCAATAAGATTTCCAGACCAACTATTACTGTCACAAGATAGTTCCTTAACTCCTCAAGACAACACTAAATGCTTAATTAGTTTTCAATACAACACTTATCAAGCTTAGTGCTTTGATTTAGAGCTTTTGGACATTTCATCGAACACATTGTGGGCATGTCAAAATTGGTTTTTTAGCCAAACAAATTCAACTCAAGTAATGCAACATCCAATTCCAGAAAACCAAAGTTAATACTAACAGAGATATAGAAAAGGGAAAAAAAACACAAACACATTAAGTGGGAAGTTTCAATCATTAAAATCAGAGGAACTCACTTTTGCAAGCTCAAATGACGCGAAGATGAGAGATTCAATCAGAAATTCCATTTGGAATAGCCAGTCGAGGAATTGTAGTCGGAGAAGCCAGCGGTTTACATCAATCAGAACAGCAAGAGGAGAAAGAGGGGGAGTGGAGTGAGAGAAAATGGCATGACAACGTGAGTTTCCATTAATCCAAATAAGAGGTGTGGACAATGTCATTGAGTTTTAAGAAGGAATGCAATTCAGGCTCTACTGAGAATTACAGTAAGAGAAAAGGCGAGAGTTACAATTGTTTTGGACAGAAAAAGTCACGTCCTCTGTCTTTTTGGTTTCTCTTATTGGGATAACGTATTCCACAGCGTCAGCACCATAAAAAATACTAATAGATTCATTAACAAGAAAAATAATTTGTCTTTATTTTGTTGATGAAGGCCATTCAAAAGTTTTTTAATTATTTTGACATTTAAACTTAAAAGTAATATGATAAAGCATTAAATATGATGGATAAGAATGACATTGTTGTAGTATTAGAGGGTAAAGGTGGAAAAAAAAAGTTTTTCATATATGCTGGTATTTTAAAGTAGTATATATATATATTTAACTTCACATTGGAGATCTTGTAAAGTGAGTTCTTTCTTTTTTTCTTTACTAAATCTTTCCATTGTTTTGTTAATACTAATTAATTGTCTTTCACTAGATAGGTGTTTGTTATCTTTTTTAACAAACAAATCTTTGAGATTTTTAATGTATTTTATCTTAAGTTCAGGATCTTCAATTTTGCTGATCAAATCTATCAGGATTTGTTCTTCTTCAGCTTGCTTTGTAATTACCCTAATTTTTTTACAACAATTATCCTTACATCCTAGTTTGATGTCAGGTTCAGTAGAATCATCTGTACTAGGGTGATCATCTGAAGAGTCTTCTGGACTACTAGTGGAGTCGAAACTTTCTTCTTTTTCTGGGGGATTACTTAATCTGAAAATTCTAAGAATTTCTTCTGTTTCATTTTCAGCTAAATTTAATAATTTAACTTGTTTTTTAACTGGACAGTCAGGACTAATATGGCCTGTTTTTCCGCAGTTAAAACATTTAATATCATCTTGGGCTTTACCTTCAAAGATCTTATCTTGTGCTTTTAAGTCTTTTATCTCGACTTTTAATTTATTAACTTCAGGGAGACCATATTGTTCACAGAAATTTCCCATTTCATATTTAGCTTTTTTCTTATCATTTTGTAATTGTTTATTAAGTTTCATATCAATACACATCCTAAGACCTTCTTTTTGGATGGTACTGATCAATTGGCCATAAGTCAGGGAGTCATATTTTATGACTCCTGTGTCCTTAGCTAGGGCTTCTCTAATCTTATGGGCAAACAAATTAGGTAAACCATTAACAAATTTTTCTTTCCAAAATGATTTATTACAGTCTGAACGGTTCATTACCCGTGAGACAAAAACATCTTTATACCATCTAAAGTCACTAAGTGTGGGACACTTAAGATTACTAAGTTGGTCATGGATCCTAGCTTCAATGTTACTAGGGGTTCCAACAAAATGTTTAATTATGGTAAAAATCAAGGTATTTAGTCCATCAGGTTTTGCTCTTCCAATTCTTTCATCAAAAACTGGAATTCCATCATCATTTAAAACAACAGCATGTCTGATTTCATCTCTAGAATCTTGGGTAAGATAGTTATCCCACCAGCTTCTTAGCACGCCTGTGAATCCTGAGGTGACTAGGTCAACTAAATCAGGTTCAGGAGTATCAAGGTTACTAACATAACTATTAATAACCATAGACATGTGATGAACTTTATTCAAAATTTCTTGTTCACTTAAACCATCTATGTTCCACTCATAGAGTTTGTTTGACTGAATTGAGAATTGGTTAGAAATATTTTTTTCTTCAAATTGTAAACCATATTGTTCACAGAAATTTCCTATTTCATATTTAGCTTTTTTCTTATCATTTTGTAATTGTTTATTAAGTTTCATATCAATACACATCCTAAGACCTTCTTTTTGGATGGTACTGATCAATTGACCATAAGTCAGGGAGTCATATTCTATGACTCCTGTGTCCTTAGCTAGGGCTTCTTTCAGTAGAATCATCTGTACTAGGGTGATCATCTGAAGAGTCTTCTGGACTACTAGTGGAGTCGAAACTTAAGCTGACATCTCAAGATGGGTGTCCACAAACTGATAATCACATTAATTTTGTTAACAAAATTAATTTACAAAAATTATCCTTACATCCTAGTTTGATGTCAGGTTCAGTAGAATCATCTGTACTAGGGTGATCATCTGAAGAGATGATCACCCTAGTACAGATGATTCTACTGAACCTGACATCAAACTAGGATGTAAGGATAATTGTTGTAAAAAAATTAGGGTAATTACAAAGCAAGCTGAAGAAGAACAAATCCTGATAGATTTGATCAGCAAAATTGAAGATCCTGAACTTAAGATAAAATACATTAAAAATCTCAAAGATTTGTTTGTTAAAAAAGATAACAAACACCTGTCTAGTGAAAAACAATTAATTAGTATTAACAAAACAATGGAGAGATTTAGTAAAGAAAAAAAGAAAGAACTCACTTTACATTTTTTTCCTTTTGTTAATAAAGGTTTAATTGCAACTTGGACAAGACCTAAATGGATGAATTTAAATCCTTTAGACCTATGTCTTTTCAGTACTTCTTTGCTGAGAAGTCTGACAATTTCTTCATTATTCTTTAATGGATGAACTTGTTCAACAGTTTTAATTTGCAATTCTTCATTGAATGTGGTTGGCATCCAACTTGTTTTGTAAATTTCCCTTCTGGGGACTTTAGGTATATTCCATCCTAACCAATTAGATTGTTTAATTTCACATTCAAAATCTTCTTCATTTACTATATTGGGTATAGTACTAGATGAAGATCTAGATGAGCTAATTGTGGAATTAGATATAAACAATCTATTCATTGTTAAATCAAGATTTCTTCAATTTTATAAATCAAAAATAAGTTTTAACCACATGATGCATACCCCCTAACATACAAAAACCCTCAGTTTCTTGCCTAAAATTTCCCTAGACTGCCACACCTGGACTTACACACGGGAAAACAAAGAGGCTTACACACTCTTGGGCCAGACAAAGGCTAGGTGATCAGGTTAAGAAAAAACTTATAACTGATTTAATGGAATTGAAAGAAATAGAGATTTAAAACAAATAAAAGTGTTCAAATATAATTTCATAACTGGCTATCCAAGTCGTCAAATGGCTCTGATACCAAAATAATGCGGAAGGATGAAGAACAATATATGAAATTGAACAGGATCACAAGCTGTAGATATAAATAAATTTCAAATATATACTTGAAATTACAAACAAGCAATACTTACAACATTAGCACTAGTGGGCTAGTGGAAATAAGGTTGCGTAAGTAGAAAAGAAATCAGCATTGTAGGCATCCAAATAAAAGCTCTTCATTTGAGGCTTACAATTTAGAGAAGGTAGGGAGAGTGTATACAAGGCTTGTATTAGTCTAACAAGACTTAATAAACAAATGAAATCTGAAACCCTTATATAGGCGTAAGGATTTTTGAAGCAATCATTTCTTTTTGAAATCAACTCTGGGTAAACAGCTTTCACCTTTTGCTTTCGGCTGGAAAGGTGGAGTAGAATGCTTTCACTCAGGGTGAAGTTTGACAAATGGGACTAAAGGGCCCAAAGGTTATCAGGGAATCCACTTTCGGTGGAAAAGATGGATTGATGGTTTTGACAAACGGGACTAGTGGGTCCTGGTTGTGTCTGGCAAGCATCTTTTGGTAAAAAGTAAGGGTAGAATGCTTTTACTAGGGGAAAAACAAACTGATTGAGAATCTGTCTGAAATTTGTCAATTGCTTTACTAGGGGAAAGCACTGGGTGAAATTGGGTGATATCTTATCCTTACATGTGACAGACAGCTTTTCCCTCTTGTGTGAGAAGAGAGTAGTGAGTGAAGCTGTCACAAGTAAAAACAAGCATCAAGACATCACGGGGTGGTGATGTCTGCTTCATCAAGATCATCATATCCTGCATACGGGTTCTGGGCATCCTGGAATGGGTCCAAGGCTGGAGTAACGGATCCTACTGATGAACTAGGAGATGATGAACTATGGCTGACAGCTTGCTGGATTAGATCCTGAGCCATTTTGAGAAGCTCAGCAGTTGACGGCTTAATCGGCTTACTGGAGTCCTTAGAGGAGGACTTCTTCGGCTTCACATTGGAGGGTCCTGTAGACTCTTTAGGTTTTTCTTTTGTGGAAACCCTCAGAGTTGGCAAGGCCTTCTTGGCTGGAGTAGAAGGAGGCAAGGCTTTGGGGACCGCTACTGGGGTTGGAACCTTGACCGGAAAGTCCTTCTGAATAGCAGCAATTATGACATCATATTTAAATCTAGGCCACCATTTGACAGAGAACTGTCTGGCAACATAGTGGGAAACTATCTGCCATTGCCATCTACAAATCCAAGCTATCCTGTACCTGCAAACAAACGTTAGCAAATTTGGAATAGGGAATAAGGACTGATGTTTACTAGGAATGTCAGCAGAGCAGAAGTAGGTATACTGATCTAGAAGATCAGCAGGAAAGATTTCAAGTATGGGGCCATGAACTTGCCACCACCTTACAAACCAGGAAGAAATCTGACTTTTGAAATCTTTATCAAACTGAACGAACCAGGAATGGGTTAATGACTCATACTGATAAAGCATAAGAACAGTCCATGACTCAATGTAGTCATAGTAGTTGAACTTCTTATGGGTTCCTTCGAGATCTCTGAGTAAAGAAGGGTGAGATCCCCATTCTTTAATAGATAAATTTTTTTAATAAAAAGAGAATGATAAATTGTCTTACTGGGGTCATTCTTATCAGGAATAGGTTTGATATGAATAGATCCAGTGAAAAATAGGATATCTTGGTAAAATTCAAATGTTCTTTCTGGATCGTGAGGGACAAAGGTCCATCCTTCTCCAAGATAGACTTTAAGTAGAATTTTAATATCACTTATGTGAGCATGAGCTGACTCAATAGCAAAAACATTATGGAAATTGGGCTTGTCAATATATTCTGTCTTTGGGCCTGTTTGGGCTGATCCATAACGAGAATAGTTATTAACAAGGAGGTTGACATTTGGTGGTGCTAATTGGGCCATTTGAGAGAAAGTGGCAACAGGGACAATAGTAGGCCTGAGATGGTGACTGACTGGTCTACCAAGAGGCTGGAATCTGTTTGCAATGGATATGACACTAGATGGACCTGGTATTTGGGTAATTGGTTTTGGGTTTGGAGGACCCAAAATTAGTTTATTAACATAAGTGGAAAACAGCTGACTCAAGAACTATGTCCTCCGGTCACCCTCCCACTAAGACTTTTACTTTCACTCATGCTGATGTTGAACTTACTGCGTCTCATTTTAAGATTCCCTGTAGCGAATCAGATAAGAAGACAGCCAAACAAAATAATTTAGCAAAATTTGAAAAGAAAATTATTGAACAGACCAATTTTACTAACTAAAGCGTAGTTACCATAGGAAAGCAGTTATATATATATATATATATATATATATATATATATATATATATATATATATATATATATATATATATATATATATATATATATTAAATTACTAGTTATTTCTCATGCTTAAAGGCACGTAGTAATAAAAAAAATGGTCAACAATAAATATATTTGTATTTACAGACAAAATTAAATCCCAAATATAGAGGAAAGAGAACAGAATTTAAGCACCGATTGTAATGGTAATGGTGGAAGACGACGATGGTTGTGGTGGGTGGCGATGACTGTGATGGTGGTGGCAGCCGTGGGTGACAACGGTGGTGGTGGTGGTGGATTTTGAGTGATGATGGTGGTAGTGGCAGCCATGGGTGACTGTGGTGGTGGTGATTGGTGTGAGTGGTGGTGGGCGACGGTGATGATGGTTGGCTGTGGTGGGTTGTGGTGGTGGGTGACGACGGTGATAGTGGCAACCATGGGTGACTGTGGTGGTGGTGATTGGTGTGGGTGGTGGTGGGTGACGGTGATGGTGGTTGGCAGTAGTGGTGGTGGTTGTGGTGGTTTGTGGTGGTGGACGATGACAATGGTTGTGGTGGGCGACGATGGGTGTTTTCTGAGCGACAGTTTGATGGGTGGTGGCGAATGCGGTGGTGATGGTAGTAGGTGTGGCGGGGGTGGGTGACAGTGGCTGGTGGCGATGGTGGGCGATAGCAGGTGGTGATGGGTTGTGGTAGTGGGTGGTGGTGGGTGCTAACGGTGGGCGACGGTGGTAGTTAGATGATGGTGATAGTGGGATGATGGTGATAGTGGTAATAAATATAAAAATGAGATGACAATGGTGGTGGGTAGTGGCGGTGGACGACGGTGGTAGCAATTGGTGGTAGTGGCGATGATGGTGGTGGTGGCGGGGGCAGTGGCTGTGGTGGTGAGGGTGACAGTGGTAGTGGGGTGGCGACGACAATAGTGGTGATAGTCGTGGGGGTGGTGATGATAGGACAGTGGCGATGGCGGTAGTGGGGTGGCGATGGAAGTGGTGGTGGTGGTGGTTCTGGTGGTGGTTGTTGCGGTGATGGTGGTGGTGGTAGTAGTGGTGGTGGGGCGATTCCAAACACAAATAATTTTTTTTTTAAAGTACTTATGAGAAGTTATAAGTTCTAGAAACACTTTTAAAAAGTCACCCTAAACACACGCTTAGAGCCTTGTTTTCCCTATTAAATTTGGGGTGTTAATATTAACCGTTAGATTAACTTTAAAGTAAAAATTAAAGAGATCTCAACTGCAAAAAACAAAAGTCATTTGTTTATCTTTTGAGATTTGAATTGTATTGTATTTTATTATATAGATTATACACATTTGGTTATCAAGTTGAATTTCACGGATAAATATATGTTATATTTTATTTTTTGGTATGTAATAATATAATAATACTAGTTATTGCCCGTGCCTAAAGGCACTGTACGACAGAAAAAAAAATCAACTAAAAAAAATGTGCATTAGCAAGAGAAAAAAGTGGTGCACATAATGATAACAATAAATATCTAGAACCGATGAATATATAAAAAATGTACAAAATTACCTCTAAAAACAAAACTCAAAAAATTTAAACATATACACAGTTTACATATTTTATCATCATACCTTAAAAAGTTATTACTCATTACATATTATTAATTTGCCCATAGTAGTAAAAAAAATTAATTAAGATGCATATCAAATAAAATAACGCTTTTTGATATCAAATAACCACTCTCTCCATATGGTTAAATTGCAAATCCTCATTCTCAATCAACTTGATCTGGCATATAACTATTATTTTTTAAATACAAATGCACACTATAGAAATAGGTATAAAAGAAATTACGAAGCATTAAAGCATTCAAGAGGCTGTCTAAAAAATTGCTCGAAAATAACATTGATTCTTTAAGTAACTTGAATTCCAATAAGTTCCAGGCATTGAAAGTGTACCCAGCAAACTACTAAAGCACTATTGCATTTGAAGTAATTGAAGTAATTAAAGTAATTAAAACCAATCCCGTCGCCTCTCCTTTCTCTCTCCTACCTCAAAACCCCCAAGCCCACATTTTCATTGACAACAAAATTAAAACAAAAAGAAATAAACTGAAGTGCAGTCAAGAATATCATAGTATGAGAACAATTTAGTACATCAAACCCAATCTGTAATTGCACGATTCATTTGTGATTGTACTTATTCTGCATCACTATCCTGAATGTCCGTGTATCAATACGTATGCGATACCGCAAGTTAAGTGATTGCACAACCACCTAGTTTTTTAGAAAGAGAGGAAAAAAAATATTAGTCAAATATATTACTTAAAAAAATTGTATACTTCATTGCAACAATATAAGATTTATGTTAACTCATTAGCGTATCCCCAACGTAGAAGTTGGGTTGTATTTATTCTTTTCATCTCTCTAACAATTTCAGACCAATCCTACAAAGATTGAATTGTACTGTAAAGTTAAGCATTAATTATGTTAACTAGTTGAATATTTGATAGAAGTACATTTTAAACTAAATGGTACCATTTATTTACCAATGAATATGAAACGCTATAACAAAATTTCAGGATAAACGATATTTGTTGTGCAATTACATCCATCTTCAGGAAGAAGGACACAGAAGATGTGCATCTGGATAAAATCACATATAGATGCTCATGGCTAAACATTGGTGTACGCAAATCAACCCCAACGAATTTCAAAGACTGTCCTTGAGATTTATTGATTGTCAAAGCGTATATCAATCGGACAGAAAATTATCGCCATGTCATCTGAAAAGGCAATTCTGAAGATGTTGGTGTCAAATATATTCTTGGAATGAAGACCAAATTGCCAATTTTATCTCCATTTAAAATCGGAGCTTCAATTACATGCGTAGCACATCTGACAACCATCAATCGTGTACCATTACAAAGCCCATCTTTCGGCGCTATATTCCTCAACAACATTATTTGACCACCCACTTTCAAATCTAACTTAAACGGTGGCCTGGAGGATTTAGAGAGTTTAAACACTCATTAGAATATCGATTCGTGATGGAGCGATCAACTTCATCACTATCAACCATTTTATCTACAGTTAAATATGTAATCGTCTCTCCGGTAAAATATTTAATACTACATCATTTATAACACATACATCATCATTCCTTGCAGAAATAATTGTACGTTCAGTTAAGAAGTCCGAGGTCACTACACCAACCATATCCAAATGTGGATAAATTCTAAATATCAATTCTTGTAGACTACGACACTTGTGTATTGTTGATGGAAGTTCTACGATTTTTTGTGGATTGGTCCCAACCTAAAAATTATAAGTACAATTAGAGAAGAGGAACAAATACTAATTTCAAAAATAACATTTCATAAAATTAATGATCAATGAAATATTACATCCATTAAAAACTTGGCAAATTCAGCATTTCCAGAATCTACGTTAGTTAAGTGCATGTTTAACTCCAAAGTTAAAACATGTTATTCTTCCATAACACAGATCGTCTCAATGACGCGCCTACAAGTTGCTCACGAACTCTTTTCGATATAATTGGCAAGATTTGTCAAAAATCTCCTCTAAGAATAACCGTGATACTTCCAAATGGCTTTTGATTATCACAAATATCCTGAAGCGTACGATCCACTGTCTCAACACAGTATCTATGCTGCATAGGAACTTCATCCCATATTATTAGTTTAGTTGATCTGAACAATTCTGCATGCATCGATTGCTTGGTAAACCCACAAATCGAATCCTCAAGCACACTTAAGGGAACGCAAAATGTTGAATGTGTTGTACGACCTCCCATTAATAACAAATATGCAATACCGGATGAAGCTACAGTAACGACGATATGTCTAAGACTACGCATTTTTGTTGCAATTGTATTATATGGAAACGTTTTCCCTGTTCCGGCACCCCCACTCAAGAAGAAAGCAACTCCTTTATTTTCAATTACTGATAAAGTGATTAATTTTGGATGGAAGAAGAGATTAATTTTTTTATTTCACTTAGTTCACTATTTTTAATTTACTGACGGTGGTGGTCTATTTTTAGTTCATTATCCATGGAAGGAGAACTTGATTTACCTATGAAAAAGACAATGACAATTTTGGTTGGGCAAAGTATAAGATACAAAGGGTAATATTGTCACATAAAAATAGAAAAATTAGTTTGGATCTCTCGTCTTAAAAATTCAACTGAGTTGAATCTCACGCCTTAAAAAATGCATGACTAAACTTATTGACAAATTAAGTACCGAATTTATAATTTTCATTAAAAATTATAAAATAACTCTGATATTGACAGAACAATTTGCAAACGGAGGTAACAAAAATAGCAAAAGACTGATGTCCTGTTTGGTTTGCGTATTAGAAAATATACTCGAAAATAATTTTTAGGAAGAGTTTTAAGAAAATGTGTTTTGATATTTTTATATTGTAAAACCTATTTGGTTATATGTTTTTGAAAATAGTTTTAAAGAACAAAAAATTATAAAACCTGTTTGGACAATAATCCACAAAACCCCCAAATTTGCATCTCCATTCTCATCTCTCTCTCTCTCTCCATTATCTCCTCTCAATCTCCACCCACACAACTCGCACATCAACACACACATTCACAAGCAAACACAACCACACACTCACAATCAAACACACCCACATATATACACAACAAACACATCCACATACACACAACAAACACACACCCATCGCACACAATAAACACACACACACACACACACACACACACACACACAGATATATATATATATATGTTGGGTTCGATAAAGAGGGAGAGAGGAATAGTTGCAAGATGGAGAGCTGCCTTCGATGAAAATGTTTGAAAATGGCTCCAACAAAACTCAAAGTCCAGACCTCATTAAAGAGAAGGGGGTGTTTCCAATGTTTTCTCATTTTGGCTTAAAAACTGGGAGAACATCATTTAGATGTTTCTCAAAAAATTGGTTCAATTCTCACTTTTTTCTTAAAATTGGAGAACAAAAAATCAAACCAAACAAGTTTTCTCCTATTTTTAGAAATTTGAGAACAGAAAATTGTTTTACAAACACTAACCAATCACGCCCTGATCTTCCCCTAATTCTCAGATTAAACTGTGAAATAAAAATCATAAAATCATCATTTGATATGTATCGTTAAGGTGGGGCCAAGGGCTTTACCTTATTGTAGAATCCACGCTAGCTTTTATTGGGATAAATTAGACTTTGATTTCTTAAATTATGAACTTGATTTTATTTTGTCCATTAAAAATAATTGAATTTTTTATATTATTTATTCAACTACTTAAATTATTTCATATTGTCCCAGGCAAAAATATCTACAATTTTTTTAGACAAAAATTGTCAAAGTGTCAAGGCAATATAAAAAAATTACATTGGACAAGAGATAAAATGAAATAACTATCTGTTAAATCTTTAATAGACGTTAATAATTAAGGTGATGTGAAATTAATCACATAATAAATGGTACAATATAAAAAATATAACAGTCTAAGAGATAATTTATATTTATATCTATACTACTTATAAATATAAGAATTATGAAAAACTTTTGATTTTCTATTTAATCTATAATATTATGATAAATTTAATTATACTCACTTATATACTTTCATCTAATTTTTTTTATATACATATTTGACTTTCAACTTGTTTTGCAATATTTTATAAGGACTTCTAAATTATTTTAAACTTATTTATTATTAGTATAGTTACATCCAATTAAATTATTATATATTTGTTATCCCTAATTATTATGATAAAGTTAATTATACCCACATGTGTACTTACATCTATTTTTTATTTTTTTACACTTATTTGACTTTCAACTTATTTTAGATTTTTTTATAAGGACTTCTAAATTCTTTTGAACTCATTTATTAGTAATACAATTACATACAATTATCTATATTTATGTGAAGAATTATAATCCTATATATATATTCTAGTTATTGCATGTGTCTGAAGGCACAGAGTAATAAAAAATGGTAAACAATAAACATATTTGTATTCATATTCAAAATCAAATCACAAACATAGATGAGAGATAAATAAATTTAAGTATCGGTTGTAGTGGAGGTGAGAGGTGGTGGTGGTGGTAGGAGACGGTGATGGTTGTCGTGGGTGGCAATGACCGTGGTGGCGGTGGTGGTGGTGGCGGCGGCGATGATGGTGGTGGTGACAGCGATGGCGATGGCAATGGTGGTGGTGGCGGTGGTGGCGGTGGTGGTTGTAGTGGCGACGGCGACGGCGATGGTGGCGGCGGTGGTGATGGTGGGGGTGGTGGTTATAGAGGTATTGGTGGGGCAGTTTCAATCACTATTTTTTTTTTTTAAAGTACTTATGAGAAATAATTTTTAGAAATAATTTTAAAAAGTTACTCCAAACACACCTTTAGGGGCCTATTTTTCCTATTAAATTTAAGGTGTTAATATTAACCGTTAGATTAACTTTAAAGTAAAATTTAAAGCGATCTGAATCGCGAAAAGCAAAAGTCATTTTGTTTATCTTTTGAAATTTGAATTGTAAGCTACTTTATTATATAGATATATACACATTTGGTTATCAAGTTGAATTTCACGGGTAAATATATGTTATATTTTATTTTTTGGTATGTAATAATATAATAATATTATAAATAATTTAATCAATCTATTTAACAAAATAAAAATTAATAATTCTATAATATAATTAGATGTATAAATACCTAAAGAGGTAAAAAAAATACTTAAATAAATGACAAATTAATTACTCAAAAACTTATAGAATAAATCAATAATTAAATTTAATAATAATTAAAATATATTCTTTAAATTTATTTACTTGTAATACACATCGTGGATTACCAGTGTAAAAAATATCCTAGTTAAAAGGATCAAAATATAATTTTTCCTTTTTTATTGTTGTCGGGAAGGTGATAGTGGATGCTAGCGTTGCCGGTGTGAAAATTTTATATTTTAAACTTATGTTCTATTATTTTTTTCTTAGTAAACTGCTTGATGTGACTACTATGTGCTGGTTTAGACAGGTGGGACCCTAGTGGAATTTTCTGGACCCTTGCGTCTTGAGCGTTCCTTTTTTTTTTTTTTAATATATACATTACTTGTGTCGGTGAAACTTTTATACCTCTATTGACCCAAATATTGGAAGGCCAATTATGATTAAGCAATGCAATGCTATTAAATTGTTTATTAAATTTTGTATCTCAAATTAGTGGTTAGATGTGTAAAATTTATTAATTCTACTAAATATTCAATACATGAAATTTTAACACATTATTTAAAATATAAAATTTAATAAAAAAATTTAAACAATACAATTTTATTCTTATGTTGCCCATACATGGCCACAAGCGGGGCGTCCAATGCACGAAATCCCCTTCTCTCCCTGTCAATGTCATCTTTCACCTCTTTAAACAAAAAAAAAAAAAGTGAGAGGAAAGGTCAATTGGTCAAGTCACCTTCCATCTAATTTGATTATTTTATATATAATATTAGTGCTGATCCGTTACGATACACGATCAAGTATAAATTAATCACGTGCCGTTGAAATAATCGTTATCGTTCACCTTGGAGTAATGTTTTTTCTTCTTCGGCCTATCTATGTTTGATACTTTGACAGTGTTGCAACATAGTCGGAGGAGAGGTAGTAGGAAAAGATAATTCAGCGACAGAAAAACAAGGGAAAAGGGAAAGTGTCTGAGATGGATTGGGTAACTAATCCTAGATAAATATCTCCAAGCAGTTGTTTGGGGGGGGGGGGGGGGGGGGGGCGTGGGGTTTAGCCGAGGCCCGAGGACATGGGTAAGTGCATTGGTTAGTGGAGAAATTTAATTGGTACAAGTGTTAGTAATTGATTAGAGGACTTGATTTAAAAAATTCAAAATTTTGACAAAAAAAAAAAAAAAGAGGGAGAGAAGGCATAGGAAGACCTCTCAGCTATATAGATATGTAGACATGGGCCAAAAAGTACATCCAGTTTCGGTGTCAGCCCATCACGCTATATACAAAAGTATAGGCCCAGTCATCAAGTAAGCTAGTTCAGTAAGTAGCTTAGTGGGCTTCGTGAGATCATGGGCCAAAGGAGCGGGGCCCATAAAACAAGTTCTCTATTATTGCCAAGCACTGGTTTTTGGTTCTAAAGTTGCCGAGTCACAGTCGGAATACTGTTTCTACGAAGGCGCCGGTAAGACTACGGTGCTGAGATTTTTAATTTCTTACAAATCCATAGATTAAATATATATATATTTTTTCAATGGGCAGATAGTTCTGTGTTACTTCTGGATGTGTACTTCTGTTAATTTGTTTTATTAGGTTTTTAATCAATGTTGTATTTTCAATTTTGAAGAATATACAGGTAATAAGTTTAGTTTGATCATTATGCCATGAAAATGTTGTCGTCGAGCGTTCGTTTCAGGAATTCTTATTTTTGAATCTTTCTCTTTGTTAAGCTTCTTTGACATGGATCGTTGGAGGGTATGATTCATATGACAAATTTACTCGTCTGTATGTTCATGGGACGATGTGGATCACTATTTGAATTTCTGAAGTGATGTGACTTTGTTATCTACTAGAATGTTAGTTTAAGGATTAGATGCCCCTATTTTAGCGGAAAGAATTAATTTCTATTACACTAACAAATCAATGGAGTTATTTTTGCCTGAGACTTTTAATGGCCTAAAAGGGTAGGAACTACATGTCAATTCTTAGTCTCAATTAGGAAAAAAAATATTCATTGCAATGGTGATACCAGCTAGGAGGGAGTGTTGATTGAAATTTGAAAAGAGAGATAACTATTAAGTTGAGAATGAATCAAGTTATGGGTGGTGTACTTTCTTTGAAAATAACAAATATTGACATGAGATAGGAACGCACTGATAGGGACTAGAAATGCTGTGGTGGAATTCAACAGGAGTTACTGGGAACTTTTAGAATGGTAATGTAGGTACGGTCACAACAGCTGATGTCATCATGTTCACCTATCTAATTTTCATGTTCTTCTCTCTTTCTTCTGTTCCAAGGTGTATGGTTGACTAGTTTCCATGAAGGATTATGTGTAAGCTATTTGGTTGTCGTTGTTTTTCTGCCGTGCGCCTGCTACATACACATAGACTTCTTTTTTGTTTTTTTTGATTTGATTAAAGCTCCATTGTTTTTGCCAGAGAAATGGAGTCCAAACATGAGGTTGCTGAAGAAGAAACGAGAGCGTTATTGGAAGTCATTGCCTCCACTGGGAAATTCTGGTATGCTTCTTCCTTGGTATAAAATTTTATTTTACGCTATTATGCGGGTAATTTATGAGATTCATTATGGAGTCAGGTTGTTCTATGGATTTATCAATAATCAAATGTCGAATATCCAATTCTTCTTGATGGTGCCTTCTGTTTTAATTATTTAGATGTCCTTTGTAAGTAAAATTTTTGTGCAGAGTTCACTCAGCAAGGAGCCAGGCTGAATTATTCCTCCCCCCCCCAAAGAAAAAAAAACAACTTTCCCTCTTTGATTCCTACAAATTTGCTATTATTATTGATATTTCCAAAAGCAGGCCCATAAATGTTTTGGCTTGGCGAGGCTTGATCTACCCAAGGTCGAGTTTTGAGATGATTGATTCTTTATTAGAGTGAGAGCATTCTCTTCGTGATGAGTCTGATGACATATTTTTCAGTTTCAAGTTAAACTTCGTTATTGTATGGTTTAATGGTTTTATACAAGTCTCTAAGTTCAAGGGTTTTCCACAATCTCAAAAAACTATGGCTGCTGGTAGACACTTGTATATGCTAGCATTGTTGCCATATCTTTGCTAGTCTCATTTTACAAGTTCTCTGTTTCCCGTCCATGTCTCATGGCTTGTTGTCAATGTGATGTTAAATGCAAACGCCATGGATTTAGTCTTTTCTTTTTTCTTGTTTTAAAGTATTCATAATGCATTTCTTGTTTCTTAGGCATCACTGGGATGTATTAAAGAGCTCTCTATCCTATCACTTGAAGCAGGTATTGGGAAATATGGCAACACATAGGCCTCTAGTTACTTAACAACAACTCAGTTAGTAAACCTTCGATCCTATCCAAGGCTATGGGGTATGAGTTCTTAAACTTGTTAAATGTTTTGACATGAAGGTCCTGTCTGAGTATCCAGAGGCAAACCTGACTCCCGAGCAACAAAATTCTTCATTAGGAGAGACATACCCTGAGCTGGTGAAAAGATTGGATGAAGGTATTTTTAGTGCCATGTGCATTCTCTGCATTTAGTCACTCTGTACGTTTCTTGATGGAATCCCTAAATGTAGAAATTAAGTTTTACTACATGCCATTTACGAGCTATATCCTGATAACTTTCTATTTGCTTTGCCGTTTGGGAGATCATTTTTATCGTCTAATCTTCTATGGATATATTGAATGATGAATCTTTTAAAGGCAGATGCCATCTTTTATACTCTTTAGAGTATTGTTAGTAGTGCGCATGCTATGAGGATATCTTGCATCTGTTATTCAGCTATGATAACTTGTTCCTTCCTTGGTACAATTTCAGAATCCAATGCTAGTTTCTAGGTAGGTGCATACTTAATTTTGTCCGATATTAATTTATGGCAATATGACGAAATTGATCTCGGTAGCAGAAGGCATTCGACAGATAAGAAAAGCTGTTTACACCTTTCTCGCCTTGACTATGTGAAAATTATAATTTATGCTTTATGATTATCATTTTTTTTCTGAGGATTGTTACTGATTTGAATCTGACTAAAAGAATGACTATGTGAAAATTTTAATCCAATGTTTGTTTTGCTGCTACCCTGGCTTTTTTAATCATCCAATGGTATCATATATATATTCAGTTAATAGGTTGAAAGACTTGATCCCAGGCACTTGGGTTGACTTCAAATCCTCTTCTTTGGTCTTCATCTAGAGCCATATCTTCCATCAAATGTCCATGTATGGTGAACCATATTGCAAACAAATGTAGGCAGTACTATGTTGATATGTTTGTTAGTTGTGTCTTCTGTGTTCTATGAGATTATCCTGACTTGTATTCAAATTTGTTTCTCTAGTACAAAGTCTGTTTGGGTATTTGCTGGAACCATTAACATTTTGCTATTCCATGTTGCAGCTTTACTCAGTTTTGTAGAAGGTCCTCCATTTACCCTGCAGCGGTTTTGTGAGGTGATTGTACTTCTTAAGCATGAGTATAATGAAGGGTTTGGGTGTAATTGTTGACGATAAGAATGGCATTCACATATTTGTCAAAGGGTATCCTCTTAACTTTGGTAATAGATTCAACATTACTCATATTTTTGCAAAAGATGATTCCTCTTTGCCTTTGTTCATTGTTTTTGCAAAATGGTTTCTTCTCTTGGGGAGAGGTCATCTGGGAAATGGTACTATATGTGATTGCTTTTGGATTGTTTTTTGCTTACTAGTTGAAATTATTTCTTAGCTTTAGCAGTATGAATGGACTTCTGCAATTTAATTTTATCTTAACTTTATATTAAACAGATCCTATTGAATGCACGAAGCATTTACTCAAATCTCTCAAAGCTTGCTCTTGCACTAGAAAAGGTATGTTGGCCAGGCATTATAGTAATTAGAGCATTTAATTTTGAATTTTGGATTCTTTTTCTTGGGCACTAGAACTTTATGGATTCTGCTCAGAAACCTGGATAAGGCTCGGTTTTCTTCGAATTATTTTGCTTTCTATTGACAAAGTATTGCAAAAACAGACCAACATGTATTTACTTGTGCATTAACGTATGTTCTTTGAGTGCCTTCTCAACCCCTTAACAAATGGTGCCAAAAGAGAGAAAAAAAAAGGGAAAAGGAAGAATAGGAAATTCCAAATTTGATATCATGTCTGTCATCAAATTTTAAAAAATTGATGACATCAGAAGATCATGTGCTTATACTTGCAGTTCACTGTCTCTTGCTTTTAGAATCTGTCAGTGACATCTACGTTGGCAATCTGCACTGATGCATGTTCACCAACGGCGACTGGAAAACTAGAGGAACCTGACAAGGGACATGAGAAACATCTGGTGCACTTTAATGCAATACAGATGGGATCGAAGCTGTGACAAGATACAAAAGATAAAATTGTGTGCACCATGGAAGCGATCAAAGAAATAGTTGAATTATCTGAGGCAAATTATGTTCTTCCCTTGATTTTCAGATCTTTGAGGTGTTTTCTTTGTCATGCAGTTAAGTTTTATGGAGTAGCCCCGATGTTTCCTCGTGAGAGACTCGTGATGATCAATGCTTTCTGAAGCCATGTTCTTGGTCCATTCTTTTTTTTTGGCTCTGGTACCTTTAAAATTTGCAATGGTAAGGGGAAGTGTAAATTGCTGCCTGCATTAAGTCACCTTATTCTGTTTGGATGATTCTGGCCTCATTTAGTCACCTTGTTCTGGTGAATGAGGATTTTTCGACTCTTTGGCCTTGAACTTTGGCCCCAATGCAAGCTTTTAAAATGCTGAGGCCAACTCTACTGCAGTATAGGGCATTTTTAATTCTGTATACGTTTGATGGTAAGACAAGGTTTTTTGTTCTCTTTGTATTGAGAGAGAGAGAGAGAGAGAGAGATTGTAATCAAAAAGGGTCTAACCTTTGGAGTTTGCTCTGTTAGATGGTGATGCTACCAACCACACTTCATATTTTTTCTTTTTATCTGTCCTGGAATTCAAACAATTGCAGTGACAATAAACCAGAAAAGCATTGGATAAACTTTATCCCCCACACAGCCTTGGAGTCAGCACAAAGCTAAT
Organism: Ilex aquifolium; assembly: GCA_951799425.1. Classification (NCBI taxonomy): domain Eukaryota; kingdom Viridiplantae; phylum Streptophyta; class Magnoliopsida; order Aquifoliales; family Aquifoliaceae; genus Ilex; species Ilex aquifolium. The sequence goes on along the minus strand of OX637409.1, from coordinate 2,541,714 downwards.
AACTAATCTCTCGTCGTTTAGAATGGTGCAGGGAATGGTGTCACTTACTTTTAAAAACTCCAATTAATTCAACAATCAGCAAAATGCCATCCAAAACGGTTACTTCAGCTGGACTTGAACAGTTTTGGTACCCAAAATAGAAAAGTACAACACTCAGAAGGTTCATCTACTGGAGATTTTCTGTTAACTGAGCTCACACCAGGGTTGCAAGAATATTATTTGAAAGTGCAGATAAAGAAGCCTCCTAAGTTGCTGAACCTTGAAGTGTCTCCAAAAGAAGCTCAATTCTGTGCTTCATAACAGGCTGACCAAACTTCGTTTTCTTGAGCATTTTCTCTCTTAAAACTTTTCTTCGAGATGAGGCTCTTTCCCTTCCTTCCTCTTTTGCTCGATTTATTGCCTCCCTCTCAATCCTTGCCTTCGCTTCTTCAACCTGCTTCTTCTCATACAATTCGTTCAGACTGCGAGAACTATTCTTCTGGTTCTTCTTATGCGTCTGATTCATCTTTCCAGCTTCTCCATTTTCATTTTCATCCTGTAATAGCAATACAGGCGATACACAACCAAAATGTCAACTGTTGATGACTAGTTAATTGCATTTTTTCAAATTGCTAAAATTATTTACAAGGATTGAACGGAAATCCTCATTCACACTTCAATCTAATTGAAATGAAGAACAACCAACAACAGAAACAACTATCCGATAGGGCAAATAAAGACTCAAACCTGTAGCGGTCTTGTAGCCAAGGAAGAATCATCCTGTCCGGGTTGATGCTGCAGTGATTTCTTATACTTGCGCACATATTTGGCATTCTTATAGAACTCTCTTTGCTTCTCTGATTGAAAAATAAAATTCATCAAAACAAAATTCTTACAAGTCATTAGAAAATAAATATTACATATAACTACCAGAACCAGAAATACAAACATAATGGACAATCTCCCAATTGATCCATGGTGATTAACATGGACACTGTAAAATGAACGGCCCACTCAAGAATCTCCTTCGGTCATTTCATCTTGCAACTGGTGATCAATGTTCTTAAAGCTCTGGCTCATCAAAAGTTCACAAGACAGACTCAATTCTCAAATCTATTTCTTACGGTATGATTGTATTATATACGGGCAGCCCTATTTCGCACTCCCAATCTTGTATTATCACACTACACCCACTGTTCACATGAAGTTAATCACAATTGTATACAGACATGTTTGTATAATTATAGGTCTTCTCATTCAAATTGAATTCTGTATTTCACAAACTCATCTGGAAATAGATCATATCAAATCAATCCGATACCCATAAAATTGCAGTGAAAAAACGTAATAAAACTTAAATTAAAGCAACCCTATAGTTTAGAGTATGAACACATCTGACCATAGGTTACACGAAAGAATTATATAGATTAGAGAGGACTGTGAGAAAAGAAAGAGAGAGGATAAGAAATATACTGATAAAGGCAGGGTTGTAGTTGTCGTTCTTTGTTTTTGCATTAACGAAGGCATCGAGGGAAAGACCTCCACCACCCAACCTCTTAATGTTTTTCTTCTTCGTCTTCATCATCATAAACTTCTTGTTCTTGATTGGGTCTGATCCCTTGTTATTCTCTCTGCTATAATAAGAGCCATCCTTGGAGATTCTATTCTTCATTCCGAGAAAGCACACGGATTAACTGTTGGATAGATCGATTTACCCCGAAGCCAAAGCCGGAATCAGAGGTCTGATCGAGAGAGAAACCTGGATGAGATCGAGTGAGCCTGTGAGAGCCTGATCGGAGATGAAGCTTGATACTGTGAGAGAGTTGAGAGAAACCAGCGGCTGGTGGAGAACAGGAGAGAGATCGCACTTTTAGGGCAAAATTGCCCCCAAATTGCGATTTTTATTGGATTCAATTAAGCCCACCCGGTTTGAACGAGTTAATCCAAAACCGTCCGATTTTTTGGGTTCGAATACACAACCGATCAAAATATGAGAACCAGCCCAGTTTAGGGTCTGGGCCACCGATTTTGAGAGTCTATTTGTCGGGTCGGTTCGGTTCGGTTCTAATAACGCTACAGTCTCTTCAAATAAAATATTTGGTGATAAAAAATACAACAACGATCAATATTAATTTAATTTTTATGTATTTTGATTCAATGATATAAAATTCATCCAAAATAATTTTTTTGACTCAAAACCATCATTTTCTCTACACGACTTCTAATGCCAGACAATCTCATTAATTCATATTTACATCTCTTTGCTCTCCTCTACCTCACTCTTAAAGAAAAATAAAAAATAAAATTTTTTATTATTTAAAATATAAATATTATACGATTAATGTTCAATTTTTTAGTAAATAGTGATATCATTTGGCTATGATCACATATGTTTGGTTGGTTTTTTTCCCTCTTTACCCCTTTTTTGCTGAATGGTTATCTCGATCTTAAAATTGATAATGTCTATGTTAGCTAAGTTCATGTCACGTCTAAATCGGGTTACGTGAAAATCTGTTTAAGGTATACCAACTTGTTTATTTTGGTGTATAACCTATTAAACAAAGAATTGAAGTATTATGGATATCAATAAATCCCAGCTAGAAGCCTATAGATTGTTATTGCTTAAGTAAGGTATATCCTTTATTGTTAATGTTATATCATTCACCATATTATTTAGTTGAACCCTCAAAGTATTATTGCTTCTCTTTCTTCATATCATTGCAAGTACAACAATATCATCTTCCCAACACCCCCCCCCCCCCCCCCCCCCACCCCCCACCCAAGGTACAGCCATATTGTGCTTCCCTCAAGATATTATATCTCTGCTCACATATTATATAGATATGTTGTCATACATTGGAGTCATTTGGCTGTATGGTTTTATTGCCAGCTTCTTCATTCTCTGCAATATTGTCTTCTGGTTTCTTCGGTTCTGTCCATGCATTTTCATGTTTTTCCAGTCTGCTCAAGTCTATGACAGTTGCTAAATCTTGTAGCTTAACTTCTGGCTGAATTTGCTTCTTTTTGTCCTTGTAGATCACATATAGTATCATTTGTGCAACTCCAAATATAAACCCTACAATATTTGGCGTCTAACCATGTAAAAACAAAAACAAATATAGAAAGTTAGTAACTACACAAAATAAGGAAGCAATCACATCAAGTAGTTGTTTGGAAAAATTCATCTATCTCGTTGATGAGTCATAAAAAGACGACTCATGGTATGCTTATTTTGTATCTCTATTGGTATCGATATTCAAATTGTGTCGAATTATGTCTGCCACGTAATCTTGGGGTGTGCACAATCTAGTTGAGATTGCATAACTAGCAAGTTCTTGAGGACCTAGCTGTACACTTACTGCTATGTAGAAATCCTTGATCAGAAGGCCGTAGAAGAACCACATAATAGCACATATTGTAAGAAAGAATGATAGGGAAACTGGCATGAATTCGGCGCTCTTCGTTCTTATGACTAGCCTCTACAAGAGTGTGAAATTCATAAGGGGAATACATAGTAAAATTAGTGCAAAAACTTTTGAACCTTAAATCATACATAGTCTATATATAAAATGATGAGTTGCTATAGCAAGTACCATGATGCTAAGAGGAGCAGCAAAAACGCTGACAGAAAAGACAGCACAGATCCATCCAACAAGGGTGACTCGCCGGTGCCCATCTGAGAATATGGATGTGGAAAATACTATCAACCCATATGCTCCAATGTTAAATAGGACAAGCAGCTTTATAGTATAGATCTGCATACTTGCCAAACAATTTGATTGTGGCAAAAAAAAAAAAAAGATACTGTGAATAACAAAAATTTTCTATACTTAAAGAAAAAAGAGGAGAGAGAGAGAGAGAGAGACCTTGGCCTCTTTTGTTGCATAAATCATGAAGATGATGAGATATGTAACTTCCATGACACATCCAATGGAGTTGATGGTAATGAGCATCATCCCGTTTGTCTTCAGAATGGCATAATACAAATATAGCATGGCACTGAATAGTGCAACCGCATAAGGTATTGACTGAAACCCTTCTGTTGATTTCTTCTTATATATCCTAGAAAATGTCGACCTGAGAGAAAGAAAAAAAAATGGAAAACTCATTGAATTGGCACATTACCCAACACTACACATTATATTATATGAGAGAGAGAGAGAGAGAGAGAGAGAGAGAGAGAGAGAGCAAGCTCTTACAATGGGGCCAAATACACTAAGAATGACACAATGTTGCCTAAAAAACAATGGGAAAGCAAAAGAAACAGTATTTAGATATTAAGAAGAGAGAAAAGAAGCAATCAAGGAAGAGTTTAGAGAGCAATGAATTGATTAATGGAGTAGTACTAGATACCAAGAATGCCAAAGGCACAGGCCATATGAGCAGTGAAGATTGTCATTCTTGGGGGTGGTGAAGCTCTTTGGTTGATGCTGAGCTTGGGAAAACTCTTATGCAGTGCCCACATTTATATAGCAACCAAAAGTAGGTGATGCAAAAAGATGGCTTGGCATTTGGCTTAAGCTGTCCAACAACTGGCCATGGATGTCAATTTTTGGGGTAATTATCTTTTTCTTTTTAGGTAAATTAAAATAAAAATGGGCAATTTTTTTTTTTTGGGGGGGGGGGGGGGAAATTCTAGATGAGCTGATTAGGATTGATAATTGAGTCGAACCTGTAGAACTCATTTTTTTTTTTAAATGAGTTTAAAAAATTATTCAAACTCGACTCGTTTAGAAAAAGAGTCGACCCCAAAATTAGTTGAATTCAAGTCGAGCCCGAATAGCTCGACTATTTTATACATAAATGAGACGAGCCTTTTAGGCTCGTTTTACAATAACTCTCCATTCTTGTATACTATTCACTTCATTATATGATGAGGAGATACATATGGCTTTACAAATGTTTCACTAGCACCAAAAAAAAAAATTATGTTTCACTGGGACTTAGACTGCTTTTATTTAAGTTCTTCAATTTCCAAAAAATAATAATAATAATAATAGCATGCAATTTCATAATAAGTATTGTGCAATAAAGGTAACATCTTCAAATATTTTGTTCTATAATCTCCTAATAAAAAATGTGTACTGTTCTTTAAATGTAATACGACTTTAGTTTAAGTTTATTGACCAAAATGATATATTTTTTTCTCCGATACCAATTTTTTTTTATTGTTTTGTATTAAAAAAATAAAAATTATTTAACAAGCAACAGATAATAAAGAATTTTGTTATCTACTAATAAAGATTTTTTTTTGGAGGTTTAAATAAAGAATTTTGGTTGGGTTAGTTTGTCAAATAAAGTTGGTCCTTGCTGGGCCTAATACACCACGGTGCCGTATGAGCGGCTTACTGGCTAGAAAGCGAAGCCGAGCCTCTTGAGCTCTTTGAAGACGTGAAGCAAATTGATTAATAATAACGACAAAAGAGGAAATGAACGGCGAGGGTTGTGTTCCACTTTTGAGGATGGAGGGTTGTGATTTGAGAGTTGAGATTAGTGGACCCCATTTCTGTTACGTTATTGATTCTACTACGTATTACACGGCTTGCTTTTGCCTTAAATGGCTCTCTTTAATCTTATAGTCCATGAACTAAAAAGGGCATTTTGGTCACTGAAAAGTGTTGTAAATTTACAAATGAGCTCGTATTTAGCGTAGTGTAGTGGGTGGTTGGCTAATTTGCCTGTTATGCCATGTAAGTTGTTTGTCACGTCTAAATAATATCTTAAACTACGCATAGCAATATCATGGTATGACTCAAACAGAGATTTCTCCACTAATCCATGATTGCATACAGGTCCATCAGCAATGAGGAAAAAAAATGTTATTTGAAGTTAAAATATTAGTTCAATTTATTGATTTAATTAATTATAATTATTAAATTAGATCAATATTTTTAGTCCAAATAAAAAATGCAACGGTTATATCTATTCGTCATTATGCCACTTATTGTCACAAGAGTAATTAAATATGGGGCTGGAGTTTTGCGAGTTCGAGCTGATTCTATCGAGCTCATTTTTTTAAACGAGTTTAAAAAATGTTCAAGTTCGATTCGTTTAAATCCAAAAATAAGTCGAATCCGAATAACTCAATTTTTTTACATATAAATGAGTTAAAAAATTGTTCAAACTCGACTATTTTAGACCACGAACTGAGCTCGAGTCGAGCCCTATCCAAACTGAGCCCGAACTGAACCCGAGTAGCTTGACACAATTATCGACCCTAGTAAAACATGATAAAGCTAAAAAAGTTAAAAAAATTCCGTTTAAAGTGATTTTCTACCTTTTTTGATTTTTCTGTATCAAAATAAAAAAATAATTATATATGTATAGATTATACATAACTAGTAATTGCCCGTGCCTGAAGGCACGGCGTAACGAAAAATTAAATTAAAACTGGAAGAATCATACATTACCTAAAGACTGTTTGCAACATAAAACAACCTATCAATTTGAAATCAAGGTAGTCCATAATATTATCTAGAAATTTTTGTATAATTTTCTCTAAAAATTAGAACCCATCTATAATATAAATATGTCTACATAACTTATAATCATACATAACAATCATAATAATTCACCAAACCACTACAATAATTAATACATAATCATAAACACATATCCAACCACCAAAACATCAAGCTAATCCCTACTAATTTCAAAAAATTTGGGCAGAATTTCCTCTAAAAGTAGAAGCCCAAAAAAATCTAAACCTGTCTATAAAACTTACAATTCTACATATCACCACAATCATCATAACCATGTTTATCCAAATCACAAAAACAAAACCATCATAACCATGTATAATTAGTTAATTGTACAAAAGACGGAACACAAAAAATACACACATGCACAAATAGAGAAGCACATTTAACTTCATCTTCATATCCTTCCATGTATACCTGAAAATATTTGAAATATAACCAATTATCGAAATATGTGAGGCAAAATAAAACAATTGTAAATCCGAAACATAAGACCCCTTACTTTTTTCGTTAGTTGGATTCAACATAAAATTGATAATTATAACACTGTCCCAAATTTTGTCGCAAGTGTCACAACCCACATTTTTGAGAAATCAGCAAGTATGTTTCCTAGAATATGAGATGAAAAATGTGAGTGATATTGGTTAGTGGAAAACCATCCCACTCAGCAAGACTTTGGAACATAATTATTATTTCCAATCACTAATATTTTAGTTTTGATGTAATTCGTAAACCCTCCATTCAAAACCCTCCAGAAATTATCATTCGCACAAAATTTAAACATGGAAACTAACTCAACTGTCAAACCAAATTTAGTTAACAATTAAAAGAATTAAAAATTAATTACCTTAGTGAATCCCTCAGTGGTGCTAGTATATTCTCCAATGAAGAATATCATCATGCGTGGTTGAACAACATAACCCCAATAAGACCCTTATAGCCAGCCTCTACCAACACATGCCCCTACAACCGGTGCAAATATTTTTGTCAATTTCCTCAGCTTGGTGCAATTATTCAGTGAAAACTCATTGGACAAATTCAATGCAAAACAGAGAATTAGAATGCCAAGCTTATTATCCTGATAGCTTCCAACACTTTATAAAATAAACCAAAAGCATTCCCACAACAATATAGGTTGCTCAGAAAATAAAATCCAAAAGAGAAAATGTATACACCTAGCCTAACCTTGTCAAGTCCAATGCCGAAACAAAATCCCAAATCCAAGAATTTCAAATTTGAATTAAAGCAAATCCAAATTTGAATTAAAGAAATTTGCAAGCAAATCTCACCATTTACTATAACAAAACAAATATAATAAATTAAATTTTACCAAAATCTAAATCCCAAAAAAAAAAAAAAAACAGAGATAATATGCTTTAGTGATTACCAGCACGTCATACATGAAAACTAACAAATGAAGAGCATTTCAAATCAACATCTCACACAACATTTTTTCCTACTAAGGAAGAAGTTTGCTAATTGCATGGACCGTTAAATACTAATAAAATTAATACTTGGGAAAAAGAGACCAAGTAAAAAAGCTAAGATGAAAACAATTAAAAATAATGACTATCCTATGTAAAAATGATTATGATTTTGTCGGCCACCATCAACAGATTATCGACACTCCGTTCCCGTGTATTAATAAACTACAATCAATTAAAAGCAACTCAAAATCATTAAGCACAATATTATGATCCATAATTAAGAAGCACATTCCAACCATCCATTCAAGAATCTAACTAAACACGACAATTCAAATAGATAAACAACCCAACACTATCAAACCAAATTTAACTAAACTAACCCTTGATCTTTTACCTCCTACAAACGCTCCACCAGCACTGCTTTCGGGACCACCACAAACTTTGATTCTTTACTTTCACCAGTACCAATAACGTCATTACGATCACCATCTTTGCATCAATAAATGTGTCTTCAACGGAACTCCCAACATCAATTCAACGGATGTCACCAGATTGGGAAAATTCGAACTCATCCAATAAAGTAGATGCAAAGAGTACTTTTTGTTACAAAACACATCAATATAGCAAAAAACCCACATAAACACAATTAATTAAAAATAAAGTGCAGCAAAAGAGGAAGGGTAGAGATAGAGAGGCCCAAAGCTCACGTAAAAACTCTCTACTCTCTGGCAATTCAAATGCAAAACATGTCATATTCCCTTGTTATGGTGTCTGAAAATGCATTATCTTCTAAGAAAAAAATCCCATCAAAAATTGAAACACAAAAAGCATTGGTACCCTGCCATTTGGAAGTATCTGTTTGGTTCGTCCCACTGGGATATCAATAAGCAACATTTGGCTAACACGAACATCTCCGCATAAAATGGAACATCAAATAAAATAAACCACTTTAAATCAATAAAGTCATCTCATAATATCCTTCTAAGCATAACACCAAATTCAACATCATCTGATTATAAAAAAAAAAAAAAAATTAACTAAACCATGTACTGAAAAAAAAAAAAATTAATCATTGAACACAAATGCTCATGAATTCAAAAAACAAACATATAATCATTGAAAATTTATCATCATACATCTGTGGAAGAAGCTATTAAAACTATAACAAAAGTCATGGACCTAGACCTGACGTAAGTTGCAATACATTAAAAAAATGTAGTAATATTTACACGGAGTCCAACAACACCTCCGGATATACGATATTTGTCGTGGTAGCTGATCCATTAGGAGGGAGAAGGACACTGATGCGATCAGCCGACGTGCATCTAGTTTTATGTATTTTAAATGTACCTCGACATTGCACAAACGATGAGAATAGTAAATGTACCTCGACATTGCGCAACTGATTAGGCGAATGCGAGGTGATTGGGGAATTGGGAGTAACCATGTAAGCAAGTGGAGCATGGTTGGGGGATTGGGAGAGGGACTGGTGTCGCCTCATTGAATTAGTTGTTGTTTTGGGCAGGCGAGTTGGCAACAATACTGGAAAGTATTTGGGTAAAGGTGGAGTGTAATTCCCAGAACGCTCTCTTTCCCGACGTGTGCGCTGCGCCAGCTTACGCCGCGAGCACGTACTACTATCATTGCGATTTCGTTCACGTCTGACGCGTTGGGCCTCAATTTTAGAGGAAACGATATTTGATGCGGGAGCCTAAGATAGGAAGTGATGTGTGAAATAAGTTAAACAATTAGCGAACTAATATAATCTACCGCAAGTAAACACAATGTAGCAATTTATGAAAGAAACAAAAAAATTAAGAAAATTAACTAATAATTAATCAAATTAACTCAATTTATGGTATGTAAGAATAGCTAAGGAAACAAATAAATAATTTGGACAATATGTTAGCATGTCGAAAAAGCATAATTTTTGAAAATCAAATCTATAATAAATATCGCTCTCATAATAATACCACAACACAATAATTCTCCTCGATGATGGTATGGAGTTGTGTGTGTGTGTGAGAGAGAAATGTAAGAGTGAGAGTGAGGGGCGAGGAACTCAAAAATATCACCGACAATGTAGTGTATATCGCTCTAACCAAAATACCAACACGTTAGATAGCTATTAGATATGTTGTGTTAAATAATTTTTATCAATACATAAACAACGATCAGTACAACATACCGGTTGAGCAAACAAATTTTCTTTTCCAGTACAACTGCCAATTTTTTCTTTCCCCTTCGCCGAAGATGGAACGACACTTAGGTTGTTCAAGTGATTCACATGTGAATTCACCTAGGATGTACAAAATAAGGCATTATGTTAGCATGTCCAAAAAGCATAACTTTTTAAAATCAAATTCATAATAAATATCGCTCTCATAATAATACCACAACACAACAATTCACCTCGATGATGGTATGGAGTCGTGTGTGCGTGAGAGAGAAGTGTAAGAGTGAGAGTGAGGACTCAAAAATATCACCGACAATATTAGATATGTTGTGTTAATTGATTTTTTATATTATAGATAAATAACGATCAGTATAACATACCGACTGAGTAAACCAATTTTCTTTTCCAACAGAACTGCCAATTTTTTCTTTCCCCTTCGTCGAAGATGGAGCGACACTTAGGTTGTTCAAGTGATTCACATTTGAATTCTCTTGTCAAAGTACAAAATAAGGCATTAGTCAAAAAATACAAACTAATATCAAAATGAAAATTTTTAACAATACCAGTAACGTTACCTTATCCATATGTAATTGATTGAGCGCACATTCAGACAAAACATGTAAGAGCAGACTTAATAAATTGAATTGTAGGCGTAATGAAATTTATAAATTGTAGGCGCAATATAATTAATCTTACCGCTTCGCGAAGGTTCGGATCCATTTATAAAAAAAATGATTTGAGACTTAGATACAATATAATAATAGTTTCGACAATACCAATGGCATTAGCATCTATAATATAAAACAGGTTTTCATTTATATCAACTAAAGATCATAGGCAAAGGCCTCCTGCATGCAGTATTTCCATTTATATCAACTGAAGTCTGATCCATTAAGAATGTTCTTCTGTGCAACGGCCAACGACCACTAATATATATTTGCAGCTCTCTGTGAAAGGGTGTACATGGGAAAAAGACTCCATATTTTGCTCTTGTAATCAGTCTGTTGAAATATTCAAGTTCGACTCCCTGATTTTGTATCAGCACATTGCAAATTTTTTTGCCAGAAATTCAGATTTTATATTTGCTATGAGAGATAATTTATGAAACCTGGAAACTTTCTTCCATTCACTGTCAAATAGAAAGTTTTTGGTGAGAGATTTTTCCTTGACACCCATTTTTAGAGGAATGGACTCTGATATAAGCATTCAAAAGGGTGCTCAGGGGTTTTTTAAGCAATTAGAGTAGACAAATGGAAAGAAGCCGAGGCTCAAATGGCATATTTATTAGCATTCATAGGCAGAATCAAAGACTCATGATCTAGGAGTAAAATGCAGAGGAAAAAGCATCAAGCCATATGCTATGTCAATTGTTTGTTCATGAATTTTTCATGTAGAGAAGAGCAGGTTTTGTACTATTCAAGTCCTTAATCATTCAACGGATTGAATGCGTGCAATCTTGTGCAAAGAATTCAACCATAGCCAATAGTAATAATCAAAATTTAGCATTGCTCGAAATGATTAAGTAATTGAGCAATTTAGGCAATGTTTAAAAATATCTGGTGTTTATATGTGTGTAACTCACGGGAAATCGACAAAGCAAAAAGTAATCCAAACAGGTTCTTGATTGGGTAAATCCACTGCACAATTTCCGAAAAATAAAAGCCGACTTTCTAATAAATGAGATTAAGGGCCAAACAAACAACATGCATGATTTTTATGTGTACCAATGTAAAGACCTACAATATATACTATCCAAGTATAAACATATATATTATCAAATAAGTTAACTAAAATTAACACACAAATTTTATATAATAAACACTAAATAATCAACAACTCAACATCCCAATTCATGCGACTAACACACACACGCTTTTGTGAAACAGACGGTTTTTCATTCATGCCAACTGGAGCAGAGTTTTTCAAAAGAGAAAACTTGACTATGTATGCCTCAAGCATAGTATTTGCAGTAGATAAAAAATGCATGGTAGGTGTCATTTTAAATGACTCCTTTATGCAGGTGCCCAATACACCAAACTCCACCAGAAAGCACCAGTCTGCCTACACCGACTGCCTCAACCGAACAGCACCGACAACCAAGCCAACACAATCAAACCGACAAACCAACCTGCACCGACTGCCTGCTATTCCCGACTGCCTACACCGAAAAACCACAAACCAATAAACCACACCGACTGCCACAATAAACCAATACCCAGCAGCACCGGAATTTTAATAAACCCAATAAACCGACAGACCACCTACTGCCCATACCACCTACACGTGGTATCAACCAAACAGCCTCAACTCCTCACCAAGAAACAGCCCCAACATACCAGTCCTCACCGACATCACAGTCCCAACAAACCCAGCACCGACAGCAATACCCAGCAACCCAAATTTAGGCTAACACTTATTAATACTCTTCTCTACTCTTTGAACACAAATTCTATACTTCCATGAAAGCCCAATACAATTTAGGCTTACTCTACAATAAAATGATGTCAGTAATCAATAGAACGCTGCACAAAGAAAAAGAAAAAGAAATTTGAATAAAAAAAGTTACCACTGAATCCTCAAAAAATCATACTTACTTTACTACACCTTGAGTCGGTGAACAGGACTACCATTAGACGTGAGATTGTAAATCGCGGTGGTGGTGTTGCGACTTCGGCTGTGGTGGTGGTGTTGCAGAAGGAGAGAGATAAAGAGAGTGAGATGGCCTCTGACAGAAGGTAGGGGAAAAAAAAAACGATCAAGGCGGCTGAAGTGTGAATTTCGCTGGGGCGGTGGTGGTGTTGCCGACTTCGGCGGTGGTGGTGGTGTTGCAGGAGAGAGATAAAGAGAGAGTGAGTGAGGTGGCCCGTGGCCTCTGAAGAAGGCTTGGGGCGGTGGTGGTGTTGCTTTCCACCAAGATATAAAAACAGAAAAAACAACCCAAAAAAGACTGCAGTATTAGATAGAAATCAAACCAACAGATACCTGTTTTCAAGTTGGGTAGTCGTAATGAAGAAATATGTACATTCTTTACAGATTTTGAGGCTGTAGGTTCAGGGTCTGTAAATAATAAACCGAATTCATCCCTTGATATCTCAACTAAATGATCCGGCAGATCAGATGGGCGTGATTCACAATGGTCAGTCTGGTTCACCTGAATAGGAGGAGGCACCCGGCGAGGAGGAGATGGTGTTGCTGGTAAGAAGAAACAGAGGGAAAGAGATAAAGAGAGAGAGAGAGAGAGAGAGAGAGAGAGATGGCCTCTGAAGAGGAAAAAAAAAACGATCAAGGCGGCAGAAGTGACTGAACCCAATTTTTCCATTGTACCGAGAAAAAGAAGTGACTGAACCCATCTGACAGAAGTGACTAAGCTAATCAAAATTTTGAAAAAAATTGTGAGTAAAAAATGTTGAATTTGGGGGGAAATGAGAGATGTATTAGTGACCGTTGGATGAATGAAATGATTTGAGACCGTCGGATGTTGAAGCCCCAAATGATTTTAGACCGTTGGATGTTGAAGCTTAAATTGATTTGAGGCCGTTGGATGTTGAAGCCTTGAGATTTGAGCCGCTCTGTTTTATATTATAGATAGTTCTTAAAATATGAATTTTAAATTTTTTTATGTCACTAATAATATTTTATGAATATAATAAACTAAAACATTATGTGAGATCTGTGACAAAACTCCAAAAAATAAAAAAAAAAGGCTCATAAAATCAGCTTCTTAAATCAGTCTAAATAAGTCTCTTTGAATCCAAAAAACTGTTTCATAAACTGGTAAAAAAAATCAAGATTTAAACGAACCTGACTTATTTTACTCTAAAATCCTTAAAAACTGCCTATTTAAGCTCGTTCCAACCGGGCCATTGTCACAAGAGTAATCAAACATGAACCTCTCACCCTTAACATATCATGTGAGGAGTCATTGAATAATAGTGCAAGGCCTAAATGAATTTTCCACCAATCATTAGGAATGTCTTAAGATAATTTTGGTTTCTTATCAGTTCGTACTAATTAACCTAACCAATAATTACTAGTGCTCATACTTATGACCACGAGATCTTGCATTTTCAGCCATGCAAGTTTGACTAAATTTGCATGTGCGTGGTGGGGATATGTAGGTCGATAATGATTTGTATCGTGTTAGGTTCGTGATTTATTATAAAATAATTTATTCATCTTATAATCGATTCATTCGTAATTGTGTATAACTGAATTCGTGTTGTGTCGTTGATGTGTTTAGTCCGGTTTATTTTCACCAATTTATTTGATAGATTTATAGGCCGGTCCATCGTTTATCATCCGAGATTGCTCAGTGTGTCGGGTTTATGAATTGTGTCTAGAATTGTCAAGTTTGAGGATATGCAATCTTGAAGCCTCTACTAGTTCATGAACAACTGGATTATGTTAAGTGCTACCATACGACAGAAAGTTACAACAAACAAACACTTTATGGCATTGCTTGGTTGGGTTGGTTTTTCTTGAAGTTCTCTGCCATTCATGGTGCCTTTGTCCTTTATCCCTTTATTTAATCAGTTATGGTGCTCTCTTTGGCTTTAAATCTTCTATAGGCCTTATTCCGGGACGGTTCAAGTTAATTTAAGGTCTAAAGAGGAAATATTAAATGTAGATTTTTTTATTTTTAGAATTATTTTTTTAATTTTTTATGTGAGAGAGAGATAAAAGAAAGATGTGTTAATGTTGTCAAGAAAGATATTTCAACTTTTGTTTTTATTTTTTTACCACAGAGAAGGAGAAAATGTGTTTAATTCCAATTTTTCTTTTTTCTTTTTATTTTTTATTTTTACCGGAGAGAGAGAGTGGGTGGGAGTAAATATGAGTTGACTTTTGAGTATTTTTTTAATTTTTAAGTTTTTAATGTTATGAATTGGATTGTAGGCCCAAATTATTACAATAAAATTTTTGATTGAATTTAATTTTTTGGGGCTTTTTTGTAGGGCTTAAAATTTAATGGATTTAATTTTTTTTTTGGGCTAATGATGTACCTAAAATTATGGGACCTTCTAAAAATTTGGGGCCTAAAACCCATATTTTTTTTTCCCGTACTATTGGGCCGGCCCCTGGCCTTACTGTTATTGGTTTGTTGTCATACCTAGTGTAAAAGGCAGGTTTAATGTAGATAATTTTATCGTCATTTTGGAAAGAAAAATTTATAAACGCAAGCTCGTGAAACAGTTGTTTTGGTAGATAAGCATTTGTCATTAATCTTCGACATCTTCTTAGTAACCAAGTGATATTAAGGTCGATAAACAAAAACATTTACGAGTTGCGGTATCCAAATGTACTAATATCTCCTCTTGGACGCCTCAAATGCAAATTCATTATACTTCTTAATGGCAGAATTTTGTGTCCATGGTCTATGTTGTGGAGTGGAGTTCAGTTAACCTCAGTGTGTACTTATTGATAGGCAAATAAATGATGAATAAATTATTGGACTAAAGTAGTTTTTGGATATTAAAAATTGATTTTTGATCAATTTTGAGCTTAAATTAAAATGAGATCCGCATATTATTTTGAGTAAACATTCGTAAATTCGTGTTCTACTCTGTGAGGAGAATAACATATTATATTTATTTGCTCAAATTGAGTATGGGGTGAATAAGAAAATAGACTCCAAAATGACTCTCTTGAAATATGAAAATAGAGGTTAAATAATGTGAGATATAACAACACCATTCTTACATTAGTTGAGCAAGAAACTATAAATAAGTATATATATCCAAAGTTTGCTCTATGGGTTGGGCACTACAATTTTGTAGACGGGTGATGACCTATATGGGCTTGAGTTTGAACATACGTGCCCTGTCCGGGTGTGGGTGTGGGTGTGGTTCAAATATAAGTATTGGACTGAAGTGCTATTTCTGATTGTGTGAAAATCATTGTATCATCAAAGTTAGATATCAAGATTTTTATTAGCATTAGTGTGGGAGTGAAATCTATTTGTCAAACACTAATATTGATCAATAAAATTAAAGAAGAATTACAGTTAGACCCCCTGACATTTGAAATATTGCATACAAACTCCCTGATGTTTGTACACGTGTAATACTTAGACTCCTGTCATTAATATCCGTTAGTAAATTTAAAGTTTATAGGCGTATAATACTTAGACTCTTCAAGTTTAAAATATTATACTTAGACAAAAAATACTCCAATTAAATATAGAATATCAAATATTTTAAATTTTACAACCAAAATTCTTGTTCTATTATATTATTTATTGAAATAAAATCAAAAATAAAAATTCAATTTTTTCTTAAAAAATCGTAATTAGTATACAATTATACTATCTATTGGAATAAAATTAAAAAATTAAACATGGAGTATAAGTCATTCATAATAGAACATGAATTTTACAACCAAAATTCAAGTTCTATTATGTTATTTATTGAAATAAAATCAAAAATAAAAATTTAATTTTTCTTAAAAAAATCATAATTAATATACAATTATATTATCTATTAGAATAAAACTAAAAAAATCAAATAAGGAGTCAAACTGTAATGGACACAATATCTTCTAACTTTAATTAGGGTAATTTGGTAGTTTAATTTGATCATTTAAACTACAAAATTAAATTTCAATATATAATATAATTATATACTAATTATAATTTTTTCAGAAAAAATTAAAATTAAAAATTTAATTTTGTTTCAATAAATGTCATAATAAAACATGAATTTTGGTTGTAAAATTTAAAATATTTGATCTTCTATCTTTTATTGGAATATTTTTGGTTTAAGTATAACATTTTAAATTTGAGTGATCTAAGTATTACACGGCTACAAACTTCAGGGGGTTTGAGTGTAATTTAATAATGAATATACTAACGGACATCGACGACAGAGGTTTAAGTGTTACGCGCGTACAAACCTAAAAGGGTCTCTATGTAATATTTTAAATGTGAGGGAGTTTGAATGATTAAATGACAAATCTTAAGGAATCTGAATGTAATTTTTCCTAAAATTAAAATTCGTTTTTGCTATGCAATCAGGTTAATTTTTATTTATTATAGTTTATGTGTCACTATTTTGTTTATGTATGTTACTATTTTGTTCTTAATTATATGATATAAATAAAAAAATTAATAAGTAATTTGCCATATTGTAAAAATCCACACCAATAAAATAAATAATATATATTTTTTATTTGATTCCCCCGTTTTGAAATGGGTGGGGTATTTTTTTAAATAATACTATATGAATTTAAAAACTAAATTTAATAATCCTAACCATTTAATAGGTAGTAGGTCTCAATAAATACTGAAACTCACAGTAAAATCAATGATTGTAATTATCAATTTTAATTTTTAATTTAATTTTTAAATTCATGTAGTATTATTATTTTTATTTTTTATCACGTTTTCGAACTATGCTTGCACTATTGAATATGATTATCTCTTTGTTTGGTTTATATCATTAAATAATTTTGTATTGTGTCATTCACTTCTCCTGCCAAGCCAACAACTTCAATGTTAAATATCTACCACAACTTCTGGATCTCCATGTATCTGATGGGAAATGTACCTACATGCTTAGCTGACATTGGCCAACTGTCCAATATGCATATCATTCATCAAATGGCCCCTAATTTGAATATAATAGGTTGAGATTAGTTTACGTGTATCTCGATTAATTTTTTTTTTCAAATTTAGTCAAAGATGGATCATTCACACCGCACATCGAAACGAAAATATTCATGAAGGATAAACCCTTCATAATACGCACACCTCTTGGTCCGGTTTCGTTTGGCCAATTGTTCGGTTCTTAATCCTAGTGTTTAGTTGTGGACTTGTCCATCTAGACTCTTGTTTACCACCAAACCGATATTTTTTTGTGGGTGAAATAATTTTTATTTATAATATAAAATATGTTAATTTTTAATAAATATATTCGACGGTTTTAAATAGACTCATTTAACGACTATCAATATTCATCTTAAAATCGTTTATATTACATCGTACTTTCAGATATAAATTACCCCAAATATATCAGCATATTACATGAGAACCTCTCTCTCCTTTGGCAAGACTTTGATCAATCTAATCTAAGCCATACTTTCAGTGGTGAAACCCAAAAGACCGAAAAGATCTATAGATGGAAAATGGTCAGAGAAAGAATTTGTCCTATTCTCCCCCGTGGCGAGGATTACAATGAGTATTAATTTTATCTCATATTTAATTTTATGTTTTATTTATTTATGCATAATTAGCATTTGTTAATTAATATAATCATTTCTTGTACTATACGGCAACCAAATAAGCCCTTATTTGTCAAACCACAAATTGATTTCTTCAAAAAAAAAAAAAAAAAAAAACTGACAACTTTAAAATGACAATAATTAATTGAGAATGAATATTTTCTCCTCCCAGCAATGCCTAGTTGTAGCTTAGCTCGATAATCAATCCGAGTCTATCTAGCTCATATAAAAAAGGGTCTAAAAAATTGTTAAAGCTCGGTTCATTTAGAAAATAAGTCGAGTTCGATCTAAACTAAACTTGAGCCGAATTTTTTATAAACGAGTCTAAAAAATTGTTCAAATTCGAATCATGTCTTATATGAGTCAAATCTGAGTCAAATCATGTCTTTTACTATTAACACTCGGCCAAACAGTTCGAGAGCGTTACAGTTCTTTGGTTCATCAATGCCCCCTACTTCCCACCTTCTCAGCCACCAACCTCTTGAATTGACATATATAAATGGTAATGATGGCAGTCCTTCAACGTAAACTCTCCTAGCTCTTCTCTCTCTCTCTCTCTCCTCTCTGAGAGCCCATACAAGCCCACCATGGATGGAGTACTAAGGAGTGATTTGAAGGTGGAGGTAAGTACAAGGAGGGCAAGGTGTTACGATTTGCTTCTTCGGATTCTGGGGTTGGGCTTGACAATGGTGGCTGCAATTGTGGCTGGTGTTAATAAAGAGACTGAGACCATTCCTCTCACTCTTGTGGACAGCATGCCTCCTTTGCTTGTCCCAGTAACTGCTAAGTGGCAGCAAATGTCATCTACTGTGTGAGTAATTTTTCACTCTCTCTTATCTCTCTTCTTCCATATGTATGCTAGATTTCGAATGGTTAATTGTTGAGAAATACTTATGGTAGTATTTCAAAGTATCGGCCGATATCAATACAAGTCGGTCAAGTCATATTCGACTCGGCATTTTCTGAGATGATACTGTTACGTATAAATCCTGAGTCTCGCACGACTCGACCGAATTGTATCCGAGTCAATCTTGAATCGCCGAGTTATCGTCATCGAATCGGTCGATATGATTCTGCATCTTTATAGTATGACTTGAATTTCTCGTCATATTCAATATTTTTTTTTAGATCGTATTACTTGATACTGTGCCTCTGAGTCAATGACCAATATCGTAACCTTGAACCATAATTGGTACTGCGGTGGGTGGATCTTGGCGTAGTTACTAGCTTTATTCACCGTAACTAGATGTCGTGTTCTAGTCACATAAATCATGTTGCATAAAGGTTATTTACATGTGATCTTTCAATCCTTTCTCAAAGTGCACATTAGCAAGAGACACATACATGCACTGGGTTGTTATTGCCCATGGCACTATGGCAGCCACATCCAACTCCAACATTCCCAATTTCCTTCGCTAGCTTTATAGTAATAAGATTGGCCTCGGCCGGAGAAAATATTCTTTACAATTGTAATATTAAGTCTATATTGTCGTATGATGTAATCGCTCAATAATAACTCAAAAATTAAGTAAAATAGACCCTACTCTTTTAAATAACCACCCCTCAATATAAGATAGTAACCGTCACATATTCAAAAAATGAGATTTATTCCTTATGAATTCTTTAGTTCTGGATTCGGAAAGAAAATTAGTCGAAGTGCACGTAAGCTGATTTGGACATCCCTAACCGCAATACTTAAAAAAAAAAAAGATACTCTTAGTAGGACTTTTTTTTTTTTTCTTCTAGTAAAAAAAAGAGGTGGAGGCAAATTAGAGTGTTTAGAAATCACCTCTGCTCGTTATTCCAATCGAAAACGAACTTAACTAAATTAATATAATGGTTAACTATCAAGATATAAATTTCAAGATATGAACTTTCAACCGAAAAATTCGACCGATGCCCACATCACAGCCACTCGGTGGTCAGCAAGTCCCATTTGATTATAGTGGGTGTCACTTCAGAGTAGATGCTGACTATAGCTGTCTATCACCGTTGTCCAAAGAATTCAAATGCCAACCGTAAATGTGGGACACCCTCGGGGCTCACTCCTTCAATACGGACCCACTCATTCATCCCTGAACAAGGTGACCCATAGAGTCATAGACTAACAAAAAACATACCCATTACTGTGGACTAGCTCATAGTAAAAGCATTTCACTATGCTAACTACCGATCTCTATCATATATGCACCCCATTAACGCCCTGACCTACCACCCCCCCCCCCCCCCCCCCCTCCCCCCCCAAAAAAAAAAAAAGAAAATAAAAAGATAAATCCATACTCGATCTAATATTAGGTTTTGATACCGGATAAAATATGATCTATGTATAGAACCGTGTCACAAATACTAATTCTCCCACACAACTTTGATTTTCAGATACTTTGTCACATCCAATGCTATAGCATGTGCATACTCAGCGATATCAGTGGTACTCCTTTTGGCGACGAGGAATAGGAAAAATAATGTTGCATTGGCACTTCTTATGTTGGACCTCATCATGGTGGCGCTGCTCTTCTCCGCCAACGGGGCAGCAGCAGGAATCGGAATCATCGCACTTAATGGGAACTCACACGTCCAGTGGAACAAGGTGTGCCATGTTTTTCCCAACTACTGCCGCCGTGGTGCAGCTTCCATCGTGATGTCTATGCTTGGATCCGTGGTCTTTCTTTGGCTGGTGGTGCTTGCTACTTTAGACCTTCACAGAAAATCTAGGTGAAGTAGAATTAGGGGGTGGTCTAATAAGCAGTTTTTTTACTTCACTGGTGGTGGTCTTTATTAAATCAATCGTATGGCTATTGGGCTAGCTGTTAATGCTTAGCAGTGGCCTTCAATTGGTTTCTTGTACTTGTGCTTGTTTACTAGCTACATTTGTACCCAAAAATTTATATAAATCTTGCATTGATGTGCTAATATTGTAGCAAACTTTGCTACAGACACACAAACCTCGTACCTGAGCACACATACAAACACAGATTATTTTCATGATCTTTATTGCGTAACATTTTGAAACTCACCTTAAAGGAGGAAAGAGTATATGGGAAGCCAAACCATCCCAATCATGCTCTTGGAATTGGCAGAATTTTCACAAGTTAAGGTCAGCCATCAGACCTCACATTTGCCATATAATTGGAAGAGGGGACAGAACTCACCTGTGGCAAAACAACTGGCATCCACTTGCTCCCTTGGTACTAAATTGGAGCACAAACATCACAGTGGCCTCACACCTCCCAGCCAATGCCAAAGTAAATTGCATTGTTGACAACAATCAATGGTATTGGACTTCTATTGGTTCACTTGAGCTAATGGAAATTTCTTAGTTCATGCCCAACTATTCACCTTCCTCACAGAGAGATGATTTAGTTAAATGGAAGCCTGTACCTAATGGCCTCTTTTCTACCCCATTAGCTTGGAATATTCTAAGGATGCCTGCCCCTGTTGTGCCCTGGTATCACCTCGTATGGTGTGGTCAATCTATCCCCAGAATGAGCTTTATACTCTGGTTAGCCATCAGAGTTAAGACTTAGCACAAGGGATAGTACTCACATGTTTGATCACCAAGGTAGAGTGGAGTGCATACTATGCAGGCAAGCAGTAGAGTCACATGTGCATTTATTATTTGAATGCCCATTTTCCCAAACCTATCTGGGCACATATCATGAGGTTGTGTGGAGAGCAATGACAAGTCAGGTCTTGGCAAGAGATGATTACACATGCGCTCAAGTCTGTGGAGAGGAAAAACCTTGCAAATCGTGCTTCAAAAACTCAGTCTTGCTGTAACTGTTTACCACATATGGATGGAGAGAAACTACAGACTTCATCAAAATCTATCTAGAAACCAGCTCTCCCTTCTTAACCTCATTGCCTGGACCATAAAAAATAGAGTTGCTTCTCTTTAATTCAAATCTTCTCCCATTAATATGAAGGTAGCTCAAGTATGGCAGCTACCCAACAACTGCTTGGAGTAATTGGCTGATGGAAACCAGAATGATCCCCCTCGGTTTGGTTTTGTTTTTGATTGACATCATGTATTCATTGGTATAGTGTTATCGGAGCTCTTTTATCACAGAATTCTGAGGGAAGTATCGGTTCAAGGCCTTTACTTCCTTCAGAATTCTACACCCTTCGAGCTCTCTCCCTTTTGTATTGGTTGCAAAGTTACAATAGGTGATACCTATTGTAATTTGTAAGGGTATCACCCCGACATATGTATGTGTATGCCTTTTGATTAATGGAATTTTTTTTACTTTCTGAAAAAAAAATCATTTTGAAACTCAAAAAAAAAAAAGTGTTCGTTAAATAGGCAACTTAAAATCAATGCTCAATGAGTGGAGATAGGCTTTTTTTCTTTTGGGAAAGTGAGAGAGGCTTATAAAACTCATATACTGGATTGAGATGTGCTATTTTATCAATGTAGGACACAAACTCTAAACAACCATTAAATTTTTTCTAAGGTCCCACCTTTTCCATTTTTTTATGTGAAGAAATTGTCCCAAGTGCATGTTCTTTGTATTCATCACTCCAACACACCTCAAATCCACATAATCACACGCAAATACCTGCATCTCGGATGTTATGCGGCTAGAAAGACTCAAACTCACGTAATGAGAGTTTCCGACTCACTTCTTATTCGATTATTGAAATAACTCAGCAAGGATTAATTACATTTCTACAGTCTTGGGAAATATTCAAGTATTAGTCTTTGTGTTGTGGCTTTGCTTTGAATATGCCTCTGCCAATCATAATTATGTAACTCAAATATTGAAGATCATGGATCCACAATTTCAGTTTGTACAGATTTCAAGCTGAGAACATTTGTGTCTGTTGATGACATGAAGAAGAAGTAATCAGCATGGACTTTGGATGGATGTACTAGTCTCTGAATTCCCTTTTCATAGGTAAGGTTTCTATGAAGAAAGATAACTCTGGAGAGCTCGGATGAATGAGGGTAAGGGTCAAGCATTTGGGCAGGCGGGAAAAGTGTGTCAATTGACCAATGACAAGAAGTAAGAAAAATAATTTTTCTATGAGACTCTGTTTGGTTTATAACAGAATACTTAGATATGATATGCTATACTTTCTACGTAACTTATTCACAATGTCATATTCACATGATTTTAAGACAAATAACCTACATGTATAATAGATTTCACTTTTTGAACTGAGAGACTTAAATATTCCAATCCTTTTGCTTTCACAAGCTATTTTTAAACATATTCAGATGAAAACATATATGATTACTTAGACATCAGATGCAACAAAAACTACAAGACAGAATTCTGATATCATCACTACATACCAGCATTTCATCGATCCATCTTAGCAAAACGTCCCTTGATTCTGGTCCTACTTTCTGCCCGAACCTTCCGTGATTCATATCTGATGTGCTTATCATACCTGCATATATGAATTAAGAAATTCGATTATGTAAGTCCGAATATGACAACAAAGTTATATACGAGGGCTTGTGCTTTATGCAGATTGATAATTAATGACATCCCCATTTAATCCCAGATATATGCAATGATCATGTATGGTTAACTGATCAGTGAATGAATGAGTTATTGTATTGATCCGGTAAATTACTGAATGACTGAGGCTTTCCAGACCATCACAGCATCCATCTTGGGAAAAGCTCCGTGTATTAGCATTATTAATTATTTAGTAAGGAAACAGGAACAAAATAATCACATGCAACCTAGTAGCTCTTATGTTTTCAATAAGTATTATGGTATTATAGTTAACTCATATTTTTTTCAAAAAATTAATTAGAGAATAAAAGCATGACCTTCATTCTGTTGCTGAAAAATTGAGCTTTACTAACAAAGTCACTAGTGGATTCCCCAAATTATTTCTGCTTATTTTCGACATAATTCCATTTGCCAAGCTTACTCTAATTCTAAATTTTTCTCAAACTCACAGCTAGGCGCCATAAATCTCCCGGAAAGAATCATGGAGCAAAGAATAAATGTAAATACCTCCTAGTTTTCTTCTTCTCCTTGTACCGGGAGAGTGCAAAGTCTCGGTCTTGGCTGTTTAACTCCCGTGCAGCAACTTTAGGAAAGACTTCTAAGGTTTCAGTACAAACAGGATTACACGATTGTCCTTCATGACCACCATTGGCATGACCTAAACTGTCACCAATGTCTG
The DNA here is from genome assembly GCA_951799425.1 of Ilex aquifolium. NCBI lineage: Eukaryota > Viridiplantae > Streptophyta > Magnoliopsida > Aquifoliales > Aquifoliaceae > Ilex > Ilex aquifolium. Next base: position 2,517,289 of record OX637409.1, on the reverse strand, counting down.
AATCTTTGTCAGGAACCAAACGGTTTGTATCAACATAGCTTCCATATAAGGTAGAAGGAAGATTTTGATCTGCCATCTCACCAGTATCACTGCACAACTGAAATGCGCTTACCTGCAAGTAGAAACAATGATCAATCACTTTTGCTTTCCTGTTTTATTTTCTGCACTTTTTCTCTCTCCTTTTTTCTTAATTTTTGGGATGAAGAACTTCACTATGACATCTTTTTCGAAGCCATGAGGGTGGAGGAGCATAATAATTAAGAATGTACATCCACTCAAGACTGGTGTAAAGTATGCAAAACGATTTTGTTGTGGAGGTAACTGGTGGTGCAATAATTGAAGTAGAAGAAAAAACAAAACTAGAATAGACGGGGAATTTTTTTATAGGCAAGACACGTCCAACACGCTACCTGCGAAATAGTAATTTCCCCACTATGATGCAGATGGATGAACTCATGAAAATTTTATGCCTCTGATACAATGCCTAGCACAAAACTTTCTAAGACTGTGTTTCTTAGAAGTCTTTGAACGTAGAACTCAATCCAAATGAAAATCAGCAAGTAGATTAGAAAATAGGAAAAAGAAAAGTCTCTTCGAATTCATAAGAAGAGTTGTGGCTCTTCATTTAAATGGCCACTAGACACTAATTTAGAGGGGTTATAGCCCTTGGTTAAGTGACCTTTTGAGATAAATTGCCAATAGTCACTTTAACCACCAATAAATAATTAAATATACAATATATCATTGTTAGAAAATATCATATATACAACCACCACAAGGTAGAAAAACATCCAACAGTGAAAGAAATTTCGACCATCCAAAAGGGGTGGAATCTATGAAGCACGGATACGGATACAAGATACGGGTACGATACGATACGGATACGGCGATACGACAAAGTCTAAAAAAGTAGGATACGGGTACAGCTAAGATACGGCTATAATAAAATATTTTTATTATTTTTATTATTTTCAACCAACTTAATGCTTATATATTTTGGTAGTTCTTTAACATATAATAATAAAAATTAGTAATTCTTTTTAGTTTCAAGAAAATATATATCGTATCGCTGTGGTATATTCACAAAGTGAAGTGACAAATTAAAGGAATCAAAACTAATATTTACCTAGTATTTAGAAGTAATTTTGCTAAAATTATAATATAATAACTTTATTTTATATTCTTTTGACATGTAATTGTAGATAATACTTAAAAAATACTCATGTACCTTTGAAGTAATATGAGTTTTTTGTTAATGTATTGTATGGTATGTGAATTCGAAAAGAGATGTTAAAAGTTCAACTAAAAAATTATATATGTTGCTCGACTACAAAAGTATCCGTGAAGTATCCTAATATTTAATTATTATCGGATACGTAGAAGGTGTATCCGATACGTATCCGACGAGTATCCGACGAGTATCGTATCCGTAAAGTATCCGATACGGGTACGTCAACCTCAACGAAGTATCCGTGCTTCATAGGGTGGAATAGAGAAAGAAAAAGGGGGGGGGGGGGGGGGGAGGATTATCACCTTAAAAAATGAAAGATAGCCACCACCAAGACTATTGTGATATTGAGTACTAAAAAGTAATCTCAAATTGATGTTATGGGTATATTAACCTAAAAAATGTGGCCAAAGAGACGTTCGTTTGATGATATAACTACCCATCTTGCACCTTTCCCCTAAAGCCAGAATAGCAAAAGCTTTATACCACCACCAGTCATAATTCTACCAGCAATGATTGTAAAAGAAAGATTTGTGGCATCGCTCACCATTAAACCATGCAACATAGAGGCCTACGGAAAAACTCAATTACAGATCCATTTAACACACCCATCGACTATTTAGCTGCCAATTATACCATTGTTCCTTTCTTCTTAAACAGATATAGACAACAGAACCATAAAAGGACACAAGACCTAGAATTATTGGCAAACAGTCACAAAATCAATCATCCACTTGTGAATGTAGCTAGACATTTTACAGATACCACAACCAGATTACAGAAGCCTAGAATGAATTCTCCTTTCACCCCCGGCGGATGAGCAAATGCAAATGCCAACCTGAACAAAACAAGCACATATTCTTTCTTAATAGATTCCTCAATAGCGTGTAGGCTCCTCTGATTCCCCCGCTCTTTCTCACAAGCCGGTTCCCACTATTACCCGCATTAAGCCATCACTTAACCCCCTAATGTACGTTGCCTATTCGTGTAGATGCCATACAAATCTAACTAGAAAGGCAAACGGGTTTGCAGAGAGAGGAAAATAAGCTGTACCTCATAAGAAGGAGTCAAGGTTGGCACTGCACCATGTTCAAAACCTGAACATATATCCCCAAGTTGGAGGCTTTGTTCAGGAACGAGAGATTGGAATCCAGTGAGGGGTTCAAAGTCTCCTTGATCATCATTAAAGGTTGGTTCCAACTTCGCCATTTCACGAAGCTGACGAAGCATTTCTTCCTTTTGTTGTCCACAAGAAGCGTTTCGATTCTGATTCCATAACAATATCCTGAAGCAAGTTAGAACTTACAATAACCAAAATACAAGCACAATGAGGTGAGCACCACAATGTGTCTCATTCCCAATATAATAGTACCTCAACTTAGCATGAAATCAACTGCTATTACCAACAAATCGTCCATTAATGAAAAGAGAGAGCAATCAGTGAATTCAGCAAGGAAAATGTTAATCTATCTTTGTTTATCTAACCAAACTCCCAAAAGGCCATTTTCCACAGAAAACAAATATTTGTACACTGTACTGTAACGTGTCAAATTTGACACGACCTATTAACACGATACAAAATTAGAGAGTTTTGGTCTTCCTTAAGCCACCCGTTTACTAAACGAGTGGATCCGACACGACACGATTAATAAACGAATCGGGTATAGATGAACCCAATCAGAAGAAATATACGACACAACTCGTTTATATACCAGTAATACACGGTTCATCCACGACACAGATCCGATATGACATGATTCGTTAGACACGAATTAATAAACAAATAGGACATGGGTGAAGTGTTTTTTAACCTGAACCCGCTAAATCTCGACACGATCCTGCCTTATCTAATACCATTGACAGCCTAAACCGTAGATCAGAGGGAAACAAAAACAAGCCTCCAAGCGTCATCAAATTAACCACATTAGAGAACCTAAAAAGAAACATATGCAATCATCTGATTAGACCATCATAAAGTACACAATAAATTATCCTAAACTTTAATTAGCAAAAAACCACAATGCAACGCAAAAAAAAAAAAAGAAAAAGAAAAAAAGAACCCAAAATTCATGACAATAGGCAGGTGCAAACAAAAATCAAACTTCTAAACCAAAACCACCACAAAGGACTAACCTTAGGCAGTGGAGGAACCCCCATAGCCTGAAATTTATGCCCTGAATCACTGGAAACAATCAAATCATCAAGACTAACAATTGAAGGAGTATCCCAAACCAACAAATCCGATAACCCATCATCCGAACCCACGGACAAAAAATCCCCATACACCGACCCATCACCACCACCAAACAAATCCTTCTTGCGCATATCTTCAAACCCAATAATTGCCAACAACTCTGTAACATTTGGACACCCACTGAACCCTTCAAGAGGTCTTCGATCGTGAATAGAAGATAAAGAACGACTGTGCGTTTCCCAATCACAGTTCTGGCAGAGGACAGAGCTGTCCGTACAACAAAAGATCGAGACAGGAGAGGAATGACATGCGTCGCAGAGCAGTGAACGAGTGTGCTTGGTGAAGAGTGGGTTGGTGGAGTGGACTTCGCGATCACAAGAGAGACAGAGCTTGGCTGAATCGGCTCTGCAGTACAACAGAGCTGTTGATTCTCCACAGAAATCACAAAGACGTTTTTGGGTGGTCTTCCTATTATTCTCTTCGTCTTCTTCGTTTGAGCCGCCATGTGGGTGTCTGCGTGAATCAGCCATGCCCTCTGGTCTTGGAGAAAAGTCTCCTTTCTCTAACTTGGAAAAACAGAGGGTCTGAAAAGGGGCCAAGTGAAGTGATCTTTCTTGCTTTCCAAGTACCTAACATTAATACGTGAGTGTGTGTGTGTGTGAGAGAGAGAGAGAGAGGGAGAGGACGAGACAGTGGTTTGAAGAAACCTTATCGCTTGTTTCCAGTTTGTATGTGTGTGCATATGTATGTACACGAAGTATCTCGAGAAAGACTGCGTTGATCTTTTTGTGGTGTTTGATTTTTTGACGAGGTGAGACAGTGATAGTTTTGATTGTCACACAAAGTCTGTAATTCCAACTGTGAAAGGAAGGTAGATAAGGAGAGTAGGTATCCCATGCATGCACTTAACTCACTTCCATTTTCGCCCCTTTTCCATCTTAAGGGATAATTACACTAGAATTCCTCAAAGTATAGAGTTTATCTTATTTTAATCTCCAATGTTTCAATTATATTATTTTAGTCCCTAAAGTATTGAATATATTTCTATATAATCTTTCAAGCACACAACGTTCAGATTGCTAACGATTTTTTTATCATAAACTTGTCACGTAATACTTAAATATGGACAAAAATTAATTTTGATAACTCTTAAACAAAATTTGAGTAGTTCTTCACAAAAAAATGTGTAATAAGAGTAATTTTTTACCAAAATTTAGATAATTCATGATCAAAACTCTGTAATTTAGGTAGTTATTTAACAAAAAATTGAGTAAAAATTTAGTCCAGAGTTATCTAAATTATTTTTTTGTCCATATTTAAATTTCACGTGACAAGTTTATAATAAAAAATCGTTAATAATCTGAACACTGTCTACTTGAGAAACCATATAAAAACATATTCAATACTTTAAAGACCAAAATGATGTTATTAAAACATTGAGAACCAAAATTAGACAAACTTCATACTTTAAGAACCTCCAGTACAATTAACCCCCATCTTAAAATTCGCTATTGTACCTTCAAATTTTTCTATTTCAATGAGTGTTTTTATTTTTGTAGGTAATTTTATAATTTTTTTTTAATTATTTTTATGGGTGATTTATCACTTTCATAAAATATTTTTAGCACAACAATTATTTTTATCACTGTTTTTTGGTATAAAAAAACTTACCACTTTTATAGTTGATTTAATAAGATTTACCACATTTATGAGTGTTTTTATCGTTGTTGTAATAATTATTTTTATCACTTTTTTTAGTACCACAACAATGATAAAAGTATCCAAAACAATGATAAAAATATCCACAAATATGATAAATAGAAATGATACCAAATTTTTTTTCCGATACCATAGAGAACTCCTATACTTATAATTCATCTTCATAGTAAAGAAAAAAAATTTCATATTAACCATTACACGCATCGGTATTTTCATATAGTGTAATCTAATAATAACTCAATAAATAAATAATATGAATTTCACTCTTTCAAACAACTATCATTTATATAAGATAGTAAACTATCTGATGATGCCTGACACCCCCAACACCACCCCCCCCCCCCACCCCCCCCCCCCCCCCCCCCCCCCAAACCCTGCCATAAAAAATAAAAAAAAAACAAGGTGGCCTTTTGGTCTACATGCTTTCCATATGGTTGATCTCTTTTGTGCAACCTATAAAAGATGGTAATGGTAAATTTCATCCATGGGGGACCCAGAGATCGGATCCTCACAAAAAGTATTGGCATCATCAGTGCACCAAAGAATCTGTTTCAGTTAATCAACTGCTGTAAAATGGAATGGTTATCACTTGTAATGTAAAAGACCAATGGCCACAGATAATGCCAAACAAGGTATCTTCTTAGAATCACCTGTCAAGACTCACAGGGCAGGCCTTAAAAATAGGTTCAACCACCGGGGGGAAAAAAAATTAAGCAAAAAGAAAACCCCATCACTGTGCTGCTGGTAGTGGATGAACAATCAACACCACACCTCACAATCAACCCACCAGCGCAGCGCAGCGCGTCTGATGACATTTAAATCTCAATGAAACAAAAATGAAGCATGAACTAATTCTACGAGACTACCTGAAAGGAGAAACCTGCAGAAACTATTTCAATACACAATACATTTTCTAGTGTGTTAAATGGAAATGACCCATATGCTGGAACAAAATGTACCATAACAAATTAGGGAGGATACAATGTGGCATCATTGTTTTTTTTTTTTTGGGAGGGGGAGGGGAGGGGGGAAGAGGCTTGAGCCCTTGACCTCAAGAAGACAAAGTCTTCATAAAGTAAGGAGTACCATTGGACTAAAGACTCAATATGGCATCATTGTCATTTTCATCAAACTATCCAGATTCATTACCATGGTCAGGATGATTATCTGCTGGTGCAATCACCCGGGTGTTGTATGATTTACAGTGGCTGCACTTGTGGCCAAAAATGTGAAAGAATGCTTTGCTAGTAATGTTGCAATCATTGCAGAGAATTGGAACCTGTAATTTGAATTTATAACGTGTGTCAGTTAGACGCATTTTCAGAAATCAGAATTTCAGAAAAAAAAAATTAGAAATCACAAAACAGATACTAAAACAATGAAGGGCGCATTATGACAAAGCTGCTCCCCCGAAAGAGGCATCAGAAGCAGCTTCATGTAAGCCCATCTCAACTAACTACAATGTAATGAGATTGTGAACAAAGGACAATTAATCAAATGGACCAGAGATCGCCACTAAGGGGATTATTAACAAGAAATGTTTCGAATGAGTTCCTTTACCTAAAAAGGCCTTACCTCATAATGGTATTCCTCGGGCATGGCAGTAGCTTCAATCTATCAACAACAAACTTTGCCATTAATACAGAATCCTAAACACATACAAAATAAATTGCTAATTGGCAGAAGACATATACCAGGCTAAAAAAAAAACCAGCCCTACTCACGCAGGGACCACTTATTGGAAGGCACTTATCAACTTCATAAAGCTAATATATAAAAACAAAAAAATGGATAATTTGCTTCACAAAATTTAAAATGTTCCAATCCAAAAGTCACCACCCCCCCCCCCTCCAAAAAAAGAAAAAAAATTTCTAACCGAAAGAAAAGTCCTTTGATCTATCATTGGAGCCAATGAGAAATATCTATATACATCTGGGCAAGAATTTTTGGACGTAACCCAAATCTAGAAAGAGGTAAAAAAAAAAAAAACCATATTCTACATCCACACTTAGGGTAAACAGTGGAAGAGAAACAAACTTCATACATCCAGATCTAATCTTTGCCAGATTGTTGACATGTTGAACACTGACTTGGAGCAGATCGGACAGCGATACCTGGATAATAAATTGGAAGCTATAAAAACTGTGACAGACCCAGCTGTTTGACTGGTTACTAAAGCAGATTAATAAGAGAATAAAATTAAAGATAAACTGGAATTTACTGATTTTGTTTAATCATCTCAGAACAGCATTCCACATGCATTGTGTGTCCACACTTCATAATTGTAGTGCTCTTGACCGAATCAAAAAGAAACTGCCAGACGAGCATTGAAATGTTAGATGCCGGAATATGACAAGCATTTGACGTTTTTTCGGTTGAACATTTATCATTAAAACGCAGGGATATGAATATAAACCTCATAACAAATGGGGCAGTGGTTCTTCATAGAATTTTCAACGCATAAGTGATTATCACGCAGATCCACTGAATAGCAAGATCCTGCATTTATAGAAATATCTAGTTAGGAGAAGTTTCATAGTCTTGAGGTTTTAGCGCAGATAAAGAAACATAACTGATGACTGGAGAAGAGTACATGAATGGGCCAACTGCACAACACCACCACCCCCCCCCCCCCCCCCCCCCCTCTTTCATCTCCTTAAAAAGCCCAGGAGGGAGAGAGAAATAAGCACTCAATTAAGTGAAAAGTAAAGAAAACGGGTAACGTCAACTCAAAATGATCATCATGACCACTAAGCATTTCAAATTCAAGTGGAAAGGCTTCAACCCATGTCCGAAAGTAAAAAAAAAAATTCGCTATGGCTATGCTTAAAGATAGTTTCCGCAAAAATGTCAAAAATTGTACTCCCAGAGAATAGCATTAACATTTGACTCTCTTAACTATTGAACCAATAACATTAAACTTGCTCTTGCTTTCCTGCCACCCTCTGGCCTTCTCCCACATAGTCTAAAGGCCGCCACCATCAACTGCATCAGGTTAAAAACTTCCTTCCAAATTCAGCATTGTCAAGTCACTCATGGGCGTGGGCTGCTTGAACCAGCTCGGTTCAATCACACGGATTAATAATTTACTGATTTCGGTTAACGACATTAATTAAAATTCTACAACTTTCTCAATCTGTAAACCACAATTTTTTAGATCCTTCTAATGAAGTACCACTCTCTCTCCACCCACCCCCAACCCATAATGAAGTCCCAGCCACATCATGATTCCTCTGTGTCAGCTGTATACCATCCAAGCTGATTTTGTCTCTCTGCCAATGTTATCAAGGGTAATGCATTGAGAAAAAATTCTGCCACAGGGATCACATACCAAGTTAATCACTATCTAACAGTGAAAACTGTGTTATATCATCCATATGGGTACATTAGATTTGACTGTTGGGCACGTGTCACAACACAGCAGAAAGATAAAGAATGAAAAGTGACAGGTTTACATATAAGAACCAACTGATTTCCTATCAGCAGTATGTTTGATAGGTATACTGTATACATATATCAGAAACAGCATAAGGAAAATGGCTGTGCAAATGGAGTTTTTTCCATTCCCAATAGGACAGATGTTGGTTGAATTATATGATTATATCTTGACACAAAATAATAAGAATTTTCTTGCAGTAGCCTGATTTTGAGAGAAACAGAACCACAACTGCTATAACATCCTAAAACATATATTGAAGGCAAGATAAGAACGTTTTCATATGCGTAAGCAATACATCATGTAAAATCATTAAGTAGGGCAGCATACCACACTTCTGGCAGTGAAAGAAGTTCTCTCGACCACCAACTCTGTATAATCACAATTGGTATCAAAACAAAGTCGTGGGATAGAGAACGTGAGAAATCATTTTTAACACCATAACTAGAACAAATACGAAATTAAAAAGCAACAACATCTAGCTCACGAACCTACAAATCCCACAATTATCACAATGAAACTGCTTCTTCTTTGTCTGTAATTGTGAACATGCAATAGATCATATCACATACAAAGAAAATAAATTAAACAATTAAGTACAAAATTCCTAGTAAACAGAAATTAGTAGAATTACATCATCATCGTAGAACTTGCAAGTCTTGCAGAAATATTCCCCCATTTTGACACCGCATTTTGAACAGACATGAGCAGCCTAGAAACAGAGAAAGGAAAATTCATTTAGAAATGAACTTTTTGAGATGTTAAAAACAATTCAAAAAAAAATTGAAAACGAGTAAATGTAGTTGAGTAAGTCTACAATTTCACAAAAATCTAACCTGCTGCTCAGTATCGCAAACTGCACAAATAACCTGGAACCATCGATCCAAATCCATTGTTTCATGGAATTAAACCCAGAACATTAATATCAACAAGTAAGATAGCAAGACAAACAAACGGAAAAAATTGATATGAAATGGGGATACACAACAACATAGAGTAAAGATAGTAATCAGTACATATTACTAAAGAGAGATGAAAAAAAGTTATTATATCGTACTTGCTTGACGTCTTGGCGCACGAGTTCGTGGGGGTTACTCAGAGCGCTCTGAATCAAACAAAGAACACATAGACATACGTCAGGAAAGAAAAATGCCCAATATAAAAAATGTGTGTGTGTATGTGTGAAGAGAGAGAGAGAGAGACCGTGGTCTCGTTGTGACAATGGCGGCAGGTAAAAATCTGATTGCAGCATGGGGCTCGGAGTTTACACCGTCTTCGGTAATGTTCGCATCTATATCAAAATAAACAATAAATTAAGAATAAACAACTGAAAGAAATTTGGTGAAGGGTTAGGTTTTCTTTGTTTTTCCCCCTTTTTCAGGAAGATGAAAAATGGAAGGAAAACACACACACACACACGGAAGCGACAACGCAGAGAACTAGCGTTGGGGTTGGAAATCAAAGCATACCCATAAAGCATCTTCCCAAAATCTTCCCTGGGTGTATCAACAACTTCCAGGGTTTCTTGATTAACAGCAGTTTCACCTTCTTCCATTGATGACTGTTTGGCAGCTTTGTTCAGGGTTAAAGATTATCAATCAGAGCTGTGCGGGTAAAAATCCGCATGTCGAGATGTTCCCTAGTCTTTGAGCGTCGTCTAAGCTGCAAGGCATAAAAAGGTTAGGGACCCCGGCGTTGAGCCACAAGAGAGGCCCTTCAATGCTATCTAAGTCAGTACTGTGATCAATATCTGAATATGTGAGTATATAAATTATAAAAATAATATAGGCGTGTGTATGTGAAGTATAGAGCCGATGTGCTCTTACTTGAGACCCCTCTTACCTTTGAGTCTTCACTCATCTTTATAGAGGAAGTGGAGTGTTACTTACCGTTGAGAAACTATGTTCTTTGAATTGACATCTTCTTGAGATATGTATTTTTGTATGTCTTGAAAATTGTGTTGGATTCTAATTGGTCCATTAAGAAGGCTGGCAGCTTTGTCTTAGGAAGATAAATCAGGGGTCTCATTATGATACACCCATGTGATGTGGGACCCTCTCCATTGACGCAAAATATGGTTCATCAACTGTCCCCAAGTTTTTTTTCTTTCGTAATACTAGAAGGAGATGAAAGCTAAGAAGAATATTTATGCTGTCTTCCGATAAGATATCACTTAGAATAGATATGTCGAGATCTACCATATGTCATCGAAGCGATAATAACATGCATAGAGTCCTAATGCATTTTTCATTCCTAACAGAATACCAAGATCAATATATGTAGAGCTCGAAGATTCTATAATCAACGAGTGATAATCTCTATAATCGGAATAATGCGCCTGTCAGATATCATAACTGATACTTTCATGTCTGATCAGAAGGATAAGGACATTACAATGGTGGGTCCAACTAATAACAATGAACATATAAGAAATCCCTCATGCCGAGCAATAATGAGGTGCCTCATTGGAAGACAGAATATGGAATCCCACGCATAACCATAAGATGCCGCCAGAGGGAGCCGAGCATTAATAAAATGCCTCATTAATGGGATGGATAATAGAATACCAAATATAACCATAAGATGTCGTTGGAGAGAGTCGAGTCTTGAATAGGACGACCATAATCGAACCTCAATCGCATCCAAAGATAATAATATTCGAATCCCGAGAAGGACAATAACTGAATCTCAACAAATGATCATCGGGAGTTGTCCGAGGGAGACCCATCCACTGGCCCTTAGGAATGGCCCAAATAAATCTGTCTACTTAGAGAAAAATTGAGTAAACTTGGACCATTGAGGTCATAAGAGAAGGCCCGAACATATATGTCTCTTGGCCTCGATAATCTCGAGTTGGGGATGAACTCGACAATGAGTCTTGTCTTTTCCTGTCATGTTCAAGTAACATTTAAATAAAAGCGTACCTTGTGAAATCGAATCTTGAACGTACTAAGCCCGTGGTTGGACGATTCAAGGTTCTTTCAGATTTTGCTTGCGAGAATATTTACATCTGACCTCCAGAGTCTCGTGTCACCTCCTTAAGAAAGGAATACACCCCAATGCAGGTGCTTGAACCCATCTGCGAGAGGATTTACGTTTTCAATAAGATTTTAGGTGCTTTGGCCCTGCAAAGACTTATCCATTTCTAGGGCCCGGAGCCCACCAAGTGCGTAAACATATAGGGCTTTTGGTGCTTTGACCATGCAAAGACTTACTTGTTTTCGGGGCCCGAAGCCCACCAAATGCCTAGATATATAGGGTTTTTGGTGCTTTGACCATGCAAAGACTTATTTGTTTCCAGAGCCCGGAGCCCCCCAAGTGCCTAAACATACAGAAATTTTGGGTGATTTAAACCCCCGAGGGAGAAAGGTAGTGTCAAAAACTTTACTCGACAAGCATCTCCTGATAGTTGGGTGTTATCATTGCCTTTGTCGGAGCGAAGACCCATTTGTGATGTATTTAGCCTCAACATAAACTGAAACAATTATGGGCAAGTTCAAATTTTGAATGCCAAAGATCTGGGTAAAGCATTTTTTCCCCTGCTCGCGTATATTGCGCTCTCTGAGATTATGAGAACTCCGTTTTAACTGATGCCGAAGCCGAAGGAGTGCTAGGTACGAATGGGAATTCAAGAGAAGAGACCCAACAAGGCATCTTGTCCAGAGGCAGTGATGACCATCGCATGATGATGGGCTGACCACCCAAAATATTATGGGTCTGGTAGCTGATGCCGAGAACTATATAGTTGAGGTCGACAACCCGAGAGGCCCTTGTTCCGAGAACATGTGGCTTCGGGTCATGCCCCCCACTCTGAGCAATCCCCCAATGTGATGAAAAAATAAAGAGGCTTTCACAGCCGAGATGTCTTGATGATGCCGAGCACTTTATGGGCCAGTGTAGACCATCTTCCGAGTTGATGATTGTGTCGGCCAGCGGGTTTTTTAAGCTATGATTCATGGAAATGGAGATAGAACCCATCACCAACGATGCATAAAGCTGAGGCCAACCACCTCCCTAGGAGGGGCAGACCACCTAAGAAGCCGAGATTCAACTAGTGATGCCGATCGAAGACCTTTGTTGGTGATGGTACTTTTTTTTTTTTATCAAGAATGAGCAGAATTTACGAGTGCGGGCGTGTGAGACCAAGTGTGGGTGCCAGAGCTACAAGGCTCGTGCAAATTGTCGATAGATATTTAGGGATTCAAGGAATAAGGGATGTATGCAATGGAACTATAGTGGTTCACCGGCCCTGAAGAGCTCGGCTAATCCACTCTTCAATGGAGACTCTTGCTCCTGTTTTTTTTACTGATTGAATGGCATGAATTACAAAGTGTTCCCCAGGGAATCCAGGTTCTTCGTGGCTCTATAGCCTCTCTGTGATTGTATTCCTGTTCCCTCGACCCTCTAGGTTGTTGCTAGGGTTCTAGGATATCTCCCTCTCTCATTGGGGGCTTACCTTGCCTATATAGCCTCTTGCTTACCTCTAACCCGGATTCTCTTCCTATAATTATGGGATCTCCCCCTTTTTTCTCCCAAGGCAGGAGTTTCCTAATCTTCATGGGGCTGGTTCTGTGGATTTTGTCCCGAGATCTTTGTCTTTCACTCGTAGGATCCTCCTTAATCTTTGGGGAGGATCTCGGTTGGTTAGGAATTTTGAACCTCGGATTCAGCTCAGATGTCGCTTTGGTAATATACGTGATTAACTTAGCTGGGAGAGCTCTGGACCCGGATCTCTGATCTCTACTCCTCTTAATCGGCCTCCCCAGCTGACCTGCTTTCCTGGGCCCATATCTGGTATTTATTTAATGTATCATTAGTTGGATTGTTTGAAGAAGTTAACAGTTGCTGGTAGGTGCCCAAATGGAGCTGAAATTTCTTTCCTCAGCCTTGAAAAAATAGTCCTTGTTAACTATATGAGACGACGAGATCCCAAGCGCATTCCATTTGATCTGAGTATACTAGCCGACCATCTGACTAATCAGCAAGCATAGATCCATGTGGTTGATCATAGTGGGTGAGTGACTTACAGCGGCCGAGAGCTTGATAGTAGTGTTCGAGGAGTGAGACTGCTAAAATATTTGAGTTTGATCGGTGATGCCAATCACCTCGGTCGTGGACGCCGAGTATCATTGGTTTTTCTAGAGATATGCCCCCATTGTGAGGAGGTTGTTTGAAGCTACGTCATAGCTCTATCCAACTTGGTTTCATACTCGTAAACTGTTAAGAGAAATTTCCCCGATCACCGGAGTGATCTACAAGAAACTACTAGCTCTTCTCGGCGCCGAGTGCCGAGCTTTGTTTTGACAAGGCCAAGCATCAAAGGCTGGTGAAGGTGTCTACTGCTCTTGCTCGGAGATCATTAGATAATGCGAAGCTTTCGGTCTCTTAAATCTATTCATGATTGTTGGTTGGTGTTACAATGATGCCCAGTAGCTTCTAAGCGGTGCCGAGCATATTTCCTTGGATGAAATTGCATCTAGGTGATATATCGAACTTCTGGGTCTTGTTGAAGCTGTTGCACCTATGTCCTTGTGTACAAGAATAAGCTTTAGGTGAGTAGTCATTTTATTGTGACCAAAAGTTGAAGCTTGAGGTCTACTTGATGGGACATTTCTGAGATCGCAGAGGATTAGGACACGTGTCCTCGACAGAGTTGGAGACTTCCTCTGCGATAAGGCCACGTGTCCTCGGCGCCGACGATGCTTTCATCCACATTCCGGCACGTGCTCGAAAACGACGTGGTCTCGGTGAGAAGGGGTTATCCGGTCTTCGAACTGCATACCCTCGGCGCCGGGAGTACACTTATTCCGCAGCCATGGTTTTCCCTCGGCGCCGAGGGATGATGACGGGAATAGTAATCCTGTTACGTAGCTCCTACTTCGTAAAAAGTCGCTATCAAGCAGTACTACTTCAGCTAGACTAGGAATCATGGGGGCGCTCTGCACAAGGGAGTCAGGGCGTCAGAGCCAACAGGACGTCCCTCCAATGATAGCGGGACACATGGCGAAAGTGATATGATGGGGGGCAGGCGGACGAAACTGTCCCTGGTAACGTGCGGCAATTGAAAGGCAACAATAAATGAATTCACTGTTGATGGGACGTCCGCTTTGACATGAAGAGCCGGAAAGAGACAAACACTAATTGTCCCAGCATCAGGGCATTTACTGATCCATCCTTGGAAGAAGAGCATTAAGTGCACGGGGATCCGGGCATTCAATACTCTCAGACAAAGGGAAGAACATTAATTGCTCGGGGATCCGAGCAATCAATAATGGGGTCTTCCCCATACACAGTAGGGGGCACACTGCCCCATCTTTGAACACTACCTACTCTCTAGACTGTCGCCAATGATGAGTTCGGGTGGGTATAAATAGTTCCCAAAAATATATTGCAAAGGTACGCAAGAACAACCTTCGAGAACGACCAGTGTTTTCTTGTTCCCCATCGTCAAAGAACTGACTTGATCGTTGGAGGGGATACGCCGGAAAACACTCCGGCGCCCTTTCTGACTCTTTTTGTGTGTACCAGAAACCTTCGTAGGGCCGCCTGAAGCCCTCGATCGACCATAACGACAATTCATCACCACTCCTTAGGCCTCCTTTGGTCCGTTCAACCCATTCCTTGCTGCGTAAAATACCATCCCCCAGGCCGGAGTCCGTTCCAGACCGCCTGAGGGATCGAGGGACCCAAAGAAACGATTCATCACCACTCCAGGAGGCCCTTTGGCCCTCTCAACCCTTGCCTTGCAGGGAGGTAATCGACGTTCGACGCCGGGGTGAATTCATCAGGGAAGACACTGCCTTCTGTAAACTATTGTGCAAAAACCTATGCGCACATGCACCTATGTCCTTGTGTACAAGAATAAGCTTTAGGTGAGTAGTCATTTTATTGTGACCAAAAGTTGAAGCTTGAGGTCTACTTGAACAAGGCGAGTAGCTCCTTGGCTGCACATTAGTGGGTGCTCGAGCACCATGGAAGACGTCGATGATAGACAGGCCACCTAAACCACCACTGAGTTTTGATGGTGACATGGATAGCTTTCTTTGCTGACGCTGATTATTAGTTGTTTCCCGAGTTTGGAAATATATTGACTTGATTTTTTAGGCTCCATCAAACTTGTTGCCACGACATCAATTCCTATGCCGAGAGAAAAATCCTTGGTTCACGCCGAGTGACTGCCTTGTGTTGGGTACGTCATTACAAAGACCCAGCAGTTGTTTGGTAATTCATATGAGACTCCAAAGAAATTGAGCTGCAATTCTACTACCATTTAATGGCACCAATGTATTGGTGCAGACCAACTTCTAAGTGGTGCCGAGCAAGTCCTCAACTGTGTCGAACAGTTTGCTGGTTGACGCCGAGTGTCTTCCTTTGGAGTAATCTCCGCCATTTAATAGGCATCCAGAGAGAGCAACCAAGTACTTGTTTTCGGTTCGATTGATCGGTGTAACTGTACGATCATATGCAAGTGGGAACGATGCAGTCCCGATTAACATCATGAGGAACTCACAACCTCTAAAAATCAAGAGCAAACAGACTGCGTTGGTCACATACTGTCATATGTAGAAGGCGGAAAGTATAATGGAGAAACCTTGAACATATGTTCTTATATTTATTCTTGCTTGGCATTGATTTTTTAGTACAATTGTGGTTATTGGCAAGTCACTCTTGATTAAAAATGGCAGCCACAATTTTTAAAGGGCAATTTTTTTTTTTTTTGTAACAGCTCAATATGGCAAGGGTATAAAGAACATAATACTTATCTCTGCATTTGGTGAACCCCGAGTGGGAGATACATAGAGGGAGCCCGAGCTCCATATGCATCGATATATTTGCACATGCTCGACATCATAGGATCGAACAACAACGGACAGACCTCTTTGGCTGTACTGAACAGATTTTTGGTGACATACTCACTGTTGGGTATTAGACCGAACAAGAATATGGATTTTTTGAATCGTCTCCACAAAATGATAATTCAATAAATATGATGAAACTACTTTAGCAAAGATCTTATGGTTGTCAAGGACCAAAGAATAGTCGTTTGTAGGGACCATAATACCGAACAATGTGTTGGTTGATACGGAACGAGCTCCACATTTTGAGAGACCTCCAAAGGTAGAGAACTCGAGCCACGATAGACCAATCAAATAATTGGTCTACGGTGATAACTCTAATAATGCCGACCACGTTGTGGTTGTGTTTGCCTTGGTTGTTTGTGTTTGCATGCATAAGTTTGTTAAGTGAGCAAGTGCGTTTATTGTCCAGTGATGGAACAAATGTGGCAGTCATATTAGCTTTTGCTAATGGCATGAAACTCCTAATGTGTTTCTCCACCAAGAGAGGTGTATTTGCTTTCGGCTTAAGCTTATATGGTTGCACACAAAAGAGAATGTTGAATAAGTCGGCATCTAGAGTGAGTCCGAGCAATACAAATGACTCGAGAGGGAGAGACCGAGTGGAGTCCTATTGGGTCTGCATTTTTCCTTGTTCTATTAGTGGCCGAAAGAGAAACGAATTGGCTTATTTCTAAAGCCAAAGGCAAAGAAAACAAAAAATATCTTTGAGCAAATGACACCATGTTTTGTAACATTGCCGAGGAGTTCACGCCAAGTGTAAGCAGTTATCATGTGAGGTCATGCATAGGCATTTACTTAGGAACAAATAATATATAATAGGTATAGACACCATATTGATGGCATACAAAGCATTATCTGAACTTGGTTGAAATATGAGAGAAGGGCACTTATCTTTGTATTTGCTGAATTTCGTGCACAGGGACATAAAATAGCGAGATCCTGACTGCCCCTGAGTGCGAGCAATTGAAGTGCCGAAGCAGAACAATACATGATTCGTAAAAGCCATTCGTTGATAATTTGAATCCTTCCTTTTAGATAGCCGAGTACACAAGAATATGGTCAGGCCACCATCTGGATGATAGACTGTAGGCACCAAAGTCCTCATGATCCAAAATCTCTATATTCGGAGAACTCCGAGTGAATTCTGTTCGCGGGATACACGAGCCCGAGTTTATACTATGATGAATTAACATATGCTTGACGCCGAAAGACCGACCAAATCGTTGGAGTATTAGATCTCGGCTGTCATGTGTGCAGCGAAACAAATCACTTATCTTTGTTTGCCGAAACCCATCCACAGAAAATAGAAACACCTCGAGCTCAATGATGGGTGATATACGATCAGCTCCTATACTCGCTCAATGCCGATATATCTAAATGGAGACAGTAAGATCTCCATCTCGGTCAGTTTGACGGTGCTGCCAATTGTCCTCTTTGGTGTGGCCGATATTCGATAAGGGGATGCTCAGGCTGCTTGAGCATCTCCTCTTTGGTTTACAACTTTTCTGATATAACATTGAGTAAATATCAAACACCGAACGGTGCGAATATCAAGAGAGCAATATATACATGACTGGCTCCAGGCTTGGACAAGGCTCACGGCCTGGGCCATCAAGAGATTATGGGCACATACTTGCCACTTTGGTATAGACGACAAACTAGTAGCAAAACCTCACTTTTGTATAACATAGAGGAAAAGGCCATTTTCTATAGGACACTTGATCATAATAAAATACTAATAAACTTCAAGAATGAATGAGGGTTTTGGTAAGGTTCACGTGAAGACTTTCATGGTGGGACCTCGCAACAATATCACAAATACAAGAAAGACCGAACTTCAACAGTTTGAACAGATGCGAAGGAACGAGATACATTAGTGGTATCGAGCTTGGGCAGGGCTCACGAGCCGGATGAAATGTAGATCTAGGGGACACACATGCTTCGTTTTTCATAGACGGCGTCAAATTGTGCGGATAAAAATTCTCCAATAGTTGAAATATGTCGAGATGCGCTCTTAGTCTTTGAGCATCGTTTAATCCATGAGCTGCAAGGTAAAAAAAAGTTAGAGGAACCCCCGGCGTTGAGCCAGAGGAGGTCTCTCCGATATTGTCTAAGTCAATACTGCGATCAATATCTGAATAGGCGAGTATATAAACTAGAAAAATAATGTAGGTGTGTGTATGTAAAGTATAGAGCCGATGTGCTCTTACTTGAGGCCCCCCTTACCTTTGGGTCTTCACCCATCTTTATAGAGGAAGTGGAGTGTTACTTACCGTTAAGAAGCTATGTTTTTTGAGTTGACACATTCTTGAGATATGTATCTTTGTAGGTCTTGAAAATTGTGTTGGATTCTAATTGGTCCATCAAGAAGGCTGACAACTTTATCTTGAAAAGATAAATCAGGGGTCTTATTATGATACACCCATGTAACGTGGGACTCTCTCTATTGATGCAAAAATGGTCCATCATGAGCGAAAACGAAAATGTATGTGGCGACCGATAAACAATAAGGAAAAATGGTGAGATCTCTGATTGGGGCCGATTAGGGGTTATTAGGGTGTTCGGGACGCCTCAGCCCTCGAAGAGTTGCAGGGGTATGGCGGTTGAAACAAAAATTCGGGAAAGTTGTGGGGCCCAAATGAAAAAAGAGGCCGACTCAGTGGACCAATCACGTTCTTTATCAAGTTGCTATTTATTTAGGATATCATTGTTTCCCATGGCGCTGCAGGCGCAGCTAATCTCTGTTTGGCTAACCGCCTAGCAAATTTTTTTTTTATTATTTGATTATTTTCATAAGTTACACATAAAATTTTAAAAATTGAAATTAAGACTTTATTAAATTGAGTTGAGTTTACTTATGAAAATAATCAAATAATAAAAAAAAGTTGTACTGAACGCTACAATCAAAAAAGTTGTACTGTTAACCTATAATAGTTTAGAATTGTATGGAAAATTGTATGGACCATGCTAAACGCTACCACAAGGCAGCTAATACTGAATTTACTTGCCGAGCATACGAAAAAAACAGTTTTGTTTTTATTTTGTTTTCCTCTAGTTGATATGCTCTTATAGAACAACTTGGCCTGGATCAACCTGAATTCATTCTGAAAAAAATAAAATAAAAAAGAAACACCATGCACGCATACACCCAACCCTACAACACAGAAGGGGAGATATCAGTCAACGTAGACATTTTAGTTTCAATTAAGGTATCATTATTATTTTCAATTAGCCAATTACATTTCTGAGTACACCAACAACATAAAGGAAGGTCAAAATGAGCCTGGCCGGAGAACAGCCACAGAGAATGCCTCCTATTCTACAGTATAGTACAAGAGCACCAATTGTTCTTTCGCATCTCATCCTGACCCTTGTCTGCATGATGACCAAAAGCACGACACAAAAAATAGAGCAAAATGTTAAGATCCTACACCGAATGAAAAAAAAAAAGAATGATAGAACCATTGGTTCTAGCTATAAAACAATGCAATACATTTTTTTCTTTTTCACACGAACAACCGATAATATTTCTAGGCCATCGACAAAGCTACCCAATGTCCCGGATTGTTGGAAACTATTAACTAGGCAGTTATTAAGCTAAATCTATTTCTTCTTTCCACTCTAGAGTCTAGAGTCTAGAGTCTAGAGTCTCACAAAGACACTATCTTTGACAACTTTTGATGTTATAAGTATCTACCACAATCTGTGTCCATTGTATTCATGTTGAATATCCTAAGTAGCGAAAGTGGGCCACGATAATCAAATGCACAATCAATTTCCTAGAGCAACATTTTCCACGCTCTTGACTGACGTGTGCAACATAATAGCATGCAATATAGTCACTAATATTATGGCATTTCCTCTCTTTCCCATATGGAGTTGATTTTTATGGGATGATGGGAAGAATGATCCTACAGCACCATCTATGTTTGTTAAGCAAGTCAAGTTTGAACATTTTTTTAGGCTCGTTTATGTGTAAATAGTTAAACGAGCCAGCTTGTTTATGTGTAAATTAGACTTGAATTAGGCTCGAATTCAGCTCGATTATCACCCCTAGCACCATCCAGTAAAGATTCATCAACAGTTTAAAAAGGACAGTAGCTACATTCTCAAATCTAAGGAGATGAAACAAATCACAAGTTCAGTTCCCTTATTCACCGTATGTAGGATGAAGAACTAAACAAACCTGTCTTCTTATTAGCAACAGGAGGCTGTACCACCACATGCATTGTAACTACCCCTCCAGGATCGTCACCAACATGCACTCTGGACTCCGCAAGTGTCGTGCTATTTTCCAAAAACTTTCCAGCGTGTATAAGCTTCAAATCACTTACTATCTTAGGCATAACAGACTTATCTGCAAATGAAAGGCTTCATTACAAACTCTACCAAAGATATTGCACATATCAAATAATAAAGAAATAGACGTATATGACTACAGAATCTAAATACATAGCTAAACCAATTGATGAGGACAGCCCATGAATTGTCCTTGGACAAGATTGTAATGTGGGGAAAACATGCTTTAATTCACAATAAAAGAAGGAACTTGTTTGGTTTGGGGGAAGAAAGGAAAATTGTTAATTTCCTTTCTTTTGGTTCCCACTTCAAGTTTGGAGGGAGGAAAAATATTTTCCTTCTTTCGCACCCACCAAAAAAGAAACCAAACATGCTGTAAGTTGCAACAAAGAAGTTCATAGCTCCAGGTAACCTATCTACATTTCAGGGGCCAGGAGTAATCCAATTCTTCAAGGACCGAAAGCCAATGCTGCTTACTTTTGGCTTTCACAACTTGCAAACAGTACGTGAACATAACCCTAGTTGAATATAAAAAAACCCAACTTGGGGAGAATAAGGAAGAAGTGAAAAGGGGGGGGGGGGGGGGGGGGGGAAGCAAGGGCATCCACCCAAATCACAAATAATACGACCACCAGTTCAAATGTCAATATTCCCACATTTACTTCGTTACCTCCCATAACAAAATGTAGAACATACAAAATACTATAAATTGACTGTAATTCCAAACAACCAAAATCTAACTCCACTAGTCATCCTAAATCTCTACAATTGGTAAAAAAACCACTGTTTTGGTGAGTAATTAGACCAATCTCAACCAATTCGCCAAAACACAAACCTTTTCATCCGTTGCAGCTAATATACTTTCTAGTCCATTGAGGGAACGTTCATTTAACTCTAATTAATTACAAAACGCTCCTGTTAATCTACCGGGCTTCAATATATCTGAGTGGGCTATGGCACCTAAAATCATGCAGGCTTTCATGCGTAAATCTCTACAAAACCACTGTTTTGGTGAGTAATTAGACCAATCTCAACCAATTCGCCAAAACACAAACCTTTTCATCCGTTGCAGCTAATATACTTTCTAGTCCATTGGGGGAACGTGTATTTAACTCTAATTAATTACAAAACGCTCCTGTTAATCTACCAGGCTTCAATATATTTACTCGCTGAGTGGGCTATGGCACCTAAAATCAGGCAGGCTTTCATGCGTAAATCTCTACAAATCAACTGCTGTTACATCAACTAAGGAATTCTGTTACAAGCACGATACTTGCAGTACATGTCAAACCTTTGGAGACAGCTTTCTGCTCAACTTTGTCAAAGATCTTTTGAAATTTGCTTGATTTTCTTTAATATTCTTCCAACAAATTCTCCCGTTACTGGAGTTATGAAAGCAATCAACTGGAATAATGAAAGGAAACAAATGTTTGCATGAAAAATAAGAAATTTAAGCATTCCCGAAATAACTATCAGGGGAAATAAACAGATCCACAATTCCTTTTGTCATAAAAGATATAAGCTTAAAGTTCAGAAGCTATCAATCTATTTCTAAACTTTTCTTTATAAAAGAGAAAAATGTAATGCTGAAAACACCTGCTAATAAATAAGTGGTGTGCTCGGGTCCAATCACAACTTAAACAAAGGATCTTTTCCAAGGTTAAAATCTCAGATAAAGGGTTTTAAAAGTCAAATTTTCAAATTTTCAACTGTTCAACTATAGCTTTATGTTTTCCCTTAGAATGATCCCTGCCTATTTGCAATATTCCCCATTACAAGTTGGTTGGGCATTTCAAAACATCAGTCTTCTAATTGGTTTGCCTCATATACAGGATACTATATATGTGTCAGAATTGACCGGCAAACCAAATGCCACTATTCCTATAATACCATATCATATTGAGTCCTACCATTCACTCTGATACCAGTATAATTATCCATACAAATAAACAGAGGCAGTGTTTTTTGTATAACAGTTGAGATGAGGACAACACTAGCATATGTTCTATAATGTACTTCAACCAAATTGCTGGCCCTGAAAACTATCTTATCATATTACTACCGGGTTTATTTGTTGTGCTAATAGTTTCCACCCCTCCCTGTTTTTGACAACAACAGCAGCCAGTCTGCACTATTTCTTTTCTTTTTTTGTCATCAAAGGCCTCATTTTTTCAATTGTGTTTGATTTATTTAACAAGGCAATTCAGTAAATTCCCACAAAAATGCCACTCAAATAAGTTACAGGAAAAGAAAACAAAAAAAAAATATGGAATTACTTTTTATCTTAAATCTAAAATTTTCATCTATCCAAGCCACACAGGTATTGAAATCGCTGCTGGAGTGTATGAACCAACAGAAAAAATCACATAAACCAATACTGGCAGCAGGACAACATATGTTAGAAACAAATTCTGGACTATAAAAGATATGGCGATCTGTGCATTTAACAAATAATAATATGAAATCTTTTTAAGCCAGTCACAGTGAATAGCCTATGATATATACATATGTGTGTGGGTACTTGAAAAGGCCAAAATAATGGGTTGACAAGCCTACCTTGAGGCCACTCAGCAACAAGCCTTTGTTTAATAGTGGCAACAGTAGTAGATGATGCATACGTGCCATGACCTATATCTGTTCCATCATAGATTCTGAATTTAAGTTCAACATGCTCCTCCACTTCAGCCATAATAGTCCTTTCTCACGTCCACCAAGCTTCCAAATCCAATCCTGTCCAAAAAGGTCTACCCAATTCACCTGCCCAAGAACCCAGGGTTCAAAATGAAACCAAGATATACCCTTAATTTTGTGTGGATGGAACAGATATAAATAAAGATTCAACATCATGTGTTTAATCTAACATTGTGTTCATAGGAAAAGAAAATATCTACTCAATGAAGTTTTGTTTCCAAGAACAGATTATTAGAAACTAAACAGCATAAGTTCCAAAAATTTTAAAAAATTTCAGCCCTATTTAACTTTTTTCGGTAGCAATTAAACGTCAGTCAACGAAATCCAAATGCAAGAATTTCGAATATAAAAAATTTGAAGGATTATCCGTGTTCCAACCTTGGTCACTCCGCCAAAAAGTTCGTCACCTGCAAGAACACGCAACAGCAGTACATTTGAATCACCGATTACACAACCGCAAAACCACTTCATATGATCCAACGGATTCTCCGGATGACCACCGTGACGTACCTCTCTGCAACACAATCCAGTGCCACAAAAATTAACAACTCTCAGATTCATAAAGATCATATCTCTCACTCTATTAACACTCGTACGAAAGAGAAGAAATCAGAACTATTAAAAACCAGATCAAGGTTATTTGGATTTGATCAATCTTAGTCGCTCACAATTCATAAGAAGAAGTAACCACACAATTCGATTCATAATACTATTTTCTTGAGTGGACCGTCAATTTTCTCGGAAACCAAACAGATGGAAATTCAAGAAAGAAAGAGAGCGAACGAAGCTAACATTACCTGATCAAGAAGCCATTGAAGAAAGAATCGAAACACTCTCAGAGAATCATATAGAGGGATTTAGGTCTGACTGTGTCGGTGTCTCGAACACCAGAGAGAGAGAGAGAGAGAGAGAGAGAGAGAGAGGTTGGTTGTTCTTTGACGCTTGGCCTGTCTGTTTGCTTCCAGGTCCTTTTCACTAGTAAGGCTTGCGGTTGAAAATTCATTTTTTTCTATTACTATTATTTATTTATTTATTTATTGTCAAAAGTCAGAGCATACCATCTTAAATGCACTTCCATTAATTCTATTCTTGGTCCGATTAAAGATAAATCATCTATATTGAATCTAGAAAAGATTAGCTTAAACACATCTCCACTAATAGATCAGCTTAAACACATTTTCACTAATTTCTTCTAATTCAGATATCTAAATTTATGATTCGTTCTTATTTCCCGTGGTAAAAAGAGTAGGTGCCAATAATCCCTGGACGTTATTGTCTTGAAGGTTATATTAGTCTTTTTAATGCAAGATAACTAAGCCGACCTACGTATACGACAACTGTTATCCTGTCCCCCCCAAGTGTTGAAATATCTCACTAAGGTGGATATAATTTCTACTGTTCATAAAGGCGTTAGATCTGGTTTTGGTACATACCATTCCAAGATAGCCGCCGGCTAATAGGAATCTAGTAGCTCGGGCATCAAATCGCTCATGTTCGTCTATTTTGTCTTGTCCTAAATAAAATGACTCTTTTAATTACAAGGCAACCTAAGTCCTCACGTCTGTTTTCTTTGTCTATAGTCAACTCAACATTAGGGTCGTCCCTTTGATCAAATCGATATTGATGAATATTGATGGCGTGTAAAATGCGATTAAGCATAATATGTATACTACAGTATTTGATTTGAGCTACAAGGCTTTTGGAAATAATGTGACAACTTTAGGGGAAACGGGTGGATTGCACAAAGGAGTTATAGTAGTTCACCATCTCGAGAGCTCGGCTAATCCACTCTTCAAAAAAATCTCTTGCTCATGAGAATTATATTGAAGATGAAGAAGGGATTGCACAATCGTCTTGGTATTATTTTTTTTTATTGCCCCTCTCAAAGTGAGGACTTTGTACAATATTTATAGTTAGTTCTCAGTCCCATGGGGCCTGGGGCGAGATCTTCTCCTCTCTCATGTAGCGCTTTGCTTGATTTCAGGCGATAGTTTAGACGGTTGAGGTTCTTGCGCCTAAACTGACGTTTACTGCCGTTGAAGAGGTGTTTAGTGGTTGCCAACCGTCTTCCACTCATTTTCTTTGAGGTGCAGGTTGAGGGAGCCCAAGGTTTGGACCTCCGAGCTTGGATTTTCTTGGCTGAGCTCCCTTCCTAACCTCAATACCCGAGCTCAGACTTGAAATTTTTTTAGGTATCATCAGTTGCCCCCCAGTCCCTGGTCAAAGTGGGTTTGAGCAGGGGCTTAGTTGTGGCTGGGTCAAGTTAGGTCTCCATAGGTTGACCTCGATTTGCGCGTGATAGGACTCCATTCTGACGGTTTCGTGCAATCATTTCTTCCTTGTTTCTCGAGCATGTCCCATATTTTGAAGGCCCATGTTCACTAAGCTTTAAATGTTCTTGCGACGAGGAAAACCGTCTCACTTCACCTTTCGACTTCTCTCCCCAGGCTTTGCTCTTTCTCTTCCCTTGCGATTTTAGTTTCCTCAATCCGCTGGAGATCTTAGGGTTTCGCTGGAAAACAAACGCCCCCAATTTGACTCGAAGATTCTGCTAGGCTTGTTCTCCGATTTCGCTTCGGGCTTCGGTTTATCCCTCGCTCTTGGTTAGGAAAGCTTCTTGGCTCTGTTCATTTCTTCGTTCTAGATCCCTCAAATCCGAGGTGGTTGCTGCATTTTTGGACCTTTTGCTTTTGCTACTTTAGGAATCGAGGCTACTCCTTGTTCTCTCTTCTCCTCTTTCTGGACCGTTATTCCACTGCTAGAGTCTTTCTCATTGATCGCTGGTGTCTTGACCCCTCGACTCTCAGGGATTGTTTGCTAATGTCCCATTTCCTTATTCCTCCTTTTATCTCCCTTTTTCTAATCCTGTCATGTCTGGCTCTTCCGAAGCTACTGTTTCATCGGTCTCTCTTGCCATGGGCGAGAGGTCTGTTGGGGAGGAGGACATCGATTTAAGTGACGTAGGCGATGAGATTGATAATTTTCCAGTGTCGATTCTATCGATGTTGGGAAAAAAGCCGAGGAGCTTCCCCCATCATCTTCCCCTATGCCCAAGAAGTCTAGGAAAGAAAAAATTAAAGTGAGTGGTATTGGGGTTTCTGGCAGCACTAGGGGCGCATTGGTTGCCCCTAGAGCCTCAGACCTCATGGGTTTTAGTGAGGTCACACCCCCTTTCATGAGTGTTTTATTTACTCGTTATGGTTTTCCTCATGATAGGCACTATTGGTGTCCTCATGTGGACGTCAGGTATGACTTCCAGATCCCTAAGAAGGTCTGTTTTTTTGTGGCCGCTTTTGAGAACGACCTTCGTTTTCCAATGCACCCATTTCTTAAGAGCGTCTTTCAACATTTCAACGTTTGTCCCACTCAACTTTTTCTCAATTTTTGGAGTATTCTAGTAGGTCTTCTTGGTTTCTTCAAGAAGCACGAACTTGGAGTTCCTATCGTGCCTTTGCTTATGAAGTTCTTCAATGCAAGTTCACTCATTTTTATGGTTGCATGTATGTTTCCAAACGGGTAAAAGCCCGAGCTATCATTACTGACCTCCCGAACTATGACGCCCCAAAATCCGGGGGTCCGTTGATCAACTCATGATTACCCATCAACCCGTGGATGCCGGTTAATCCGACACCGCGGCACCACATTCCTTTTACCGGGATTTATAAAAAAATACAAGTCCAATTACTTTCGGTTGGTTGACCCATCCGAGGTCCAATATACCACCATTGGTATCCTATTATTGTCCATTTATAACATTGGAAGGAAGGAAAACATAGCCCAAAGACTTGACAAAAGAATAGAAAAATTCTGAGTTTTGGAGAGTGTACCGGTACGGTGGGCTCACTGGTCCTAGCAGTACCGGTACGCTCTGCCTTCTGGACAGCTCTGTACCGGTACACTCTGCCCACTTTTGCCTATTTCTCCTATTTTCCAATTCCAATCCATTCCAAACATTACCAAAACCAACTCAAACTTATACAACATGTATTTATACATCAAAACATGATTGATACAAGTTCTATTACAATTAGTTACATAATTTTACATGCTCAAAACTAAGTTCTCCTACTTAGTTTACAAAAAAAAAACCCAAAATAAAGCCACAAGCGGCCTCTCTTCATCCTTAGGGCCCCGAGTGAGCGTCATCCACCGGTGTGTATCTCCCACCTGAAATGTTTTTCCGTATAGGGTGAGCTACGCTCAATAGAGTATCCCCTACAGAGGCTACTCTCCAACCTAGATGCACATGCAATGTCATATGCAATTTCACAACCAACATACATTCCAAACAAGATTTTGTAATCCCATGAGAGGAATCTTCATGCCATGCTATGAAATGAGATGAACTCACTCATGCAACTTTAACTCAAGTCCTCACTAACTCCCACAACACAATGCAATGCACTTGTGAAGTAAAACCGTCTTTTGACGAAAATTCATCCAACGATTGTTTTAATAAAAACTCATTTGTTAACAATTCAAATCATTGTTGGATAACACTCATTGAATGAGTATTTTATAAAACAAAACCATGTGTCTTTATTGGGCAACGGATTTTTGGAATCGCAGCATCGGCTCCGTACGCCGTTACACTTTTTTGGACTTGCACCGACGAAAGTGTATAAACCAATAGCCGATATTTGCACCCGAGGGAGTGTCTAACCCTTCTTGCTATACCCGACACAAGTTTTCCCATGCAACCATGCAACTCAGCCGGATCTTCGATCCAACTTTCCCGAGTCCACATATCAACCACCAAATATGGTGCTTGATCCACATGCATACCCACACACCCACACTCATGACTAATGCCCATGAATGTGATGTCAATATCATGTCCAAGATGCAATGAGTGACAAATGAGCAACTACTACCAATTCAACATATATCATGGCAATTTATCTCATAGGCATAAAATCACCAAATATCATCATACCGTCAATATATTACTAAGCATATATCGACAACAATAACTAATATGTTATCACATAATTTCATGTTCAAAACATACTCTAATCATAAGAGCATTTTCAAAACACATAACATATGAACACAATGCCACAATTTCCAAGAAATTCACAAGGAACTCTCATATATCAATTTTCAAGATAATACTCGAAATGAACCATTTCTATACCCATTTCCCATTTTTCCATAACAATAGGCATGTTATATAACCTAACCCTTTCCTAGGGACACCCTAGGTGAGAAATAAACTAAGGTATGAGGGAACCCTACCTCTTGGAGCGTGAGATGAAGTGTGGAGAACCTCAAGAACACCTCTCAAGCCCCAAAGCTCTTGATTTCCCAAAGTCCTCTCTTGGATCTTCGTTGAAATCTCTCGTTCTTGGTGTGGTTGCGTAGCCCTCGTCGAGAGGATCGACTTTAACTCTTGGCTCGACGGATTTCGACCGACGGAACTCCGTGAATCGAAGAAAGAAAAGTGGGATTTTCTCTTTTCTTCTCCCTCTTTCTCTCACACGTTTAAGGGCTGAATTGCAGAGATATTTCTGCCCAAAAATCAGATATTTAGCCCTATTTATAATTTTAATACACGGCCCACGTCGCGCCACGTGTCCCCCCACTTGTCCGGATCCGTTTTCGCCCCGAAATGATTTATTTGATCCCGGTTTAAGTTCAAATTAATTTTATTTGAACTTTAATTCAATTATAAGGAAATTTTATAAAATTTATTTGTGGGGACCTTTGTGAGATCAGTCGCCTCGAAATACGTGTAAAATCTGACTATCTCGGAATTCGATGAAATTCGACAGGGTAACTAGATTTCGTGAGACGAATACAACGGCGAAGTCCGTTTCGTCATCCGAGCTCTAGAGAAATACGCACTTTAAATCCGTATTATAGTGGCAAATTACCATTTTGCTCTTTTTAGAAAAAAGTTCAAATTTAGCCGGGTTTTACACGAACTCTCTCAAGGGTTGAAAAAAACTCTTCTTATTTGTGTTGGGGAGAGAATGAGAATACAATCCTGAAGATGTAGCTGACACCCTCCCTGTGCCTCAGGCTTGGTCTACCTCTGATAATCTGGGTAAGCCCTGCTTGAGTAAGCTTGGTTCAGCCTTGACGCTTTATTTCACTGACCTTGTTCTGCTTGTTTTGTCTCACTTTTTAGGTATTCGATCCGAGCTCAATGTCGAGGATAAGCTAGTTCTGTTGGGCTTAGAGGATTGCGAGCTATAGAGGTATTCCAAGCTCATCAAGCCCAAAGTACTTACCGATTTTGGGTTTAGTCCTCTAGAGGTGAGGGTTGAGACCCCTATTCCCATTTCTGTAGCTGGTGTAGAAGGATTCTCAGGTTGATCTTCTTTTTCCTTCTGGCTTCTCTCACTTTTTTTTTCTTACTTACCTGCATGTCGTGGCTTTCCAGGTTCCAGCTCAATGGCTCCGGATGTTGAAGTATTGAAGGCGAAGGTTGCCTCACTGAGGAAGACCAGGAGTAGCGGAAAAAGCAAGGCCGAGGTCGGATCAGAAAGTGATTCTGCCCCCCAGCCAAGGTGCCAAGGTCAGAAGTGCCTCCTGCTTCTCCCCTTTCTTCCCAAGTGGTTCTTACTCCACCGTCGAGCTCACCAAAGGTTGTGACAGACCTCACTTCCTCAAGGGACCGTGCCCCCTCTCCTGGAGGGGGTCTCAAGCAAACTGCGGGTTCAGCCTCTCCTTCATCAGTAGAGGTCGAGGGGGCCATGGAAACGATTGCTCGCATTCTGCCTAGGTCTTCCTCTCCTAGATCGGCTGAGAAATCTCATCAGTTACTTTTGAGGGGCTCTAAGGTTGAGAAAGGAGAGGGCTCCCTTATTGATAATGTGAAACTTGTTGTGGAGGTCATTGTCTCAATCATCCCTTAGCCTGATATCCAAAGGGATGCCACCATGCCCCTCTCCACTTCTGTCACCACGGCCTTGTACGGTGCTACTACAGTAAGTTTCTGATTTTCTCAAGTCCCATTTTTGTCTTGCGTCGTTACTTCGTGCTGACTTTTGCTTTTGGTTGTATTTGCTCCTAGTTGGTCATTTATGTGAGTGCTTTGGTGAGTCGTATCAGAGCTCTGAAGAGCTCAGCCAAGGCGTCGAAGGCCTTTGAGCTCAAGGTTGCCAAGTTGACTTTTGCCAATGATGATCTCAAAGCTTAGGTTCAGGACCTACAGGTGCAGGTGGAGAGGCATTCTTCTGTTATTTAGGGTTTGAAGGTCAAGAAAGAGAATGTCGAGGATGAGGTCCAAAAGACCAAGGAAGAGCTCGGGTTGAAGACTGACAACCTACTTCAAGCTCGCAAAGAAACCCTTGAGGCTCTCCAGTCTTTTGAGGCTATGAAGAGAGAATATAATGTCTTGGGCGAGGTAAATGACACTTTGCGGGTAGAGGTTGAGGCTGAAAGGGCTGCCGTAAAAAAAGAAGGATGCCCTAATCACCAAGCTGGAGGAAGAAGCTATCACCAATTGGGCCACTGGGTATCTCACTTTCCAAGATCAAGCTATGCAGGCGTATCCAAGCCTGGATTTTGAGTTCGATCCCCCTTCAGATAAGGAGAAGGAGGCGCCAAACGTTGATAAGAAGGCAGAGGTCTTGGTTTCCCCTGTTTCTGAGCCCGTTCCTGGGGGTGCTGAGGTACTTCCTTCATTAGCCGAGGTCCTGGCCTCTGTGGGTACTGGGGTGTTTGTTCCACCAGTTGAAGTCCCTTCTTCTATTCCAGCCATTGTTTCCGACCTCCCCGAGCTTCCTGAGTTTCCTGGAGCTCCTGCTGCTACTTCCGAGGTTTCCGATCTTCCGGGGCCCCTTAAAATTTCTACTGATCTTCCTCCATCTGCTGCCTCAGAGCTTCCCGATCTGCCTGGAGTGATTTCAGATCCGACTGCTGGCACTTAGGACCCCTGTTCTTATTTTACTTGTTTTGTTTTCTCTTTTTTTTTTTTTTTAAGAAAATAACTCTAAAACTAGCTCTTTATAAGAAAATAAAGAATTGTTTTTGTCTTGTTGGTGCCCTTGTATTCTTCTGACTGCTGTGGTGCTCTTGCATTCTTCTAATTGTTGTGTTCTTCCATACTGCCTATTCCCTTCTCCCTTACTTCGAGGAGAACTTAGTTCTTTTGGAAGTGGATTTGCTAAGTTTGGATGAGCTGAATAGCTGAAGAACTGTAGAGTTGAGTGGCTGAGGCCTTAACCTTAGAGGGCTCATTCCTATGAGCTAAGAATCCTGTGAGCTGAAATGCCCATCTTTATGAGTCGAAGAGCCTTATATTCTGTCGCTTTACCCGAGCTCTACTTATATCAGGCTGAAGAGCACATCCTCGGGCAGACTTGAGCTGCTTTTGTCTAAGCTGATCTTATCAGAGCTGAGCTGCTCTTTTAATATGGAAAGTGATAATCCGATTATCATTCGTGCCCACCTATTTTCTTAAAACGCCTCCACCGTAATGATTATGAAAATGCAAAGGGCCGTCTGTTCGTCTTCACGTGTTTCTTGCCCCTTAAAATTCGGGATTCCCTATTATCTTTGTAAGCTTTAGGATTCCTTATTGTCTACGAAATTTGGGGTTTCTTCTTCATCGTTCAACATTCTTTCTGAGTCTTCCTTTTTTTTCTTTCGGTTTACATGACTCCCTCTCTTACTTCCTTGTTTAAACAGCAAGCTCAAGCCATGGTTGGCATGGTGTGGTACTCTACCTTCTTGCTTTCTTCTGTGCTTACATCCTCAGAGCTAGATAGAATTAAGAGGCGGTTCCTTCTGCCTGTGGACTTACCCCTGACTTGATCCGAAATGTGTACACCCAAGTGCAGGCGGTCAAGTTGTAGTAATAATCTGGTTTGAGTCCAGAGTCGAATCCTCAGGGAACTATGGTTGGTGTTCTTTGAAGTAAATAGTGAGAAAAACTTGTAACTGGAAATATTATGATTTTGAAGTTGTGGGAAGTTTTGGATAGAATGTAAAATTCTTTCCAATGGGTATTTTTCTAGACAAAATATAAGATGATTAAATGTAACAAACACTCTTTGGTTCGGGAATCAGAATATGTAGTTGATTATCCGGTGCATTATGTTTATGCTTTATAACTCAATTAACTCCTGTGTCAACGGCAAATTAATCGGAAAATAGGAATGAAGTGCAATAATGGTGGACATTGAAAGTTTGTCATGAAGAGTTAGTTAGGGTACTTGCCTTGAATCAATGGATCTTTCCATGTAGGAGTCATCCATTTATCATAGAAAGATCCGTTGATTATACAAAGTACCTTTACTTTGCTAGGTGCATTCAATCATCCAAAAATCAAGTGGAGTATAGAACATTTAAGCATAAAGGTGATACACAAACATAATGTCCGGATTAATCTTTTACATATCTATCATCCCTTCCCAAAGAGTGAATGAGGACTACTCACCCTTCATAGCTATGGTAAAGCTAGAATGATGAATGATACTCATCCCCAAAAGGTGTTACAAAGTAAAATGCTCAAGCAATGGAAGTAAAAGAAAACAATACTTAAATTAAAAGAAAGCAATAATTACTTGGTGTTTAATTCACAACCAAGAGGTAATAATAACATAAAAGAAAACAATAACTTCTTGGTGTTTAATCCACAACCAAGATCTAAAACATAAAAGAAAACAATAACTTCTTGGTGTTTAATCCACAACCAAGATATAATAAAAACATAAAAGAAAACAATAACTTCTTGGTGTTTAATCCACAACCAAGATCTAAAACATAAAAGAAAACACTTAGTAGAGGAGGCTCAGCCTTCCATTATATTTATATAAGCAAGTAAATATAAAAGCTATAAAGAAATGACAATTATAAGAAAGAACTCTTACCATAAGAACATAAGCATAAAATCTTCAATACATGAATTGAAATGGAAGCTACAAAAGATGAAAGAAAATTTGCTCTCTAAAAACTCTTCTAAAATCTCTCCTAACTCTTAGTTCCTCTCTTGGTTTTTCCACCAATTCCACCCTCAGATCTCCCTTTGAAATGCAGAAGGAGCAGCCTATTTATAGGCGTAGGAAGGCTGGGCAAGTGGGCAAGTGGGCAAGTGGAGAATGAACGGTGGTGTTGCTGAATGCTGATTTTTCAAATGCTTTTATTACACTTTGTCCTGCTTTTATTACACTTTGTCCTGCTTTTATTACACTTTGTCCTTCATTCTTTGCATTCTCCTGACATTGCTCCCTTGGTCTTGCGTTAATTCGGCATTTGTCCCTCAGATGTACTTCTTTGATGCCTTTGGACTTTCCTTCACTTTAGAACCTAAAATATCATCATTTAAACTCCATCAAAGTATAATTAGTCCAAAAAGAGTGTAACAATATGCTACTTTTGAGTGCTAATCACACCCCCCAACCTAAACATTGCTAGTCCCTAGTAATAAATAACAGCATAACAAAATCACTTTCGTAGATAACACGATTGCATTTAGCATATGCAATAAGCCGTTAAACCCCTAGGTGATTCCTAGTGGACGAGTTTTGTCTCGTGAAGGTTTTCAGTGAAGCTACCTACAAACTCCATTGTGAAAAAAAAAAAAAAAAAAAAATGTGTATATGCATTAGCACCATGATAGTTGAAACTTTTTTTTTTTTTTTTAGAACATAGAACACTTCTCTGTCATTGGTACGTAATATATGCAAAAATAAACACTTGTTATATTGGTATTTGAAATTCCCTATGTAGTAAGAATGATCATTCTAGCAACAAGAATTGTTATATAACAAACACTCCACTTTACTACCTTCCATGGATAGCTTCGATTTCACAAACCTCTCGTAGAATGCTCTCAGCAAAAATTTACTCCGATTATAGTGACTTGTCTCTCACGGGGCATGTGATCAGAAGGTGGCCAATCGAAAAATCACATGCACAATTAGGAAGGAAGTGAAGTTTACGGAAACAAACTAATCATGTTTGGCATAATCTCATGAAAGAATATTGATGCAATTTAAAGAAATACTATTTACCATACCCCAATTTTGATTAACAACACACACATGTAACAGACTTGAGATCAATTAGGGCTTTTCATAGGTTGTAGCGTGGCCAGAGGTCAGTGGCTAATGAAATGACGTCAGAGGTTTTCAAAAGCTATCTTTTCATTCTGTAATGTAGCACACTTCTTTCTAGCTTTTCGACATTTTGCCCAGAAATGATTTCTTTTTTTTTTTTTTTTTTTTTTTTTTTTTTTCATTTGTTCCCATTGATTCTCCTTATCATCGAAAAGTAATCTCCACAGTTTTCCCATTTCTTTGCATTTCTGTGTCATATTGATTAATAAGAGTGTGCAAGAAAATTTGATAGCAATTGTGTGTCCAGTATGTTTTCTTGTGGCTTGGTAAATATTTGGGTTTATCAAAGAAGAAATCATACATTGAGGGCTCAAACATGGCTGACTAGGGAAATAATTTTGCAGAAAAAATGGCTAAGGCTCAATATCAAATCAAAGATGGCCTAAAATCCTTTCTCAAGTATGTGAACATGTATGTGTCGTATGAACAGATTTCTTGGGGATATGTCAACAGATTACCTTAGTTACGTCAATCAAAGCAAATTTAATGAGATTATTCAAAAATAGAGAGTGAAAGACCTTACTTGAATAAATGTTAATTATCTCTCAAAAGTATGATAAGGCTCAAAACTTACCATGGTATTCTTTATCATCTCCACTGGTAATGTCAGGTTTTTCATGGAATGTCGGTTATATACCGATTCTATTTTTGAGTCTGGTCATTCTTTACCTTAAGAATAACAAATAGCAATATACATTTGACATTTAAGCATAGAGAAAATACCATTTTTCAAGGAAGTGGTTTTTTTTTTTTTTTTTTTTTTTTTTTTTTTTTTTTTTTTTTTAGAAAACAAGAAAAATAAAATTCAAAATTATAAACATACTCATTTATCTATGAAAATTGAAAGAAGACTAGATGCACCAATTAAACTTGAAAAACTATGGCGTCTCAGGATAAGTCCCTACCCACACTACAGGTTGGCATTTTAGGACATTCCTTACTCCGCCCACATACTCATTTATCTATGAGAATTGAAAGAAGATAAAATGCACAAATTGAACTTGGAAATTTATGGCGTCTCAGGATCAAATCCCTACCTACACTGTTAGTTGGTAGTTCGGGACGTTCCTTACTCGGCCCATATTTTTATTTCAACAACCAGACTTTGTACAAAAATATTTTACAAAAGAGTTCAGACCCTTAACCTTCATTCCAAAACACATTTTTCCACAGCTTTGTTTTTATAGTCAAAATCTAATCCGAGTCATCGCTTGGATCTATGTCATTATCAGTGACCCTTCCAACTTCTTGTCGCACATAACTTGTAAGTCCCGGACTGGCATAAGATGGTGTGTCAGGATAATCCTTACTCAGCCCATACACTATCCAGTTTAATCGATCGGTTGCACGACCCGAAATTGGTTCAGAACACTGATTATGTTTTTTCATATGAAATATCCTGCCACAATAGTAACAAGCACCCAGTCGTTTGGAACGACGATGTTTAGCAAAATTGCTTCTGCCACACAATGGTTGTTGTTGTTTCTCTCGGATCTCAATTTTTCTCACATCCCTTGCTTTTCTCATTATCACAGCATGCACATCAGATGGGAAAATGCGTAGAACTCCTAGACTAAACCAAAAAAGTTTAGGATCCATGCTTGCTAAGACTAAAGACATTCTATCTGGTTCTTTAACGTCTGCCAGTCACAAAGACAGTTGAAGCTGCATCCGATGTGATCATGAAATACAGGTACAAATACTAAAAAAACGCGATCCAAAAAAAATAAATTTTTTTTTTTTTTTTTTTTTTTTTCAGATCTAAAACTAAATACGAAACTAGAGAAAGTATACCAAAATACAAGCGGAAGGAAGAAGATTTAGGATGAAACAAACAAATTAACGAAGAAGGAATAAACCCAGAATACATAGGATTGAGGAGGATTATTTGGCAAATTATCAGATCTTACTGTAACAGCAATTACAACATAGTCATTGGAGGGCATAGCAAATTCACAAGGAATCTTATAAAGACAAATAGCCATGAGAATCACAAGCTGTAGATATCAAATTTCAAATATATATATAAATGAAATTACAAACAAGCAATACTTACAACACTAGCACTAGTGGGCTAGTGGAGATAAGGTTGTAAGGTACAGATCTGTTCATCTGCCGAAACCTACAAACAAAATACAACAATTACTCAACTCAAGGAATATCTGGGTTTCTCTGGAAACTCCTCATCCTAAGTGTGAGAACACAAAGAGCACCCAGGTACACATACAAACATATAAGACAAATTATTAAACAAAAGACTGGATCGTCGGCGTATATGGTCATGTATTTACAGGGGGTGAGTTGTTTTTACAGAGAATAGAAAGAACGACGACGAAGAAGAAGAGAAGAAAAAGAAAGAGAAGAAGATAAGGGAAAGAGAAAAGGGGGAAAACCAACACCGGTGATGGTGGAAGAAAAAGAAAAAGGTGGAAGGCCTAATAAAGGCATTCCTCAGATTTTTTTTTTTTTTTTTTTTTTTTTTTTTTTTTTTTTTTTTAACTTTACTTTCGGCAGTGTCGGCAGGCGCAATAATGGCAGCAGGCGCAATAATGGTGCATAGTAATAAAAATGAGTAGGGTAAGAGAACACCTCGCACTTGAGCTTTGACCCATGCACCGATATCTGAAACTAGGAACAACAAAATTATACAACAAAATAAAGTGACATGCATTAAAAATAACATTTAATAAATAAAAGCAACTGTACTTCACTCACGGTTCCAACAAAGAACCAGACACACACTAAATTTTATACCATTAATTGCACACACCCACATTTTCTAAAATGTAATGAATGAACGGCTGCCTACTTTTGACTTTTTTTTTTTTTTTTGCCAGTCTTCACGTGGCTGAAGACTCAATTATCATAAAAGTTAAAATAGTTATACTTTCCCATCAAAACTCATAATATATATACTTAAACCATTTTCAAAAATTTCAAAAATTTGGGATCTCACAATCTACCCTCCTCAAAAGAATTTCGTCCCTGAAATTCCTTAATTCACCAAGAATCCCAAAATTTGTAGGGGTACAAAGTGTAACACAAGAAAGAAAAAAAATATAAAGTGTTTATTATTCAAAAGAAAGGGGTGTTATTAAATTTTTTTCAATAAAGTTGTAATTATTCTCAATTCACTAAACCGAATGAATATAAAATTTCAGATTTTACACTACTAACCCCTTTATTTTACTTATTATATATTTCAACCTCTCTATTTTACTTATTATATATTCCAACCCCTTTTTTTTTTTTTTTTTTTTTTATGCATCCTAAAAGGAATCAAAATAAACATTCTTAAGCCAAAAGAGTTTGTACAGAACATAAAAAAAAAAAAATAAAATAAAATAAAATAAAATTTACAGACTCGGACCTTCAGCTTTCATTCCCAACCTCAGTACACTTTTCCACAGAGGTCAATCCGATTCCCCCTCCGTATCTGTGTAAAATGGACAACCAGTAACTCTCCCAACTTCCTCTCTCACAAATCGGTTAAGCACAGTACCGGAATAGCATGGCGTATCAGGGTAATCCTTACTCAGCCCATGTTTTATCCAGTTTAATCGATCGGTTGCGCGACCGGAAATTGGTTCAGAACATTTGTTGTATCTTTTCTCATGAAAGTATCTGCCACACTGTTTACAGGCACCAAGTCGTGTAGCACGACGACGTTTAGAATAACTGCTTCGGCCACAGAGGGGTTTCGCTTGTTTTTCTTTGATTTCAGCCTTCCTTACTAATCTTGCTTTTCTCATGATCATGGTATGTACATCAGATGGAAAAGTACGTAGGACTCCTAGACTAAACCAAAAAAGATTTACATCCATGATTGATACTCTATGACCCATTATCTGGTTTTTTTACGTCTTCCAGTCACAAAGACGATCAAAACTGACCCACAGATATTATCATTAATACAAGGTACATAATATGAACAGATACAACAATAAAAACAAAAAAAATTTACAGAAAATTTTACGGGTTCAACCTGCGCAGATCAACTACTGTAAACTGCAGATCAACTATTGTAAACTGTAGATCTCACCCCCCAACCTAGACTGAACATTGTCTCCAATGTTTCGAGTTTTTCGGTTTGTAGAGCTTGAATACGCAGTTAACTGTGGAGATCTGTTCAATCGCCGATGACCTATACCAAAAAAAAAAACAGAGATTAAGCATCTTTGGGGTGGTCTGGGTTTTCATTGGGACAAAAACCCTTGATCATCAGTGCGGCCCGAAGAAGAACAGCCATAAGTAAATAATACAAACAAATGTAGATCATGAGAAGGAGGATAGGGTCATCGAAAAATGCAGACATGGTACTGTTATGGGTTGGATCGTGGTACAGAAGACCAGATGCAGTGGAGAAGAAGAAGAAAAGAGAAGAAGCAGAAGAAGAAAAAGAAAAGAAAAGAGTAAAGGTGTGGTGAGGAAAAGAAAAAAAAGAAAAAAAAAAGCGATGGGAGCCTTATAAAGGCAGTCCATCGTGTCGGGTGTCTGACTGACCCGACCCTTTTTTGTGTCGGCAAGCGTAATCTCCGGAGTGATTTCCGGAGATACTTTCTGGATCCATAAAAAAAATGGTCTCCACATTTTGGACAAAATTCTCCACAAAGGGTTTTAATCGCTGACCATTGACGGTAAAAATGTTACCGTTTGATGGGTTCTCCACTTCCACTGCCCCATGTTTAAATACCTTTTTAACAATGTATGGTCCAGTCCATCTTGATTTCAACTTACCAGGAAATAGGCGAAGTCTCGAATTGAAAAGTAGAACCTTTTGATCAGGTTCAAAAGATTTTCGCACTATGTTCTTGTCATGAAAAATTTTCATCCTGGTTTTTGCAATCTTAGCATTTTCATATGCTTCATTTCTCAATTCCTCCAATTCATTAATCTGAAGCTTCCGTGACAGTCCAGCCTTGTCTAAGTCAAAATTCATTGCTTTAATAGCCCAGTATGCCCTATGTTCCAATTCCACAGGCAAGTGACATGGCTTTCCATAGACTAATCGATAGGGAGACATGCCCAAAATTGTTTTAAAAGCAGTTCGGTATGCCCAGAGCGCATCAGTTAGTCTTAATGACCAATCTTTGCGATCTGGGTTCACCGTTTTTTCCAAAATTAATTTGATCTCCCGATTAGCTAACTCAGCTTGTCCACTGGTCTGTGGATGATAAGGGGTTGCAATTTTGTGAAAAATCAAGTATTTTTTCATTAAATTCCAGAAGGGACGATTGCAAAAATGAGAACCCCCATCACTTATAATGGATTTTGGAATTCCAAACCGAGATAAAATATTTTCTTTTAAAAACTTGATCACCGTTTGATGATCATTATTTCGGCATGGAATTGCTTCAACCCATTTGGATACATAGTCTACGGCTACTAAAATGTATAGATAGCCAAAGGAGGGGGGAAATGGTCCCATAAAATCGATACCCCAACAGTCAAAAATTTCGATCACCAAAATTGGGTTTAAGGGCATCATGTTTCTTTTTGAAATGTTTCCCAACCTTTGACATCTATCGCAAGTTACGCAAAAAGCATGGACATCTTTGAAAAGTGTGGGCCAGTAAAATCCACACTGCAAGATTTTTTGCAGCGGTTTTTCGAGATGAAAAATGACCACCGCATGCTTCTGAATGACAAAATGTTATTACCTGTCTACTTTCCTGAGCGGGGATGCAACGTCTTATGATCTGATCCTTACAGTACTTGAATACGTAGGGATCTTCCCAAAAGAAATTGCGGACCTCCCTCAGAAACTTCTTTTTGTCCATGGGAGTGAAAAATGGAGGAAGTGTTCCGGTAGCAAGGAAATTAGCAATATCAGCGTACCATGGGGTCTCATCAATCCTGAATAGTTGTTCATCAGGGAATTTTTCATTGATTGGCAGTCCATCCTCATGAAATTCATAAGTTAATCTTGACAGATGATCTGCCACCACATTTTCCACACCCTTTTTGTCCTTAATGACTAAATCAAATTCTTGGAGCAAAAGGATCCATCTCAAGAGCCTTGGTTTGGCATCTTTTTTTGTAAGCAAAAATTTCAGTGCTGCATGGTCAGTAAATACAGTAACAGAAGAACCAACAAGATAAGATCGAAATTTTTCCAATGCAAATACTACAGCAAGTAATTCCTTTTCAGTTGTTGAGTAATTCATTTGGGCATCATTTAAAGTTTTACTTGCATAGTAAATTACATGTGGCTTCTTATCTTTTCTTTGTCCCAAAACAGCACCTACAACATAGTCACTAGCATCACACATCAATTCAAAGGGTAGAGTCCAGTCAGGAGGTTGCATTATTGGGGCAGAAATTAACATGCCTTTGAGTTTGTCAAAGGATTTTTGGCACGCTTCATTCCAGTCAAAAATGACATCCTGACTCAAAAGATGACACATAGGTTTTGCTATGGTGCTGAAGTCTTTTATGAACCTTCTGTAGAATCCTGCATGACCTAAGAATGATCGAACATCCTTTACAACCCTAGGAGCAGGAAGATTCCTTATCAAATCAATTTTTGCTTTATCAACTTTCATGCCTTCAGACGACACAATGTGACCCAAGACAATGCCTTGATTCACCATGAAATGACATTTCTCCCAGTTAAGCACCAGATTTGCCTCTTTGCATCTCATCAAAACTTTTTCTAGGTTAGCTAGACACAAATCAAATGAGTCACCATATACCGAGAAATCATCCATGAAGATTTCCAAAAATTTTTCGACCATGTCACTGAACAAGCTCAGCATACATCTTTGAAATGTTGCAGGAGCGTTACAAAGTCCGAATGGCATCCTTTTGAATGCAAAGGTGCCAAATGGACATGTGAATGTGGTCTTTTCTTGGTCATTCAGAGCTATCTCAATTTGATTGTATCCGGAATACCCATCCAGGAAACAGTAAAATTCATGGCCTGCTATTCTCTCGAGGACTTGGTCAAGGAAGGGAAGAGGAAAATGGTCTTTTCTAGTCACCAGATTGAGTTTTCGATAGTCAATGCACATTCGCCATCCTGTGACGACTCGTGTTGGCACGAGTTCATTTGCATCATTTTTGACTACTGTGACTCCAGATTTCTTTGGTACAACTTGGGTTGGACTAACCCATTTGCTATCGGAGA
Organism: Ilex aquifolium; assembly: GCA_951799425.1. NCBI lineage: Eukaryota > Viridiplantae > Streptophyta > Magnoliopsida > Aquifoliales > Aquifoliaceae > Ilex > Ilex aquifolium. Next base: position 2,475,662 of record OX637409.1, on the reverse strand, counting down.
TAGGAAAAATTATCCCTGCATCCAGGAGTTTGAGCACTTCCAGTCTCACAACCTCTTTCATGTGAGGATTCAATCGTCGCTGCATTTGACGAGAGGGTTTTGAGTCCTCTTCAAGGTATATGGCATGATTACAAATTAACGGGCTTATACCTTTCAAATCAGCGATGGTCCACCCAATGGTGCTTTTATGACTTCTAAGAACTTCAATTAATTGAGCTTCTTGCAAGTCTGTGATTTTTGAAGAAATTACCACTGGGTAAGATTTATCCTCACCTAAAAATGCATACTTGAGATCAGATGGGAGCGGTTTCAGTTCAGGCTTTGGTGGCCTGTCACTTGAAGATAGTGGTTTTGTACCACTTGATGAAATTTCTTCAAATTTAGGAGCCCATGTCCCCACATTGAAGGTAGGACACTCAATGGAGTTTTGTTCCAGAGAGTCAGATGAGTCAGATTTTGACAAAGTTGATTCACTAAAATCCTCACAGAATGAGTCATTCAGATGTGCTTGTATTAATGACTCAATGGAATTTATTTCTCCTACCTCCTCGTACTCTCTTGGGTGTTTTGCAATGTCAAAGACGTTCATTTCGAGAGTCATATCCCCAAAAGTCAATTTCATAATACCATTCCTGCAATTGATTAGTGCATTGGAGGTTGCTAGAAAAGGTCGACCAAGAATGACAGGAATTGGAGTTTCTGAATGAACTTCTGGATGAGTATCTAGAACAATGAAGTCTACAGGGAAGACAAAATTATCCACTTGGACAAGTACATCTTCAACAATACCCCTAGGAATTTTTACAGATCTATCTGCCAATTGGAGTGTGGTGCAAGTGGGTTTCAGTTCACCTAAACCCAACTGCTGGTAGACAGAGAAAGGAAGCAAGTTGACACTAGCTCCAAGGTCTAACAATGCTTGCTCAATTTTGAAATTTCCAATGACACATGACACAGTGGGACACCCTGGATCTTCGCACTTTGAAGGGATTTTGTGTTGAAGTAGGGCACTGGCTTGCTCTGTGAGGAAGGCTCTTTTTTGAACATTTTGGCTTCTTTTGACTGTGCACAAGTCTTTTAGAAACTTGGCATAAGCTGGAACCTGTTGGATTGCATCCAGAAGTGGGATGTTGATTTTTACTTGCTTGAAAAGCTCGTAAATTTCAGACTGATTGTTTGCTTTCTGTATGCTCTTGAGTCTATGAGGGAAAGGAGCAGGAATAGAACACGAGGGTTCTTCTTCCCTTGATGGCTCTGGTTCTTGTTCAATCATGGGATCACAGTCATTTTTTTTTTCAAGTTCTGGCTCACTTAATGGGTTGGCTGGAATTGAGACTGGTTTTGGGTCTGGAATCAGCATGTTTCTGATGGACTTGTCAATCTTTTTGCCACTTCTCAATGTGGTGACAGTTTTGGCTTGGTCTTGTGGAGTTTCCATAGTTGATGGATTTCCCACCTGAAATTGGCCTTGTGGAGGCTTTGGTTGGGCAGGAAATTTTCCTTTCTCATGTGTGCTCATGGACTGGGTCAGCTTTTGAATGTGGCCTTTGAGATCCTCAAAAGATTGTGTGGTCTGGGCCTTGAAATCAATAAAAGCCTGAGTAGAACTATTGTTATAGCTCATTTGGGTTTGCATGAATTGATTCAATGTATCTTCAAGGCTCCTTTTGTGTGGTGGTTGATATGGAGGATATTGTGGAGGTACTTGAGGTGGTTGTGGTGGCCCTTGTTGATGAGGATATTGTGGAGGTCCTTGAGGTGGTTGTTGTGGACTTTGTTGCTGATTCATGGGGGTTGGTTGTGTGTTTCTCCAACTGAAATTTGGGTGGTTCCGCCACCCTGGATTGTATGTTTCAGAGTATGGGTTGGAGTAAGGCTTGTTGAAATTGGAAATGGCATTTGTTTGTTCCAACAAAACTTCTTTGAATGCCGGAATGGTCGGACATTCCCCAGTAGGATGCCCTGTTAGTGCACAAATCCCACACACTTGTTCTGTGGGAGGGACAACATCAACTTGATGGACCTTTTTCATCTCTAAAGCTTCAAGCTTTCGAGACAAAGTGGACATTTTTGCTCTAAGATCATCATCTTCTCTCAAGACATACTTACCCCCTTGGAAAGTAGGTGGTTTGGCTTCTACAGTGGTAGGAGAGGCTGAGTCCCACATTTGAGAACTGTCAGATATGGTATCAAAAAAATTGAATGCCTCCTCCGGACTTTTTCCCATGAACTCTCCTTGAGCCATCATTTCGACAAACTGTCGTAACCTAGTGGGCAAGGAATCATAGAAAAAACCTGCCAAAGTCCAATTTTCAAAAGCATGGTGTGGACAAGATTGGAGAAGATCTTTGAATCTCTCCCAGCTTTGATAAAAAGTTTCCCCTTCTTTGACCGAAAAATTCATGATTTGTCTTTTGAGTGTATTAGTGCGGTGCAGAGGAAAGAATTTTCTGAAAAATTCATTCTGTAGAGCCTGCCAATTAGGGATTGAAAGAGATTTTAAAGAATGTAACCATTGTTTGGCTTTATCCCTCAAAGAGAAAGAAAACAATTTCATTTTTGTCAATTCAGAATTGTCTTGAAATGTTCCACACACTTCTTCGAAGTCTTTGATATGCAGATACGGATTTTCTGCATCCAATCCATGAAACACGGGCAATAACTGCACTGTCCCCGGCTTTACAGTAAAGAGGGGAGCATTTTCAGGAAAAATAAAACAAGAGGGGACACTATTCCTTGTGGGATGTAAGTAATCCCGCAATGTTCGAATGTTGGGTACTTCCCCCTCTCTCACATGATCTTCACCCTGCCTGTCAATATTTGCCATATTGAAGTTACAAGAATCGGCTTCTGATTTGGGTGAAGGTGGTTCAAGTTGATTTACAGACCCAGAAGATTCAGCAGGCAAATTTTGAAAGAGGCGATTGGTGTCAGTCATAAAACAAAATTATTCACAATAAGGCAAAAATATAAACAAAAAGAGAGGTTTTTTTTTTTTTTTTTTTTTCTAAAAAAAAAACACCTTTTATGATTCCCCGGCAACGGCGCCAAAAACTTGACTTGATCCGAAATGTGTACACCCAAGTGCAGGCGGTCAAGTTGTAGTAATAATCTGGTTTGAGTCCAGAGTCGAATCCTCAGGGAACTATGGTTGGTGTTCTTTGAAGTAAATAGTGAGAAAAACTTGTAACTGGAAATATTATGATTTTGAAGTTGTGGGAAGTTTTGGATAGAATGTAAAATTCTTTCCAATGGGTATTTTTCTAGACAAAATATAAGATGATTAAATGTAACAAACACTCTTTGGTTCGGGAATCAGAATATGTAGTTGATTATCCGGTGCATTATGTTTATGCTTTATAACTCAATTAACTCCCGTGTCAACGGCAAATTAATCGGAAAATAGGAATGAAGTGCAATAATGGTGGACATTGAAAGTTTGTCATGAAGAGTTAGTTAGGGTACTTGCCTTGAATCAATGGATCTTTCCATGTAGGAGTCATCCATTTATCATAGAAAGATCCGTTGATTATACAAAGTACCTTTACTTTGCTAGGTGCATTCAATCATCCAAAAATCAAGTGGAGTATAGAACATTTAAGCATAAAGGTGATACACAAACATAATGTCCGGATTAATCTTTTACATATCTATCATCCCTTCCCAAAGAGTGAATGAGGACTACTCACCCTTCATAGCTATGGTAAAGCTAGAATGATGAATGATACTCATCCCCAAAAGGTGTTACAAAGTAAAATGCTCAAGCAATGGAAGTAAAAGAAAACAATACTTAAATTAAAAGAAAGCAATAATTACTTGGTGTTTAATTCACAACCAAGAGGTAATAATAACATAAAAGAAAACAATAACTTCTTGGTGTTTAATCCACAACCAAGATATAATAAAAACATAAAAGAAAACAATAACTTCTTGGTGTTTAATCCACAACCAAGATCTAAAACATAAAAGAAAACACTTAGTAGAGGAGGCTCAGCCTTCCATTATATTTATATAAGCAAGTAAATATAAAAGCTATAAAGAAATGACAATTATAAGAAAGAACTCTTACCATAAGAACATAAGCATAAAATCTTCAATACATGAATTGAAATGGAAGCTACAAAAGATGAAAGAAAATTTGCTCTCTAAAAACTCTTCTAAAATCTCTCCTAACTCTTAGTTCCTCTCTTGGTTTTTCCACCAATTCCACCCTCAGATCTCCCTTTGAAATGCAGAAGGAGCAGCCTATTTATAGGCGTAGGAAGGCTGGGCAAGTGGGCAAGTGGGCAAGTGGAGAATGAACGGTGGTGTTGCTGAATGCTGATTTTTCAAATGCTTTTATTACACTTTGTCCTGCTTTTATTACACTTTGTCCTGCTTTTATTACACTTTGTCCTTCATTCTTTGCATTCTCCTGACATTGCTCCCTTGGTCTTGCGTTAATTCGGCATTTGTCCCTCAGATGTACTTCTTTGATGCCTTTGGACTTTCCTTCACTTTAGAACCTAAAATATCATCATTTAAACTCCATCAAAGTATAATTAGTCCAAAAAGAGTGTAACAATATGCTACTTTTGAGTGCTAATCAACCCCTCCGAGTTCCTACTCCTAATGAGCCTTGCAATTATCTCCCCCCACAAGAGACTTGTTTTTTCGAAGGCACTTTCGAGATGGGTCTTCGTCTGCCCATCCATCCTTCCATTGGATGGATTCTAGCCTACCTCGGGTTGTGTCCCTCTCGTCTTTCTCTAGAAGGATGAGGTGCTATGATAAGTTTTTTTATTTTTTGGTGTCTGCAAGGCAATGATGAGTTTCCTACTATTGCTGAGTTTCTCAACTTTTACAAACTTGACTACGACATGCCCTCTGTTTCAGTCGATTTATATGGAGACGTCACTTTGACCCTCCCCTAGTTCTTGATATCCCGAATTCTCCTGAAGGTTGGACTCAACGCTTTTTCTTCATTCTTGGGGACTCCTGGAGGTCTGTTGAGCAGCAATGCGCATGTTCCCGAGTTCCTCGCTCTTGGGGGCATTCTTCTAGTAGAGGTAGAGACCTATGATATGTTCTTCCATAAGTTGTGAGTACTGTGATTGGTTATGACTGTGTTTCTTTTGTGTAGGTGCCCCCAGTCCAACTCCAGCTGAGATGGTGAGAGTTAGTCAAATGGCTCATGTTGAGTCTGTTCCCTTTTTAGTGCTTGTTACTCCGCAGAACCTCTTTTGGTTCAATGCCACTGTTGCTGCCCTGGATGCTACCTTACACCCTCTTTCCCCTGATTATAAAGAGGATTTTTCTTCTGAAGAGTCGAATGATGAAGATGTTGCTACTTCTTCGAGGAAACGCAGAAGAGGTAGCGCATCACTGCAATCATCAGGCTCTTTTTCTGGTGAGATTGATTTTACAACCACGGAGCTAAAGCTTCCTTTTGAGAATTTGAGACTCAAGAACTAGTTTTCGAAGTGAAGAAGGAGAGGAACGAGCTGAAGCTAGAGAATGCTCAGCTGGAGGAGGAAGTATCAGAGCTCAAGAGAGGATCTGGGGGTACATAGGATGCTTTTTTTTTTTTTTTTTTTGGTATCTTGCAAAACTTATGAATGAAAGTTGTTTTTTTTTTTTCACTTGACGCCTTGCTCTGTTACTTTTGATAACTGGAATGTTTAAGCTGACGAGTCTTTTTCTTAGGGACTTGGGAGCTCCCTTTCTTTACTGAGCTGAGGAGTTTTGCAGAATTCATTTCATGTTCATGAACTGGTGAGCTCATCAATCGTTTATGGGTTGGAGAGCCCATCATTTGTTTATAAGCTGAAAAACTCATCGTTTATTTATGAGCTGAAGAGCTCATCTTGAACTGAAGAGCTCATCCTTTGTTTATGAGCTGAAGAGTTAATCGTTTATTTATGAGCTGAAGAACTCATCTTTTGTTTATGAGTCGAAGAGCTCATCGTTAGTTTATGAGTTGAAGAACTCATCTTTTGTTTATGAGTTACAGAGCTCATCGTTAGTTTATGAGCTGAAGAACTCATCTTTTATTTATGAGCTGAAGAGCTCATCGTTTGTTTATGCTAGTAGTGAAATGTTGACTGAGCTGTAATTTCTCACTTTATTGATGGAGGCATTCTTATAAGAATTCACTGAAAAAATTTCTTCAAATGTTCAGCGTTCCAAGAGTGAGGTAAGATTTTTTCCTCCTCCGTTTACAACTCATAATTTTCGGGTCTAATTATCTTCAAAATGATGTAGGGACCTTCCCAATTGGGACCTAACTGCCTATGAGTAGGGTCCTTTTTCGCAGGAATGAGTTTTCTGAGTACCAAATCTCTGAATTTGAAGCTCTTGTGTCTGACCCTCTTGTTGTAGTATCTTGTTGTTTTCCTTTGGTAACTCACGATGCGACGCAAAGCCCCATCCCTCTTTTTATCCAAGAGGTCGAGATTTAGCAGAAGTGACTCGTCATTATGCTCAGGCTCTGAGAGCTCAGCCCTGGGGGATGGAATGTCGACCTCTACAGGTGTCATTGCTTCGGTTCCAAATGCTAAAGCAAATGGTGTTTCCTGAGTCGCTGATCTGGCAGTGGTTCTGTAAGCCCACAATACTTCTAGGATGTGTTCTACCCATTTTCCTTTCAGAGCTTCTAGTTTGGTCTTCAGAGCTGCTTTTACGGTTCGGATGGTCATTTATGCTTGCCCGTTAGATTGAGGATGAATTGGAGCTGAGAAGTAATTATTTATTCCTAACTCGGCACAGAACTTTTTGAACTTGAGATTGTCAAATTACTTCCCATTGTCGGAGATGATTGCCCTGGGTATTCCAAACTTGCAGATTATAGATTTTCAAGTGAGGTTTTGAACTTTTTGTTCTGTAATTATTGCCAAGGGCTCCACCTATGCCCATTTGGTGAAGTAATTCACCCCAATAATGACGAACTTGCACTGTCCAATACTAGTGGGAAGGGACCCAAGTATGTCCAGACCTCATTGTTGGATAGGCCAAGGACTTACCACCGAGGTTAGGAGCTCTGGTGGACAATGAGGGACGTTTGCGTGTATCTGGCAGACCTTACATCTTTTGACCACATCAGTAGCGTCTTTGAGTATAGTGGGCCAGAAGTACCCTTGTCTTAGTACCTTTCCTACCAGAGCTCGAGCTCCGATATGGTTGCCACAAATCCCCTCGTGGATTTTCCTGAGTATGTAATTTGCATCCTCGTCTCCTACGCATTTAAGGAGAGGTGCTGAAAAACCTCGTTTATACAGGTTTCCTTATAAAATCGTGAATCTGGATGACCTGGCTCTTAGCTTCGCGGCCTCTTTGGGATCTTCTGGCAAGGTTTCATTATGAAGATATTCTCTGATTGGGTCCATCCAGCTCGGCGGGGCCAATACAGGGAACACCTCTTCATCTTCATGGTTTACAGATGGTTCAGCTAGGTGTTCAACTGGGATTAATCTATCCAAGCTCTCCTAAGAAGCTATAGCAAGCCTTGCCAAGGCGTCCGCTCGGGAGTTCTCAGCTCTGGGGACATGCTTGATTTTAACTTGTATGAACTTTTTAATCAATTCTTGCACCTTTTTAAGGTACATGATCATTATTTCTCCCTTAGCCTCATAAGTTTCCTCAATCTGCTTTACTATAAGCTGAGAATCACTATAGATTATGAGTTACTCTACCTCCATTGAATGTGCTAAATTGAGCCCAACGATGACGACTTCGTACTCTGTCTTGTTGTTTGAAGCTTTGAATTCGAACCTGAGGGCGTATTCGATGTCTATGTCATTAGGGGAGGTCAAGATCAATCTTGCACTGCTTCCATGAGCGTTGACAGCTCCATCCACTGAAAGCTTCCATGTGGGGAGGTCGTGTAGTAGCTGGTTGGCTTCTGTGGATGCTTCTGGACTCGTGGTGAATTCTGTAATGAAATCTGTCAGCACTTGTCCTTTGACTGCGGTCCTGGGTTTGTATCTAATATCGAATTAATTGAGCTCTACTGCCCACTTGACCAACCTTCCAGAGGATTCTGGCTTATACAGCACCTGTCTCATCGGCTGGTCTGTAGGAATTTCAATGGTATGAGCCTAAAAATAAGGTATGAGCCTCCTTACAGCTATGACAAGAGCTAGGACCAGTTTTTCCATCTTTGGGTATCTTTCTTCCGCCCCTCTTAGAGCTCTGCTGCAATAATAAACTGGTCGCTGAGCTCTATCTTGTTCTCTGACAAGCGTTGCACTGGTTGAGAAGTCTGAAACAACAAGATATAGGGTGAGCACCTCTCCTTTCCTCGGGCTTACCAGAATTGGGGATGTGCTAAGATAGTCCTTGAGGGCCTTGAATGCCTCCTTGTACTTCGTATTCCATTGAAAATCTCTCTTTAGAATCTGAAAGAAATGTTGACACTTGTCACTTGACTTGGACACAAAGCGATTCAAAACTGTTATTCTTCCTGTTAGGCGTTGGATCTCTCTAGTGTTGGTGGGGAGGCTGCATGTCTATTATCGCGTTGACCTTTTTTGGGTTTGCCTTGATTCCTCTATTGTTGACTATGAAGCCAAGAAATTTCCCGACCGAGACCCCAAAAGTGCACTTGGCTGGATTAAGCTTCATCTGGTATTTCTTGAGGATTTGAAAGGATTCCTCGAGGTGCTCGATATGGAGCTCGGCTCTTAATGATTTCACAAGTATGTCATCAATGTATTCTTTCATCGATGACCAAATCTGTTTTTAGAACATTCGGTTTACTAGACGTTGATATGTAGCTCCAGCGTTCTTCAATCTGAATGGAATGACTTGGTAACAGTATGTTCCTTACTCAGTTACAAATGACGTCTTCTCCTGGTCATTGAGGTCCATTCTGATTTGATTATACCCTAAGAAGGAGTTCATGAAGTTGAGGAGCTTGTGTCCAGCTATGGCGTCTACGATCAAGTCTATCTGAGGTAGTGGGAAACTATCATTGGGGCAAGCTCGATTCAAATCAGTGAAGTTGATGTAGAGACGTCATTTGCCATTGATTTTTTTTAACGAGGACCACGTTAGCTAACCAAGTCGGGTAGTCTACCTCTGTGATAGCTTTGGCGTGGAGAAGTTTACTGACTTCCTCATTAATTGCCTTTTGGCATTCTGGGGCAAAACTCCTTCGTTTCTGCTTGATGGGTTTGCAGGCTGGGTTCACGTTGAGCTTGTGCGTGATGACTGAGGGGTCAAATCCCTGCATATCTTCTTGCTTCCAAGCAAATACCCATATATTCCTTCTAAGGAACTGAACAATGAGGTCTCTGAGCTCTCTAGGCAGCTTCGACCCCACATATACCGTATACTTTGGCTCTTCGTCGAGCTAGATGAGCTCTAGCTCTTCCGAGGGCGTAAGTCTTGAATCCAGCTCATCTCTCATGTCCAACTCATCCAACTGGATGTTTTCAACATCCTTCATTTTCATTGATGCCATGTAGCATTCCCTCGCCACTCGTTGGTCTCCTCGGACCACTCCAATGCCGTTTTCAGTGGGAAATTTTATAACCAGGTGATATGCAGAGGGGATGGATCTCATGGCATTGAGGGAAGGTTTTCCCAGCAGAACATTGTATACTGAGGGGGCATCAACTACCAGGAACTTTGTCGCGGTGGTGGATTGGCAAGGCGGGCTCCCCATGGTGAGGATGAGTTGAATTGACCCCAGAGGCAGTACTCTCTCCCCTGAGAATCCCAGAAGATGAGTTCTCACTGGCTCGAGCTTGTCCCTACCTATGTTCATTTTTGTCGTAGGCGGATGCAAAGATAATGTCGGCAGAGCTCCTATTGTCGATTAAGACCCGATGAACAATCATGTTAGCAATGATAGTTTTTACCACCAAGGGATCATCATGGGGGTGCTGGTACCTCTCCAGGTCTACATCCGAGAAAGTGACGTCCATGTTCATCCGAGGTGCCTTGGTCACAGTCTGCACCTACAACATTTCCTCGGTCCTGACCTTGCGCATGTGGGCTTTTTTGGCTAAGCTGGTTTACCCACCACCAGCAAATCCTCCAGAAATCATCCTGATCTCTCTCATTGGTTGATGGTGTTGTGCAGGAGTTTGCTGCTGAGGTGCTGGAGGAGGGTGAGCCCTGTTCTGATTATCATGCGCCACAAAGTAGCGTAGCTGCCCTCGTTGAATCAGGAACTCGATTTCTTTTTTCAACTGGATGCAATCATTAGTGAGGTGGCCATGGTATCTGTGGTACTCATAATACTTTGTCGCTTCTCTTTTTGCTAGGTCTGCCTTCATCCGATGTGACCACCTCAGGAATTTCTCATTATGTACTTCATAGAGGATCTGGGATATCGTAGCCGTGAGTGGAGTGAGCTGTCGAGGTGCGTACCTCGGCTGTAATTCTGGTTGCGGAGGACCTAAGCGATCTCTGACATCTCCCCTTCTTTTGGGGGAACGATCTCTGTCTCTTCTTGGAGACCTGTCTTGACCTTTTTCTTTTTTGGGTCTTCGGCCTCTCTTCTTTTCTGGGAGAGCATCTTCGCCATTAATGAATTTTTCTGCCTTGGCAAGCACCTCCGCCATACTAGCTTGTGGGTTTTTAGATATGAAGAACATTAAGTCCTTCGACTGTACTCCTAACCCGGCGATGAAAGCAGTGATGGCGAATTTTTCATCTGGAGCGTCCACTGAGTTGAACCTTTGGACATAAGACTGTAGGTTCTTGTTGGGTCTTTGTTTCATATTCAACAGATGGTAACTCAGTTTTCGGTAGGTCCGAGCTCCTATAAAGTGTGACACAAAGGATATGGAGAGCTCTTTGAATGAGGACATGGACGACGGGGCTAGCCTGTTGAACCACGCTAAGGATGAGCCCTTCAACGTGATGGCGAAGGCTCGACATCTTACAAGGTCTTGATATCCGTGCAACTCCATTTGGTTCTTGTAGGTGTTGAGGTAATCCATGAGATCTTTCGTCTCATCAAAGGCCTCCATCTGGGGCATTCTGAACTTCGGAGAGAGGGGGGAAATGCAGTACATCACCAATGAAAGGGGACTCAGTCTGCTGCACCAGGGCGTCCATAGTTACTGGGGTTTTACCTCTCACAGCCTCCTTCATATGGCTGAGTTCTTGTTGGATATCTTTGAAACGATGTTCCCAATATTGTTCTCTTCTTTTCTGCTGGAAAGGGAGAAATTCATTTTTCTCAGTTCCCCCATTCTGGCTCTGTACTTCTTCGTTGTCTTCATTCCTGGGAGGTGGATGAGGAGCATGGCCCACGGCTTGGCTATGTTCGCCCCCTTCATTATCCTCCCTTAGGGGATCAAGGCGTTGATGTTCCGCTTGTGACGGATCATCCTGGGCTGGACGTGTCTTCTAAGGACGTTGTAGGAGCTTCAAGAGTTCTTCGTTATGTTGTAGTAGACGTTGGTTGACTAGGCGAAGAGCCTCCAGTTCGTTATTCGGAGGGGGGTCCGTCATGGGAGGATTAGTCTCAGTGGTGGGCAGGAAGTCTTGAAGATTTTCTTGTTGTCTTCCACTGGTGGCTTCCTGCTGGTTTTGCAACCGCTAAGGATTCAACTGACTTTTGCTCATATTGCGCGTAGAGACTATCAATTACTGAAGAAAATTAGTATATTTGTAACAGGAACAGTCGTTCCCACAGACGGCGCCAGCTGATGGTGTGTAAAACGCGATTGAGTAGAATATGTATACTACGTGATTTGATATGAGCTACAAGGCTCTTGGGAATAATGTGGCAACTTTAGGGGAAAGGGGTGGATTGCGCAGAGGAGTTATAGTGGTTCACCAGCTTGGGAGCTTGGCTAATCCACTTTTCAAGAGAGTCTCTTGCTCCTGGGAATTATATTGAAGATGAAGAAGTGATTACACAGTCTTCTTGGTATTTTTTTTTATTGCCCCCTCAAAGTGAGGACTTTGTACAGTATTTATAGCTTAGTTCTTAGTTCCATGGGGTCTGGGGCGAGATCTTCGCCTCTCTCATATAACGCTTTGCTTGATTTCAGGCGATGGTTTAGGCGGTTGAGGTTCTTGCACCTAGACTGACGTTTACTGCCGTTGAAGGGCCGTTTAGTGGTTGTCAGCCGTCTTCCACTCATTTTCTTTGAGGTGCAGGTTGAGGGAGTCCAAGGTCTGCACCTCCGAGCTCGAATTTTCTTGGTTGAGCTCCCTTCCTGACCTCAATACCCGAGCTCAGGCTTGAAATTTTTCTAGGTATCATCAAATATCTATTTAATCAGAGCTCTTGGAATTTAAATAAATTTGACAATGGATAACAAAATTTTGATGAACTTTTCTATCTATGAATGAAGAGTCTGTTTTAAAATCATTCATCCGCACCCACCCCACCCCTAGTGTATGCTTCAATAGGAATTACACAAGTTTTATCCCAAAACCAAGCACACTCTTAAAATTAAATTGTAGCATTATTAACTTTGTTATTCTCTCCAATTATATAGGCTCCTCTTCCTCCAACTTTTTCAAATTGTAAAATGAGCCGACCTCAAGACATCTGAGTATAAATCGTGCTTAAGAGTTAGACCCACACAACAATTGGATTATCCATACAAGTTTAATAAGTGACATTCACTCACTTATAGTTGAACTTAGGTAATTTTAGGCTCTATTTTTGTCTTAGTACAACTTCCACCTATCAATTAAATTACTTACTTTTCTTAATTAACTTAAATTCAGTTTTTCTTTTTTAAAAAAAACATTCCACTCGAAGTAAAAAAAATTTTTTTTTTTTGGGGGGGGGGGGAGCTAGGATTGAGTACAAAGCCCACAATAGTGCATTATATTTCTACCTAAATTTTGTTTCATTGGAATACTTTAGTTTCAGTGAAAACAAAAACAAATCAGAAGCGAAAAATTAGATTTTCTCTATATCGAAATATTTAAGACTATTTTGGAATGTTTATGTCAATGATTTGATGTATTTCAACTAATGTTTCATAATCAAAATTTTAAAATTTTCTTGCCTTTCGAAATATACACAAAAAGTTCCCGTTTTCAAGTACTAAAACAAAATTTTGATTCTTAGATAGTTTTCTCTTAAAAGGGGAGTTATGTGTGACGATGTGATGCCAAGGAAGGAACTTAATCATCGTTTTCATAGCGAATGCTACGATAAATAAAAATATTTTTTTGGTGTAGTACTAAAAAGTTTTTACCTTTTGTCCATCAGCACCAAGGAATTGTCTTGAGTTCTTTTTTTTTTGGTACATGAAATGGATATGTAGACATGTTATTCCACATATCCGTCAAAAAGAATTGTTTCTCAGTACCACACAGCTATTTGCAAGGGACCTCATCGCACCTACATCGAGGCCAAAGCTAAAGTCCCACCACGTGCTCTGGACGCTAAAAAATAACTTTAGTCCCAACGAACTGTCGTAACTATGAAAACTCGAACTTAAATATTGAACGAGAAAATTCGAGTTCTTACCCATCGACCGAACAGCTCGTTGGTAACTGTCCTGAGTTCAAGCTTGGCATATGCTTGACCAATGTTTCCAGAAGCCCACAAAAAAATAGAAAAAATATTAAGTAGATACAAACAAATTGGAAAAAGTAAAGAATATATTACCTTTCTTTATGTGTGGTGTAAAGTTGAAGAATCAATGGCACCTCTTCCTACAAAGGTGGACTATTTTCTTTATACCTTTTTGAAAATTAGAAATGCAACAATACTACCGACAAAACCATTAAAGATGTTAAAGTATGCGATTAAAAATCAATTGACAATAATCTAAAAATATACTATTTCGGGAGATATTATTCTACCGACATAGAATAATTTTTAATAAGAATGCCAAAAGTTGAGAGCTTCTAGAGTGTATTGTGTGTGAGACACATAGTTTACATGTCTGAAATTATTTCATAATATATGAATAAAGTCAAAATTGCTTCATTTTCCCATTCTACTAAGATTTTTTTACTTTTATTGTGATGTTTATAATTGTGTGTTCATAGATGTGAAACCCTAAAAAAGTAGGAGATTTTAATCGAATCATGATGACTTATATCTACCTTGGCAGTGAAATAATTGTGTAATATTGCTCCTCCTTATATGAACAATTATAAAAGTTTGTCACACAAATGCTCGTATTAGAGAGAGGAAGTAAGAGAGAAGAGAGCGAAAGGGGGAACATCATATGACTAATGAATGACACAATATTAATCGCACCTTGCAATCTCCTCTTTTTCTTCTTCTGCTTCTTTTCTAGTTCTGGGAACTTATTTCATTGAAGTAGGAAAAAAGAAACAGTCCAATGCACGAAACTACTACTACTGTAGAATCACGGATAGTCAAATGTACACGACCTATCTCAAATGTTAATAGATTGTTTCCGTTAACTCCAACTGTAATATCAAATCGTACTAGAACATTCTTTTGTTTCATTCATCTTATTACTCTTTGATGGCATCGAGCACATGGAGTGGAGTTATAAAAGGATAAAATTGTGTTGCCCAAATTTATATATCAAATCTTGATGTGTCAAAATATTATGTATTAAATGTTTGGTGGAGTTAGTAGACCCCACTGATCCAACCACTCACGCTGATTTGGGATACAAAATTTAATAAATGATTCGGTAAGCCTATAGCATTGCTCGTTATAAAATAACTAAAGCCAACTTCATTAAGCTAAGCAAAATAGGCTACAATTCATAATTAGGCAAACATGCCACACTTTTTTAACTTAGGCAAATAGCTAAGCTACATGATCAAACTTAATCCAAAGCTACTAAGTATGCACTACATAGAACACAGCTACATAATCCTATATCAGTGAAGAGCTGACTTCAATGAAGCCCAAGCTTTATTCCTTCAGTAGTACTAATAATACAGTACTAAAATTAAGATGACTGAGCCTGATATGGCCTCAGCAGTGGGACCAGGGACCCACTTAGGTGGAGGGACATGACTTCATTGGTAGACCCCATAAGCTTTCCACCAATGAAAACTGCTGGCACAGGTGATTGGCACCCCATCCCCAACAGAGCCTTCTCCATTTCTCTCCCCTCTGGATCTTGATCAATTTCATGAACCAAAGGGTGCACCCCAAGATCATTAAATAGGATGTTTACAGCATAGCACAAACAGCATGTGCTCTTGCTGAAAATCACTACCCCATTCTCTGCTGCCATTCTAGATACTTTCTCCATCTGGGTATTTTTGAAAGTCGCACAAAAACGAGCAATAAAACCCGAGTTTAACCGATACACGGATTAGAAGATTTACGTCCTCTTAAAACTTATAAACACTGTCACACCGAGGTGTGAAAAGGAGAAGTTGGCAAGAGAGAAATGGTTTGAAGATGTAAGGTTGCTTGAACTTCAGTTCTCTTGCTACTCTATTTATAAAAAAAAGGGCTTAGTGTGGCCTCCTTTCTCTATGAAAAAAAAAAGAAACTTACAAAAAGTTCGTGTGCTTTTACTAAGATGCCGGAAATATAGATACTATTTTGTTCCTCGGAATAAGTTGAAAGATAAATATTCTGGTCTAATGGCCCACAATCGGGCCGGGCCTACACAACACTTGGGAACCCGTGGATTGGGCCATGGTTAATTGGTTGGTCAACAAGAGGCTGTCCAACTAGAAAAAAATGCATCCCATGGTTTGTTCATCGGAATTAGGCCTCTCAATAGATTGGATTTTGATCATGACTTTATCCGAACTCGAGTCCGATTAATCAGATATAGGTTGACATTTTTTATCGATTATTCGAATTCGAATTCGAATTCAATATCGTATATTTCACAAATTCAGATTTTGATATACTTTTTTTTTTTTGCTTGTAAAATATACTTATATCTGATCCGATTAGGATTTGATCTGAAATATTTATATATTTTTGTATAAATATTAAATAAATTAAGTGATTATTTGAAAATATTTAGTTAAAATTTAGATATAATTTGTTAAAATTAAATTAAATTAAGTTATTCGGATCTGATTGAATTTTTGAATCCGATTGTTAATCGATTCGGATATGAACCACGAAAAAAAAAATACGTAGACTTGGCTTGAGCATGGTCTTTCCACAGATAACAAGTGTTATTTATCAAAGACGTACTTCTTTACTGAAAGCTTTGGCCTCGATGATTATATTTTCTTGGTCTCCGAATGGATCAAACTTTTAATGTCAAATTCAGGTCAATCAAAATTTAATCCAAACTCTAATTCGTTCACAGGCATAATAGGGATGATTCTATGGAGTCTTTAATGTGTTACTTAATTATAGGACTAGCCATAACTGTTCTTCTATCTTTCTGAATTTAACTTTTTTTTTTAATGGTTATTTTGAATTTTGATGGGCCAATAGGCCGAGCCACAGGCAGCCTTTACGGACCTTAGTCGGGCAAATCCGATTGGGCCTAGAGGGGACTCCCCGTAGACCACGAACCACTTGCATGGGCTTATTCTGGTCGTTGATCTAGATTGTCAAGTGATCATAGCCATCCAATATGTTGACTATCCATTATCCGTTATCCATTATGATTTCGGGTTGAATTGATCTATGACACAATTGTGCAAGTTATTGACCATGGGTTGAAAATGTGCAAATTACATTTTCATGCATACTCTCAATGAAAATACCCAAATGCCCGGGTAATTTTTGGGCAATCAATGAGGTAGCGTGATAAGATCGGGCTTGAAATTCCTGAAACCAGAAACAAGATCAAGAATTTGATACATCGAGAAAAGAAAAACAAAAAGATAAAAATTCCTAAATAAAGGGTGGTCAATTGCTACCAGATTCTCCCAATCATCTCCAAATATATTATTCGATTCTGGTGTAAAGAATAGCTTTCGGTGAGTGTGATTCAGATTCTTTGTGTTTGCGCCCACCAACTTGCCTAAAATTCCTTATCATGCGTGAGCACGTACGCGACTCTCTCTCTCTCTCTCTCTCTCATAGATATATATTTGCAGTGCACACATGTACTGTTGATGAGCAGGTAAACACTTACACTTGGGCACATTCTGATCAATCTTGGAAGGAGGGTCATCCAACCCCAAGCTAGTTCAAGTGATAATATAGTAATATCACATGAACTTAAAAATTAAACTTAAAAAAATAGACTTGATAATTAAAACTATTGATTTCACTGTAGGTTCTAGCATTTATTGAGACCCACTACCTATTCAATTATTGTGATTATCAAGTCTAGTTTTTAAGTCTAATTTTAAGTCGATGTAACATTACTCGTGATAATAAGAACGAGTTATAAATTCAGACGATTTGAGTTGAATTTTTGCAACCCTCTGGGGATCAGGTCATGAGAGATTTATCCCACATGAATACCATAGTCCGACCTGAATGACTTGCATTTGATTGAATCAAAAAAAGAATTAGTCAAGATGCAAGTAAATTGACCCGAACACCCTGAGGGTTAAACCACAAAAAAAAAAAAGGAAGAAGGGTCATCCCATCCCATCCCTGGCCTCTTTGAATGAGTTAACCCACATAATGCACAAAGTGGTGAATTTACGTTCAGGAAATTTGATAAATTCATAGATGCAATGCCTTTTTCTCACCTATAATACCTAAGATCACATTGAAATAGTCTTACTGCTCACATATACTTGGAATTTCATGTTAGTTTCGACCAAAAAAAAAATGTCATGTTAGTTTGTATGCATCTCCTACACATGGCAATGACATACTTTTGATCAGTAAACATGATCATACAAAAACCTAACAAGATGACTTTAATCTTCAATTTAAAGAAGATAAACACCATTATGTGCTGGAACATTTTGTTCCATAATTAGGTACTGGTGGGTGCGGTGGGTATTTCACTGTATTGTGCGATTGTCACTTGATATAAATGGGACTCTAGACAAGGGTATATATGTTCTCTGTCGAAACATGTCTGATCACTGATTCGAAGCTATGTGTAGCGAGGAGACTTTTTTCTTTGGTAGTTTAGCTTTTATAGGAGCAATTTTTTCTGAATATTCTCATGGGTAGACTGTTTCGAAATTCGAATGTTGTCTAATCATGTAACTTGATCTGGGAATTTCAGGTATATATTCAAAAAATAACTCTCACGTCAAGGATAACAAAGCAAGAGATTGAGTGATTAACTGATTCGTTTCAAGAGAATCTGATTTCAAATAGCTAGCTTTTGCCAGAAAACTTAGTCTCAAATTACCATTTTCACAAAGTGTGACCTTTTTCTTATAAAACATGCACCATGTAGCTGAAAAAAGAAAGAAAAAAAACAAAAAAAAAAGCAGTTAATAAAAGCTCGGATTTTTTAACATAGTATCAGAGCTCGATCTTGCTAATATGACTAGCTAAAACCAGATAGCTCCGGCATCAATGAGCAGTTGTTTCAAAGAGCCGTCGACATGGCGGGATATGACTTCCGGGGCCGAGCCGACGAAGTTTCCGCCTATGAACACAGCCGGGACAGTGGGAGTACAGCCCAGGCTTCGCAGTGCCCACTCCATTTGCTTACCGCTTGAGTCCTGATCAAGTTCATGAACTGCAGGACTTGCACCAAGTTCATAAAACAGTGCCTTGATGCTGTGGCACATGCAACACGAACTCTTTGTAAAGATCACTGCAGCCTTCTTTGACGCCAAGTCTCTCACTCTATCCATTTCAAGCAGTTAAACAAAACTCTACTTCCCGGAAAAAAACAGATATACAATAGGGCGTGATTAAACGCAGAATATAACTTAAAAAGATGTGTAATATAGCTCAAAACACGTCCTAGAGCAATTCAACGAAGAATAGCTTAAAAACACTTGGTCTAACTACTAACTAGGGCTTCGAAAGTGAGTAGAACGAGTGGTGTATGCTTGTCTACTTGGATCAGTGAGGGTTGCCTGAGTTGGATGTTGAGCTTTCATCACCCCTTATTTATAGTGGTTGTTGAAGGTGAAGGATTGCATTATCTAATCAGGAAAAAGAAAAAAATAAAATAATAAGATAATCGAAAACATATGAAAAGGGAAAGTTCCTTTGGATATTTGTTTGGATAAGATACATGCCCAAGATCATTTGCTTGATAATGCACCTTTGTTCTTTGCACAAGTTGACACCTAGTATCACCCATATGATGATTTAAATCCAACACAGGTTGAGGTTCTCCGTACATCCCAACAATGTCAGAGTTATCAAATGTATGCTAGGGCAAATGAATTTTTATTTTTTTTTGTGAAGGAGGGTGGGGGATAAAATCTTTTATTTGATATCAAAGTATTTGATGAAAGGTAGATTTTCCGAGAAAAAACTAATTTAATAAAAGTGGAGGGACCTGTAAAGAATGCTTTCTATCCATCGGTTGCTTCTTCAAGAGTTGAGTTGACATGTAGATTTATTCTCCAAAAGGAAGGAATACAACTTTTTGCTGTAGTAAGCATGTTAGCGATGTCAACTTGGAACTACCCATATCTATGTTCATCTCATATATACATACAATGTTCGATACTGATTCTTTGACAACAACATTGGTTAATCAAAACGAGGCGTAATGTGCAAGGCTCCCCTAATTGTGAGCTTTGAAGAGTATGTATGGATATCGTGTTTCAAAAAATTGTTTTCGTGACTCAAAACATATAATGTATAGGCCATAACAGAGCAATCTTCCTGCTATACGTCCCCTCCTATCCCCCATTGATGAGCCATCTTTCAGCATTGGCTATTAAAACTCAGGCCAACTCCATCCATTTCAAGGACTGAGAAGTAAAGGAGCATGCAGGTGGTTGCTCAGATTAGTTAACATTGCAGAGGTGACAAAGATGGTAGGTTTCATTATTCTACGTGTCTTTTTCTCCTTTTGTGCATATTCTATATGATAGTCATCCTGTTAGGATCTTCTTGCTGACGTGAGAAAGATAAGAGTTTATCCAATTCATTTCCACTTTCTAGCTTTGGTCCCGTCAATCCGGTGGCTTAAACAAGGTTCGTACTGCAGAGCAAGCGAAAGATAACGTAAGGGGGCGTGCGTTAGCTTTCCTGCAAGTGGGACTCTGTTCTTTGTGGCAGGGCTTGAAGCAATGGCTCAACTATGATTTTCAGAATCTGTTGGGATAGAGAAATGTTGCTGCATATTCACAAGTCATTGAATAGAACAAAAGGATTTTAGTTGGAGCACTCTGGCTAGAGTGTGTTCTAGTTTATATGATGGTTAATAAGAGGGAGAGATCGTATCCAGTGCACACGAGGCTCCCACATGCTAGGTGTCTTAACCAGAATCTTCTTTATCTTCCTTTTTGATTCTATTTTCAAATAAGGAAGGCTTCTTCTTAACAGATAAGGAGAGAGAGTCGATCTCTGGGTTACCAAAGGATGCAATAGATCTCTATGTTGAGCTGAAGGATAAGTTTGTTTTGATGGCTCTTGGTGGTCTCCCTAAGAAAAATCTGTGATTTCCAGAATCGAATACAAACATGTTATTATCGGCAATGTTTGAAAATAACTGACGGAGAGAGAATAGTTGTAAGAAAATCTTTAGTGTTCGGGAAAAAAAATTAAGTTTAAATAACATTGCTCTGTTTATTAATACCCATGATTGGGCATGTCAAAGTCTGACACGACACGATTAATCGACACGAATTAAGCGGATTTGAGTGAGATTTTAATGGATTCAGGTAGGGGTGTCCATGGGCCTGGCCCTAGACCCACGAAATTTTTTTCGGGTCGGGACTGGATAGTGTAGGCCCAAGCCCTTACCCAAGTGAGTTATCGGACGGGTCGGGCTTCGAGTAGGGGTAGGCTACCCGTAGCCCAACCCGTGAGCCTATTTGGCGGGTCTGCTTGCGGGCTTTTTTATATACATCTTTATTTAAAAATAATAAATATTTTTGTAACTTAATATTTGTATAAATTATATTTTTAAATCAAAAGTAAAACCAAAATGGATAAAAATAAAATAATGAACTACATCCAATAAAATGAATAAATCTCAACTAAGTTGACACCTACTAATTTATCTGTCATTTGCACTACTCTATCATTTAAAATTTATATGTTTAATTAATACATGAAAAAGAAAATAATACATTATATATAATATCTAAATTTTTAAAACTTCAAATTTCGATATTGAGAGATTTATTTTAAAGTTTCAAATTTGATGGTCTAAAAGTATAACTTTTTTTTCAAATGAATGAAGGGTGGGTGGGCCGGGCTTCAGGTCGGGCAATGGGTTTGGGGGCAAACTCAAGCCATCTTTTTAAGGATATTGGGCTCGGGCTCGGGCGGGCCAACTATCGGGCTTCGGGCCTATTTTTTTCGGACTGGGTAACGGGACCTGTTTATCAGCCATTTACCCATGGACACCCCTAGGTTCGGGTGGTAAACGGCTTGAACCGCTAAACACGTTTAATAAACAGGTCGTATTCATGTGAGACATGTCAACCCGTTTATCACTCATTTACCCGTTTAAAAAAATTAATATAATAATAAATTAATAATTATTTTAAAAAATTTAGTCATAATTAAAATATTATATACAAATATATGGTCAAGAAAAATCTTAATTTAAAAAAAAAAAAAAAACGTGAATATCATCCGCCACCTGAAAATAGTGAATATCTTGTGGGTTTGCACAGTGAACACAGTGAAAGCTTTTAGCTTGAATCCCATGTCGACATATTTAAATGAAAGAGACCTCTCATGCCTATAAAAAGTTGCAACCCCTTTCTTTTTTCGTTCAACCTTCTCATTTGCTTTTGCAAGGGGCAGCCAACTGAAATTTTTTTAATTAAGAGGGTACAGTTGTTGTGGGTAATTAATGGAGTTTAAAATTTTAATATAATAATTTTTTGGTGTGGGTTAAAATTTTATAAAATAAACGGGTTAAACGAATCGTGTCGTGTTACTCGTTTATTAAACGGTTCGTGTTCGTGTTGAAATTTTTCACTCATTTATTAAACGTATCGTATATATGTTTATATGTTTTTCATCCGTCACTCGTTTAACCCGACACGTAATCATTTAACCCGACATGTTTGACACTCCTACCCATGATCTGAATTGGTGAGAATTTAGATCATTGTTACCTAGAAGTCACATGTTCGAGTTATGAAAATAATTTCTCTACTTGCAAAGGTAAGACTACGTACATCTAACCCTCTTCAGACTCCACAATGACAGGAGTCTCGTACACCAAATATCTTCTTTTATCTGAATTGGTGAGAATTAATAGTTCTTCTAATCTGCAGTATGACAGAAATAATTGGTTATGGAAAAAGAAAATATTATTTGAACTTAATTTAAGGACCTAATCTAGGGATCTAATGATGTACAACTATTGGATTGGTTGTGGGTTCCATCTAACATTAGAACTCACAACTAATTCAATAGTTATATTGAAATCACGTCATTAGGTCTCCAAATAAGGTCGTTATAACATTACTTGAAAAGAAAATTACTATTTAAATTTAATTTGAAGACCTAATTAAAATGATAGAAGAATGAGGTGACATCATAGTGGTGAGGTGGTAAGCATGCATGCATGCACAAGTCAATATAAACTGCAGGAAAAACAACCGAAAGAAATGGTGGAAAATTTGAGTTGACCCTCTCAACTTTTGCGATCTTATTCTTCTCGAAATCTATTTTATAGCGTTGTTTATATGGAAAAAAGTTCCACCGCGTCCCCCGTGCTTAGTATAAAGAATTAATTAGCAAGCAAGTAACCTCATCAATGGGTAAAGAATCTAATAATCTCATAATTAGCAAGTAGTTCCAAGCGTCGGTTCGATTTCATTCCTCAATAGATTATCCACCATGTATTAAAGAATTACTCATACCCAGTTGCTTGGTATTTGAATTGGGTATAACCAAATTAGCACCTTTTCACAAAGAATCACACGCTGATAAGGATAAAATAGCAGCAGTATTGCTGCACATTGTGAATACAATACTCTTAATTCTAATCCCATGGGAGAATATCTTAGCGGCAAAGCATTGCTTTCCGACTAATGCATCGTGTAAAAGCGGATAATATGAAACAACATCGAGCTATCTTCTTCTACCATCGAGTGGGGTGGTTCAGTGGGTTACCGACCGAACTTCTCACTAATTGAAGGTTCGAGTTTTGGAGTTCATATTGGGGTTCGATAGTTGACTACTATGTTAACTTAGCTAGGTTCATTCTTGAGAAGAATAACGAGCACGGTCAAGGGTCTCATAATCTTATCAGTAAGAGCTTATCGGAGTGATATCTGAGTACTCTCATTTGCCCCCACCTCTTTTTCTCACAAAAAAAAAAAAAAATGTTTCTTTTAATCATGTGAGGCATCCTTAACTTCGGTTGAACAAAATAGGTTCAATCTTGTGAAATCTTAGCCTAAGCGAAATTTGACAATCCATCCAAAGTTTGACCTTCTCCGATTCTATAAGGAAACCCGACTTTCCTTCCTTCCCCCCAGCAGGGATTTCTTTTTTATTACCATGGTCTGAAACGAAATTACCTTTAAATAGGCATCGTTTTCCTCATATCGTTCCGTCTCTCCAGCTCAATCTGCTTTCCATGTCTTTGAACATCAAGAATCTTTTTTATGAGGAAAAAAGGCAACACAATTGGATAAACCCAAATATCTTTCTCCACCTCAGAAGATGCCCCAACATGGCTCTGCAAGAAATCCCATGATGAAAATATGTGTATGTGTGTGTGTATATACATGTGTCGGTGTGTGTGTGTGTGGTGGGTGTGTTTACAAATACAATTACCATACTGACCTCTTGTAACATAATGCAGCTGATAATATTTCAGAACAATGCACTAGTAATAAGAGTATCACTAGATTTGAACAAAATCTTGATTAATATTTTTTATAGTAATCCAAAAGGATCAGGTGAAGGAATCTTCTTGCAAGATCATTCTTTTATTCTTCCTGTCTACCTCCAGTGGGAAGGCAATCCATAAAAGGTTAATAATGCCATTTAAGAATGTCCAACCCTACTATTTGGAGTGACAATTTTTGCTACAATACGAAAATACGATTCAAAATTGACACGAAATTAATAGGTTAAGATTAGTCATTTCTCGACACAAACTCGTATATAACACGACCCGTTAACACAAAAAATAAATGGGTTGAGTTAGTGTTAAACATTAACAACACAAAATTGACACGATTAATATGTTTAAGTATCATTATAAGAATAAAATGTTAATTTTTTATTATATTTTATCAAGTAGTGGCCTAATTCTTGTAAAAAAAGATATTTTTACTCATTTTTATTATTATATTTATTAAGTTAATTTTTGGTTTACAGAAAAAAAAAGTATGAGAATAGGTTTGATTAAGTGATAATGAAATTTTAGACATAAAACAGAGCGTCAAATTTTTTATTCATGGTTTATATGGGTCAACACGAACACGACACGAAAATAAATAGGTCAACACAGACACAACATCATTAATTAAACGAGTTGGGTTATAGTTAACTAATACTCGATACAAACCCCAAATAACCCGACCCGACCCGATTGTCACCTCTACTTACCATGGACACATTTCGCACCTCAATCTACTGATCTGCAACTTGCTATTCTAGGTAAAGTGAGATATAATATCGTTATCAAGCAATGATCAAGGGCAAGTTGGGAATACACACCAACTTGTATTTCCAAATGCTAAGCAGTGCAACCCACCACCCTAAGGCATGTTGTATATAAACCCCACGAGACAGCAAGTTCCTTACAGCAAAGCATTAGCTCTCAACACAATCTTCATATTTCACATTGTTTCTTACTCTCCCAACTCCCCTCAAACACCGACCCCTCTCTTCTAACTTTTTTTTTTCTCTTTCTGTTTCAACGGTCAAGAGTATCCGGGCCATCTAACTTGTTGACAAACTATTTATCACCATTTTTGATATACCTTCTTAGAGTCGGGGTTCTAACGATGGACGTGGTGAAGAGAATGGTAGCTGACAGGCCTGTGGTGATCTTCAGCAAGAGCTCTTGCTGCATGTCCCACAGTATTAAGTCACTGATAAGCAGTTTTGGGGCAAACCCAACTGTTTATGAGCTAGATGAACTTCCAAATGGACAGCAAATAGAAAGAGCACTCGTGGCTTCAGGAAGTAAGCCAACTGTACCAGTAGTGTATATTGGGGAGAAATTGGTTGGTGGTACTAATGAGGTCATGAGCTTTCATGTCCAGGGCAAACTAGTTCCATTGCTCATGGCAGCTAGAGCCATATGGGTATGGCCGAATAATTAGCAACACAAAGCCTTTGATCTATAATATGTTATCCAGACTATGTAATAGCTTTTTTAATATCATGGTAAAATAAGAACAGGTGCAATGTAAGTTCTTATTGACCCCCTACGGTTGTACCAAGTCCTATGACAACTTATAGTCTATACTCCCTATGTATCTGTTTACTAAATAGTGTGAAACTTAATAGTTCACAGTGGTTTGAACATCAATTTTCCACTGTTCTCTATATTTGTGGATGCACAATAACACCACACTAGGAGAAAGAAGCAAATGGAAATTTATAATGTGTGTATGTGTGTGTGTGTGTGTGTGTGTGAGAGAGAGAGAGAGAGAGAGGAGACGAGACAAATGGAAACCAAAACAGACCAAGGAAAACTAGACATAAGAAGCAGTGAATCCATCAAATACAAGAACAATGCAACTACTCATAGTCCATAACGAAATGGTTCAAAAGGGGGTGTGGGGGGGGGGAGAGTACCTGAAGAGCCTCGACAATGGCAAAGAATTGCCTAGCACTGGAAAAGATAATGGCATACCAATGAAAGTAATATAAAGTCCCCAAAGATCCGGAAGAATATTACAGAATGTATGTGATATACAAACGGAGCTTGAAAGCAGGTGAAGAGGAAGAAGAAGGGTTGGGCTCGGCGAGCCCGCCTCTCAGATCATGTAAGATGGTGCCGTCTAAGGCTAGTGTATAGTTTCTTACTAAGTTTTTCCCTTGGACATAAATCAAAGCATGAATACAGAAATGCAGTGATAATATGAGAACTCTACCAAAACATTGGTAAATTTTTTCCCTCTTTCTATGTAATGAACACCTTAAATGCCCAATTGCCCATACAACATAGCGGTCTTGTTTTTTTTTGGCCAGGCACTATTTGCGACGACGACAGTCGAATCTGTGACTTAAGGGCCAACAGCATGGCCGTCGACATTAAACAAACCGCTAATCTGAGTCAAAACCTTTAAAATACATGTTTCATTGAGTGCCTGCCTTCAAGCCTCCATCAAAAACACAAAGGAGTCATCTTACAGAACATAGCAACACAATCAACAACTCTCAACTCTATCAACCTGAGATCAGATCAGACACACCCACAACAGTAATACTATACACTCTTTCTTATTCACAAACAAATACAAGGTCACGAAACAGAATAGCGCCTTCGTTTTTGAAACAGAAACCGGGTTTCTGAATTAGCCTTGCCACCTATGGGCTTAAGATCTCTGATCCGGAATAATTCATTGAGCTTGCTGAATTTTTTGGTGAATGACTTGAACAACTTATTTGCTGGATGTGGCCTTACAAGCTCTTGCTTCATAGAAACATGGTCTTTTTCTAAGTCGGTTAGCCTCATTCTCATTTTTGCAACTTCAAGCTTCAGTTCTCTGTTTTCTCTTCTCACAGATGCATAATTATCTCTCGGTGAGATGCATCCACTGCCTGCGCCACTGCCTGAGCGCTGAGGGAATTGGGAATTCATCGAGCCAAAGAATAATTGATTATGTCCCCCATTCATTGCATTCCGGAGTCTAATTTGCTCAAAGTATAGCACTTGGACTGCCATCTGCACTGGTAATCGTTCATTCTGAGCTGCGTGGCTGCAGGCTTCTTGAGAGAGTTTTTGACAGTCGATGGTCTTGCAGAGGCGGTAGCGCTCAGAGTCCTTGATGTTTGGATGAACCTGTCAGGAAATCATAAAAAATGATGTTCAAAAGAATCAAAATCTTGGAAGATCTATACTGATTATAGCAACATGCATTCAAGTGCTTAATTCTCTCATGTTTCTCACCTTGAGAAAGATATCCACAGCTCTGTACAATCCATCATTCACAATCCGAGCATGATCTGGAAGTAATTCTGCCAGTGCTATGAACTTTGATGGCATCAAGTTTGAGTCTAGTGCGACTTCTGCAAGATAATTGTCTAACAGTTTCGATACCTTAAGGATTGAACTCTGTTTAGGAGATCCAGGGCTGTCAAAATTATAAACCATTTCACTTTCATCCCTGAACCGACTGTCCTCATCATCATCCTCATCCAAATTCAGAAAAATGGAGAAGATCCTTATGATCGAGTCTGAGTCATACAATGGGCTGTGATTGTTGCAGTGTAGATTTGCAGGAATGAGTATATCTTCAAGAATTGCCTGGTCCAATTGCAGACCAATCCTCCTCTCTAGATCAGATCTGCAAGAAGTAGAT
The DNA here is from genome assembly GCA_951799425.1 of Ilex aquifolium. Classification (NCBI taxonomy): domain Eukaryota; kingdom Viridiplantae; phylum Streptophyta; class Magnoliopsida; order Aquifoliales; family Aquifoliaceae; genus Ilex; species Ilex aquifolium. The sequence continues at coordinate 2,448,260 of OX637409.1, read as the reverse complement.
GCTGATGCCACTATTGTAGATTTCAATAAACTCGAAAGAAATGCCATTGGAACCATACTCTTCCTTGATTGAGTAGGCAGTAAATTAACTATTGTTTCAACAATGACCCTTTGTTTCTTCTGCAGTTCCAGGTCCAAGGAACTCCCTTTAGCCAATTGAGGGTCCCTAATGACAAGGCCTTGAAGAGAATTATGGGCATAGTTTATCAATATTCTGCTGATCATGTCCTGTTTCAGACCCTTTGTTTTTACTGCAGACAAAACCCTTTGGAAGAAATCAAGATTCAGCACTGCTAGTGATTTCCCCCACCAGTCTGAGGGTATTTCGGTTTCCATGCTTTGGACTGGTTTCGAAGGGAAGTTGTGCTCAAGTTTGGATAAGCCTGATGTGAGCTGCTCTTTGCATGCATTATTCGCAATTGCATTGATAATTCTGCTAACCAGGTTGATTTCTTCTGATATGGGCAGGAGGGTTTCACAATGGTGAAGAACAGTTATCAAATTCGATATGTTTGGGAGTACAGTCTCCTTCAGATACGTTTCAGTTCGTGCCTCCAGGTTCTTCTCAGCATATTCTTGTGTCATTTCCAAAAAATGGGCTGTACAACGCAACATAGCAACATTTGATATTGTGATCTCAAGGTTCATCCCATAACAGAACTTTGCAGCAAGCTCAAATGCCTCCGGTCCACCAGGAACACCGGGGAGATTCAATCGTGAAATTTTTGAATCTTTTGCTTCCAGCAACAGCTTTCGAATTCTTCCACTCTTAGAAACTAGAGGAAACTGCAAAATAGTTCTGATCATATTATTAAAGCGCTCTCAATGTAGTTTCCTCTGCTATTCCTTCACTCTCATGTTTTCAGTTACCTCTCACGAACCACTTTTAACCTAGGAAATGTTTTATAAGCAATTTCCTAAGTCATTCATGACAATTCACAATATCCTCAGCCTGCTGTAATCTAATTCATGACAATTCACAATTTGCTAAGTCATTTATGCAGTTAACTGCTGTAATCTAAATGTTTATAAGAAATAAAAAACTCAACAGGGGACACAATATGAATCTAAGAACTCATTGTGCTTACTTTGTGAAGTGCAAAACTTGATGCTCCTACTTCAATGGTAAGATCACTGGAAACATCGGAGATTGGCCTGCAAGTTGAACAAACTATTAAATCGACAACAGGACACATCAGAAAACGTTCAAAACACACACACACACAAAAAAAAAACATACATTGGTTTGTATTCAGATTACAGAAAAAAAAAAACTTCACGAGCTTCTTCTTCTTTACATCATCTCTATGTTTGACCTCTTGTCTTTGAAACACAATCTTCCAATAAGTTAAATGCATGACCATGAAGTGAACACCTTAACTCAAAGGGACCAAGCAAAGGCCCCACGGGCTCAACAATGATAGAATGGATGGGACCCTATCTATCGATTACTAATTATAGCTATTCGCTGCATTTGTGGTACATGTTGAAATAACGACTTTCACCTACTTAGCCTCATGCCACTGTCTTTTGAATTTAAGTGTTTCAATGTCAAGGTCAATGTTTGATATGTCCTATTCAGAGATCACTGATTTAAAGCTCTATCAACTATCATCAAGTGTTTTTCTTCAGTGAAATGTGTAAGAGCTGAGACAAATGATACATATACATATATAGGATTAAAGCGGGTTGAAATTGTTTTGGAGTTGAATTACAACCAACTTGTTACTGAAGTATTGATCTGGCGTTACAGCAATCTAAGTGTTGGCATGGAATAACTGTAGAACAGAACCTATAAGCAATAGGTTAGAACTTGGAAGAAGAGCATTACCATTCAGTGAAATGCCTTGTACTCGAACTCGGACGAAAAGACCTCTTCCCTGAGATGCTTGGCTTCAATTCTCCAACAGTAACAACACCCATCTCCCCAAAAAGAACCTCACAATTAAGCCTCAGGAGCTACTACACCACAAGTTCTGCACCACCAACCCACCTGACAAATGGCTTCCTTTCAAAATATCTAACTGTTTTCAGACCCCATTTCAAGTTGGTCACAAAGAAAAATGGAGCTTACTTAGTATTCCGCTGGCTGGTTCTTGTAACTCTCTCTCTCTCTCTCTCTCTCTATTGAATTGTGTGTGTGCGCTGTGTGCAGGAGCAAAGAGAAAGCTGAGATATGGAGAGAAAATCACATGAACCCATGCAGGATTAAAGGGCTGGAAAACACTTTTAATGAGTGTTTTCAACTTGCTTAGTCTAATTAAAGTCAAGAACATGTACCCCTGGTGTCACTTTTCGGTGAAAGGTGGGGGGAGTAGTGGCCTTTTCACTATGTTTTGTTTTTTTAGGATTGATGAAGAGTTGCAGTGCTTTTGGGGCTTGTAATCATAGCTAGTGAAAGCTACACACTATAACACATAAACATTAACTTAAAAAATTCCATATTATGTGTAAAGATAATCAAAGTGGAAGACAGCAGAATGAGTTGGATTACATGTTATAATGAGAACCACTGTACTATTACTGATTATACAAGTGGAAAATTAGCAAACCTGCGCACTTGCATATGTATAGCATTTATTTTTGAAATATAAGTGGAAAAAAAGGCATATATTTGTGGAGCAATGTTATTGGGACCTAATTCACTATAACCCTCTGATTGATTGAGTCTCATCTAACATTGAAACTTGGTGTTAATTCAGTGAATTAGATCAAATTTTTAGATCCCAATAAAATTACTCATATTTGTGACATGCCCTTTTTACTAAAAAGTAGTCCTTTATTTTGAATATGGAAATACTTTACCTTCTAAATTTTAGATACCAAATAAATAAAAACACATGAATGAGTGAGCTTCATTGAAAAAAATTAATGGAATTCACTGATCCAATGTTCCTTCTAATCTAGGATCCCAAATTTGAGAAACGTTCGTCTGAATATTCCACGCACCATATTCACATCTTGATTTAGGCATCATAGTTGGCAATTGAAACATTAAATTTAAATAACACAAGGGGTATTTCAAGGAATAACAAAGACGAGCTGTAAATTTAAATATCTTGAGTTCAAATCTTGACAATTCCTTAGGATTAGGTTATGAGAGATTTATCTCTTATAAATACTCTAATCCCTCTGTGGATGACCTACTTTTAATTAAACCTAAAAAAGAGATTAATTGAGATGCATATATATTAACCCGAATATCTTTGACCGTAATATCAAAAAAAAAAATATTAAGTCTAAAGAAGGGCCATAATTATGAACAGAAGTCATCGGATAAATGAATCCCACGAATATTTTAGCTTTTGAAAACTTGTAAATTTACTTTATGAGGTATTAACTGTTGGATTAATTATGGCCTAAGATTGCATGGATCAGGTGGTAATGATAGCTCCATTAATTCCAATGTGGGTGGCTAAAGATGACTGGCAGTGACAGACAGACATGTAGTAAAAGTTTCTTGATCGGTGGTTAGGATCATATATCATCGCCACGTACTTGGGTTTCTGAACTTCCTTTTTAGAAATGTTTTGAGGTTTTGCACAGGACCACAATGCAGGCTTTTTAGCCGAACAAAACAGTTCTGAATTAACTTTAGGCCTGGACAACATGATTGAATATGATGGCCCGTTTGAAATTGATTTTTTTTAGTATAAAATAGAGATTTAAAAAATAAAATAAAAAATTAAATTTAAAAAATTCTTAGAATTGCTTGAAATATTTATGAAAAAATCGATAAAAAAAGTCGTCAAATAAATCCAAGTCCAAACGAATCAATTTTTTTTTCCCCTTAAACCAAAAATAATCGAGGGTCTGTTTGGATTGCATCTCAAAAAATAGTATTCAAAAACAGTTTTTTAAAAGAGTTTTACAAAAATATTTCTGAAACGAAAAATTTGTTTGATTAGATGATTCTAAAAACAGTTCCACCAAATAGAAAACAGTAAAACCTATTTAGATTGACAGTTTCATATAAAAATATTTTAATATGTTAAATTTGATAAAATGCAAAAAAAAAAAAAAAATCTAGTCATTAATTAAACTGCGTTGTTGGAGCTTCTTCAGAGTAGACAAACCAAAAATCTGAATACAACGTAGCCATCAACTAAACTGGTAACCGGAGTAACCATCGACTAAACTAATACACGACGAAGAAAATGAACCCAAAATCCAAAACCCAAGATCCAACATACACAACCTCTGGTACACGACGGAGAAGATGAACCCAATTGTCAGAGAAAAACCCTTTTGCCAGAAAAGACCCAGATCTGGAAAAAAACCTAGATCTAAAGCTCTCAGTCATCGGAGAACTCTCAATCAACGAAAAAGACAATCTTTAGTTACTGGAGAAAGCCCTTTTCCCGGAAAAGACCCATATCTGGAAAAAAAACCTAGATCTAAAGCTCTTAGCCGACGAAAAAGACAATCTTTAGTCACCAGAGAAGACGCAGTGTGTGTATGTTCTTGCCTAATTTCACCTAGAGAAAGAGAGAGAGAGAAAGGGAAAAACATTTTATACTAGGTACTATTTTTTGCTAATAAGGAAGTTCGAAGTGGAAACTCATTAATTTGGAAATGCCTCCTATTTTCCATGTTTTCATTTTGCAACCCGAAGCACGAACAATATTCAAGAAAGAACTCTATTTTTGTTTAACAAAAAAGGGGTGTCCAAATCAGTTGTAAGAGGTAAAAATTGACGATCCTCTCACAAGTATGAATTATTGGTTTTTCTGTATAAGATATGTCTCTGAACTTGATCTCCCAATCCTCTCTTTCCTGCAAAACGAACAAACTGTTCAAGATTGAAGTGCTTCGATCGAAGGCACTCTGATACTTAAGTCAATAATGGGATTCAAAGAATTGCCAGAAGACAATGAAAGTTCAGCGTACCTTTCACCTTGGTTCCTTTGGTTTTTTATAGATCTCTGTTCAGTTAGGGTTTCCATGATTTTTCATTCAAGGTGGTACACCTTCCTCTAATTAGGCGGCTCTAGTTGGGAAGTTGTTGATATCTCTCCAGCAATTCCTCTTGCCAGGCCTATAATTTCGTCAATTCGTTTAGTCAGAATGCCTGAGTTAAAGGTACATCCTTATCTTTCCATTTACTGTTTCAAACAGCTCGGTCGTAACAGTTCGGTCGTGACGAGCACCGAACTCAATCCTTTCCGAGCTTTCTGATCAACTCGGTTGCTATTTGATGACAGCTCAGTCCGATCTTATCCTCTGCTCTGCTAGGATAACCTAGCTGTCTGTTCGGTCGACTTTTATCCTTTACTAGGTCGGACCAATTTTTGCTTGGCTGGGATAGCCTAGCTATCTGCTCTGCTCTGTTGGACTAACTTTAGCTCGGCCCGAATAGACTAGCTATCTGCTCTGCTCGGTTAGACTAACTTGAGCTCGGCCCAAATAGCCTAACTATTTGTTTTGCTCGGCTGGACTAACTTTAGCTCGGCCCGAATAGCCTAGCTACTTGCTCGGTCATAGTAGAATCATTGCAAATAACTCTTCAGCACGTGCAACCTGCCACATGTCCAAATCTAATTGTCAGATGATGATTAGAATTTATCAACCCCTTCATCAGTTTACACACATTTTAATTAATCTCTTTCCTAATTTGATCGGCGGGACTAGAGTATTCATGAGGTATATATTCCTCATAATTTAGTCCCAAAGTGTTCATAAAATTCAAACTTAAGACATCTAAATTTATAACTCGTACATTCTAAAACCTAAGCACAAACAATATTCAGCGAAGAACTCTATTTAAAGATCCTGCCAACTTGACGCGAAAAAAAAAAAAAAATTCAGGATTAGTGCTTCGGGCTTTGGGCTGAATGTAAAATTCAAATCGAAAGGTTGGTTAATTTACAACTTGTACTGTACCCGTAAAAGTATCCTTCAAATAAAGGAAATATCAAACAAGAGAAGTAAAGCATTTTGCATCGTTTCAACCTGTGTGGAAAGCTCGTGGCCACAATGATGTCGCGTACAGAGAACATGTGAGCCCACCCGTTGAACTCCAAGAAACAACGTAGTAATTCTGCTGTGTAGTGTAGTACACTACAAGCAATAACTCCACCTGTCATACTTTTGTTTTCAGGAGGATAAGGTCACCTTTCACTAAGATACATAATCCAGTTAATTTAACAGTTTGTTTTCAGAAGGATAAGTCGTGTACTGTGTTTTAACTTTTACTTTTTACTTTCACTGAGGTACTTTTTATCATCACACTTTACTACTAGAATCATAAAAGGGTTTTTTTATAGGGGTTGAAATCGAAATAGTGAAATAAGCCTTACGCAATGGACACGTCAGTTTTTCACCCAACAGGAGTCTGGAAAAATTTTGCTGGAAAGGCCCCCACAAAAGTTATGAATTAACTTTAGAACCCTCTTGAAATTGAGAAGAAATAATTACACAGCCCATAAGGAAATTGGTCCCCGTGGATTCAGTTTGTGAGTAGAGGAACTGAGTGGTCCTTTATATCTCTAAAAATAATCTGGAGATAAGGCTGATAATTGAACCGAGCTATTCGGATTCAACTCGAGTTTAGCTCGGATAGGACTCGATTCGAGCTTCGCTCATGTTCACAGGACTGAAAACTAACAGAACTTGATCAATTTTTTAGAGTTGTTTAAAAAAGATGAGCTCGACTGGCTTAAATAGTTAAAAATGGCTTATTTGTTATTAATAGAAAGGAGTTCACATATGTGCCATTTTAACATGTTATTTGAGACGATATTGATCCCATGAAAAGATTTTGAACCTAAATGGTAAGCTGTAATATGAGCTATATAACAGATAGGTCAATACAGGACAGATGCAACTTAACAAAACAGACAATACTAAGCTTCCTGAGATCTAAGAATAGGACTGATACCTGTGAAGCCGGAAAAAGAAGAAAGCGAAGCATAAATCTCAGATTTATCTTTGACGAGTCCAAATTCAACTGGGCTAAGCCCGATGAAAATAAGTCGAGAAAGGCCCGAATACCAATGGGCCCCGGGATTAATCCAAATCTCCAAAACCTATCAAGTCGGGTCACCCATCTAAGGAGAACGGAGAAGAGGCGAAGGAGTCGAGGGACAATCGAAGCCTTATGGGCGCCGACTATGGCAGCCCCATGGGCGCCGACCCCTTGGTTGAGCTCCCCACTCATCATCTCAACTCCTCACTTGCCCTCTCCTCATACCATGATATCCCAAGGAAGAATGCACTAGAAGGTCAAGGCCTAAGAAGACACCAATGGGATGACCACCATTGGGCGCCAACCATGGGGCGCCGACCACTGGGCGCCTACCCCCATGGTGCTCCCTTGCCTTGGTACTCCAGTACTCCTACTCCTATTCCAACTCAAGGTCCAAGCCTAAAGTCCAATCCAAGTCAGGAATCTCCTCCGACTGAATAGGAACACGAGGGAGAGAATGACGGGATGCGAAGATCTACTCTTACCTTACTTGTGCTTACCAAAGAGGTCTACTCCTACCATGATTGCACTTACCAAAATAGTGGAAGACCTCTTCCTCACGGCACCGCCTCACCATTGCTATATAATGTAAGCCCTCTCAAGGGTAAAGGAACACTGAAAACATCTTCAACATACTTGCTCTCTCCTTCTCTCTCTCTCTCTCTCTCTCTCAAGCTCTGTAACACTTCGTTGATTGTTATTCATCAATAAAGAACACCGGCAAACACTGCCATTTGAAAGAGTGGACGTAAGTCACCCGAGACCGAACCACTATAAATCTCTTGTGTTGACCCGTTATTTATTGTTTTACTCTTGATTGCCATTAATTACATGCTAATTGCTCATTAATCACACCCGTTGATATTCTTGACTGTTGATCTTGCACGAAGACAGTTTTGTGCATCATCAATCTTAGCTTGAAGAATGAACTCCATCAGCCTGAGAAAAGATCAAACCAACTGGACTGCTCGAAATGTTTCCAGAAGAAGTCACTCTGGTTACATGTGATTCCACAGCTCTGAAAACCAAATTGAGCAGCCAAATTAGCTAGGGAAGACCCAAGAGTGTATGGAGCAACTGGTATCTCAGTGAAGGATGAAGTTGGTGGAAGACCCAAGAATGACACACTCGATCAAGAATCTTCTTGTTTTGATAATTACGACTTATAGAACTTAAATTGATTTGTTCATTGAGAACTTGATGTATTCAATAGCTTCAGAGAGCACCGAAGCTGTATCCGTTTGAAATAATAACATTACACAATTGACATAAACAATGTAGCTTTTATGATTTCGGAATGAAAATGATCTCACTCTACTCTTCTGTGAAAGTTAAATAAATTCAGAAGTTTACCTTTCCAAAAGGCAAAACTAATTGTTGCAATGCAGTGATTCTATCCCCCGTCTTCTCTTTCCTCACCTGATGAAGAACAAAGATACATATGTTCTCATCCATGGCTATGAAAAAAAGGGAGAGAAAAAAAAAAACGCTTCAAGGTACCCCATTGTCAAAAGGTTCTTGAACTTATTCGTACCTTAAAAGCTGGCAAAGGTGTTGGCATTTCATTCCGGGGCCTTCTATTTGATGGTTCACAGGCCACAGCTGCTTTTTTCTTCGTCACTGTGCCCAAGTCTCGGACTTCTGATGTATTCTGTTGAAACATCATGTATGGAAATTACGAGCTTGATCATATGAGGAAGAATGTTTTTCTTTGTTTCTCTCTTTAACAGTTCCCCACGGTCAGGTCTTTAAGCTCTCTCTAGTCTTCAGAACCTTCAACTAACCACAGAGTTTTTGAATTTGACTTGTTTCTTTTCGACCACAGTTTGGATTCAAGTTGAGGAGAAAAAAATTATTCAGACTCAACTCTTTTATCTTTTATTTAATCTCAAACTCAATTTGACTTTGCTCAACTAGTCTAATTAAACTTTAATATGTTGAAACTCAACACATTGATACATACCAGCTTCAGCACCATTATGACACAGTCAAAAACTGCCACAATGTCAACTGTGACCTCTGTAGTTCCTGCAGGACCTGCAACAATATAAGATGTCATATACTAGAAGCATCATTTGTACAATATGTAAACGTAAATTCTAGAATATAAAACAGTGCAAGCTTCAATAAGTCATCCGACGGTCTCAAATAGACCTATTTAACCGCTACTAGCATCTTTCTCAAAATCATTCACATTGCACCGTCCCTTCATATACGGATTATCCCTGATTATCCCATATATGGGCTGATACTACCCTTGACCTAATTAAAAAATGAACTAAATTCCCAACAAAGTTTCTTCTCTTCGTTTAAAATATGAAATTCGCATTCGGTTTTTTTAAGTACTCACTCAAACATGTATAAAAGTACTTCTGGATCAGAACTTAATCACCTATTATCAAGTCTACGGTCGTGTGATCGTATCCACCAAGTTCATATCGGTTGGTTTCCATTCTCCTATTTGTTTTCATAGTCTTGCCTACCTACCTACCTCGTGTTAACAGAGGTATATACATGGAAATCTTCCTTTCTTTTTCTTCGCGAGAATGTGTTTCAGGTACAATACCTGCACTGCACCTGCATCCAATCAGAAGATACAACTGAATCTAATATCTAACAATCATGGTCCAGTTTTTTCTTTCCGTTTTTTAAGGGCGTAAACAGTGTACAAAGCTCCTGCCATGGTAGAGTTCGCAGGCTGCAAGCTGAGGCTGTTTCCATGACTTGAACTTCAAGCCAGGATAGAACAACCTTATCGTTAAGTCAAGGCCGTCCAATCTTTTTTTTCTATTTTATGAACGAGAAAATAGATTTCCGAACTTGTATCACAGATTCACAATACAGCCTGAACCCTAACCTTAATGCTTAAAAAATATTTGTGTGCTTCCATATGGAAAAATCAAGCATACCGACGGAAAAAAAAGGAAATGCGAATACCGATAGCGCAGAAAGTGCGGGAGACTTGCGTCGCCCTTAGTACAGTGACTGACACCTCGCTGTTGTCGACCGCCGACTGTGACTATGGTCGGGAAGCGTAATTCGATAGTTTCGAGCGAGGGCATTTTGGGGACTGAAAGACTGCCGCCACGCCGCCTTCTTTGTACACCATCGAGCACTTTGACGATTCTCCGTAAAGTACACGTAGTAGCCCAAATTACAAACCCTATGACCGTACAAATTGCATCTACTTGTACAGTTAAACATCGTTGTTTTAATAGAATCGGAAAAGGGAATAGATTTCATGGCGGAGAATTGGAAATGAAGAACTGCAAAAGATTCTTTGAATACCGTCAAGCCCGTTGTCGAAGGATTGAATGAAAGGGAAGTGGGAAAGATTCGCGCGCATTTGAATTAGAAGAAGGATATCGGGTCGAAGTTAACGTAATGGACTTAATCGCTCAAGCCCAACTTATAAAGGCCTCATTGGGAGCTGTGACTAGGCCCGATGCAGGTCCATGTCGAATTTTAATAGGTTAATATTAAAAAATATTCTACTCATATTTAATTTATTTATTCATTTGTATCCAACGAATTGTATTATATCGGGTTTGAATCGTGTATAATTTTTGTCATGTATTTCTCTTGATTGGTTTCACCCATAACCAATTTATTTATTAATTATGTAGTATTGGGTCCACCCGTTTACAAAACAAGTGACATATAGAACACTTGAACCCTCTAATTTTATGTTGTGATTATATCGTGTTAATAAGTCGTATCATATTTTGACATCTCTAATGTTTTGTTTGGTAGGAATGATGGAAAGTATGAATGATGAAAAGTAAGAAAAATACACTTTCTATCTTTTAAGGAATAAAAGTAGGAATGATACACTTTACTTTCTTTTGTGTTTGGTATGATGGATAAAAAATAAAAATAACAAATTTTTTTTTTTTTTGTAATGTAGTCCAAACTATTTTTTTTTTTAAAAATAACAATATTACCCATTGTATTTTGTATTTTGCTCAACCAAAGTTCGAATGAAAGTCATTATCTTTCTCATAGATAAATCCAACTCTTATTTCATAGAAATTTACCACTACCACCACATTGACAGTGACTTTAAAACAATAAACTCAAAAATTCAATTATTCCTCTATCTATAATATATAACAAAATACATCAAATTTTTTTAGTTGGCTGTCATTAAGTTTTTGAACACACACCGAACACAACCTCTTAAAAAGAGGAAGTGCCCGGGCGATATTTAAATTAACACACACACCCAAAGCTATCCGATGTGGGATAGACCGTCTTTTATTTACTCTCACTAAGTTTATGTTTTAGTTTACTGTCAGTTGTAGTGGTGGTTGTGGATTATTCAACCCGGCCCGCTACACTATTGGTTCCAAATTTTCTTCTCCGCCTCTCTGCATTCTCATCTGCCATACAATAACAGGGTCTCAGCCACTTCTCTTATCCAATCCACTTGTTGGCTATTGCACTTGCACACAAATCTTCAAACAGAGTTAAGCATGAGCAACTTAACGACGGCCTTCACTTCTCGAATCTCTTCAACATGTTCGACTCAATTCCCAGCTCGATACCCTTCTTGGCACTTTTCTAAAAGGCCAGACATCTTTCGGCCCTCACCGAGCCGTACACCCCCTAGACGAAGAATCGTTTGCATGGCGGTTTGTATACAAATTTTTCATCAAATCTTTAAATGGGTCTTTGTTTGTTTTTCTAGTTATGGTCTTGATGAAATTGCAGGAGCCTTATTTGATTGCAAAGTTGGAATCTGCTGAGAAAACGTGGAAAGAATTGTCGGTATGCAGAATCTTTATTCTTCTTATTTTTTACCCCTTTTTCATCTACTTAGAACACACTAGCCTTCTTTGATGTTCTTATATTTTCTTTTCAAGGAGATGTTAAGTTATTTTCTGTTCTTGGTTTCCCTAAGAATTTGTTATTGTGGAGTAATGTTAGAATTTAGGCCAATTCAAATTGATGAGCATTGCCTATATTTCTGCTTATAATCACTTCGTTCAGACAAGGGTTATTCCCAAATGTAAGCCAAGACTTAAAGAGAAGTCTTCAAGACTAGACCAATTGATGAAAAGGTTCTATTTAAGCAGAGTAATTTAAAATAGTTAGAAATTTTAGTTGTGTGGCCTTATGAGAATGATCAAAGAATTTAACAAATTTTTTTTTTTGGGAGGGGTACTTGAACCCTTGACCTAAGGCACTCCTTCACAAGGCAAGGAGTACCGTTGGACCAAAGACCCGTTGGTTTAACAAATATAATAGGAGCATTTCGAAAAGAAAAACTTCGAAAAAGTGTAGAAGACACCGACTATCCTACAGTTGATCAAATTATTGTCTGTTCATGTTCTTGATGAAATTTCTAAATAATGAAGAATAAAGACGACGATCCTATATTGTCATTTAACATGCCTCGTAAGCTTTCACAAGGCTTAATAGACGCTTGCATCCAATTCAAAGCTAATTATTGCCCAAATTACACCTACTCTGACCCACAGCTACCTATCTCTTTGCGCCTGTTGGAACTCCTCTAGAACCCTTCCAGCAATTCAGGAGTGTTCAAGTGAAGAGCATGTATGCATTTGCATACACCTTTGTACCATGCAGAATGTTGAAGAATCCCTCAGCCGAACAATGCACATGCATAAGTCTTCCACACGGCACGGAGGGAGAGGGCTTCATGGTCGAGGCTGTTTACAATGAACGTATGAGAAGCGTACACTTGGTATGCAGACATATGTGTTGCTACATTCATGTATATCTGCACGTCTTAGGCTCTGACTAATAGATTTATATACATAAAAGTTCATATATCCACTATAAATCTTCGTGCCATGGTACCAATGTGTTAATTGATGCAATTATCATTGAAATATATGAAGTCTTACGATATCAGTTGTAGGTCAAGCTGGCTGATCCAGATGTAGTGTCAAATCATAGTGAGTACCAAAAGGTGGCACAATCTGTGTCAGAGCTTAATGAGGTACTGCAGTTCTCATTGTTCATCTTGCTTTCCCTCCGGTGAATGCGAAACATGCTGCAAATATTTTGCGGTCTTCACTAACATTTCCCCTTGATTATTTGAACTAGTAGGTGGTGGCAATATTTAGAAGATTCAAGGATTGTGAGAAACAGCTAGATGAATCAAAAGGTTTTTCTTTTTTGCTTTCATGCCTCTGTTAAATGATTCTGGTAAAAATCCAGAGTCCGTGTTAACCGAAGTATCTTTGCTAACCCATCATCTTCATTCCAGCTTTAGCAAAAGAGGAGGACGGTGATGAAGATATGGCCGAGATGATAGCTTCTGAAATTGAATCTTTATCCAATGAACTCAAAAGGCTTGAGGAGAAGCTCAAGGTTTTAATATTTTATTTATTTTTGTCTTGAGGTTACAACTCCAAACATTGAGTTTTTCTAATTCCCTTTGCTTTTCAATTTCATATCGATGTATTTCACCCTACACTTGTAGGTATTGCTTCTTCCCAGTGATCCTCTTGATTCAAGAAATATAATGATTGAAGGTACGAATTCTCTACTTTCTCTATGAGATAGTAGTCCTTCATCATATGTTTTATTCCCTCGTTCCAAAATTGTAAATGGCTGGATTACATAGCTCTAGTTCCGGAAATGTGGGGCTATAAATTGAATTCCTCGAAGTTGTACTCTTTTAATTCAATGTAATAAAGGAAGACAATAAAGCTGACATTTTAATCTACTGTGGCGAGTGAACATAAGGCAATTGAATGAGGAAGGTATATAAAGACACCATATACAGAAAGGACTAAATGATAATCTTTGATTGGCATTGTCCCTTACGTATTGGAGAAAAAACCTCGAGGAATTTGTGGATCAATTCTATATAATTGCTTTAAAGCATCTGTTGCATTGCGCTATTATCAATTATTCATGGATATGGAGTTTGGAATCAATGCATATCTTTTATTTTGAGATGCATCGTAGGTGAGTTTATAGAAAGTGATTGTAGTGTCAACTTGAGTTTTGTACCAACTGGGATGGAGATAAGACACTTTCTGTTGGGGAGAGGACAGTAAATTTGATTAGTAGATTATTCATACAATGACCAATTTGACTAAAGTACCACTAATTAGGATTAATAATGAAGCCTTATTGAAAAGATTTGGATGGGCCTTTGACTTAAAAAGAAAAATTTTATATTCCCGTGCTTAGAAACTAATATATATATACATATATATTTTTTTGGGGGGTGGGGAGTTTAATATTGTAGGTGGGCCTGTCCAGTGCCCACAGATCAATTTCAGCCGATCCAATTATGTGGTGGATTTTATTTTCACAGTCCATTTCTGAATTCATTAAGAATTGGATACCCAGTCTACAAATATGATTTGATCGGAATAAATCTATTAAGTTGTATTTTAGCAAATTACATCTAATTTTCATCAAATAATCACTTTATTGCATCTTATATTTATCTATGTTTACATGTATAAATCGGATTAGATTCGCTAAATTTGGATATTGGTATATTTATATCTGAATCCGTAAAATAGGATATAATGGATTCAACTTCGGATTTGGATTAATGTCAATACATATTGACTTAACGGATTCAATCCATTGACCGGCCAAAAAGTAAGGCTTATATATGAAATTATATATTCAGCTAAGGAATACATTGTAAATTTTGGGGGGCTCGGAGGGATCATGGCCGTTGTATTCATCCTTGGTTGATAAAGGGCTTTAGCTTCATGGTGCACCTAACAAATGACTGAGATCTTAAATGAGATGTTTATAAGCATCAGTTTCATATGTCAAGCATCTCACTGTATGATAAGTCGTAAAAGCTAATAAACATTTTATTCTTTCTCTTTTTGATTTATTTAAAATTTTGTGGTTCTACTGTGACTTGGGCTGTACATGAGTTATTGACTACTTGCAGTGAGGGCTGGTACTGGTGGTGATGAGGCTGGACTATGGGCAGGTGATCTTGTAGGTACATATTTCTTTTGGTCCTTTCAAATTTATAGATTGGAAACATGGCATAAGTTTTCATGTTATCAAGGAGATGGTATATGAAAGCTCATGGTGTCTGCTAGTCTATAGTAATATATGTCAAATTAGAAGAGAGATTCTCTGTTGAATTCTGGCTTTGACATTATGACAGATGAGAAGAAAACATTAGATTTGACATTAAAATTTATAGAAGTCAGTATGAGGTAACAAATCTTCCAAAATAACATTGATGGTCCGAATTTTTAACTATTGCGATCACGAAATCCTTACAATTAGGTTTCGTATTTTTTCTAAATATGGCAACAACTTTGTATGTAGTCTTCTTCCAGTTTTTGATGAACAGTGAATCGGTGCAAGGTGGCACTTTGTTGAGTTCTGATGACGTCTTGATTTGTAATGTTAGGAGGTTAATTATTGATTTTACTGATGACCTTGCTAATGAAATTACAGAAAGGGTTTTCTATGGAGATTGGAACAATTTCACTCTCCTAAATCCCTATCACCATTAATGTCCCCTGAACAAAGAATCTACACAAAGACCATAAAGATGTTTCTGAACACATCAAGTCATCTTCTATATCAATTGTGGCATCTCTTTTTCCATGCTAACTTTTGATGATTCTTTAGGTGCGGATGTATCAGAGATACAGTGAACGAAATTCATGGAAGTATGCCATAGTTTCAAGCTCTGAGGTACACCACACTGTAATTACATACTATAATTAACCTCATAATTTTCTGATACTGATGGTTATTTGTCTCTCTTTCTCAAAGGCTGAAAAAGGAGGATTCAAGACATATGTGATGGAAATAAAAGGAAATCATGTATATAGCAAATTAAAATTTGAGTCGGGTGTCCACCGGGTTCAACGTGTTCCTCAGACAGAAGCGCAGGGCCGTGTGCACACATCAACTGCTACTGTGGCAATCATGCCGGAGGTACACTTTGTTTCTCATTTCACACATCCACACACCATATTTGGTGCTGAATTTTTCCAAGGTCACTTCTCTAAACTATTAGCAGCGCTAAGAAAATTAGGCAACAGATGGCACTATCCCTTTCTATGACATCCAAATCATCTTGAGACCACTAGGGTTTTGACTAGTGTGCATGTACCAGACACTATCAGGTATGCATGTTCCTAAAATTCTGTGAGAAAAATTATTGTGATTGAATCTTTTAGGAAATTTGCCTTTATCTCTGATTTTCTTGGTTTGGCCTAGTTAGTGCTCTGCAACAATTCGTGATTCACCGCTTCGCAATGGATGCCGTCTGATAAATTGTTCTGAGAGGGCTATCGATAAATAAATAGAGAAACAAATAAATTGTCCTGAAGAGTTTGCTTATCTGTGTACCATGACCCAATTATTGAAATTTTTTGGTTCAGCTCTGTACTCCATCATATTGAATTCATTGTGTTTGTGCCACTTGATTTCAGGCTGATGAAGTTGAGGTTGAAATTGATCCAAAAGATATTGAACTCACGACAGCAAGGTCTGGAGGTGCTGGAGGTATAGATCAACAAATGCTGTGATAATATGTTTAGCTAGGGGATTGGTTTCTTTTGTTTGGAATGGCATGCTTGACAACATCCTATTCCCTGTACAAATTCCATTTTTTTATGTCCTTTCTTATGCCTGGATTTATTATGCAGGGCAGAATGTCAACAAGGTGGAGACTGCTGCTGATCTTATTCATAAACCAACTGGGATACGAATCTTTTGCACTGAAGAAAGGACTCAACTTCAAAACAAGAATCGTGCTCTTCAATTATTGCGTGCAAAATTGTGAGGGACATTTTTAGTATAATGCTATCAGCTTTGACTTGCAGTTATTCAGAAAGTTACTCACTTAGACGTAAATTAAGTTAATGTGCAGAGTCCCTCATTAAAACTGGTGTATCTGTAATAATTTAGTCATCCATGCAAATTCCATATGGCATTGTCTTAGGACTTGCATCCTCTAGTGGGCTTATGGGTATTTGTTATCCCAAGTGAAAATAATCTTATTGACCACGGACCACCTGTATTTAACAGTTATCCAACCCAATATTAGAATAATGATCATGCAGCTGTATTGGGGGGTCTAAATGTGGTTATAATTTAAGAACATATCAGCTTTTCTGGATATTTGGATGCAAAGAAATTGATTTAACATCTATCAAATTATTAACAAGTTTACATTACTTTTATGACATGGATTTGTTTCAAGAGAAAACTATACAGTTATGGGGCCAATGGGGACTGTAAGAATTCAGTACTTGGAAATATGTCACTGTTTCTTCGAATGGGGAAGTTTATTCTAATTGTATTTTTCGTTACATTGTTCTTATTTCGTATCCGTCTCATTTATTATTTATTTATTAATGGGTTTAGATATATGGTTTTTTCCTCGCCATTTTCAGATTTAATTGTGGTGATCCATAACCTTGTTTTAGGTATGAGATCAAACTGAGAGAACAGCAAGAGTTGATAAGGAATCAGAGAAAATCGCAGGTTAGAAATCTTTTCTCTCAGGGTACCTAGATTAACATGAAGCAAAGGGGACTCCCTGGACATTTGACCTTGTTTGCAACCTTTCTTTTCTTTTTTTATTTTCTTTCTCTTTCTTAAAGGTATTATGAACCCTTGACCCATATGATGAGTTAATTACCCCCGACATTCCCCAGCCAATGCTTCTTAGTGCTCACTCCATGTCATTAGAGCAAAAAATCATAGGGTGCATATGACCTGAGTTAGCACTTTGTATCATCAAAATATGCTTGGGATATATATACTCATTCTATACAGATTGTCATAGGTTTTTATTACTATTTGCATGCTCAACCAGATAGATACTTCACTCTCTTTTCAGATAAATAATGCGAATACTGGCACTTTGATGATAACAATTTTCATCTTTTTCAAGTGCTGAAAACGAGCTTCGATTACTTTATTTTGGGTGACAGCCTCTTAGAAGTTATGGTTTCAGTAGATGGTTCATGTAAATTATGCAGTCCACGGAGCAATACATTTTCTCAAAACAGATGGTACCTAAATGTTCTGATGTTCTGTTATAAGGCATTTGACAATGGTATGTATCTCATTTTATTTCTAAATTTTTCAGGTTGGTACAGGAGCTCGTGCAGAAAAGATCCGGACCTACAATTACAAGGTACCCCCACGATACGTATAAAAGTTCAAAGATTCTCTTTTTCGAAATGTACATTTAAAAGTTTTCCATTGAGGATGGTGCGCACCAATCTTGTCGTATGACTGTGATTGTGAGCCCTATGTAATGTTGACCAGAATCCAGCCTTTTTAAGTTGGGAATTTGTTAGCTTCTCATTAATGTTTTGGGAACTGACAATCCAAAGTTTGCTTTCTGAAACTTAAAGTTCCGGCAGCAGGTAACAAAGTTTATTGTTTTTCTGCCTCAGGACAATAGGGTTTCTGACCACAGGCTGAAAATGAACTTTGAGCTTACATCATTTCTTGATGGTGATATTGAGACAGCTGTTCAGGTACATCTCCTTCAGAATCTTGCCTGGGTGCCCGTCCCCTCCCCAAACAACACTCGTTAATAAATGAAAAAGAGAAAAAGAAACATATCTTGATTATTTCATCAGCTAATTTCTATATTTTTTATTATGTGGTGAAACTTTCCAGAAATAATTTTCTTAATACCAAGATTGCTTGTGTTTGTTAAGGTTATTATGTAGAGATGAGAATCAATTCTGATTTTCCACTGATTTTCATTAAACGAAATAGAGTATATATACACAGAGGAATAACAAGATCACTCCTAAATACAAGAGGAAGTCCTAGTCTTAAGGAAGACTCAACTACTCTTGCTATATACAATGAACTATTTGAATTTGAATAAAGATCTGATAACAGATCTTTGTTACATGCTGATATGCCCCCTCAAGATAGGCCACGTGTAGAGAGGCCAATCTTGTCTCGTAATTTCTGGAATTGAGAATGAGGCAGAGGTTTTGTTAGAAGATCAGCAAGCTGGTCTGCAGATGAAACATGAGCCACGCGAAGAGCACCAGATTGAACTTGATCACGGAGGAAGTGATAATCAACTGCCACATGCTTCATTCGAGAATGGAAGACTGGATTTGAACTTAACTGTGTTGCACCTACATTGTCGCAGTAGACAACTGGGGGGCTAACCAGATTGATGCAAAGTTCAGAGAGCAAAGAGCGAACCCAGCAGAGTTCAGCAGCAGTAGCAGCAACTGAGCGATATTCAGCCTCTGTAGAAGAACGAGCCACAGTTTTCTGCTTCTTAGAGCTCCAGGAAATGAGATTGCTGCCTAGGTAAACAAGGTAAGCACCAGTTGAAGAGTAGTCATCCCTGTTACCTGCCCAATCAGCATCGGAGAAGGCATGAATGGAGTCGGAGAAAGCATGAAGAGATAGCGGTGAGTTGCGATGAAGAAGAAGGCCATCATTTAAGGTGCCACTGAGGTAACGCAAAATTCTTTTAACCAGAGTCCAATGTTCATCTGTTGGTTGATGCATAAACTGAGACATTTTGTTAACAGCAAATGAAATTTCTGGACGAGTGAGGGACAAGTATTGAAGGCTGCCCACTACAATTCTATATTCTGTGGGGTCAGAGAGAGGTGATCCAGATGATAACTTGATGGAGGATGAGCTGGTTGGTAAAGGTGTATGAACTGGTTTGGCAGCTTGCATATTAGTTCTAGTGAGCGGATCCTTTATATATCTCCTTTGTGAGAGTAGTAGGCCATGACGATGAGGAACAACTTCTACACCAAGAAAATATGATAGAGGGCCCAGATCTTTGAGAGAAAAACGTTGAGCTAGACACTCAACAACTTGGGATACAAGATCGTTACTATTCCCAGTGATTATAATGTCGTCAACGTATACCAGCAAATAGAGGAGGTTGGTTCCAGCAGTTAGAATAAACAGAGAAGTGTCAGAGTGAGAGTTCTTGAACCCAGAATCTACAAGAAATTGGCGCAATTCATGATACCATGCCCGAGGAGCCTGTTTGAGACCATAAATGGCTTTGTAAAGCTTGCATACATGGGTGGGTTTATCAGCGTCAATGAAGCCAGGAGGTTGTGCCATATATACTGTTTCTGATAGCTTACCTTGGAGGAAGGCATTGTTTACATCCAATTGGCGAAGGGACCAGCCATTGCTTACGGCAATACTGAGCACAAGTCTCACAGTAGTTGGCTTGATTACTGGACTGAATGTTTCAAGATAGTCCACACCTGGTCTTTGATGAAAACCTTTGGCTACAAGGCGAGCTTTGAACCTGTCAATAGAACCGTCAGAGTTTCTTTTAATGCGAAATATCCACTTACAGCCTACAAGGTTGGTGATGCCGGTTGGAGAAACAAGTTCCCAAGTCCCATTGCGAACAAGGGCATCATACTCTTCGGACATAGCTTTGCGCCAGTTTGAGTCTTTGAGGGCCTGAGTAACAGATGTGGGTTCTGAATTGGGTGAAGAGGATAGTTGTGTGTGGAGATTGAGTTTTTGGATAGGTTTGGTGATATGGTTTTTGGCTCGAGTTGTCATGGAATGGCGAGGAGCTGGTGTAGAGACTTGTTGTGAGGCAGTTTCTGGTTGCAGTGCAGGTTCTGGTTGATGGGGTGTTGGAGACGTGTTTGAGATGTGATCTGCAGCAGGGGCCAAGTCCGGAGCTTGTACTTCTGGAGTGTACGAAGGCGGTGGTGTTGGAGGAGGAATGGGGATTGTGATAACTGGGGGAATCCAATCAGAAACTGTAGTGGTGGTATGACGTGGTTGCTGAATTTTGTGTGTGGTGTAAGGAAATATTGATTCAACAAATTGGACATGACGAGAGACATATGTTTTAGAGGTGGTTGGGTCAAAACAGAGATAGGCACTTTGAGACAAAGAGTAACCAAGAAAGACACAGGGTGTGGACTTGGGGGCTAGTTTGTGGGATGAATAAGGACGAAGCCATGGATAACATAAGCATCCGAAAATTTTGAGTTTAGAGTAGTTTGGTTTTGTTTTGAAAATTAATTCAAGGGGAGTGGAGAGGTTGAGAGTAGGGGTGGGCATTCTATTAATTAAGTATACAGCAGTACTGAATGCATGAGTCCAAAAGGTGAGAGGTAAGGAGGCATGGGAGAGTAAGGTGAGGCCAGTTTCGACAATGTGACGGTGTCTTCTTTCAGAGTAGCCATTGTGTTCGGGTGTATGAGGTGGACTAGTTAGATGGGTTATACCAGCGGTAGAAAGGTAATCTTTGAGGCCCAGATATTCTCCCCCATTATCAGAATATAAAGTGATGATTTTGTGGTGGAAGTAATTTTCAACAATGGTTTTATAGCGTTTAAACACTTCGTGAATATCTGATTTTCGTTTGAGGGGATAAAACCAGATATATTTTGTAAAGTGATCGACAAATATGACATAATATTTAAAGCCATTAGAAGACATAATGGGAGAGGTCCAAACATCAGAAAAGATAATTTGAAGAGGGTGTGTAGACACAAGTGATGAAGTAGAAAAAGGTAATTTATGACTTTTATTGCAGAGGCATGCATTACATGAGAAATCCTTTGGCATAGAGGAAGATGATTCTAAACAAGAATTAGAGAGAATATGCTGTAAGATTGGAGAAGCTGGATGTCCTAAACGATGATGCCAGTTGATAGATGTTGTTTTGGCTGTAGAGAATGCTAGAATCGGGTTTTTGGGAGCCGTCCATTCATACACTCTATCCTTAGTACTGCCCTGGAATAGAATTGCCCCCGAGCGAAGATCCTTCACAAAAAAAGAAGATGGTAAGAATTCAACTGATGCATTGTTAGTGATGCAAAACTGAGAAATGGAAATTAAGTTTTTTTTCATGGTTGGGACACAAAGAACATCAGATAAAGTGAAAGTTGATTGGGGAGATGAGAGAGTAGTGGAGCCTGTGTGTGTGATGGAGAGACCTGTACCATCCCCAATCATAACATCATCAATTCCGTTGTAAGGTGAGTGAAGGGACAGATTGTTTAGATCAGCTGTGACATGATGAGAGGCGCCACTGTCGAGTAACCAGGTCGGGTTTGGTGACGTGTTGTTGACAGCAAAGTTAACTCGTGGCTGCCAAGGAGCAGTTAAGTTGTTGGATGATGAGAGTGCTTTGGTAGAGGATTGAATGGGAAGCACTTGAAAGGAGGGACATCTCTTGGCTGTATGTCCTTGGATTCCACAGATCTGACAGAAGCCTTGATAAGGTCTAGATGGAGGACAGTTGCTGCGATTTTGGAAGCGTTGATCTGAGTTCATTGGTGGACGGCCATTGTTGGGTGCTGGTGGACGCCAATTCTGGTTGCCAGCAGGTGCATGTGAGGGAGAGGGGGTACGCCAATTATTAGTTTTGTTTGGGCGCCATTGGTGATTTGTTTTGTTTGTTGGATTAGCAGTAATTGGAAGTGAAGTTTCTGAACTTGTGATTGCTGGTGCAGAGGCTTCAAAGGAGAGTAGCTTCTCGTGGAGCTCATCAAATGAGATGGAAGTGTCACGAGCTTGTACCGCACGGACCAGTTCCTTGTAGTCGTCGCCTAGGCCATCTAGGATCTTGTCAGTGAGGTCTTCAGGATCCAGTGGTGCACCTAGGATGGCTAGTTCATCAGCACAAGCTTTGACAGAGTGAAGATACTCGGTTACATTCTGGCTGCCTTTTGTTGGATTCTTAAGTTTGGTTTTGACTTGTTTGATGCGACCACGTGAGGGTTTGGCATAGGTGTTAGCAAGGATGGTCCATGCTTCTTTGGCAGTCTTGGCTTGGGCAATGAAGGGAATGATAGTAGGGGAAAGAGAGCCAATTAAGGCATTTAGAAGCAGTTGATCTTGACGAATCCAGATTTTGTGAGAAGGATTGGTTGTGGCAGTGTTGTTTGCTGTGATGGTGGTGGGAGGACATGGTTTGGATCCATCGATATACCCAATGAGGTCATATCCAATGAATAAAGTGTCAAATTGCAGCTTCCAGGATAGGTAATTTGTGGAGGTGAGTTTGAGTGGTGCTTGAGCCGATATGTTGATGGTGATAAGAGGAATGTCAGTGTTTGGAGGACTAGCGGCAGAGGTAATGTTGGTAGAGTTTGGTGTTGTCATTTTGGTGTTTGACAGCAAGAGAGGAAAGAAGAGAAGGAGAAAAAAAAAAAAATTTAACGGGGAGGAATCGATATGTGCTCTGATACCATGTAGAGATGAGAATCAATTCTGATTTTCCACTGATTTTCATTAAACGAAATAGAGTATATATACACAGAGGAATAACAAGATCACTCCTAAATACAAGAGGAAGTCCTAGTCTTAAGGAAGACTCAACTACTCTTGCTATATACAATGAACTATTTGAATTTGAATAAAGATCTGATAACAGATCTTTGTTACATGCTGATATATTATGCCCACTTACATCTATTCTTGCAGTCTTGTGCTACTATGGAACAGAAGGAATTGTTAGAAGAACTTGCAGAATCGGTGTCAACGACTGCTAGCTGATTTTCACATCACTCTTGGATAGTTCCAGGATCTAGATTGGGAGTGTGATGGCTCTCTTGATGTGCAACTTTACAAAAAAACACAGATGCTGATGAGGTTTGCCGTCAGTTTTCTTCTTCGGGTATATTGGGGTGACATCCTCAGCTTGTCCCCGCCCCCGCCGCCGCGGTTTTAAGACCATGTAACATATTACATATGCTTAGAATAGGTCCAGTGAGATTGCCATTATTAAGTATGATTGCAATGTAATCGTACTATAATAATAGCTTTTTGCGATGAATGAGCCGAGTCTGTCTACATTTTACATGTAATGAATGTCTGTAACAGCCACTTGGGAGATAGAACACAACCAGGAGATGACACTATTCAATTATCACCCTTATTTCTTTCTATTCTTTCTCCGAGTAACTTCTATTTTTTGTTTTTTTTGTTCAACGGTTAGGAGTGTCCGAGTTAATTTACGTGGACCTCGACTAATTTCTTCTCTGATCCGATCAAAAGTAGACCATCCACGTAGAGATTAGGGCATTCATGAGAGATAAATTTCTCATGGCCTAGCCCTAAGTAGTTGTTAATATTCGAACTTAAAATATCCGAATTTATATCTTGTCGTTGTTCTCATTTTTGGTTAGTAACAACTATTTTTTAAAGTATATGTGTAAACTCTTATTTTCAACCAATTAGAGCATAACATGTGTATAACTTTTTATTTAAGTTATGGTGAGAATTTATTTTTGAATATGATATTAAAAAAATAAATAAAAAAGAAAATTTTGTGGCCATCACACAATTTTAATAAAATTAGAGAACTCATGGGCCGAAGTAGAAAAATAAAGACTTTTTTAGCCAGTAATCACGTGCTTGCACGTGAATAATTTTTTTTTAAAAAATTAATAAATAAATATTTAGTATATGTGTATTTGAATTAAATATTATTTCAATTTACCAAACTTATTTTTTCATCGCTCATGCTCCACTATAGAATTTTTGAAAACTTTATATGTTTTCAAGATTTGTTATTCTAATTTTAAGAAAAATTATAAAAAAGAAAATAAATAATTAAAGTTCTATTTTTTCTATAATTTTGTAATTAAAAGTGACTTTTTAGTGATGTTTGAAAATTAAATTTTTTAAAATTAATTTAATTAAGATTTCACTTATAAATCATTGAATAAAATAAAAATAATTATCAATATATCAATCGTATTGGAACCTTACTGCATTTATGATTAGTTAGGTCAATTGAGATAAAATTTAATATACAATGTTATAATATATATTATAAAACAAATTCAAATTTTAAAAAAGTTCAAATTTTCACATAAAATCAGTTACAGTTTAAAAAGTTTACTGTGATTAAAAAATCATGTAAAACTATATATACATTATTTTTTATCTTAAAAATAAAATGGTTAAACATGTTGATGAAAATAAAATATACATATGTATTCATAATATTATCTTTATAAATGAGATGAGTAATATTATATTGATTGAATTTTTGAAGGTTTTTTTGAATATTTTGAATATCAATCAAAAAGTTTCATAAAAATTAACATTTATACATAGAGAATATATAATTAAAAGTGATCGTAGATGTAATTTGAAGATTTAAATGAATAAGGATATAATGGTAATTGATGGGCCAGGCCCAAAAGGCCCAAAACCATGTTGAAACCCAATTACAATTAAAGGCTCAAACTTATGAAGACCCAGCAGGCCCAATGAGATCCAAGCTCAATTAAGTTCACTATGGAGCTACCTCAGCTTGGCTACAACATCCAGAGAGCACTCAGGACCCCTCACCTTCTCTACCACCTTGGAAGCAGTCAACATTGACCGGGTCTTGTGGAGAGCTCCTCAACGGCCTCACCCGTTGAGGAGAAGCCGCATGCCCCACCAGAATAGTTGGGTAGTGGTTTCTAAGTAGCTCTATTTTGTTGGGAAACGACTATTAAATGTAAGCCCAACCAACACTTGGGAGGCATCACACTCTACTGAGCATTAAACCGCCTCTATATCTCTAAGCCTGTAACTCTCCGTTCTCACTACTCACCGGAATCAATAAAATACCGGCAACCCTTTGTCATTCCAAAGTGGACGTAGGTCATACAGACCGAACCACTATAATTTCTCTTTCTCTACTTTAATTACTGCCTTTATTTCCAATTAATTGACAGGTGGTGTACAAAGTCAATTTTGTGCATCATCAGTAATTTAGATATTAAATATGGAAGGATAGAGCTACCTTTTTAATTCTTTATAAGAGTCAAATAGTAAATCAAAAAAATTTTCATGTTAAAATACTTTTATTAATAGAAAATAGAAATACATTATATTCCTAGCAACTTCCCACATGTCCACCAACTTCCCTCCCTAAGTAAATGTTTCTAGCTATATATCCATGTCCTACTATAAAAAGGATTCTACAGTCCTGTCCCCAACAATAAGAAAGAGTCCTTCCTTCAACTTATGGTTTTACTCTTTTTTTAATACAAATTGTTGTTTTATTCATTTGAACCCTTTTAATACTTCTAAATGATGAATGTTAATAGGATTTTGAATAGTATGCTACTACAACTCATTTTATTTTTTTAACTATTTTGTGTATGTTTGATGTGTGTTGAATAAAAAAATAATTAAGTAAAACTTGGACACTGACAAACCTTGAATTTAAGTTAAGACTTGGTTACTTGTTCTTTTTTTTTTTTTGCAAATGAAAATTCCCACCTGTCTATAAATCTTTTGTCTTACCATGAATGACTATGATATTGTCAAATGTTATATATTTATGGTATCTCTAAAATCTTCTATGCAAATATCTAGTTTTTCAATATGTATAAGAACATTTTAGGTCACTCTTATATTTCTCCTTATATTCCTTGTATATTCTAGACTGTTCCTAGAAGAAAGTTTAAATAACAATTTTTTTTTAGAATCATGTAGAATATTCCTTCAAAGGGTTTTAAAATTAAAAAACTTATCCTAAAGTTGTTTGAAAGTTTCAAGATGATGAAACGTTACAAAAGTCTCACTAAACGTAATGTATTGTATGTTGCGATAGAGAATAAGGAGGCAGTTATTTCTGTTTTAGAGAGAGAACCTATTCGAAAGTCTTTGATTTCCTTGTTTTTCTTTGATTCTTCTACTGTTTTTTGGATTTTTTACTGATTCTTGTTGCTTAATCATGGATTCTGACCAAAATCCTAAACAAATTCCACCCAAACCTCTAGACATCATCAAAAACTTTGATTCTTTGTTCAAGAAAGTTTCGAACTCTGAAAATTTTGTGAAACCTCTAAATGCTTCTGATGTGATTCTAGGACCTTCTGGTGATCCTTCGGGATGTGAGAAAACCAATACTATGCCTCTTGATCCTCCTTTCAATCAAAATCATCTGAATTTTCATTTTGCTTCAAATCATCATATGGCTCCGTCTTTGCAAATTCCTTCGATCGATCAAAATTCTGCAATTTCTCAGATTCCTTTGAATCCTCATTCCTTCGAATGTTCTTGATTCCTCTACTACTCAGGCTCCTGGAGATGGAATCGAGCAAATGCCTTTGTCTGGTTCTTTGTTGAAGCCAGCTAAAAGGGTTGTCTACAACAACGAGGAGTCTGGTATGTACTGGTCCCCAAGTGAGACTCAGGAGCTATCAAAAGGCTTTCACCAGACCTTAATTGGCAAGTGTGCGTATGGGAAGCCATCATTGGGGGTTATCAAAGAATTTAAAACATCTAGGTGGCTTCCGAAAGGGGATTTTTCTGTTGGTGTTCTGGACCCTAGGCATGTGCTGATTCGTTTTAGTCTTTATGAAGATTATGTGAAGACCTAGCTCAAGGACACTACTTATATTGAAAGAAATATATTTCGTTTCTTCAAGTGGTTCCCAGAGTTTCACCCTGGGATTGAACCACCTATTGTTCCTGTTTGGGTGTCGTTACCAGGTCTGCCTATTCATCTTTTCAATAGAGAAAGTCTGCATGATATTTTGAGTCCTATAGGTAGAATATTGGTGATTGATAATGCTACACTGCAGCTTTCTAGGCTTGGTGGTGGCAGGGCCGATGTGGAAATGAATTTACTGGCAACTAATCCTAAAAGGTTCTGGTTAGACATGAGGGGCGTGAGTGGGAGATGACAGAGAATTATTTATGAAAAAAAGTATAAGTATTGTGATGCTTGTCTCAAACAAGGACATGATGATCTTGTGTGTCGAAAAAAGAATAAAGAGGAGGAGGTTGTTACTTCTGTGAAGGTGTCTGTTCCTGAGAATGGCTCAGATCATGATGAAGGGTGGAAAAATGGGAAAGGGAAAAATGTTGCTAATGATGGGTTGAAAGTAAGGCAGATGAGGGAATATAGACAGAAGACTGTGGTACAAAACACAGGGGTGGGAAATAGTTTTGCTGTCTTAAATGAGATGAATGAGGTTGTGGATTTGGAGAATGTTTTGGAGGGAAATCAATATGCTCAGTTGAAGGTTGGTGCTGAGAATAATCAGCAGGAGGGAGATGATAAGGAAGTGGAGCATCAAGTGGTTTCTGTTGGGAATGATTGCAGAGTTTCTCATAGTTCCCTAAGAGAGAGAAATTATGAGGGTGAGGTTGTAGAGAGTGGTCCAGTGATTTAGGAACATTTGTCTGTTCCAGATATAGCTGGAGTCAGTTTGGGGAATAATGGTGTGAGGGTAGCAGAAGAGGTAGTTGCAAAGGAGGGTGTTATTGATAAGAATGATGGTAAAGAGAACTTGGGAGAATGTAATGCTCTTTATGTTCCACCTTTAGACTCTTCTTTTCTAATAGATCGTCATTATATAGTAAGGAAGGATTATGATGGAATAGCAGATGATCAAATTGGTCTGGTGAGTGAGAAGGTCCCTCTTGACAAGGGCTATTATTAAGATATGTTTGTTATGTGTTGAATAACAAAATAATTGCCTACCTCTTTTTAAGAGGTAGTGTTAGGTTGTTGATTAAAAAATCAAAAAAAACTGTCTGGGCTGTGGGCTGTCCCACATCGATAGCCTTGTGTGTGTGTGGTGTGTTTCTATATCTTCACCTGGCCTATCTCTTTTTAAGAGGTAGTGTTAGGTTGTTGATTAAAAAATCAAAAAAAAATAAATAAATAAATAACAAAATAATTAAGTAAAACTTGGACACTAACAAAATAAACCTTGAATTTAAGTTAAGACTTGATTACTTGTTCTTTTTTTTTGCAAATGAAAATCCCCACCTATCTATAAATCTTTTGTCTTACCATGAATGACTATGATATTGTCAAATGTTATATATTTATGATATCTCTAAAATCTTCTATGCAAATATCTAGTTTTTCAATATGTGTAAGAACATTTTAGGTCTCTCTTTATACTTCTCCTTATATTCCTTGTATATTCTAGAATGTTCCTGGAAGAAAGTTTAAATAACAATTTTTTTTTAGAATCATGTAGAATATTCCTTCAAAGGGTTTTAAAATTAAAAAACTTATCCTAAAGTTGTTTGAAATTTTCAAGATGACGAAACGTTACAAAAGTCTCACTAAATGTAAGGTATTGTATGTTGCGATAACTTATCTTTTCAGTATTTACATGAAAAATAGGTAAGACTGAAAAAATAAAGGTAATAAAAAAAAATATTCATTCAATTTTGTTGTATCAAAATTGGTTTAATTTATACCCATTCTATTTATAATCTTATATAGTCGAATTTATAATATATATATATAAGTCGTATTTGGCAGATTTATTTTTTATTTTGTCAGATTTATGTTGACTCCTTTATTTAATAGACTTATCAAGTTTATTTGTTTATTATCCATATTTACTAATACTTCGTTTGATACGATTAAAAAAAATGAAAGGATGAAAATCTGGAGGAATAGATAAAATATCTTGTTTGGTAAGGAATGAAAATAGGAAGGATGAAAAAGTGGATGAATTAACTTTCTTTTCAACTCACCAAAATCAATTCCTCCAAAATTGGAAGAAAGTGGAGGAAAAATTAATTATGTATGTTGAAATGTATGTTATTTCTCTCTCTCTCTCTCTCTCTCTCTCTCTCTCTCTCTCTCTCTCTCTCTCTCTCTCTCTCTCTCTCTCTCTCTCTATATATATATATATTAATTTCATATATATATTAATTTCATATATATATATATATATATAATGGTAAAATATGTATTTATATTTTTTTATAAAAAATAAAAAAATATTTTTTTCATTTTACCAAACAAAAAAAAAAAAAAACAATCCTTCATACTTTTCATCCATGTTACCAAACACAAAGGAGGGCAAGAAATATTTCTTCCTTGAAGAATAAAAAATGTATCACTCTCACTTTTTATTCTTCTATTTTTTCATCCACTCTATCAAACAGACTATAAGACTAAATCTAAACTCGTTATTTTCGTATTGATTTTTTATTGAGTTTATACTTCGTACTTAAAATTGTCTCAAAATTAGAGGTCCTAATTTTGTTTTGGGACCCTAAATATATGTATTAAATTAGAGACCCTTAATAGCCTATGCCTAGAGTTGACGCTAAATGTAGGTTAACTATATTTATATAATAAAACACTTAGTACCTTGAACTTTTATCTCTTATATATTTTTTCCCTCAAAAACATCATATCACTCATTTTTATCACATATTTAATTATTTAATATTTAATTAATTTATACCTTAGCATAATTTTTATTTTAGATATTATGTATACACGACAATATATACATATTGAAAAAAATTTATCGGATTATATATTTTGAAAAAAATTTATCGATATTTTTAAAAAAAATAATAGATAATTTTTTTTTAAATGATATAATTAAAGAAATGAAGAAAAAAAATTATTTAATATAATAAAATCGATGTTTTTGGGTATTCAAATTTTATATTTTATTATACCTTCAGGCACGAGTAATGACTAGTATTCAAAATTATTGGACATTCTAAAATTGTGGCTGTGGGCTTAAAGCACATGCTCTATTGGCAAGGCTGCTGGGCCGGCCCTCCTTCCCACATGTCCACCAACACTTCCCTCCTCTTGTACCATTAACTTTGTTTTCCTAATCTTCAAACCAACCAATCGCTGCGACGGTGATAGATAATT
Organism: Ilex aquifolium; assembly: GCA_951799425.1. Classification (NCBI taxonomy): domain Eukaryota; kingdom Viridiplantae; phylum Streptophyta; class Magnoliopsida; order Aquifoliales; family Aquifoliaceae; genus Ilex; species Ilex aquifolium. The sequence goes on along the minus strand of OX637409.1, from coordinate 2,417,698 downwards.
GTGTCGTGTCGGGTCGTGTTTACGTGATATTATTTTAAGTTTGTGTTGAGTACTAGTCAATTCTATCCTAACCAGTTTCACTAATTATGTCGTATCATGTCGATCTATTTATTTTCATGTCGTATTCATGTTGATCCATATAACATTTTAATAAAAAATTTAACGATTAGTTTTATGTCTAAAATTTTATTATCACTGAATCGAACTTATGCTCATATTTTATGCATATAATAAACTAAAAAATTATGTGGGACCCACAACAAAACTGCAAAAAATAAAAAATAAAAAACTCATAAAATCAGTTTCTTGAATCAACCAAAATAAGTCTTTTTGGGTCTAAAAAGCTGTTGTATAAACGAAGAGGAATTGTCCATACGTAAAATCATAATTATTGATATGGATCTTTTCCACATAAAAAATGAATTTTTTGTTACAATAGAAGCAGAAGTGATGTGGATTATTCAAGAATCGAAGTTGATTTGCTTTATATAAAGACAGATATCAATGAACTTCTATGAAATGGTTTCACACGATTCAGCCAATTGTCTTGATCGTGGAATATTATTGAGAAATAGGAATCCGTGTTATCAAAAGATTTCCTGCGATTATTTATAGTATGGAATGAGTCAATCATCCACTTTGGTATCTTATTGAACAAAAATGGTGATTCCTCATAAAAAAGTCAAAAGACCTTACTTATTTTACTATAAAACTTTTAAAAATTACCTATTTATGAAACTTTATCGTGATTAACGATTTAAACGATTTGGATAGTTATTGTGTTTTTATAAGTCGGGAGCTTACACATGAGACTCTATTTATTACATTAGATAAATAGATTGCTTATATCTGAACAAAATGAATAAAAAATGTGACACAAAAAAGGTGGTTGTCGGGTTGGGGCAACTCATTGGGCCATAATGGGCCTGTGAGAAACCAGCTCGTTATCCTTCCACTGGTAGGAGCGGGAGGTGTTCGCTGCTCTGTGAAGCCAGCCTGACGCAGTGCCCTCCACACTTCAGGACCCACGAGCCCCAAGCTTTAGCCCAAGACCCCTGAATCAGCTCCTATCTTGGACAGGGCGTGCCAGCTATTAATCCCATCAAGCCCAACCTTCTGGACTGCCTCTACCTCCAACCACCTCAAAGCTCTCACTTGAGTTACAGGCCTGCGTTACCAGGCCCAGCTGGTCAGTGTAGAAGAAGTTGTTCTATACAAAGGAAGAAGCTAGGTGTTCTTTAGCCGATGTGGGTTTGGGTGAGCATCTCTCTCTCTCAGTTTAACGGAGTAATGACCATCCAATGCAGAAGCTACCAACAGCTATATCCGAAAAGGTTTTGATGTACCTCGTGATAATCATTTTTTTCTTCTAAGGTTATGAAAATGGACGAAGCTTGAACAAAGACAAATCAAACTAAACAAAAAAAATTTAACAATCAGTTTTACATCTAAAATTTTATTATCACTTAATCGGATTTATGCTCATACTTTTTCTATAAACTAAAAATTAATTTAATTAATATAATAATAAAAATAAGTAAATATATCAATTTTTTTTACAATAATTAGGTCATTATTTAATAAAATATAATATTTTATTATTATAATACTACTCAAACGTGTTAATCGTGTTAATTTTGTATTGTTCGTATTGGATACTAACTCAATCTATTTATTATTTATAGTAATAGATCGTATCATCTACAGGTTCATACTGAGAAATGATCAACTCTAACCCACTAATTTTCATATCGATTTCAAATCGTTTTTTCCTATTGCGTCATAAATTGCCATCTTTAATAGATACGAGTAGGGGTGTTCAAATTTTCGATTGGCCGCAATTTTCTACCCTATCCGACTCTACCCTACCCTACTGAACGGCTAACCGCAAAAATCGGGTAAGAATGCGGAAGAGTTTTTGGTCTTCTGATTAAATCGGGTAGGAATGCAGAATATCCATCAATTTCCGCATTTTTACCTTACCCTACCTGCAAAAAAAATATTTAACTTTTTTATATTTTTTTTAATAATTATAAGAGTATTTGTGTGGTATAATTTATATTATAACATTGTTATTGTTGTGGATGTTTGAGTTGCTAAAACATGAACTTGTTTTTTGTGTAGGTTACATGATTTGTGGTGAACTGGTGATCTATTGGATCAGTTATGATTTTAATGTGTTTCATATGGTTTAAACTTAAAATAATTGTTATTGTATTTGTGTAACAATTATGATGGATTGATGTTCATGCTTTCTTATGTTTTATTATAATTGTTGTTGTAGTTGTTTTAGGTTTTAGTGTTATTGATTTATTGTGTTGTTAAATTAATGTATGTTATTTAATTGAATTGTTAAAATGATCCAAAAATTAATAGCTATAAAAGTGTTTACCCGACTTCCTACCTGATTAAGTCGGGTAGGAATACCACACCTGATCAGGCAGGGTAGACAAAAAAAAAATTATTCTGCAAAGTATTGGATAGGAAGACGGAAGACTATATTTCCTACCCGTAGGATAAGGTGAACACCCCTAGATACGAGGGCAGTGATGGTGTGCTACTCCGTCTCAGAATCAGCGCGTCTGTGGGTTTGTTAAGGAGGGGTTAGACTGGGACCCATTTTAGTTGAGGTGTCATCAAGAGGTTGGTTGTCCGTAAACCACGTTGGTACACCAAATATTTTATTTTGTTTGTAGCTGATTTTTTTAAATGAAAAATTTTACAAAAAAGTCAGAGTTAAAAAAGTCATTGAAATTATTTGGGGGTGTTTTTTAAAAAGCTAAAAAAGTCAATTTGTAATGACTTTCTAGTTTTTTTGGCTTTTTGTGTTAAAATAAAATAAGAAAATAATTACATGTACAAAAAGTCAACAACAAACAGCTTACGAAATAAAAACCTCACCAAAAAAAAATCGCTCTCTGATGTAGAGTTCCCCTCTTTCCCCACCATGGCGACTGCAACTCCAAGCAACATGCTCGTTTTCTGGTGGAAGCTCCGCCATTCATCTACCATAGTAACCTAACTTCCCTCTCCTATTTTTCACTTTTTCTTTCTTGTTTCATTCATCATACTACACCCAAACCCAACCTCTTACATCTGTAAATCAAACCTAACCCACAACATAGCTTCCAATCTCCTACTACAATCACCAACAATTTCATCTCCTCTCAGTTGCGATTCCATCTTTGAATTTAAATTCATTCATTTTGATCCTCCTCCATTAATGCATACCAACTGTTTGACAAAAAGCCTCATGAAATCATAGTCAAAAAGTCTCTTAGATCTAACTATTCTTCTTCCCCATCATCCACCATCAACCCATTACAGTAAGGACCCCTCCAGCAACTATCACTCTCCTTCCCATCATTCAAAGTGTTCAGATATTATGTTCCATCCAGCACAGTGTTAACCATCTCTCCATATTCATCCATCAAAACCCCCCTCTCCCCTGCTTCACATACATGACTCAAAATCTAGAATTCTCCTAGCCCCTTCTCCCCAGCTGATTCAATAATCAGTACATCAACCCAAGAATCCACTCTCACATTTGTGCTTATATCTCGAATGGAGAACCAGATGGAAACCATACCAGAGACAAATAACCTCAGAATCAACCTACAACCAGACTCAAACACAACCCAATTCCTAACACACTCTTATCTCATAGGTAAACTATACACAGAAAAGAAAATCAATAAGTATGCCACGAGAACCATACTGGAAAGGGCTTGGAATGCCAAAGAAAGAATGGAAATCAGAGAAGGAGATAGTGATACATTCATATTCATATTCACAGAGGAGGAGCACAAACTCAGAATTCTAAATCAGAGTCCATGGACCATAAAAGGGCAGCTCATGGTTCTAAAACAATGGATCCCAGATACTGCCATCACCGACATGCAATTCAACTCAACACCCTTCTGGGTTCAAGCTCATGGAGTCCCCCCAGACATGATCACAAAAAATAATGCTCTAAGGATTGCTGAAGCATTGGGAACGCCAGCCATACCAGAATAACTCCTTCATCAAAAAACAAAATGGAAAAACTACATTCGCACCAGAGTTCAAATCGATCTAACAAAACCCCTCCAAACCCACTTTTGGATGCCAAGAAAGGACCTCCCAGATAAACTTATCAGCTTGAAATATGAAACGCTTGGCGATTTTTGCTACAAATGCGGGAGACTAGGCCATGATCAAAATGGGTGTAAGTCTCCGAGTGCAATGGGATGTAACTTGACATATGGGCTGCACCTGCGAGCCTCACCATGGACATCCTCTGAGGAACAATCATCATCGGAGAATTTTGAAGCTGCATCACCGGAAAATTTTGAAGCTGCAACACCGGAGACGGCGCGTGAAACCCTAGCCTCTGTACCACCAAGGACCACAGTACTGCCAGACCCAATGCACGATCCGAGGTCGTACATAGTGCGCACACCCCTGCTGATACGATCCTCTGACAGCAATACACGTGGACACCCAGCAATAAGCCTTCCACCCAAAGCCTTGTCTTCTTCTACCATGATACCACAAAACCCTAACCCACCCTCAATTCTGTTAACCAAGGAAATTACCATTACACCCAACCAACAAAGCCCAACAAAAAACAAACAACAACTCCAGCAAGTGACCCAACAAATAAGCCCACATCAACTGAAAGCCCAACCTGATATAACTCATACCCATAGCCTTGACATCCCACCATTACAGACACCTCCTGGAGATCCACACCAAATCAAAGCCCAAGTGAATATAACCCATACCCAGACCCACAACAGTTTAACAGCAGAGGCATCAACTGAAACAAATAATAGACTGGAGCTACCCCAATCCCCAATAGCCATAACCCATACTAGTCCTCAAGCCCTCTCAAGCTTCGGTAAAAACAGTCACCTATCCTCACCAACTATTGCAAGCATTGTAACCTACCCATACCAACACCCTTATCTTCACCCAAACAGTCAACCAAAAAACCTCCACCCGAATGAGGAATTGATCGATGAATGCCTTGCTAAGGTGATAAACAAGTTGTCCCTAAAACGAAGCCCCTTCGAAGATCCAGAATACCGAAGACACTCCAAGGTACGCAGGCAAGAAAATGGATCTTATATCATCATTCCTCACACTGAATCTGATAACACCAATGCACAGAGACAAGACACTGCATTAGCCCTTGAATCCCCAAGACCAACCCTTGCACCCCCTAACCCAGACCAATCCTACAATCAATACACTGTCACAAAGTCAGATGATGAACCAGAATCCAACCCAAAAGTTGCCTCCGCACCAAACCAACCCACAAACAATAAACCAATTCGCAAGTTCAAAACCAAGAGATCAATCACAAGGAAGATCAAAGAAACACCCAATGAGTTCCATGAACTTAGAGTTGAATGGGAGGAAGAATTGTCAATGGCTGAGGAGGCGGGTCTTACCATGCCCCCACCCCACTCATGATAGGATACATATGGAACTGTCGAGGGTTGGCCCATACCTCGACGGTTCGCCATCTAAGGGCGCAAATAAGGGAATTCAACCCAGACTTTTTATTCCTAGCAGAAACAAAAATTTCAAAAGAAAAAGCAGAAAGAATTCTGAGAAGTTTAGGCTACTATAACTTCGAAATCCAAGCGTCCAGAGGTCGATCAGGAGGAATATGCTTATGTTGGAGGAAAGATGTGCAGATAGACATTGTCCTTTCCACCAATTCAATCATCTCAGCACAATTACCTAGTGGGCAATCGGAGATTGGATGGATGTTGAATTGTGTATATGCCCCACCTAACAGAAGATTACAAGGTCAATTGTGGGAAGCAATGTTGCAAATAAGTGCTGATTTTCAAGGTCCTTGCCTATACATCGGAGATTTCAACAATATCACTTCACAGCGAGAAAAGAAAGGGGGAAAACCTTTTGCTTCACCATCTGATGGCGGTTTTGGAGAATTCATAAATGAACAGGGCCTGTTAGACATGGGCTTTGAAGGAAACCCATACACCTGGTCAAATAAGAGGGAAGGACTGGCCAACATCAAGGAAAGATTGGATAGAGGGATAGTAAATGCTGAATGGAGAATCTTATTCCCAAGAGCCACCATTAAACACTTGCCTGCCATCGAGTCGGATCATAATCCATTGTTGCTGAACACACAAGGAGATAGGAACACTTTCCCTAAACCTTTCAAGTTCGAGACCATATGGACAAGAGATGTGAATAGTCACTTGGTGGTAAAGAATTCGTGGAGAACTGATTTGAGGGGCTCACTTGCCTATAGGTTTTACAAGAAGCTTCAAGCTACAAAAAGAGGGATTGAAAAAATGGAACAGAGATCAGTTTGGGAATTGCATTTACAAAACAAAGGAACTCAAAAAGAGGATCGACCATCTTCAGCAAGTGGAACCAACAGCAGACAATGTCCTTGAAGAAAAAATTCTCTCTAATCAGCTAGCAGAACAACAAAAGAGAGAGGAAGATTTATGGAGACAGAGATCTAGAATTCAATGGCTTAAAGAGGGTGATGCTTGCACCAAATTCTTTCATAATACCACGGTTATCAGGGGAAGAAGGAACTCTATCGACTGTTTAAAGAATCAAGCTGGCAATTGGACCTCAGATAGAGAGGAAATTGGTAACATCTTCTCTTCACATTTCCAATATCTCTTCTCCTCAACACACCCCCAATTCCCGGAAGACCTTGAACACCTTTTCACACCCATTATCCAACCTGATCAACAAGCTGCTCTTTATTCTATACCAACCCCAGACGAAATTAAGATCATTCTGTTTGCTATGCCTCCACTTAAAAGCCCTGGTCCTGATGAGATGTCTACTGTCTTTTATAAAACATACTAGCATGTCATAGGGAATGACCTTATAAATGTGATAAGATCCTTTTTTGCAGGGGGCCACATGCTCAGTGCATTGAATAGAACTTTTATCTGCCTCATTCCCAAATCTCCTAACCCTACCACTGCCCATCATTATAGACCCATTAGCTTGTGTAATGTGACCTATAAGATTATTTCCAAAATCCTAGCTAATAGAATTAGGCCATTCCTCGACCAGATCATCTCACCTACCCAAACAGCTTTTGTGCCTGGCAGAAATATAGCTGAAAACCTAGTCCTTGCCCAAGAAGTCATCCATCAGTTGAAGAGGAAAAAAGGAAAAGGTGCACTAATGGTTTTAAAACTTGATATGTCCAAGGCTTTTGATAGGGTTGAGTAGTCACTCCTTGTCAAAATTCTATTGATGATTGGTTTCCCTTTGCAGTTCATTCATTTAGTCGAACAGTGCATTTCCACCCCCTCCTTCTCTGTCCTTGTTAATGGAGGGCCACTAGGGAACTTTACGGGGAAGAGGGGTCTTCGGCAAGGAGATCCCCTCTCGCCTTTTCTCTTCATCATCTATACAGAGCTCCTCTCTAGATTAATTGCGAGGGAAGCTACATTAGGACACCTCAAGGGAATCAAAATTGCTAGGAACTGTGAACCACTCAATCATTTGATGTTTGCTGATGATTTGTTACTTTTTGGAAGAGCAGATAAGAAAGATGTTGAAGCTATTGCCAGATGCCTCTCAACATATGAAGACTGGTCAGGACAATCCACCAACAAACAAAAATCAAAAGTCTTTTACAGCTCCAATGCAAGCAGGGAAATAATCAGAATAGTCAAAAACATTCTGGAACTCAAAAAAGGACCACCTGATGCAGTATATTTGGGGCTCCCACTAATACCAGGTCGATCTAGAAGAAGAGCGTTCCAGCCAATTATTGAAAAGCTAGAACAAAGGATGCAAGGGTGGAAAGCCAAGCTCTTATCCTTTGCGGGTAGAGCTACGTTGATTAAAACCACGGCTTTAGCCTTGCCAGCCTATGCCATGCAATCTACTCTTCTGCCTAAGTCAATATGTGAGTCACTTGACAGGCGAATTAGATCCTTTTGGTGGGGCCGCACAGAAGAAAAGAAGGCTATGTGTATTAAATCATGGGACTTCATATGCAGACCAAAGGCAGTGGGAGGACTAGGATTCAGGAAAACACAGGACATAAACATAGCTCTTATGGCCAAATTGGGTTGGCAAATGATGGCTCAACAACTGAAGTTATGGACTGCCCAGCTACAGACAAAGTATTGTTCCAGACATTCTTTCTTCCAAGCTGAAAAGCAAACCACAGATTCAAGGATATGGAAGCAGATACTGGATTGTAGACACATTATTGAGAGGGGTGCATGTTATATTGTGCAAAATGGGCATAAAATCAATGTTTGGACAGATCCATGGATCCCTAACATCCCTTCATTTAAGCCTCAGTTGAATCAAGACCTGGATTCCCTGCCAAACACAGTTTTGGACAGCTTGCCAAGCACAGTTACAGACCTAATTCACAGTGAGAGCCAAACCTGGAACCAAGATTTGATCCAAACCTTTTTCTGTCCCTTAACCATACAAGTCATCCTCAAGATAAAACTCCCTTCATACCCAACAGAGGACCACATGGCCTGGATACCAAATGCTGCAGGTCAATTCTCTTCTAAATCAGCTTACTCACTCCACAGAACCGAGAATGACCCAAACAGCTGTTACCTTAGCACCACAGATTGGAGTAAGTTATGGAAGCTCCCACTGCATGCAAGACATAAAATGTTTTTATGGAGAGCAACTACGGAAAGCCTTCCAACCAAAAACATTTTGGCATCAAGAGTCCCTATTCTTGACCCAATATGCCCCTTCTGCAAACAAGCTCCAGAAACAGAAACACATTTGTTCTTTACCTGTGCAATTGCTCGTTTGATATGGTTTCACAGATGGGGCCTCAGAACTGAAATTTTTGCTCACCTCTCAATGCAAGAATGGACCCATAATATCCTTAACCCAACCTTAGCTTTTGGCCCCATTAGCCCACATCATAGTCAGCTAGTCCTTTTTGCAACAATCCTTATGTCAACCCTATGGAAATGGAGGAATAAAATCCTGTTCAGGGATGCGAAACCTGATCACATGACAATCCTACAAGAAATTTTGGATGCTTGCAATGAATTCCAGACTGTCAAGGCTCATATAAGGGAGGAAAACCCACAGCAATCAGCAACAGGACACATCCAAAATCGTTGGCACCCCCCTTAAGAAGGCACTATCAAAATCAATGTGGATGCGACAATCACCAAGGGAGGGTCATGTCTCGCTGCAGTTGGCAGAGACTCACAAGGCAAATTAATAGAAGCACCAACCAAGCTTGACCAAGGTGAGGATCCTCTTATTGCGAAAGCATTAGCAGCCAAGAATGCTGCGCAATGGGCTCATGCAAAGAGATGGAATTATGTCACAATTGAAGGGGACTCACAAGTAGTAGTTCATGCTGCTATGATCCCACAGTTTAGAATTCCCTGGTCTATCAGCAACATAATAGCAGATATCAAATACCTGCTAGCATGCCACCCAGAGTGGTGTATGGTCCATGTTTACAGGGATTCAAACAAAGCTGCCCACAACTTGGTCAAGTGGGGATTAACTGTCAAAAGGGAGGGAATATTCAATGAAACAATGTTCCCACAAGTAGCAAGGGAGGCGGTCATCAAGGATTCTGAGCTTGCATGGGATCCTGATCGTAGCTAGTTGTAGATTTGTTTAGTCCTTTTTTTTCTGCTTTGTAGTTTTGCTGTTAATTTCCTTCTCTGTTCCTCATCTTACATGAGCACAAAAAAATAAAAAAATAATTACATGTATGTATTGATTATGCACAATAAACATGTATGTATAGATTATGCATAATAATTTTCAAAATATAAATTTTAAATATTTTTATGTTACTACTAATATTTTATGCATATAATAAACTAAAACATTATGTGAGAACCACAACAAAACTCCAAAAAATCAGAAGAAAAAAATCATAAAATCAGTTTCTTGAATCAGCTAAAATAAGTATTTTGGGGTCTAAAAAGTTGTTGTATAAGCAAAGAGGAATTGTCCATACGTAAAATCATAATTATTGATATGGGCTTTTTCCACATAAAAATGGAATCTTGTGTTACAATAGAAGCAGAAGTGATGTGGATTATTCAAGAATCGAAGTCGATTTCCTTTATAAAAAGAAAGATATCAATGAACTTCTATGAAATAGTTTCACAGGATTCAGCCAATTGTCTTGATCGTGAAATATTATTGAGAAATAAGAATCCGTGTTATCAAAAGACTTCTTGCGATTATTTATAGTATGGAATGAGTCAATCCTCCACGTTGGTATCTTATTGAACAAAAATGTTGGTTCCTCATAAAAAAAGTCAAAGACCTTACTTATTTTACTGTAAAACTTTTAAAAATTACCTATTTATGAAAAAAAAAAATTAACTAGGGTGAACCCATGTAAGGGACATTTTTTTTAGTCTGGTTATAATATTTATCGTGATTAAAATATTTATTGTGATTAACAATTTAAACGATTTGGATAGTTATTGTATTTTTATAAGTCGGGAGCTTAAACATGAGACTCTATTTATTACATTAGATAAATAGATTGCTTATATCTGAACAAAATGAATAAAAAATGTGACACAAAAGTGGTTGTTGGGTTGGGGCAACTCATTGGGCCATAATGGGCCTGTGAGAAACCAACTCGTTATCCTTCCACTGGTAGGAGCGGGAGGTGTTCGCTGCTCTGTGAAGCCAGCCTGACGCAGTGCCCTCCACTTCAGGACCCACGAGCCTCAAGCTTTAGCCCAAGACCCCTGAATCAGCTCCTATCTTGGACAGGGCGTGCCAGCAATTAATCCCATCAAGCCCAACCTTCTGGGCTGCCTCCATCTCCAACCACCTCAAAGCTCTCACTTGAGTTACAGGCCTGAGTTACCAGGCCCAGCTGGTCAGTGTAGAAGAAGTTGTTCTATACAAAGGAAGAAGCTAGGTGTTCTTTAGCCGATGTGGGTTTGGGTGAGCATATATCTCTCTCTCTCTCTCTCTCTCTCTCTGAGTTTGAGGGAGTATAGAGCACCCAATGCAGAAGCTACCCACAGCTATCTGAAAAGGTTTTGATATACCTCGTGATAATCATTTTTTTCTTCAAATAATTCGTCAGTTTTTACATAAGGTTATGAAAATGAGCGAAACTTGAACAAAGACAAATCAAACTAAACAGAAAAAGAAAATACTCAGAAAAGTAACCAAATAATACATAATTTGAGACAAGCATGAAACTCACAGAGTAATACTAATATATGAAATGGGAAGGGAATAAAAAACTCACATAGTAATGTAGTGAGAGAAAGGCTGTTTGTGTTGAGGTTTTTTTTTCAATTATTTAAACTCCTTATTTTCTTTTAAAAGGGCAATCATAGAAATAAATTCACAGCATAGATTTTATTGTATTACTCTTTTGTTTTTTATTTCAAACACACTCGAAGCCCTTATTTGCTTATAATTTAGGTTGAGGAACAACTAGTTTTTCTTTGTTGTATTTTTTTTTTTTGCTAGAGTTTAAGCTTGCGTGGACTACTTCCTCAAATTCAAATACTGGCCACTATAATCAAAACGGATTTAGAACATGGCCCTTGTTAGTCCTAAGGAAATATGAGAAGTGTTGAACCTGAGATCTCAGGCTCAACCACCGAAATCACCCTTATAGTTTTGGGAAATAAAATGCATCCCAAATTTGCATTCCAAATGAAGGGGGTCCGTTGGATGAGTAAGTCCCATCAACTTTTTAAAATGGGACCCACTGATCCAATAATCCTCTTTTATTTGGGTTACAAATTTGGGATGCATAGCATTGCTCTATAGTTTTTCAAGTTGTACATTTATTAGATTTTATCTAGAACTTTGAGCAATTCAATATTTATTCAATCCCATCAAATAATCAGTCATTTTTTGTTAAATAGAATAACTTTTCACCATTTGAGTAAAATTGTGGATCAAACATGAACATTAAACCTAACTTGGGCCTAAATCTTGGACCAATCCTTAATGAATGTGACCCAATACACAACAAAAAAAAGGAGAAACACACGAGATGCTACAAGTTGGGCTGTAAAAAACCCAATCTTTTCAAGCCCGACATAACCACATGACGGTTGCTAACGTTATAATAGTCTTCAGACGGTTAAATTATCGAAGGCCAGCTTTTTCAAGATCGTCTTGATTTGCGCAATTCACAGTGTCTTCCAGTCCAAGCCTCGCAGACCGGTAGTCTCTCTCTCTCGCCACACACAGACGCACACACATGTAGGGTTTCGATTGAGACGCTTATACAACCTAGGGTTTCGATTGAGGTACAAAATTTGGTGTGATGGTGGAGAGAAGGAAGCCTTTGGTGCTTTCTTCCACCAAAGCTCTCGTTAATTCGGTGCTCAGTTCATCCAGAACCAAGGGAGGAGATGGAATTGAAAGAAGTGACCAGCTATCTGCCGATTTCACATCGCCGACGATACAGTTACAGGCCGGGGTTCTGCTGTTATCGAAGGAACGAACGGAGAATTCGCATCGTTCGGATGTAGCTTCTCTCGACGACTCTGCTTTGGTTGGGCTATCAACGTCTGTTCTCAAAAGATTGTCCATAACTTCAGGCTCATTGGTACACTATCTTTCTGTTCATTGGATTTTGAATTTCTGTATTACCGAGCACTGACTTGTCCTGCCTATATTTCCTCTGCAACTTAAACATATAATTTGGTATTACGGAAAACATGGTGCCTAGTGTAGGTTTTCTTTTACATCCGGTCCACTCCTTGTGACTTGAGAATAATAAAGAGAGTACCTTTCTCTATTTATTTGTTGGTTGATGCTTCACTTGTTATGACTTCAGAATAATGAAGTTATTTTCTTTCTTTGTTTATTTGGTGATAAATAATGAGAATTTGATAACTAAAAAATTTGTAAAGAGGTTAGGACCAATGTGGCTATATTGTATCAGTCTTTATTTCTTTATTTGTACACGATTTATTGGAAAATAAAACAGGGAAACCAAGAAATTGTGCAAAGCGGGAATAATGAAGCAATCTTATTATTTAGGCTTGTTATTGGCTCTCTTTCTCTGTCTGGGTACTGGGCAATCATACGATGGTCCTACTGGATCCCTTCTGGGTCCCGTTGTTAGTTGGATGCTCTCTTCTCTAGAATTCCCATTTCTCTTCTTTCCATTGTGATAGAGAATTAATTATCTTCATTCTGTAACATAACCCTTGCCTTCATGGTCCAACAAGAAAGGCTCCGAATGTGGAGTTTGGTCACAAAACTGCAAATGGCATGCAAATAAGCTTCATAAAACTTACAAGCAATTTTATTTGATCATTGTGTTTTCATTGATGGTAGGTTTTGTAAGAAGTTTTCTGATAAGGTGAAAACTCTATGTTTTATACACACAAATTACTTCGTAAATGCAGACAACTTATTGTCTCCATGAAAACCTCTATTTATTCAGTTTCTTTGCCATTATTTGGATATTTCTTCAACTGGGACTAAGGTCTTTATCAACAAGAACGTGCACATAATTTTCTGCTTTTTTTATTTTTTAGTGTGGCATTTTGGTGTTCTTGTCCTAGAAGAAACTTATTCAGTTAACTAACTGATGGTGTTCCTTATTTTGCCTTCTTTTAATCATGTAGATACTTGTCAAGAATGTTGAGACCAATGTACAGAGAATTGGCCAAGCAATTGTTCTAGATCCTCCCAACATCCATGAAGACACGCCCAACAACGGATTGCACTTTTCACAATTGTCAGAGACCATGCTTGTTTTTCCTTCATATAGTTTCCCTCAAACTAGCTATGCGCCGTTGGATGTGGAAGCTGCCTATCTGTCTCCACTCCTGGTATTTAACCTTAACTTGCATGTGTCATGTTTGAAATCTCTCGTTCACCAAGGGAAAGAGACACTGGCAACTTTGTTTGAAGTTCAAGAGGATTATGAAACAAATGGGAAAGGGGGAAAAGCCTCTGTCGTCAGTTTAGCCCTTGAACCGTGGGCTCAACTGCCAAGATATGCCTCACACTTGAGGGCTTCATTTGTGAAGATACCAGATTGTGGTTTCCTTGAATCTCTCAAAGGGAGTTCATCGATTGAAGCTGAAGATCGTCAAGAAATGATTGATTTGGCATTAAACAATTACTTTGCAATAGATAGATATCTTGCTAGAGGTGATCTTTTCAATATATGCATCAATTGGAATTGCAAATCAGCTATATGCATTCCTTGCAACCAAAAGATGCAAAATGGAAGTAATAATGTCATCTATTTCAAGGTGAATCCTGTTTTATTTCATTGTTGCCTGAGATGCTCAAGGATTGCCACAACACAACATGCTCTCATTAGTAAGTAGTTCATGTCATCAGGTTGTTGCTATGGAACCTTCAGAGCAGCCTGTTCTCAGAGTCAATCGCACTCAAACCGCTCTCGTGCTTGGAGGGAGTGTTCCTTCTGCTGTTCCCCCAGATCTTCTAATTCCTGGACCAAAAGGACTTGCGCCTTTACAAGGGGACACAGTCAAGATTTTGGCTTCCATACTTACACCACCTCTATGTCCATCAGCACTTTCGTCAAGATTCAGAGTTTCTGTTCTGCTGTATGGTTCAGCTGGTGCGTTTTGTGCTTCATAATTGTTGCTTAGATTTGCTGATAATATTTTCTGAAGGGGATATAATGTGATAGTGGGAGCAGTTACTAGTCTCTGTTGGCATGGTATAGTTAGAAGACTTCAGTAAAAAGCAATGCTATGGCCTAGGGGACTGTGATAAATTGAAAGCAATATTTAGGTCTGCTGTGGTTTGATAACTGAATGCTAGATTCCTGGTGGATCTTGAATGATGGCAGCTTGAGAAACCTGCTTTAATGGGAAGGACTGCTGTTAGTGCTTCTGTCTGATTTCAAAACCACCTTGTCTGATTCCTATATATGTGTGTGTGTGTGTGTGTGGCCGCGCGCGCATGTATGACTGCTTGTGTTTATTTGTTGGTTAATGCTGATCCAGATGTTCTTGCAGGCTGTGGGAAGAGGACTGTGGTTAAACATGTCGCTAAACGATTGGGCCTGCATGTGGTCGAATATAGTTGCCACAATCTGATGTCATCCTCTGAAAAAAAGGCATCTGTTGCACTGGCCCAAGCTTTCAGTACAGCTCGCAGGTATTTTGGTACTATTGAGCTATTGTGTATGGTGCAATAGTGCTCATAATTTTGGATCTATTTGCAAATATTTAGTTTTGCTCCATAAAGTTTTGTTTGTTTTATTTGGTGGTTTCACTTCTTGGTACTCATGGATTAAAATTGCAACAGATACTCGCCAACAATCCTTCTTCTCCGCCATTTTGATGTTTTCCGTAATCTAGCCTCCCACGAGGGTTCACCGCATGATCTAGTTGGCGTGAACTCAGAAATAGCATCTATCATCAGAGAATTTACCGAGCCAGTTATTGAAGATGAAGACAATTTTTGTGAAGAAAAATTAGATGATGATACTGTAAGATGCAATTTCTTGGTGCTATTTCAGTTCACTAAATTTGTTTAATATAACCTGGAAATCTTTATTTTCTTATGCGGACATGTTTCTTATTTTCGATTTGAGCCGCTCTTGTCTGAACCTATTTAATAAAAATATTTTATATATATATTTATTTCGTTCTGCTTTGTTCCCATAAATCCTAGTACACTTTTCTCATATTGAGAACTGAAACATGATCAAATAAAGGAGAGAAGGACAAAGGGATGTCCTCCTGGAGATTACTGGAAAAGTGAGAACTACCCCATTAAACTTCAGCAGAAATAGGACACAACAGTCTAGCAAATCTATCATAAGAATATAAAGGAACTTCCAAGGGGCTCCAAAATTCCACTAGCCCATTCTTCGCCAGAAGTTAGAAGGTTTCCACCAGGTTCATTAATAAAGAGCATTTTCCTATGTATAGATTAAACATATCTTTGGGATGAGGTGTAATTATGTTTTCTTGCTAGAGATTTTCAGAAAAAGTTTCATCAGGGTGATCATGGTTGTATTATGCAGGAAGTAAAGCATGCTGAAAGAATATGCGGGCATCCAGTGCTGTTAGTTGCAGCTGCTGACAGTTCTGAAGGGCTGCCTCCGATTATTAGGCGTTGTTTCAGCCATGAAGTTAGCATGGGACCTTTGACTGAAGAACAAAGGATTAAAATGCTCTCCCAGTCTCTTCAACGTGTTTCTGACATACTTCCAGATGTACGTGAATTTGTGTTCTTTCCCTTTTTTTATATAATATTTCATGTATGACACCTCTATCTGTTGGGTTTAAAGATAGTTATCCTGGGACAGCTAGTTGACATGTCCAAACATGATCCATGGCTGACCCTAGCAGTCATTGGGGTTCTGGTCAGTGAGTTTATACCAGTAGCTAAACATTAAATTTGTTTAGGATTGTAGTATTATATGCTTATGTTATGTTCAAAAAAAAAAAAGTATTATATGCCTACACGTTGCTGATGAAAAAACAGGATTATATTCTGTGCACATAGTTTGTGTAGCATTTTCAGGTTTTGGTCTGTAATTATTTTGTGATATATCTGGTGATAGTATCTGGGTAGTATGCTTACTTCAAAATGCCCATAATTCCATTCTGATGTATAAATATCTCCTGAAGTCAATTTTTGGTTGAATGTTTTCGCTAAGGATTAAGATCCTCGATCTTGGAGCCATTTACCATTCTCTGACTTTTCAGTGTTAGGTTCTACACTAAATTACCTTACAACCCTTCACCATTACGAAAGTTGAAGTTGGTTGTAGCTTGTGTTCCTTTGATCAAGATTATTGACTTTGATGGATCAGATTGTTGTTTGTTGCAGACATCTACAGAGGATCTTGTAAAAGACTTAGTTGGACAGACATCTGGTTTCATGCCTAGGGATATGCGTGCTTTAATTGCTGATGCGGGTGCAAATTTAATTCCAAGGCGAAATATTCAGCCTGGCAATGTTGAGTCTGGAAATTTTGATGGCAAGAGATCTCTTGGGTCCAAACCAGCAAAGGACAATAAATCAATTAGTGATGCACCTCAGGTCCTTGGAAAAGAAGACTTGGTCAAAGCATTGGAGCGATCGAAGAAAAGAAATGCATCAGCGCTGGGTACTCCAAAGGTGAAGTGAATGCGCAAAACCATCTCCAATAACTTAATGCTACGATGTTATTTCATCCCTGTTGAAGAATGTCAGGAACTTTTACTTCTGTTATTTTCTTCTTTTTAACTGAATTGCATTGAGCGGGTTATTTTCCTTTCTGGAGAAACTATATAGCTTCTTGCTGAACAAGCTAATGAATCTGGATTATTCTTCTGTAGGTTCCTAACATAAAATGGGAGGATGTTGGTGGACTTGAGGATGTCAAGAAATCAATTCTAGATACCGTTCAGGTGAGACTCTTCAATAACTATATTGCATCATTATAGAGGTTATTTTATGTGCATCAATTTCAGAACTTCAGAGTCGTATCCAGATTCTGTTAGGTTGAAGGGAAAAGGGTTTCTCTCTCAGATGGCTAATGTCTCACACATTTTCACCTTTTGGTTTGTTTCATTGAACAATTTACTTTTGAGGCTGTTGACAAACAGATGTCTTATAGATATTATCTGGAATGACATATCTTCCTATTCCACTCCATGCCAAGATTAAGACGATTTAGATCATATTCGTCATAGTTCACATGATGTGTTTTATTCCCTCAGGCGTGTTTTATTATGTCATGCTCATGTACTGTCCACTCTTCCAGATGGATGGTTTATCAAGTGCAAGCTTAAAATAGTTTGCTTTTTTTTTTTCCTCTTTGTAAGATATGTGGCTGATTCTTGAGAATGGTGTCTGCAGCTCCCTCTCCTTCACAAGGATTTGTTCTCATCCGGGTTGCGCAAGCGCTCTGGTGTTCTTCTTTATGGTCCGCCTGGAACAGGGAAAGTAAATCCTTGATTCTTGACATGTCACTTTTTATTTAGGTTTTAAGAAAAATTCTAAAAAATAAACTTTGCCGTTATTCTGTTGCAAAACTCAGACATTGTTGGCAAAAGCTGTTGCTACAGAGTGCTCCCTGAATTTTCTCAGCGTGAAAGGGCCTGAATTGATCAACATGTACATAGGGGAGTCAGAGAAAAATGTTAGAGATATATTTCAGAAGGTAGAATATTCTTCTTCTTCTTCTTTGAGGTAATTTGGCTTTGATCACCGATGCTACTTCATATAATTTTTAAATCACATCCCACATTATCTGCAGGCAAGATCAGCACGTCCATGTGTTATCTTCTTCGATGAACTAGATTCTCTTGCTCCAGCCAGGGGTGCTTCTGGAGATTCAGGGGGTGTTATGGACCGGGTTGTTTCTCAGGTAACACAAGTGGGACTCTAATTATGTCTAATTCTTTCCCTCACTCAATATGGTTGCTTGATGCTAAAATATCCCTTTTTTCTAGATGCTTGCAGAGATTGATGGCCTAAATGACTCTACTCAGGTTAGCAATATTACTAAAGAACGGTTAGCTCCGTTTTTCTTTTTCCAGTTGTTTCCCCTCCTGCTGCTTCTAAGTCTCAGGAACTTTGGTCCCCCCTTCCTGTCCCTGCGGCCTCTATAGGACTTATTTATTATAGGAGCCAGCAACAGACCAGATCTTATTGACCCAGCTCTTCTAAGGCCTGGCCGGTTTGACAAGCTCCTCTACGTTGGAGTTAATTCTGATTCATCTTACAGGGAGAGGTTAGTTTTTGTCTCGCTTTAAGTTGCAAGATACTTGTTTTAATTCTGTATCTTTGTACTAGTACATGATTATATCCTATACTGTGCAGAGTCCTTAAAGCACTGACCCGGAAGTTCAAAATGCATGAAGATGTATCACTATTCGCAATAGCAAAGAAGTGCCCCTCAAATTTTACTGGTGCGGACATGTATGCCCTGTGTGCAGATGCTTGGTTTCATGCTGCCAAGCGCAAGGTGAGTCTAGGCAGCACCATATTGTCAACTTCAAACTTGATTCAACTAGCTAATTTAAAGCAGTACATGTGTATGAGTGGCCAACGTAGTAGACTTTATAGGGTGCCTTGAACAATGTGACATCTCACACCTGGTAAAGCCTTAACACTTCCCCCTTACTCTGACTACATGATGTTCTCGTGAATTACAGCCACTACCGGCTATATGAGCAGTGACTTCAAATTCAGAGGTTAATTGTGGGCAACTTTATGTGAGGCAGAATTGGGTTTTTTTGTCTTGATAGTGGAAAAGTTGACAATAATTCACCCTTACTGACACACTTCAAAACCATACATGAGATTTTCACCTCATATGGCTTCTCGTTTAATTCCCCCCTATCTTCTTCTTTTGTACTTTCCATAAGTAGAAACAGAACTTTTAGGAAGTGTCTGCGTATCTCTTATTTCAACCACCTCTAGGGTAAGGTCCTTTTTGCACTAGTATTGGTCCACTTGACTGACATATGCTATTCAACATGTGTTGTTTTGAAGAGCAGCTAAAACATATTTATTTATTGCTTTATAGGCTTTGGCTCCTCATTCGGATTCAACTTGCTTGGATGATGAAGCTGACTCTGTTACTGTTGAATATGATGATTTTGTTAAGGTATGACGAGTCTTTTTTAATGACTGATGGGGCTGTGGGAATTTACATATTTTAAGCTTTCGAATGGCTATTGTGATGTAAACTTTGTAGCTCTTTCAGTTTTGATTATAAACAAACTTATCTTCTGCATTAGTGCAGTTCTGCTACGGTTGATTTTTATAAAGACAAATTCCCATGAAAAATTTAGAAAGGATCCTACGATCATCTAATATCCTTTCACTTTAACCAATTTATATGATCTGTAACAGTACCTGCACACACATAAACCAGTCTTTCAATTTTGAGTGTGGGAAGAACATTTTTAAAGAATCCACCATATTTTTCTACTACATATCATACCTGCATACCTGTAACTATGTTGATTATGAGCATGGAACATTCTACCAAGCAAAGCATTGTATTATGATTTATTTGAGTTGTCCTTTCTACATTAATGTAGTGACCAACACCTCTTCTAAATGATTGACCTTTGTGCTGTGTCACCATACCAGAAATACATTACAAAATGAAAAACCTTGAGAAAAAGAAGTTTTTTTTTTGTGCTACCTGCCTGCTGGTGTCTGATCTTATGTTCAAGCTTTGCAGGTCTTAGCAGAACTGTCTCCCTCACTTTCTATGGCAGAACTCAGGAAGTATGAGTTGCTCCGGGATCAGTTTGAAGGAGCTTCAAAATGACTGTAGGAGGATGATATTCTGCACCAATGCTGGCGACCTCGCCACAACAATCGATAAGACTGATTCTTTAATAAAAATGAGAGGAGAGAGGGGGGGGGGGGGGGGGGGGGGTCCCCTGTTTAGGACAGTATGCTTATGTAATTCTAGTTTTCATTTATTTAATTATAATATATATATATATTAATCCATGTACACACATTCATGCATCCTAAGGCTTGTACACAGGCCAAGATAGTGATTGCGATGCCTTTGTCACCTACATAGAGTGTGTGTATTGCCCTGGTCAAATGGTTCGTGTTGATTCATGCCTTTATGCTACACAATCTCATATGCTTACCTCAATTGTCTTTCCCACATTGTCTTCTCGCTCATTTGTTGGGCCAAAACCTTATTTTTGGTAAACTTTGAGTCAAAATTTAAGTGGGGTCCGCTTATTATTCGGGGTCATTAGGCGTTCCAACGCAGTCTCCTCCACGAGAATATTAACACCCTATATTCACTTGACGAGTTTATGTATTCCTGGTTTGTTTAAGGAGTTGCCTTAAGTTCAACCTCTTGTGCTTTAAATATAAAGCTATCTTTTTGGGAAAAAAAAATCTTTTGTTAAACGGCTCTTCAATGGTAAGTTTAGTAAAAAGGTTGGTGGATATATTTTTCACCATTCGAGGAAATAAAAATATTTTTTCTGTTTGGTAGGACGGATGGAAAAATAAAAAAATAATTTTTTATTATTTATAATTTATCAATTGCCATGAATATCCGTGTATTTGTTATAAATTATAGAGTCAAAAGGTGCAACGGGGATCTGGTTTGCTTGTCCATTGAGCAAATAAAATAATGTGGACCCTACGTGTATTTCTTTCCCCCAAAAGTTGGACAAACTGTTACTGTAAATAGGGCACAAAAGTAAATTTAGCACATGCAAGGATTCTTCTTCGGCTTTTCTTTTTCTGTCTGCTTGTATTTGTACGGATTAAAAATTGAAAACTTTCCTTCCTGTTTGAACTTACGGTAAATTTAATTTTTTGACTGTTACCATTCAAATTTCGAGCTAATTCAAATAAAATTTGTGCCCGTCCAAATTTAAATTTTTTGTTTGTTCACAATTAGGTATCTTTGGTGCCTTCTCCGTTGCATTTGAGATGCAGACATTCTAAGGCCTTGTTTAATTTACGTCTCAAAAACTCTTTTTTATTTTCAAAAACAGTTTTTAGAAGAAACCTGTTCAGAATTTAGAAAACACTACAACCACCATACTTCCACCCTCACCACCATGCACCATGACCCTTCCACCAACAACACCAACACCCTTCCACCATCATGCACCACCACCCTTCCACCAACACCACCACCACAACACTTGCACCACTACCATGTCCACCACGCTACTGCCACTATATTTTTATTTTCATTGTTTTCTAGGTTATTGTCCAAATAAGTTTTAATGTTTTATATTCCATAAAATTATTTTTGGAATCATATAACCAAACAAGTTCTGCAACACTAAAAAAAGTTTTCAAAAATTCTTCCGAAAAATAGTTTTCGGATACTATTTTTTGATACGCAAACCAAACAGAACCTCATATTACAGTTTTTCTTTTCTGTGTTAAATCATTATATACTGAGAGATAGACGTTTATGAAATATAACTAAAGAATATAGTGTCAAACACTAATTTTGAGATGATATTATTCTTCATTCGGGTCAATTTATTACTTACGATTTGTTGCATTAGTTGTTTAATTCTAGAAATCACAATAAGTACCTACACTTGTATGTTATACATCCTCCCAACATCTTCATCACTTACCTTACCCCCAACCCGGTGGAACCTTTTTTCTACCTTTCCCTGTATCCCCTTTCATAGTGGAGAAAAGAAATAATGCTCCCTTAAAGTAAATTACGTCATTCATAGAAGTGTCGACTTGGTTGCCATTCTCAACTATCATTGTTACTGTTATGTAAATGATGGATCAGTTCTTGCATTCTCAACTATCATTGTTACAGTTATGTAAAATGATGGATCAGTTCTTGCACGGAGGACATGTGTTTGAGCTCGTGAGAGGTTCGTTGGCATGAGGTGCGAGTTTAGATCAGCGGAATGATGATTTTGATTTTGTGATGACTTTGCTTTGCCACAGTATGATACTATCTGAATCACCTCCGACGTTCAAATCAGTGTTTGAATTTTACATATAAATGAGAGAAAGTGTTTGTGTAAAGAGGATGATGAATGATTTGCTAGCCATTGCTCTATTGTTTATCTTTATGAGAGGTATTTATAGAGCATCTTGAGTGTGGGTTTGATTTAAGTAGTCGTTATCACTGACAAGTGATGGAGATTGAGTTTCCTTCAAGAGATGTTGGTTGGCTACCATTCTCGTTTGTGACAAAGGCATGTAGCATGTTAGTGGCTCATCGGACAAATTAGGTGGTTGTTACATAAGAATCAATGTCGCCTTATTCCACCATGCATTTATATGCCGAGGTCCAACCACTGTTCATGGTTCATGTATTAGTAATGGACTCCGGGCGAGCTATATCCTCGGACGCTATCCATTAATAAGATTATATTATCTTCTCTTCGAGGGTTCAACTGATTGATTGGTGATACCACGTCAATATTGTCACGTGATATCACATATTTTCTCCAACTGCTTGAGGTTAGGATATATCATTTTCACCTCTATTATTTTCTTCCTGAAGTAGAAAGTTGAATATATTGTTCATTCGTCCTTCATGAGCAAACATTATCATTATTACATTCCACTGTTGTCATCTGATGTAGAAATATTTAATTTTGGAACCTCTTAAAATTATGTAATGCTACCATACCTCCCTAGTACCGTACCCAAAAAAAAAATTGGACCATTGATTTTTAAATTAGATGATCTATGTCTATAGATTGAAAAAATAATAAGAAAATAAGAAAAAAATGTACTCGGGGTGCATTTTTATTAATTAAAAAAATAAAAATATAATACCAAAAAATATATTGAGTGCTGTAACATTCTCCCTAAATTTTTGTCCTCTCTAACCAATCGCATGTCCGTGTGTGGATGTCAGACGACACTAACGTTGAGTGGATATAATGACATGGATAGATTGAATGAATTAGAACCTTTTTATTCATAGACTGACGTCCAAAGAGAGGGTATCAATTGTAATTTTTTGGTATGGTACCGAAAAAACAAAATTCACCATAGATCTATAACGAAGAAGTTACAACCGTTGATGAAGTCCATCACTTTTTATCGGCTACCCACTAAGGCTTACAAATTCATAAAAAAAAATTCAGACAAGGACGAAGAAGAAGATAGAGTTGCAGAGTTGTTTTTATCCATATGAACCATTCAAGAGATTATAAATTATTTAGTAGGTTGAGATTATAGTAAACTTATATTTAATAAAAAATAAATTCACTTAAAACTTTTTTTAGAATAAGATTATCAAGTGGATACAATGAACCAGAGAGGAGTAAGGGTTCTAGTCGTGTTCTGGGTAATTGGGGTTTGGTTAGTAAGAATACCAATTGTATGCGAGGTTACCATTTTTTTGAAAAGATTATCACTTTTTTTTTTTTTTTTGTAAGATTACCATTTTTAAGAAAAATTATCACTATTTTTTAGGCAAAATTACCACTATTGAGGTAAGAGTACCACTTTTTTGTTTAACATTACCACTTTTTTTGTTTAGAATACAACTTTTTTGGGTGTAAGAATACAATTTTTTTGGTGTAACATTATCACTTTTATTTGGTAAGAATACCACTTTTTTTTATAAGATTACCACTTTTTGAGGCAAGATATTATCATTATTTTATGCTAAGATTACCATTTTTTAGGAAAGATTACCATTGTTGAGGTAAGAGTATCATTTTTTTTTGTTAGAATACAACTTTTTTGGGTGTAAGAATACAATTTTTTGGGTGTAACATTATTACTTTTATTTGGTAAGAATACCACTTTTATGGTATGATTACCACTTTTTGAAGCAAAATTATCACTATTTTTTGGGTAAGATTATCAATTTTTAGAGAATATTACCACTTATTGAGGACAAGATTACTACTGTTGAGGCAAGGGTACCACTTATTTGGTTAGCATTACCACTTTTTTGGTTAGAATACAACTTTTCTGGGTGTAAGAATACAACTTTGTGGGTGTAACATTATCACTTTTATTTGGTAAGAATACCACTTTTTTGGTATGATTACCACTTTTTGAGGCAAAATTATCACTATTTTTTAGGTAAGATTACCAATTTTTAGGGAAGATTACCATTTATTGAGGGCAAGATTACCACTGTTGAGGTAAGAGTACTACTTATTTGGTTAACATTACAACCTTTTTTTGTTAGAATACAACTTTTTGGGTGTGACATTATCACATTTATTTGGTAAAAATACCATTTTTTTTTTGTAAAATTACAACTTTTTGAGGCAATATTATCACTATTTTTTGGGTAAGATTACCA
The DNA here is from genome assembly GCA_951799425.1 of Ilex aquifolium. NCBI lineage: Eukaryota > Viridiplantae > Streptophyta > Magnoliopsida > Aquifoliales > Aquifoliaceae > Ilex > Ilex aquifolium. Next base: position 2,392,974 of record OX637409.1, on the reverse strand, counting down.
TTATTGAGGGCAAGATTACCACTGATGAGGTGAGGTAAGAGTACCATTTTTTTGGTTAACATCACTTATTTTTTATAAGAATATCATTTTTTTGAATAGGATGCCATTTATTTTGGTAAGATTACCATTCTTCCAACTTAGGTATGTCCTTAGAATTCTTGAATCGATAAGTAAGTGTATCGTTAGGAACGAATGATCGGCGAACTCCCAATATTTTTGAAACTAAATTTGGGGTTACTTCAAAACTTACATTCCTGACAAGAGACTTAAACTTGTAATCACCTCTATCAATATCATGCATGTTTGCATAAAATATCTTCACCAATGTAATATATGATTTATCCGTCTTCTTGATATCAACTACAAAATTCCATTGATGAAGAGCAAAAATGACATCACATCCCACATCTTTTAATTGATCAAATAAAACACACCTCTCTAATAACAAAGACTTATAATAAAAGCAGTTATCATACAAATATTTACAATTTTTGTTGAAGAAAGATATGTCTGCATTGGATATGAGGTTGGATGAACTTGCTGGATTGGGTATAGGGTTGGATAAACTTGCTGCATTGAAGGAGGGATCAATTGAATTGGGGTGACATCAACTGCATTGAATGAGGGATCAATGGAGGGAGGATGATTACAGTTCTTTTTCCTCTTCATTTTTTCTCTACTGTTATCAACAACTGACATATACTTCTTTCTATCACGTTCGATCATTATACTGTTATCTGGTCTAGCTGTAACAAGAAAAAAATTTAGTCAAAAAAGAGAGCAATAACATGACAGCTTATCTATTACTTTTGACCAATAACAATTGATGGAGATGTGAGGAAGATAGGATTGCATTACTTTTGAACCATCATTTAATCGTTCAACCCCAAAAACACATCCCTTATGCAACTATACAAAAATATGATGAAATTGAGAGAGAGAGAGATAGAGAAAATGGATTCCTTAGAGAAAGGAAGGCAGTGACAGTGGCAGTGGCAGTGGCGGTGGTTGCTCTGGTCGTGGCTGTGGCTGTGGCTCCGGTGGCAGTGGCGATGGTTGCTCTGGCCGTGGCGGTGGCACTGGCGATGGTTGTTATGGGTGTGGAGGTGGCGGTTGCTTGAGCAGTGCCGGTTGCAACGGCTCTAGTGGCACAATTTCGCTAGCTGAGAGAGAGATAAGGCTGATTTGGGGTTCGATTTGGATTCTTGATAAAGTTTTGGGTATGAAAAATCAGGTTTTTGAATTCGAATTTGGGGTTCTAAGGTTTTGGGTATGGAAATTTTGGAGTTGATGAGTTCTTTGATTTGGGAATAAGAAAAGAAAAATGAGTTAATCGCTATTTGACCGGTCTGGGATTGTAGTGATCTAATCTGGATCGGTCATGGTTATTATATATGCGATCAAGTTTCGATTATGACTTTTCCAAAATAAATTTCACTTATATCCCTAAACTATCACCCTTTTTTAATTTTTCTATCATATTTTTTATATTACACCCTCAACTATGTAATTAGTTTCATGTTATCCCAAATTGTTTTACCTAATTTAATTTAACACCAAAAGGTGTTAATTTAACACCCAAATATAATAGCTTTCCCAAAAGTTGTTGAACTTTGGTTGTACTTTAACCTAAAACAGTGTTTGTTTATCCCAAAAAATAATAACTATCGATAAAAGTTGTAAGATAACCCAAAAAATATACCCTTACCTATCCTTTCCCCAAAAAATGTTAAACTTATCCCTAAAAATTGTAACATAACCCCAAAAATGACAATTTTACCCAAAAAATTGGTTATCTTATCCTCAAAAGTGTAACCTTACTAAAAAGTTGTAGGATTTTAATATCCAAAAAATGTGATAAACTTTGTTGTAATTTTTTTAGTGATGAAAAACTTTGTTGTAATAATTTTAACTTAACCCAAAATATAACCCAAAAAAATAGCAATTTTACCAAAAAAAATTGGTCATCTTATCCCAAAAGTGTAACCTTGCTGGTAACATTTTAATCGCCAAAAAATATGGTAAACTTTAGTTGTAATTTAGCCTAAAATAGTGGCGAACTTACTTTAATAACCTAATCCTAACCTCCTAATATTTTTAACTTAATTCAAAATGATAAATTTAATGTCAATCAATAACCCCAAATATTATAAATTTTTTTTATATTTTTATTTCAAGTTTAAATATGATAAATAATTATCATTTTTTAAAACTAATTTTAATTTCTATTATCACTTATTTTTAAAGTATATACCGATTTCACCGGTTATGGGTTTTGGGGGTGTTTAGGTGGCAAAAATATACTGCTTTTACTTTTTTGGCATCATGCTAAAAAAATAAAAGCGGTATTGAAGTCAACTTCCCAAAGAGATAACATAGAGAAATTAGATCAAAGGAACTTCATTTGAGAGGACAAGTCCTTGGAACAAAAAAAAAAAAAATGATATCGTGTCGATATTATTATTTTTATGGGTATTGTTATTATTTTTGTGAGTGTTTTTATAATTTTTATAATAATTATTTTTATGATACTTGTGATCGATTCTAAAATTGATAAGTACCACAAAAGTGGTGAAAACAATTATCATAACAATGGTAGCAATATCGATAAATCACCTATAAAAATGATAAATTTTTTTATTATAAAATGATCAACAAAAATTATAAAAATATTCATTAAAATAATAAAATTTGTCAATACGGTATTAAATTTTGTTTTTTGGATACCGCAGTCGACTCCTTCCATGAACTTATTAAAATGGAGTGGAATTCTTATTCTTTGGAGAAAATTTCAGCCATACTCTTTATTATTTATTATATCTTTAAAGACACTTCCTCTATTATTCAAAAGATCACTGACACCCCTTCTAGTTTATATTTAAACATCACTAACACCCTTAACGTTAAACCACCATTTCTAACAAAAAAATATATATCTAAAATACCAAAATTACCCCTACATAAACGCCAAATAAAATTCAATTAAAATTTGAGTCTATTAAAATTTATTTTTCTACATATTAAAGTTTGAAATGATTAAAATTTATTTTTTTAAATATTAAAATTTGAGTCAATTAAAATTCGATTCAAGCTTATAAAATTTTATTCTTTTTACGTATTAAAATTTGAGTTATTAAAATTCTTTTTTTACATATAAAAATGCGAGCCGATTTGAGCTCTACCTGAATTGTTAGCGTCGATTAAAATTTGTTTCGAGTTGATTAAAATTTGTGTCAATTAAAATTCGATTCAAGCTGATTAAAATTCATTTTTACATATTAAAATTTGAGTCAATTAAAATTTATATTTTTTTATGTATCAAAATTCAGGTCGATTAAAATTCAATGCGAGTTGATTAAAAATGAATTTTAGTCGGTTCAAATTTTAATACGTAAAAAAAAATATAATTTTTAATCAACTCGAATATTAATACGTAAAAAAATAAATTTTAATTAACTTAAATCGAGTTTTAATCGGCCCGTTTTTTAATACGTAAAAAAATTTAAAAATTAGAGGGGATCTTATTGAAGATATGTCTATCTAGAGAGAATATGGATGAAATACTTCTTAAAATATATTATGGGCAATTTAGTAAAATTATATTTTAATTAACACTTTTAATCTGATACAGGGTGTCAATAAAGATTCAAAAAATAAAAAAAATATTTTTAAAAATATGATAAACTAGAAAGTGAGTAACTGAAATTTTCGGATGGGATTTTTACTACCCGTCGAATCCATACCCTTTAACTGCGAATTTCTATCTCAGACATTCTCTGTTTTGATTTAGCACTAGATAAGTTATTGTGGGTCCCATTTCCAGTTATCTTTTGATGGATAATTTTGAAAGCAAGTCTGCAGGGCAAAGTGGACAGCTTACCCACCCATCCCACTATTAGAATCTAGGTGACCAGAGTAGTATTATCTTTTGACCTTATCTCTTACATAAAAGCTAAATAAGGAAGGACACAAAATTTATAAGCAATAAACATTGATTGATTTACATATATCTTAACTGCAAGTTTCCTTTATAGGAAATCAATCTTTTGTGAGTGAATTCCCAAGGTCAAGGGTAAGGTATTAAAAAGTTTGTAAAAACTAAGGTAAGTTATTGTTTGTGCTATTTACATATAAAGAAAATTTTGTAATTAATATTTGAGTTTCTAAGTTCAAATCTCGAAAAAAAAATATCTTGATTGATTTCATTATATACTACACAAATTCTAAATTTACTTTGTTGTTATGAAATTGAATTTTTAGTTGGACCAAGATTATGACTTTTTGATAACTCGAGAGCGGGAGATAGAAAACTCCAAGAGGCAGGTGAAGTGATAATAAGAACGAGGTGTAAATTCAGACGTCTTAAGTTTAAATATTGACAACTCTTTTGGAGTCAGGTCATGAGGGATTTATTTCTCATGAATACCCTAATTTCGGCATGAATGACCTGTCTTTAACCGGATCAGGATAGATATTAGTCAAGGTGCGTATAAATTGATCCAGACATCTTTTACTATTGAAAAAAAAAAAAAAAAACAGTGAGAGATAGAGAGGGCAGCTGGATAGGTTGTTCAAATCTATGACGGTATCAAGTCGATAAGGATAAAAACATTGGTACAAGTAGCATGTCTTACACACTCCACCATCCCACAGGCATTCAATTATTTTGGAACTTCGTAAATGACGAGAGAATTGCTGATAAATAAGGAAATCCATCCTGGAAGTTATTCAGAACCTTGAATTGACCTTACTGCCCTTCGTTTATAATCTGTTGTTTTAAAGGATCAAATTTCTGTCTCAGTGTGAATTATTTCGATTACCTAAGAAACGAAAATATTTCGGAAATAAAATAAAAATGGCTAAAAAATTTGATAATTTATTTTCAAAATGTTTCGAAATAGCTCAAAACATTTTGAAACATTAGTAAAATTATTTCAAAACATCTCAAAAATACCCTCAAATTTTTTTTAAAATACTTCAAAGTATTAGAGTTTTAATTCAATTATTAATTTATTTCGATCTTGTTAAAAACATAAACGTTTCGACTCTTACGAAATAAAACTTCGATTCTTGCTTTGTTGTCCAAAGGACCACACGGCACAAAGACAATCGTGTCCTGGTCAAAAACGTAAGTTGGTAGAGCCAACCCAACCAACCATGCAGTGGGTTAATTTCGTAATTACTTATACTGTTATTAGCCATATTTTGTGAACTTCACCGTGAAAAAAAATAATAATAATAAAAGAGTCAAATGTATTAATAGTCCTTAAGACATACATTTTGTGTTACTTTAGTTCATAATTTTTCAATTGTGTTTTTGTTTAGTTCATCGGTCAAGGGTGTCTAGGTCAGCTTACGCATATCTCGACTAATTCTTTTTCCGATCCGGTCAAAGGTAGATCATCCATGCCGAGATTATGAATAAATCCCTCATGGTCTGGGTCCAATAAGTTATCAAAATTCGAACTCATAACGTTTGAATTTACAGTTCATCCATGTTATTACTTGAACTACCCAGTGAAATTAATTGTGTTTATTTTGTCCATTAAATTTTCAATTTATATTACTTTGGTCTATTCAAAAAGGTGATTTAAGTAGACTAACATATGTGTTCATATTTGTATTGCATGACTATACTTAAACGGTCACTTTGATTGCTCAAGTTTATAACGTGTGTTATTTTGGTCCTTTACGGTTACTATTTGTGCCCTTTTAGCCTCTTACGATTTTTAAAAAATGTCATTAAAGTGTGGTCACGATGCACGTGACTATCTCTATTCGTCAATTTAAATCATCATCAAAGCGATGCATATGAAATATTTGAGGGATTAAATTAACAAAATTGAAAGATTAGACTGATGCAAAATACATAATTTAGGGGCTAAAATGTATTTTTCCCAAAATAAAATTACAGTATTTTGGAAGACGCTCACCGTCCCGGATAAGGGTTTGACAAATAGTGGAATCCGCCAACAGACACCGCCCCGGTCCACGCGCCTTTCAAGGTCCGAATAAATTTAGAATAACTAATAAATCGAGTTTGACTTAATCATGCTTTATTTTTTAATTTTTTTCAATCATGCATCATTACTCCAATGAAATAGGTTGAATGAGTTGCTCCGATCCGTCGAATTGAAATCGAATTTAGAATATTGGTAAATGTTTATTCATTTATAGTGGTTGATTTGATAGTCATCGTCTCCGTTATTAAATTTCAAGATCACGAGTTCAAATCTCGTGTTCCCTCTCCATATAAAAATGTCTAACTATAATTATTTGCTTAAATGGGTGAAAGTTTGAAGTTATAACACAATTGTTTTGCGCTATTAATGAATGATCATAATATTTCATAATTGATCATATTACCTTAAATAATTATTAACTATATTTTAAAAATATGTAACTTGAATTTAAAATAGAAACGGTCGATAATTTAAAAAAAAAATTAATACTATAAAATACCCATTTTTAGGAAAAAAATATTAAATACAATTGTGACAATATACCATCACCACTAGCTAGTGTCCCTATCTAATTAAAATAATGATAGTGATGAAAATAATGCAGTTTACTTTATTTACTTGTCATTTTTTAATCGGACGGTAATAGCGACGTGTTATCACAGTTGTATTGAATATTTACTCTGTTTAAGAGATGAAAATAAAATTAAAATAAAAAAATAAAAAAAAAAGCCAATAAAAACTAATTTATTTTCTGGGTCTTTTGGTTACTACAATAGATCGGTCGTCTTTGTGGACTTGAAAAAAGTAATTTTCTTTCTGTTAAGAACCAAAAATAAAATAAAAGAAAAGAAAAGAAAATTCAGAAAACGCGGTTGCTATACGCCAAAACCAGAGTCTCTGTCTCTGTCTCTGTCTCTCTCGTCTTTCTCTGTGCTCATCGTTTTGAGCTTCGGAGATCGGAGGAGACGATCCAAGCTCTAAGATTTAGAACTCGATTCATTCTGGATAAAGATCGCGAAACTGAGTCTTTTAACATAATATTATTCGTTATTTCTATCGAATATTTTATTAAGGGGTTTTTTGGTAGGTGAAATCAGCGTTTGTGTACGATCTTGATGTTTCAGGGGAATTCCTTGTCGGTTCTACCGAGTTTTCGATTTTCTGAAATCGGTTGAAGGGTTTTTTTTTGGTGTTCTACGCGTAATTGTGCAGAAAGTGATTGGTGTTTGAGGGTTTTATAGAGGCTTTGAATTGCGGATTTTCGGATGATTTCTGTTGGAAGTAGGGATGGGAGGGAGGGGATGGGGTTAGGTATTCGTGTTGGAAGAGAGATGGACGAGACTGGGCTCGAAGAAGGAGAGGCTTGCAGTTATGTGAACGATGATGATTCAATCATTGACCCCGATGTTGCTCTCTCTTATCTCGTAAGGATTTTTTCTCCATTATACACTTCAACTAGTATTGATCTTTTGATTTCTGCTTCATACTTTACCTGGAATTCATATTTAAACCTATCTGGTTTCTTAGATATTGGTGTTTACTTGTTTGTGGTGTCTAGATCAAGCCAGCTAATTCAAATATTTTAGTGACACTAATGCGTCTTTTTTTTTTTTTTAATTCAGAATTTTTATGTTTTGGATGCTAATAATAGTTTTGGCCCGAATACAAGTAGTTATGGTTACATGAAGCTAAATAATGAAATTGATAAGGAGAAAAACTTTAATGAAGCTACTTGTTAGCTATACTTGGAATTGTGATTTCCCTTAGAATGTTCTATACTGATTTTGGTAAATACCGATATTTGTGGATTAAAATGGTGAATTTGTGATACTTGTCAGCTGTTGTCTTTGCTGGATGTTCTGCATGGTATCTCTTACATATATACCACTGTATTATTTCCAGGATGAGAAGCTTCAAGATGTTTTAGGACATTTCCAAAAAGATTTTGAAGGTGGAGTTTCAGCTGAGAATTTGGGTAAGTCAAACCAACGGACCTGCCGATCTTGAGAACTCAAAGAGCCGCATTTATGTAATGTTAAATTTTCTGTGATGAGCTGAGGTCTACACATTTTGACAGGGGCAAAATTTGGAGGATATGGTTCATTTTTACCTGCCTATCAGCGGTCGCCTGTCTGGTCTAATCCAGGGACTTCGCCGAAAGTTCATATCCACAAAGCACCCAGATCCCCAAATATTTTGCAACTGGAGGTAGGTGGTTATAATTTGATCCATATGTTTTCATCAACTACTCTTTCCATGAAGGAGGAAGTAGGCCAGGTCCTGGTTGACATGAAAATTCTAATTTACAAGAGCACTTTGGTTCTGTTAATATACAGGGTGTTCGCCATAACTCCGTTGTTTCATCAACTGGATCTGTATCAGCAACACATGGACCGGCTTCTGTAAATTTTATTGCAAAATGTGAACCTGTCAACAAATCTGCTAACCCTTCTGACCAGAAAAATCTCAAGTTTCGAATCAAAATGTGTTCTGATAATTTTCCCACGCGAAAAAATGCTGAAATCTATAGTGGACTTGGCCTTGATATCTCTCCATCTTCTTCGTTGGATGGCAGCCCCATAGATACTGAAGGGTTGGCACATGAGCCTCGAAATGACCCAGATGAATCTCCTTCTACTATACTTCAGGTAAATGATCACTCTGCATCATTTTTTATATTCCATATGTTTTTGCAATTGACCTACAGTGACCAGATTTTGTTCAATGGTTCTGACCAGATTATGACATCATTTCCGGTGCTTGGGGGCCTGCTGTTATCCCCTCTTCCTGATGATCTCATTGAATTGACTAAAATGGGAAAACTTCAGGGGGAGAGTAGATCTGGGTTTGTGCACAAGGGAAGCCAACAAAGTTCTGTGATGTTAGTGAATAGTTCGGAGTCTGCAAGCAGCGATCGAAGAGTTCCAGGAGATAAAAAATCAAAATCATTTGACAAAAATGCCAGCTCAATGGAATTGAAGAACGGCAGTGTTAATGATACTCGAAATGCTGTTGATGTTCCTCTAAAGAAGGAAGCAGAAACCGACAAATTGGATTGTGAGGAACTTGCTTCTAATGCAAATCTGCCGCTTCTATCCAGTTCATATTGTAATGGTGTTGACTCTGGAAAAGGTACTGCTTGGGCCGTTGATATCTCAAGGGTAGCCAATAGAGGAGGGTTGACTGACAAATCCATTTTTGATCTAGCAGAAGAGAAACCCTTGGAACCAGTATCTACCCAAGAGATTAACCTGCCTGAGAAGTCCAATGGAAAGGTTAATGCAGATGGAAAGATTTTGCAAAGTAAGAAGGCAAATTTTCAGAATGATGATTCAGTTTACCCTAGGAAAGAAGGCAATCCCAAAGCAGAAAAAAGTGATATATCAGTCAAAGCTGACTCAAATATCTCTAAGAGGAGAAAATCTCAAAACACTGAACTCATTGATCCTCAAAAACAGAAGGCTGGTCAAAAAGATATAGTCCGTGAAGAGGATGTTATGAAACTGACTCCTGGAAAGGAGCAGTCATCTTCTGGGGGCAAAAAGAAATCAAAAGGAAGTCTGGGTCATGGTGCTCAAGGTGCTGAGGTTCCAAAAAATGATTTGAGGATTGGTGCTTCATTAGTGCACAAGAATAGGAAGAGCACTCATCCTGATGCTTACTTTTCTAAAAGTGAACTGGAATATCTCAGAAAAGATTACCGAAAGTCCAGTGACAGATATAAAGTTTTCTTTGGGGACCTAGAATTAGAACAGGGAGATAATGAGATGGCTTTGGAGGAAATGCCTTCATCAGACAGGCTGAAGCACTCTGAGGTGGTTGATAAAAGCAGAGTTGAATTTAACAGCACTTCAAAAGATAGACTAAATGGTGACAAAATAAGCAAACCATCTACATCAGAAGTGTGCCCAAAAGAAGCTTCAAATGTGGCTCCTCTCACCGGAAATGGGCCCATTGCTGATTCAGCTCCTGCAACAGGGGCTCCTCTAGTCAATGAAGATTGGGTCTGTTGTGACAAGTGCCAGAAATGGAGGCTTCTTCCTCTCGGTACAAATCCTGACAGCCTTCCCGAGAAGTGGCTGTGTAGCATGCTTAATTGGCTGTAAGTAATATCAAATTAACATTTTGCGCTTTGCTACTGGTGATAGTTAGTAACTTACGAATCAAGCTACCTCGATTGAAGAGTGTTAAATTACTATCCTAATGATAAGTTGTAATATGCCTTCTGTGTTAATAATTATACATAGTCTGCAGCGCCTCTCTCATGCGTAGAGCTTGATCTTCTTTACTGATTTAAATGTCTCTAGGCCTGGAAAGAACCGCTGTAATGTGAGTGAAGAAGAGACAACAAAGGCTGTAATCGGCCTTCACCAAGTCCCTGCTTCTGCTTCTGAGAATCAAATTACTCAGCAAGCTCATCCTGCCGGGGTTTTATCAGGAGCATCCTGGGCTGATGCTCGGAATTTTTACCAGAGCCACCAAAATCTTGGTTTAAATTCTGTGCCCACTGGTGGAAAGAAGAAACATGGATTAAAAGATGTAACGAAATCAACTATCAAAGATGGCACCACAGAGTGTTCAAACTCCACGAAGAAGATCCTTCAAGATTCTGTTGAAAGTCGAAGGTTAAACGGTGTGACCCTCTCTCCTCTTTTGAATGAATTTGGATCTCAGCATTTGGGCCAGTCTAGTAGCTTGGAGGGACAAAGACACAAGCAGAAAGGGAAAAATAAACAACTTGAAAACTATTCTGATGGAGGTATTGTTTTTGAGATGGACCTTTCATTGCACTCTTCAAACTCCTTTGTTTGGATATATTTGATTTCTTCCCTTGATATAACTTGTCCCAGGTAATTCAAAGAACTCAAAGAATAGAAACAAGAGGGAGACTGAAAAAGATTGCTTTGAAGCTTCTAAGAAAGTCAAAAAAGATAGTGGTGGAGATGTTTCGAAGGGGGGTTGCAGCTTAAGCAGTGGTTTGTTATTAAATGTGTCGTTGAAGGATCAGCACAAATACAATGACCATTCTAAGGCCTCAAAGAGTGGTGCAGATGAAAACTTACTAGTTTCTGTAACAAATCCAGAAGACCAAATTCAGATGGCGTCGGATGAGGGTTCGATGCATGTGGGAAAATATAATGGCAAAGATGCATTGAAGAAGAGAAAAGTAAATGAATGTCAGGAAACGACTATTTTTGCTGGGTCACTTCCTATTGTGGGGCATCATCTCCAGGACAGCAGGGATTTTATGGAAGGAACCAATGAAAATGACCATAGGAAGGAAAAGAAAGCAAGGGTATCCAAGTCTGAGGGGAAAGAAACCAGCATAAGCAAAGGCACTGGTAAAACAGACAAAAAGGGTAGAAGGATGAAGGACCAACAACTGGGATCAGCTTTAGGGAGCACTCGGTCTCAGCAGAAGAGCTTGGATGCGATGAATTCCTATAAAAGGGACCTGGAATCAGCTGCCACTTCAAGCTCTTCTAAAGTTTCTGGCTCTCATAAAAAGAAGACCAATCTCCATGAAGTGAAGGGCTCACCTGTAGAATCAGTTTCTTCATCTCCTCTGAGAATGTCGAAACCAGATAAATTTACATCCTCAAGAGGAAATCTGGAGGGAAAAGATGATTCTCGGGATGCTGGGTTTTTTGCCACTGCTAGTCCAAGATGTTCAGATGGAGAAAATGATGGGGGAAATGGATCAGGAATTGTCAGGAAGGCTGAAACTTTCACTGCCACCCATCGTGGGTCCCTAGGGTCCTCTGTGCTTGATTTTCATAGCAGGGATTTCAGTCGTGCATCAGTTAGTAAAGCTAAGCCAGAGATTGTATTTTCTCCTGAATTTGCAACTCACCATATTTCTAACGGTGATCCCGATACCTTCAGCCAAGCTACTCAATACGTTAGCAAGCCACAGGATTCAGATCAATGCCGCAATGAAGAGATGGGGAATGGCAATCACTATCATGCTAATGGGTCTCGTTCAAGAAAGTCAGCGAAGGGTTCTTCTTCACGGTCAAAAGACAAGAGTCGAGGTTTCAGATCTCAGTTTGACAAGGGTAAGGTCAAGACTTCTAAATCTTCTAATGAATATATAGATAACATACCCTCCCATGAGGAAAAATTGAAGGATGAAAGAAACAAGTGTCCAGAGAAATTTGGGACTGGTTCAGATAAGATTGAAAAGAATTTGGTCTCTAAGAAAGATTCTGCTGGAAAACTGTTTAGTGGGGGCGATAAAAGACAGAATCAGTCAGAATCTGGAGGGCATGTTGGTTCAAATGTTAGAGTAGATTTTATTGCCAGCCAGGATCTTAAGCAGAATCTGTTTGACCATGATGGTGAAAGATCTTCAAAGAGGTTCCCTTCTGATCAAACAGGACAGTTGTTAGTCTCTGGGAGAGGGAAGTCACACTCATTGCCACCTTCTGGTAGAGGTCAAATTGAGACCGTGAAACGTTGTCCTCAACCAATTCCTGGATCTCAGAAAGAAAATGGCGCAATTGTTTTGTCTGTTCATGCTTCTGAAGGTGATGATGCATTGAAGGCACCAAAACAGATTAAGAAAGCTGAGAACCAGAATGGAATCCATCCCAGTAATTCACGGAATACCACACCCAATGGGAACAAGGTCAGGGATCTTGATGCCCCAAGTCCTCTTCGAAGAGATTTCTCTAGTCAGGGAGCTACTAATGCTGTAAAAGAGGCGAAGGATCTTAAACATCTAGCTGATCGTCTTAAGGTTTTTAAGCAGTGTTTCTATATTGATATGAAGTTGATAGTATACATTTTTTTTGACTCTTAATACAACTCGGCTATCTTTTGCAGAATTCTGGATCAAACCTTGAAAGTACAGGTCTTTATTTTCAAGCAGCACTCAAGTTTCTCCATGGAGCTTCTTTATTGGAATCTTGCAACAGTGAGAGTACCAAGCATGGTGAGATGATTCAGTCGATCCAAATGTATAGTAGCACCGCAAAACTCTGCGAGTAAGTAATGTTTGGAGCCCTCTACCATGGCCCTTTTTTTTTTTTAGGCATAGGCCTTGTCTTTTGCATCTTTTGATATGGTTTTAGAGGGGGGAGTTTGTACTTAATTACCACCTCACAAAGGTGTATTAAGTATGAAGTATATGTGTCTATCCATGCGTGTATGAAGTGTGGAAACTAGCCACTGCAAATTCGGCTTTGTTACTCCTTTCCGTACCAAAACCCATAATTACTACACTGCCTATTCCAGTTCTTCCCCAACCCAGTCCTGGTTTTACCACTTTTTAAAAGAAGCCATGCTTGCATCATGAAGATTAACTTTTTATTCTTGATTGGTGGACTAGTAGTATCTCTTACCAAAGTAATTTTTTAATTTTTTTAGAAAACGAAAAGATTTAGTCACATCTTTCAACCGTATGTTTTGAAAACTTGGCACTTATATTTTAAAGTAAATGATGGAAATTAATTGCCAAATATTGGCTGCTCTTGAAATACAACAGGCATCCATTTTTTGGTGCATCCAGCTACTTTTTCCTTCTTATGCATTATTTTCAATTGTCTCATATTTGATTTTGATATTCCGAAAAGATGGATTAAATGTCTGGTTTTGACTGATGAATTGTTGATACATGTTCCTTGGTTTCTCGTGTTCTGATGCACTTGGTATGTTTGTGGATGGTGGACTACTGTTCTTGGTGAAATGAGAAAAGGCGTATGTAGCTTCCTTCTCCTTTATTTTTAATATCCTTCTTGTTCACAGGTTTTGTGCCCATGAATATGAGAAATCCAAAGATATGGCTGCTGCAGCTCTGGCCTACAAATGCATGGAGGTGGCCTATATGAGAGTAATTTATTCCTCACATACCATTGCTAGCAGGGATCGGCATGAGTTGCAAACAGCTCTACAAACAGTTCCTCCAGGTGATTATAAAAGATGTATCTGGAGAAAGTACAAAAAAAAAATATTAGCTTCTATAAATTTGGAACTCATTCACTTAATTTAATAGGAATCTAGAGTTGAAAGACCTCTGTGCTTTTGAGTTTTAGGCATGCCTCTGATTCTGATCTTCAACTAAACATTTTTCTTTCACTGGCTATGATGGTAGGAAAATCAATTATAGATTGTATCACTGGTAAGTATTAAAAGGAAAACCTTCATACAAAGACATCTCCTATTGGGCTAAAACTAACCTGTCAATGTAGTCATGTCCTACACTTGTAAAGCTTGCAAAATTGGGTTTCTTAAAATTTATGAGAATATTTTCTCTTTCTACTTTCACAGCAATGCTGAATATTAAAATTTGAACTTTGGAAAGGGAACGATTTGTACAACTTAGTTGATGGTCCATTATTTACACCCATCCACCACTTTCATGAATCGACATAAGAGAAAGAGTTGGTAAATTAATGGGCAGAATCCTAATTCGTTCAGAAATCATGCTTGCATTATTGAATTACCATAATTATTTGAATAACCGGTACTGGAGCAAAATTTATTGCCTTGCACAAGATTTTTTTAGGTGTCTCCTTCCCAGTACAAAGTTGTAGATATAAATTAAGCACAATTTTTTTCCCACAATGGCTAGGAAGTGAGGAAAGAGGTAAATTTTTTATTTCCCTAAACCCTAAAAAAATGCCTAGATGGCAGGACTGATTCTCAAGAAGGAATAGTTTGAGCATATGAAGAAAATGGTTACTATTCTCTCTCTCTCTCTTTGAAGTGTCTTTTTTCCCCCTTTTCATTTGTTTGATATAAAGCTTTGTTTTCTTCTTGGTAAGTGGTTTACTCTCTTTTATTTTGGCAACCGATCACATTTATGAAATCCTTCTGCTGGTGTTAGATGGGATGCTAGGCTTCTAGAGGCTCTCACCATATTGATCTCACTTGGCTTCTATTGTCAATTTGTTAGGGGAGTCTCCTTCTTCCTCCGCGTCCGATATTGATAACTTGAACCCAGGAACTGTGGACAAGGTTGCCGCAGCCAAGGGTGTTACTTCTCCTCCAGTTGCTGGAAATCATGTCATTGCTGCACGAAACCGTTCCGGCTTTGTACGGCTTCTCAACTTTGTAAGTATATATATAGAAACTCAGCTTCATCAATTAAGGTTTCTGGAGGAAGCTGTATGCATTCTTTACCTTTTTTGGGTTTTTTTTTTTTGGGTTGGGGGGGGGGGGGGGGGGGGTTGTTCTTGTGCGTAGGAAAAGGATGTCACATATTGGCATGCTTGCGAATTGCAATGCATATTCCACCATTTTCACATTGCCTCTCGCACATAAAATCAAGTTTCCATATTATTTTTCTGTTTTCGGTAGCATCTAAAAGGGATTATCTGCAGACGCAGGACGTCAATTTTGCAATGGAAGCCTCCAGGAAATCACTAATTTCTTTTGCAACTGCGAAGTCTAGAATGCAAGAGGCCCAGTATAAAGAGGGCATCTCCTCCGTTAAAAGGGCTCTTGATTTCAACTTCCAAGATGTTGAGGGATTACTGCGTCTGGTACGGCTTGCTATGGAAGCCATTAGCCATTGAAGTTCCAGTCGTAATTCAAGTTATGCCAATTCTGGGAAGAAAACTTTTATGTGTTCCCTTCAACTTCCAGTCATTCAAGGAGGAAGTGAAAAGATGTGGGTCTCTCGGATGCTCACATTATTCATCTTGAGGAGATGATATTTACCAGTTCAGTGCCCTGTTATCCTGTACAGTTATAGTTGATGTGACTTTTGCTGCTTTCTGACACGCTAACTGCCCCTACATACGACAGGAACTGATGAAATTGGTTTAGACTTGGCGGAAATGATTTACATCACACTTTATATGAAGTGTGGCTACATGGTCAAACATAGATTGGACCTTGGTTCATCATTCTGTTGTTCTTTCACATGAAAGCTTGGTCGGCCTGCCTTGTGAATTTGTGATCTTAGCCTTTATTCGGGAAAAACAAATGATGGGGGAGATGCCAACAAACAATGAGCTTGTCTGAATTCCTTTTTGCCTACAATGATCCTAATGACCTCCGTAGTCCCTAACCAAAATGTGAGCAGGGCGTAGAAATGGCAGTCTGGTAAATTATTTTCTGTTTCACCATTTATCAATGCGCAATTCTCTCTTTTAAATCTGACCTTCAGCTTTTATTTATTTATTTTTTTTTTTTCCTTTCACTAGTGCAGGTTGTATTGTACAGTTATTCTGCTTTTGCAGTTGAGATAGTTGGCTTTTGTTGCCGATATTGACACGTACAGAACAGGAAGGAGAAAAGTAAATGAAGTGCTAAAGAATGTGGTATGCTACCTATTGATAGGTTGCTTAAGTTATCCTATTGCTAAGGTACTTAAAATTTATGAATTATGACATGTAAAGTTATGTTGGAATCTGTATTGTCTACCCATGAAGATATATGCTCATCCCCAACTATTCCTTTGCTTTTGGTTGCAGTGGCTATTTCTGTAAATAGAGAAATAATCAATTAGAATTCATCCAATAGTAGCAGAGTTGCCTTTTTTCTGATGTAACGATAACAGGTATGGTTGGTTGCTCGCTAATTTACTGAACTAGCTACAAATTCTAAGCTGCTTTTTTTGTGTTGTCGATTTACTCTGATTCTCCATGAATTTGCATTTAGCGTAAAAAAAAAAAACACTATATAATAAGCATAACTGCAAACTGCCAGGACCCTTTTTTTGGCTTAATTCTGCTTTTGAATTGATTGATTGATTGCTTAATGTTTACACACGAACTGAAGGGATTTGCATTTTGCATTTCATAACATTGAATACAAGGGATTGACCCCTGGACTTTCGGGTATTTTGTGGCACTTTGCGCTGTTTTGACCATTTCGTGCTGACAGAACTGGGTTTTTGCTTGCAGGTAAACTGGTCAGGCGTATTAGCAGCAGCAGCTGACGAATAAATAGCCTGCAAGAATGATTTGTTCAATTTTGCCCTCATTTTTTTATTTTTTGTTGTCTTTTAACAAGTAGGGTATATATCAATGGGTCTTTAGTCCAATGGTACTCCTTATTTTATAAAGGCTTTACCTTCTTAAGGTCAAGGGTTCAAGTCTCCTTCCCCTTCCCCCTCCCAAAAAAAAAAAAACAAGTAGGGTATATAGCAGGCAACTGAAGAGTTGATCTGTTTATGTCATTCCTGCTTACCCCCCCCCCCCCCCCCCCCTGTAACCAAGACATTTGTTCAGACTTGGCCATAATAAAATTCTAAATCTTGGTTAATGGTATAATATATATACATTTGTTCACACACTAGAGAAATGCCTCGTTTCTTTGGTTCTCCTACTTCATTTTCGCCTCCTTCGAATCCAAAGGGACTTCTCAAAATAGAGTTAGGGTATAGTATATACCCATTCAAAGCATTTTGTTTTTGTGGTTAAAATATTTGATTAAAATAATTCGATTGTTGTTAAATGAAGATTCAATATAAATAAACAAATTTATTGTGGGTAAAAAATTAAAAGGTAAATCGTAATATAAATTGTTGAATTTAAACAATCTAGACTATCGTTATGTTTTGTAATATGATCACTATACCCTTGATTGTAATTAGGGGTGTTAATCAAGTAGAACTTTACAAGATGGAGTTCAAACTTGTTGAGCTATTTTTTAAACGAGCTTAAAATATTGTTTAAACTCGGCTTATTCCGAATTCGAATCCGAACAACTCAACTATTTTATATAGTTCCAAACTCTAACTCATTTATAACACAAATTAATCTCAAGTCGAGTCTTATTCGAGTTAGGTTGAGTCAAACTCGAGCTCAGCTTGAATAACTCATCTCAATTATCACCCCGAATTGTAACGACCGAAAACAAAAAGAATGAATGATAGTTATCCAGATTCTAAATATTTCAATGCCGGACAACTGCCCCACGGTGTTTCACTGTCATCATCTTCCTTTGATAGATGGCTTGTCCAAAAACTCGATTAAATTGCCAAAAATGTTATTATTCCTGCAGTTCTAGAGGATGTCTTATCCCATGGACAAAAAGTTTCCTGCCCAGAAAGAACACACTAGGTCACCAATGAACACTTTTAGCTATGCATCATCAGTATCATATAACCTGTGTGGTCTTCTTCTCATTCTATATTTGTATAGAAACATTATGCACTCAGAACCATACTGACTTATTTTATCACAAGAGAAATAAAGGCAAAGGATAAAATAATTCTTGGCAGCAGCAATAATCGGAGTGCCGAAAGTAAGTACAAACTGGTAAATTGCAAGTTCTTTTTTTCTAAAAGCTTAAAAGCAATTAATATCAATAAGGAGGAGGCAAGAAAGTCGGGCATTGCGGTAAATTAAGTTTGAAGATGTAGCATGGCCATGGTACCATAATGCATCTAGCAATCAACTT
Organism: Ilex aquifolium; assembly: GCA_951799425.1. Taxonomy (NCBI): domain Eukaryota; kingdom Viridiplantae; phylum Streptophyta; class Magnoliopsida; order Aquifoliales; family Aquifoliaceae; genus Ilex; species Ilex aquifolium. The sequence goes on along the minus strand of OX637409.1, from coordinate 2,374,654 downwards.
TCCAATGCCCTCAAAATAAAGGTAATGATATTTGTTAACTGCACAAAACTGGCTATATAAAGGTATAAGTAAAAGAATTGGAGTAGGCTAATCCTAAGCTTGAAGACCAGCTTGAAGACGCCACCAAACTAAAAACATGAAACATGGCAGTTCGTAGTACATTTCACTTCATGTAGATGCCATCGCTTGGAGTTGAAGATCTACTAGTATGCCTAATCAGGCCAAGTACTTGAACAAGTTTGGATTCTCCTTGTCTCTTTCCAAATAATCCCGTGTTATCAAATCTTCAATCCGCTTCTTGATTGCCTTAAAATCAGGCTGCACAATTGCAGTCAATTGATTATTGATAATTTTCACACAGCAAATTCTCCAAAAACCAGAAGATCTGAACAAAAAAAATCATATAAGCCGTTACCCCAACCCACCCCACCCAAAAAAAAAAAAAAAAAGGAAAAAATCCCATTGAAACTTCAATTGATAATCATGTACAGAGGAAAGCTTACAAAAATTAAAAAAAAAAACTGTTCATCAGGAAAGTCCAAACAGTAAACATAAAACTCCTCACCCTCGCACACTACACTACCCACAATTCTTTAAACTTGTACCCCTTAACTAATGCACAAAACAAGTAATCATTATTCATAGACAATAACTCATACCTTGAACATGCGGCTTAGCTGCTCAACACACTCCATAACTAGCTGTTGATGACCCAGAACTTTCCGACTCTTCATTATGCGCACAATCGAGGCATCAATAGCATAACGTCTGTCCTTGTCAACATCTTCGACTACCTTCTTCCTTTCATCCACCGGTGGGAGAGGAATCTGGTTGCGAATAAGAAAGTCAGTCATCTCTGAACAAAGTGCAAAAACAGGGGGAGGGGAAGTAAAGGAAAGGGTGCTTGACAATCTCTAACCCTAATCCTCCTCATCCTGTCAGTGAACTTGGAATTAAACTCAAAATTGTCAGTTGGAGAAACAGTTCTAGTGTTGGGCTCCTTGTTCAGAATCTTGTACTTGGCACATGAGAGAGACTGGAGCAATCTAACTAAATCTTCATCAGCCAAGTTTAACTGAGTCTTGATATCTGAGTAACTCAGTCTATCTGAAGCATTGAATAGCAGAAGGGCTGCCGCCTGAAAAAAAATGTACACGTCAAATTCAGAGTTCCACATCCAGAGTGAGATGTCAATCTGTAAGTAATGCAAAGTCTACAGATGACTTGCCTGATAGGTTCCCACAATCAGTTCTATAGGTTTTTGGTCAAATTTGCTATTTATGTTGCAAGTCCCCAACGAGTATATCCATGTAAGTTTTCTATGTTTTGTTTTTGTTTGATAAAATTCCTTGAAAACTTCCACACACTTCACCTGAAACAGAAAGTTAACAGGATTAAGTGCTCTCTGTTTTCATCAATACAATGTTTCTGCCATAGTAGAAACAAGCAAACTCTACCATCTCTGCAGGAAGGCTGAGATCAGAGGATTTATAACTCGGCCAGAATCCAGTCGTGAGAACAGTAACAGTCAAATCAATCCCAGGATTGGCAATTGGGTTGTTGTTAAGATAGTCCTGAAAGTTGTTCTGGTTATCCTTCGCTAACGTCAAATCTGTGACCTTGAAGAATTAAATAACACACTGTTGATTACAATTCCCATTACATAGGAAAATAGAAAAACATTTTGAAATAATGCCCCGCCGAACTCACCATCCCCTCCATCTTTGATGTAAACTGTCCACCACACTGCTGCTTTAATTTTGTCAGGATAAGTCTTTCATGATCTTCATTAGCACTCTTGTCGAAAAGCAGTCGTCGTGAGAGCTTTTTCCTACCAGCAGTAATAACAAAATATAAATACTCGCTGAACCAATTATTGCCTTATCAGCTAAAACATGCAAGAATCAAACACTAATTTACATTTTATATATGAATGTACCAATGTGCATTAGACGTGTTCAATATATTACCTGTAAAATTCAGCAAAAAGGTCTTTGTCGCTGATATATGCAAGGAGCTTGACCACCTGCAAACATCAACAGTTCAGATCAATACCTAGTAACAAGATGACAAGCTGAAACAATGGAATTTGATATGACAGGCAAAACTGAGGCAACCTTATCTAGTGTTTCCTCAATGGCTTCATCACTCAATTTCTCACTCCCGCCCTTCTTAAGGATATTATCACAATATGAAGCCAGTAGCTCGGCACTTGAGCACCCTGCAACAACCTTGTTGCAAAATACCTCAAAAGCCTCTTTCAAGGCCTACAGAAGAGAACCAAAAAAGTAAGCTTTGGCCAGAAAATAACCTAGGAGCCACACTAGCAAACAACTGCCAACACCAACCTTGTGAAAGAGAGAGTGGTTTGCAAAACAATCATTCACATAGGCCATATACTTGTCATGTAGCTCAATAACTTTTCTGACAAAAACCTGAAAAAATGACAACCATGTCATTTTACAAGATTCCAAAATATATCGAAGGGCTTTAGTGTGACTGATGTCTAAAAGATTACCTGCTCCTGCGGACCACTGACATTATCAGCCTGTAGAAAAATAGTTGTTAGTTCTTTAAGACACAGTCACTGATGAACCATAAACATTGAAATAAATATCAATCAAAGTGTTCTCTCATTTTATGCTTCTATATAATATCATTTCATTTTGGTTACTTTTGGACTGAAGGACTTGAAATGGACAGATTTCTGTACGATGTTAACAATTCTAGTTTCCTTATAAATTTCGAGAAGATTCAAAACTGGATTTTAAGAGTCCCGTTGTAGATTTGAAATAAAGAAGTTAGGCGAGGTACTTGAAGTCCAACAATAAAGAATTCTAGATAAATAAGAACTTTAGCTAGATGGAATCTCGTAACTCCAATATTTCCTCCTCCTAATCTTCCCTAATCCAACTCCAGTGAACAGTGATCACCAATCCTTTTACGATATTTGACCCCCATATCTCTTCACTTGAAATTAATTAATCCAAACGACCTTTACTATGTATTATTGTTTTTGTTTTTTTTTCTTTTGGAGAAAAAGGAGGGGGGGGGGGGGGTCAAGATTTACTTCCACCAACTTAAAGTGCCTCAACAAGACTTGATCACCAATCTTCCATCAAAAAGCAACTACACACTCAGCCAAGCCCTCTCACCAACCAAACTAATTAGGTGGAATCTATTGCCAAACTAGGAACCAAAAGATCAATAATAAGCTCAGGCTGAAAATAGTCAGGATAGATTACTCCTCAACCATCTGTCTGCCTGTCTGTCTTTGTATGGATCAATGGTAATTTTGTTCTCATAAGAACTTAAAAGACTGAATACAATCATCCTCTTTATTCAACGACAGGCACATAATATGATGGTTCCTCATCCTGTAACCATGTATAGACTGCAGAATTTACAGGACAAAGAAAGACATATCAGGATAATATTTGTAAGACAAATCAGGATAACACCGACCCTATTACTTGCTGCATCTTCCGCCTGTTGGACCAAGGATGTCCCTTCAGCAGTAACATGCTGTGCCAAGGAATTGACAGAAAGTGTTAAAAATACAAAACAAACTGTTTCAGAGAAGCTCCTTTTGCTTGGCAAGTACTATAAGCAGAAAGTAAATGGACCTGTTTGAATATATTAGCAACCGGATCCAATCCTTTAGGAATCTTAACAAAGAGCCTATACATGCGAGAGAGATCCTCAACCTGAGATGAAGTAACAAAAATAATCAGGATACTTGTGATATTTGTTTCTATTCACAAATGCTCATTAACAACCCACAATTTCTCTAAATAACAAGTGAATGCAACAGATACCTTATCATCTCTCAGCAATGCACGGCATCCAGAATGCTCCTTTTCAAGCAATTGACTGGTATATACTACCAACAACTCACTTTGCACTCTCTACAGAAAAAATAATACAATAAGATATATACAAAAATTACAACTTTTAGGACCTTGTTTTCATAATGTAAATCTTCAGACGAAGTTTGTTATCCATCACTACATATAGAGAGCAGTGTGTCTTCTTGGTGTCTCACTGCCTCAAGTCCACTAACTCCAGATTCTCATTTGTCACTTGGCTCTCTCTCATACACACATATTTAATGACCCATCTTAAAGGCCACTCTCTCATCTACTCTCTCTCCCCTTCAGATTTGAGATAAAATCTCATCAAGAAAACAATATCAGAAAATTATAAGAACCCAATTATTACTAGTGAGTACATTTTGCGCACACACCATGTATGCCACATTTTCTAGCAAATTTAAAAAGAGAAAGCAACACTCAACCATAAAAAGGGAGTGGCAGTTACCTACTTAAACTGCTGGCAGTTTTCTTCAAACCGAATAATTGACAATTTTAACCTTCCCTTGCATAACCAAAAAGTTCATAGGCTAAACCTTCCAAATCAACATATAAAGTACAACACTTCATTTACTAATTATTATATGTATAGTATTGCATACAACAGTGAAATTTATCTCGCCTGCCAGTAACCTTACTCTAGAATCCCAAAAATTCTAAAAATTTCAAAAATCTGAAGAGACAATGGAACTTACCTCTAAAAGCTTTGTCTCACTGCTTGAGTGCAAATAATGAGATACTCTATCCTTCTCCTTTTTCAAGCATTCTTCAGCCTAGTTTCCAAATGGATTTTAGAGTCAAGCTGAGCATTACATTGGCTCATATGAAGGAAGTATAGACAAAATTTACCTTCAACAGGTAATCTGGACAAGAATCTTCCACGATCCAATTTGATGCTTTTCGTGAATAATAAGCAGCAGAGCCTTTAAGCATGTATTCTTCAAAGTCATTTTCATAGCAATCCATTTGTCCCATTCCAATTTCAACGAATATATCTAGGACATTCTTTAGCAAAGCTCTGTCAATCTGCTCTCCCTCGCGTTCTTGATCAATCTGGTCAACAAGTGTCTTTAGCCTGACCTCCTCAATTCTTAAAAAGGAAAAAAAAATTAGCAGATGAAACAAGCAGTACACACACCAGAGTGATAACAGCATCTCTGACTTTATTGTTTAACTCCTGGTATACCTGAAAAGCAATAAAACAATGATTAGTACCGAAAAAACAATTGAGCTAAACATCGCTTGCCACTGCATTTCGAAATCCACCGATTTTTGAGAAAAACTAATGGTACAAACCAGATCGCGGAAGCATGTGAGTCCGACTTCATTAAGTGCAGGAAGTGACCTTCGAGCGATGAAATAGCGATCAAGATAATGGAAAAATCGTGAAAGCCACCTAACCATAACTTTATGATTTGCCCATCTTTTCACAAGTTCCCTCAACATAAACTCGTCATGCTTCTCTCTTAAAGATGGCAATACCTGATGGAAAACGAGATTGTCATATCGGTAGCAAATAAGAAGCGATGCATGAAATACTTCCATCTATGAGGCTCAATACAAATAGGAGAAAATGATGCAGAAATAAGAGAGGCTCAATACAAATAGCAGACCAAAAGTGAAGATTTATTGAATTCCAGAACAAAACCCAAAGAGCACTACACACACGCATATATATTAACAACTGTTCAAAGAAAATCTATCCCATGACCAAGAAAATATCTCTGTGGTTTCTATTGCCCTTGGAAGGCAGCAGCAGAGTAAACTCTACAGCCATTGTGAGGGAAGAAAACAGGGTGCAGTACAGCAGTATTAACCTGATTAAATGATTGTATGACATGCCATAAAAGAGCACCATTGATCATACCAGTCACAATGGAAAGCATAAATGGTTGTTACAGAAATAAATGAATATCCAAGGGCTGAACAACGAAATTTTAATATATAATCCTCGGTCTTTCAAAACGAAGCTTAAGAATGATGCCCTTATGTACTCGGGATCAATTTAAAAGTACCTACGATATGTCCTTCTAAACATCAATCCACTGCCTCACAAATTCTATCATATTTCATGGAAAAACAATCCCATAACTATATATGGTATTTCATTAATTTCCTCTTTGTATGTGTTGAAGCAATGCATATACACACGCAAACATGCTTATCCTCCTCTAACTGCATAAAAAATAGCAAAAATATGCATACTTATTAACCACCGTTCCTCACCGATGAATGGATGTAGTCATCAAATGATTCCTTGTATTTTTCATAAAGCTGCTGAGAATAATCATGAGGAGGCTTCTGAGTACACATGTTATAGATGGTACTGAATTAAGGTAAAGAGAAAAACAAAGTGATAAACAATTTTTCTCTTGCCATTCACATACTATAGTGAAAAGAAGAGGAAACTCCATTAAAAGAAAAACGCACAGAAGATACGGAAAAAACAAAAGGAAGAAAAAAAGAAATTAAATGGAAGCACATTTTTCAAACTAAAAACAGTATGACAAAGGATACGTATAGAGCATCATGTACTCCTCTGAGCTGAATTGCGGCTCTGGATGCCCTTCCAAAATTGTTTTTAGCTTTGTGATTCCCTTTTGCATGAATTCCCATCCCTCCTCCAACTCTATGGTCTTCATCTGGCTCATCGTCATCTCCACTCAAAATCTGTTCCTCAAAATATAATCTGTACATACAGTAACTGAATCAACAAAACAATGCCAAACTCGAGTTCATAGTACAGACACCTTCAATAAGTCAGAGTGCAGAAAATCATGCTGTAGCCATATTGAATTGAATAACATGAACAACTCATAGCATCACCTAATTTCAGGCCCTTTCGGAATATTTCTTCTATGCATACACAACAAGTTAGGGTGTGTTTGGGTAGTGGGATAAGGTGGGTTAACACCCATAAAGATAGATTAACAATGCGGTGGGTCCCATAAATATTTTGTTTCGGAAGTTAAAATTGAGTCCGGATATAAATCCCGGGTCAAGGCTGTAACAGTGCAATTTAACCCTCATAGATGGGTTAAAATTAACCCACCTCCACCTTGGGTTTAAATCCCAGCCGACAGGATATGGGTAAGCAATGACAACTTTAGCCTTTTTTTTGTTTTGAAGTGAAGCCCTACCTTATCTATCATCTCTTCATTACACATCTCAATTTCGAGCACCATTTCACACCCAAAAACTAGGCAACGAAGGTGGACCCCCTCTTTCCGACTGGTGTGCAGGCGTTGGGGAGGGGTGAGCTGGGACGCTGGTGTTCTGGTGAAACAAAGGGGTGGGGTGGGATCTGATTTTGGTTTTTCTTACTGGGTGAGGATGGGCTGCCGGCTGTGGTGGATTTGGGGAGTGTTGGTTGTTTTGATTTATTCTTCTTCAATGGTGTTCTGGTGGATTTGGGGAATGTTGGTTTTTCTTCTCTCTCTCGCCAGTGTCCTCCTGAAAAACAAACTCTTTTCTTTTCTCTTTCTAGAGTTCTTCATTGATCTACATTTTTTTGGGACTCCTTGGTTTTGGATTTGGAATCCCAATTGGTCTTTTCATTGGGTTTTACTTCTTCGTTTACTCTCACCCCAAAGATTCAGAGGTAATGATATATATATGGATTGTACTTGTTCTTATTTGAACATTGAACTTTGAAATAAAACTTGAATCATCTGATTGATGAGTACAGTTTATATATATATATATATATATATTTGAATCGAGTTGGGCCAAAATCATCAAGAGTATTTTTTCTAATTTCTGATTTTGCTTTTTTTTTTTTCTTAAATTGTGTAGTTGAGTCGATGGCATCCATATCAATGAATTATATTTTTAACTCCCTTGTTTCAACTCTCAAGTGTCCCTAAGCATCTAAGTACAAATTCGTTGGCTTAAGTTTTGAAGAAAGATTTGGAAATTCATTAGTGGATTACTATTAGGGAAGGTTAATTATGATTCTTGATTTGTGGAAGTTCAAGAGTAGTGCACAATTTAGATTGAAAAAACAAAATTTGCTTCGGTTGTAGGAGGAATGGCGTCTGCAACTTCCAAAATGGTAAAATATGTTCGAAGAGTTTTTGGCAAAAAAATGTTCCTAAGATATTTTCACCCATTTTTTATCCAAACATATGGATTTGTTAAGGGGTATTAATAGCCAAAACATATCATTTTAATATTTTTAAACCATCTTTCTCAATGGATCCCACAGACATGTAAAATTGGTTTACCAAACATTAACATGGATACATATCCAATCCAGATATGAGCTTGACCGGGTTTGTCTTGGATAGTCAAAGCTTATATTTTTGATATCCTATCCAATCCACTCCAAGCATACCCTTAGTTTACATACACAATTATTTGGTCCTACGCATTGTATTCAAATAAAAAAAAAATACATAAACCAGTGACAATCCAAAAACATGGGTATAAACACCTACATGATATATCCATATATATGAGGTTTCCAAACCACCAAATTGAGTTTGGGTTCCTGCACATAAAGTTGAACATACATACAAGCATATAAGATTTTTGTGTGTGAACCACAAGCCAGACACTCAAGTATCTGAAATTAATATGATCAACAGAAACAATACCTAGAGAAAAATTTCCACACAATCCACAAGGCACACTTCCACATATCAGTGCTACGTACTAACAGATATACAAGAACATACAAATAAAAATATATGTACAGTTAGTGAACCATGATCCTAATTTTCAACAGTCTGACTGAATTAAATACTCATATGAAAATTTAAAAAAAAAACCAAGTCCGTATAAAGTCATATATTCGAATAACATACACATAGATGTGTGCGTATACGCATAGCCAAAATACATATAGCATGGTCATCATGATCCCAAATAGAACAATCGGCAGAACGGCCTTGCTTAGAAGCAAGCTATGGAACCAAAAAAATAAAATAAAATAAAACCCTAGAAATCGATGGTAAGACATCAAATATAGTGCACGTGTGAGGGATTTGAAGCAATGCGATTCAATGGATTAAAGCTTGAAAAAGGTAAACAATTACCTGAGGATTAGAGGTGCGATGAAACCCTAACCCTTGAAATCGCAGAGAGAGGGAGAGAGAGAGAGTATGAGTAGATAAAGTCTCTCTCTAGTCTTAATATAGAGTGGAGGTGATTGAGAACCAAAGGAAGGCGGTAGATGACAGAGAAACAAACTATGCTTATAATTGGATTCGTCAGATACGCAAATATATACTTGAATACGGTTTGGGCATGGCTGTTCAGACCGCGCCTTACCCTATTATAATTTTTCTCTTTCCTTGCATTTTGTTTTTATTTTTTATTTGAATGGATTCTATTTATGCCCCGGTTTAAAATTTGGCAAAAACAAACAAAATTGTTAAAGAAAATTGAAAAATCCTTTGAACTTGATCGAATTCCAATTAAGCTGTACAAATAATAATAACAATAACAATAACAATAATAATAACGATCAAAAACAATCATTGATGGAGATATTAACAAGGGGTCTTTTTTTATGAGACAATCGTAAAATTATGGTATACAAAATAGACGGGGAATGTGAATACACTTTTTAAATATAATAATTAAGAACTAAAATTTTGTTTCGGTGCAGAGTTTTGATGAACTTAAAAACGGAAACGTTTCGAAAATATTTGAAAAATAAGATAATAAATTTAAAATTTTATTTTTGTAACCTGGATCGAAACAACTCGAAACATAATTTTGATAGTCAATCAAAGATTCATTTCGGTTTTTATGAAAACAGAAACATTTTGGATATTTTGATTGTTTCGAAACAAAATTTAATTCATTGAAAACAATAATGTATACGGAATATATTACATGAGTATAACTTATTTATTTTGTTTAATGACCAATATAATTATGACACGTGTCCCAATCACAAGGTGACATGTGACATAATTGGAAAAAAATAACCTTGGAGGGTGACACGATAACATGGGCCCATCCTTAGATTAAGCAGTCACCTCATAAATAACTCTGTGACCACAGAATAGGTCACTCCTGCGAAAATGTTGTCACGTCCTATCCCGGTCTCTCAAGGATGAGACGCGACTAGATTTTTGATATATCTGTTTACATATGTAATTTGGATTAATAAAACATTAAATAATCTCACAGGTGCAACGACACCGCCTATCACCTTAGCCATTAAGTATGATGGTAATACCTGACTCATAACTTGTACCATATATAACACATGTACCATTTCTTTTTCCAAACCATATACATATACAAAATCTCACACCCACATAGCATACATCACAAAGTATGGTTGTTGAGTCTGTTTACAATTAAACACTATTAACCTGATATAATAATCTTTCACTCAATATAATATACAACCCAGCAAATAATTATACAAACACTCAACATGTATCACTCACTCATTAAAACTAAATACATAATTAACGGACATACAACCTGAGTAATATCACACCAACTTCAGATTGAATTCGACTCCACGAGATAATACTCAATCGACTGGACAGTGGACTGATCTGTAACTCCGTCAATAGTACATGAAAAAGAGAAACTATAGGGGTGTGAGCTAAACCACGCGCTTAGTGAGTATACATGTTGTATATGAAATGGGAATGATAGTAATACACATAAGTAAGTAAATACTACGTACATACACGTATCAAACAACAATATCAATCTAATTCCAAATAATTCACAAACCACAACACATCCATACTCCCCCTCATCGGGTAAATCGATCCCACATGAATTCATGTCTCCCAAACCTCCCGGGAACACCACAGTGCTAGCACACCACTGCACGCCTAGTGATTAGGCATTGACATTCCTATCTCAGACAGTGCGCCACATTCCACAATACACAGCACAAAGCATTATTCAATCATATAAGCACGTAGCACATAATCCTGGAGAATTGCTATTAAATTCTATCATTTATTATCATCTTATAATAGCATTTCCAAAACATATAAAGATATATACCCACCTCAAATGTACAGATTTTACGGCCCTTCGGACCTACCGGTGAATCCCTTCGATGTTATCGTATCTGTCTCAACATCGACTGTCCTACCTGTTCCACCTAACACATTTGTAATTACAATATCAATATGTTTATCACATTTAATAATTAATCATGTATTAATGCATGCAAGATGATTCAACCCAAAGTGCCCCGGTAACCCTGGTTACCGCACTGTCTAATCACACACTGGCACATTAGATTTAGGGATCACATTTCCTCCCCAAATCTCTAAAATATCTCACATTAATCACAATTAGGATTAAGTAGGTCAAACACATTGACCGAGGGCCCATCTTCACACATTTCGACCCCGAATCCTAAAAATCGCACTTCCAGCATTTTATACATTTCGCACCGAATATTATATTTATTTGTATTTGAAACTTACATTATCACATCCAGCATCAAATAAGAATGCAGCATGCAAAAATTCGGGTCAATTGGATCAAAATTCGCATATGTGATAATAACGTTTATAAATCAAGATTTCGGCATTACTGGCACCCATTTTTAACCTCTATTGCACTTTTCTTTTAAAACAACTACACTTAAACTCACACACACATTTGATCATGCAAAACAACCCCTTAATTGAACCCTTAAATCCTCCATTTCACTCCCACAAATCTCAGTTTTAACCTAGCCCACTAAAAGCATCTCGAACATCTCAAATATTCGTTTCCCACACTTTTCTCACACCCGGTTGAATACCTATTTGAAACTCATTTTTAATAGCCCTTTAATTATGCTTAACACACTTAATTAGACTCACACAAAGTCTCTTTTGAAATTAAAATAAAACAACCCACACACACATGCTTAAAATTAATCACACACACACATTAAAACGAACACACACACCCTTATACCTTCTCTTGCTTTTTTCTTCTTTCCCCAGCTTCTTCTTGCCCTCACTCACTCTCAGTTTGGCATGGAGGTTTCCCCCAAGCTCCTCCCTTTTTCTTCCTTCTTCTCCTTCTCGGTTTGAATTATGAATACCCACCAAAAACTTGGTTTTCTCTCTCCCTCTCTCCTTCCTTGCTCACGGCTCAAGAGACACACATACACATATATTTTCTTCTCTCTCTCTTGCTCTCCCTCACTCACGGTTTCAGAAAAGAAAGAACACACACACACACACACTGAATCATGTTTTAAACACACACACACTACTACACCTTAAATTACACACACACTCCACACCTTAACAAACAAACACACACAACATACACACACACATCCACCTTGCATGTTTAATTGACTCCCCACACACATCCACCTTGCATGTTTAATTGACTCACCCACTTGATATTTCAACACATGTAAGGATGACTCATTCTAATTTAATAATTATACTTGTCTCCCCCCAAGTTCTTAAGTGCTTTTGAAATCGACCCACTACTATTTTCACATATGAAATTTCTATAAATTGGTCTCACTAATACTTCACTAACGCGGTCCACATACTCGTTGTATGCTCACACACATCATGACTAAGAAGGATTTACTTTAATTAACTTTTTAATAGTTTCACATAATTATAATTTAACCCACATAATTATGCTAATATGCATGCAATGCATGATCGGGTCTCACAAATGCATACTCTCCTACTGTGTGCTATAGTAATGGTAGCGTAGCGCTGAAACACTGAGGGCAACTTTAGTGTGTTACACTTCCCCACCATGGAAGTAAAGACACAAGGCTAAGACACCACAATTGGCAAGAATGACATCCCTAACGAGTTCCCGTGAGGTACCCTTGGGACAAGGCCTCTTAGAGAAAACCTATAACCCATTAGATGTCTTTAGTGGCGAAGTCAACTAGTGGTGGACCATTGCTTAATTGGCTTAAAGAACCAAAATAAGGGTTCCCCACCTTGAAACAGGGTAATATGACCCTCATATGAGGTAGGGGTGCAACTCGGGCGGGTTGGACGGGTTGAGAGGTCAACCCTAACCCAACCTTAGGTATATAATCTTCAACCAGAACCCTAATCATAATCTTACCTCAACCTGAGGTACTCAATCCGAGTACTGCCCGAGTTTAATTCAGGCCGGCTCGGGTTGAATTCGGGTTACTTAATTCGGACTAATTTTGGATTACAAATCGGGTTAAGCTCGGGTTACTTAATTCGGGTTGATAAAAGAAAGAGGAGTGGCGAGTGAGAAAAAGAGGCTGAGAGTCTGAGGTGAGACTTAGACGAGGGAAAGAGGGAGACTGAGAGTCTGAGACCAGATGAGAGACAAGTGACGAATGAGAGAGGGATCTGAAAGTGATGGAGGCGCAAGAGTGAAGACTTGAAGTGAAGTGAAACTCTGGACTCTAAAGAGTGAAGATAAATACTAACCCTAGTTAAATATATTTATATATTTATGTATATTCGGGTCAACCCGATTTAATAATCGGTTTTAACCCGATTTTAAATTCGGGTTGATCCCAACAACCCGATGTCTCGACTCGAGGTTTGCCTGAATTCAATTCGGGTTGAGTTTTTTTTGTCCAGGTTCAAACCCAAGTATTAAAAATTATAACTCAAGCCCTGTTTTTTTCGAGTTGGACTCTGGTTGAATTCGGGTTAGCCCGCTCAAGTTGCACCCCTAATATGAGGAGAATTGGGCAATGGAGGCAGACGAGTATGATTGTCAACTTTGACCCCATGCAAGGTTGTTAAGGTATAGTTTGCTCGAGCGAGCTTCCTACTGTATGACTCACTCTCCACTGAGTTGTGCTTGATTGAGATCTGGAAGGGCTCGTAAGGAATAAGGAGTTAATGGTTCACACCAATATATAGAATGATGAGACATGTGGATTAGTGATTGAAATATCAAAATTATGTGAGTATTCTCATTTGGACATTGTGGATGAAAGCCTTGGGAGGGGTCTCCGAGTAAGTAAGGTAGGTGTCACAATACCTGTATAGTTGGTTGACTGCAAGTATGACTCCTTCAGAGCTATGACTTCGTGGTGACCTAGTTGCGACCCCCTGCCTAGGAGAACATACCCCTTCCTCAGAGGTCGAGTCTCAATTATATCAAAGGAAATGTCATATATGTCTAATTAATGTTTTGGACACCTGACACCTAATGTGTACCCTATCATACAAAAGCAATCGACACAATTGAGTAAATCACATTGTCACGTACGACGTTGACTCCCTATACAGAGGCAGTCGCGGGGAGCCCATATGGCAGCTTTCACTGTCTGAATACATGTGTTATACATATCCTCATTACTTGTCCCTACATTAGACACCTATTATATTTGAGATAGACATTATGGCTGGTATGAAAATATCTATTGACTTCACCTACCCAAGGAACCTTTTGCCCAAAAATTTAGTCGGAACAGTTAATAGACAACTCAAATCTTCTCATCTTATCGTACTCATCCATTTTGAGTACACTGGCATAGACACGAGTCAACCTACTTTTACTCCCCACCTACACTTTGATAATTGTGCAATTCCATAACAAAATTCAATTTTTTTCATTTAAGTGGCCTTTATTTGATCAACAAAGTTTCCAACACAAATCAGGCCTGGAAAAAAAAAAAAAAACAATTCACAACCAAGATTTAGGGACATAATAGTATAATTGAATTACAACCGAACATCCTTCTAAAAATAAATACATATTGGAGATACTTTTGCTCAATGAACAAAAAAATATATCCCACGAAAGGAAAGGAGGAAAAGATCCCCACCTCAACTCAAAAATGTTGTGTCCTAATAATAAAAAGAAGAAGAAAATTGATAGACCTTGTACTATTTCATTGGAAACAAAAGGGAAGAGTCGACAACTCTCAACAAAATAACAAATGAACTTTTAAATGGTTATACAATCGGAAAACTTGTTGATATGGTAATATGTAACAAATTGCATAGAGTTGTCTAGCATGTTTTTTTTTTTTTATCAAATCTAGCATGTTGTTTACTGACATTTAAATGAAGTGACTTTAAAATTCATATTATTGATTATCCCATCTACTATTCTTTTAAGTTTTAACCAAATTTTACTTATTGATTAATTACCTAGGATGTATAATTGAAAGACCCACCAATAAACAATGAAATTTACGAAAATATCATTTATTGTGAATGAAGGGAGGGACTCACTTATAATTAGTGAATTTCGTGAGCTTAATGAAAGTGTTTCAATGTCGTACCCGATCGTCTTATTTTAGATATTGATTCTCAAATACTCAAGTTGACTCATATTTTTTGTGAAGTATTCGAACTCAAATTATAGTTCTCCTAATTATTGAGGTTGATTGCATAAATTGTGTTGTTTCATTCTTAAAATTTATTTTATGTAATTTAAGTTTTCAAATGATTAACCTTGAAGTTGTCATTACCTTATATATACCCCAAACATGTCACACAGTTCATATAAGGTCATTTGGTTGCAGTGTTAATAGATGTATTAAAGAATCATAATAAATTTAAACTCTCTAATCTAACTTCATAGTACATTTGGTTACATAAAATATTTCATATTATATATAGTTTTATTTTAAATATTTATTCAAATAATACACTTTATATGTACTATTGAACCGATTATAATACCACTTTGGAAGGTGGTATTATAGTTTAGTTTAAGCATATTAAGTTATAAATTTATTATTTTACTCACCAAATAATAAAAAATATTAATAACTAGATAAAATTGATAATTTTTCTGTCAATATGTAATTAATGATCTATTATACCACCCTTATATAGTGTCTTACCATACACTGGATTATAATGAGTATCAACTTTATACCATATTTAAGATATATTTGGATTGCAGGTTAAATGTGGATAACTATGGTAGGATATGATAAAAAAACATGTGGGGTTCATATATCTCATGTTTGGTAAGTAAAAAATGCATAAGAAATTCCATTCAAAATTTTTTCTGACTCAGTTTGAAAAGTCAATTTTAACCCACCTACTGAATTAAATGAAACCAAAAGGGCTAGGGATTTTGCCGGACAAGATATGTAATACAATTTACAGCTATGCCCACCCCTAGGTCAGAAGATCTCCATATCGTCTGTCACTGCCACAAATAAGTCGTCGTTCTCTTGAGCTCATTGTAATATGCCCTTGTTTTTTCATGATTATAATATATTTAAAAATATTTATTCTATATTTAAATGAGTTGTTAAAAAAAATAGACGTGAAAGTGTATTTTTTTTTTTTTTTGAATGGGTTGGAAACAAATTTTATAAACCAAACATGATAGTGGATTAGATAAGATATTGAGATTGCCCCTGCTTCTTAGGCACATGAGGAACCGGCCTAACATATTTTCAATCGAAATCCCAATCAAAGACAAGTTCGATGTATAATAGTCGATGAAAGAAAATTACATCACTCTTATCTATGGGCCTCACAAAAAATGTATAATCTATTCAAACAAATGAAAGGCGGGATATATCAATTTATATCTTATCCGGATGAAAGTTGGGTGAAAGTTTTAACCAATTGATAAGAAATGATATATTTTTAGATATCCAATTCACTCAAACACTACCATCCAAATATACACTTAATATTGTATTTTATCTGCTGATATTGAATTAACCTGTATTAACTATTACAATATTTTCTTTTAGGGAGAATTACACATAGACTCCCTGAAATTTATCATTTAATCACTTAAGAATCTTGACATTTAAAATATTATATACAGACCCCTTAAAGTTTGTATGTGCGTAACATTTAAACCCCTGCCGTCAATGTCCGTTAGTTTATTCGTTAGTAAATTACATTCAGACCCTCTAAAATTTTTAAGCATGTAATATTTAAACCACTTAAGTTTAAAATATTATACTTAAACAAAAAATGCTCAAATTAAAGATAGAATACCAAATCGTTTAAAATTTTTAACCAAAATTTATGTTCTATTATGTCATCTTTTGAAATAAAATTAAAAATAAAAATCTATTTTTTTCTTTTAAAAAATTATAATTAGTATACAATTATACTATTTATTGGAATATAACTAAAAAATCAAATAAGAGGTAAAACCATAATGGACAAAATATCTTCTATTTTTAATTGAGATAATTTGATCGTTTAATAGATTTCGTTAGTTCTGTAACTAATAAGAGATCTAAGTGTAATATTTTAAACTTGAGGGGTTTAAGTATTACACACCTATAAACTTCAAAAGATCTGGGTGTAATTTAATGGACATTGAATACAAGGTCTAAGAGTTACGTGTGTATAAATTTTAGGAGTCTGTGTGTAATATTTTAAATAATAAGATGTCTAAGTAATTAAGTTACAAACTTCAAGGGGCCAAATGTAATTCTCCCTTCCTTTTAGTATATGGCAACCATATCCTTTTATGCAACGTTGTGTATAGAACGGCGTCGTGTTGTGGAACACACCCACGATGTACGGCAGCATCTGTTCTTGTTTAATACAAGGCCAAGTTCGTCATTAATGTAGGGTATAGTCGAAGAGAGTTTCGCAAATCCCAATTCGCTGCTCAAAGCTTCTCTAACTATCCGAAACACAGACAATCCCTCTCTCTCTCTCTCTCTCCCCCTGCGAACTAGCCGACTACAACCGCAGTTCCGAAACCCTAGCCCCAGCAAATAGCCCTAAATAATTTGGATTTGTTTCTCGTAATCATTCTTTCGAGTACTAATGCTCGCTTTGTTCCGATCTGTTGTGTTGAGCCCGGAAGGTTGCATTAACAGATTCGATAATGAAGGTCTGGAAGGAGAATCAATTAGAACTGGCAGTTTGCAACCCTACGGCGTCGTTTCAGGATTCGTTGGCCTTGCAGAAGGAGCTCTTCCAAAGCCAGATCGATCAGCTCGAAGACATTGTCGCCACGCAATGCAAACTCACCGGTGTCAATCCTCTCTCTCAAGAGATGGTGCGTCTGTTTCTTTTCTCAATTTTATTCCCAGGAATTTATATGTTTGTCTTTCTGGTTGCCGAGAAAACCTAATTCTTATGTTCGTTTGAGTGGAATTTGCTGTTTCTTCGGTTAAGAAAGAGTGAATATAGGATTTGGGTTTTTGATTTCTGTTGTTTTGGCTGTTGAGTTAACGGATTTGGATGGTTCCTGGTTGACAGAAGCTTTTTTGTTTTAAAAGTTCGAGGTTTAGAATGAAGCCTGAATTGTTTTTCTTTTTTACCAAAAATTGAGGGTTCAGATTTGCTAATATACACTTACCAAAAACTGCGGTTCACAGTGCATTTATATTTGTCTGAAAGCCACAGAACCATGAATGAAGCAATGCAAGGAACCATGCTTATGCTGAAATAGTTAACAGTAACTCTGTTTTAATTCAAGATTGAAGTTATAACGTCACATTCTAAGCTGGGTGTTGTCCTGTTTACTCCACAATATATCGAAGCATGAGTGCAATTTTCCTTTTGTAGTATAAGAGGAACCTTACTGTCATTCATTTGGTTGAAATAGCCTAGTGTTTTTTATGTCATGCTGATTACTCATCCATTTTTTACCTTGATGTGCAGGCTGCTGGCGCTCTATCAATTAAAATTGGTAAGTCTACAGACTAGTTAGTGGAAACAATTGTATTTAAATGTTCTTAACTTATACTATGTTTTGTGACGATTTTTGGGTACAAGGTGGTATCCTAAGACTGATATTACATGTGCCTCAAGTCTCTTTGGCCATTGATTTGGATCACTTGCAGCATTGTCTCATAAGTTATGCTTGTTGGCAATTTGATAACATTTTTGCAGGAAAAAGACCTAGAGATTTGCTAAACCCTAAGGCTATAAAGTACATGCAATCGATTTTCTCCGTCAAAGATGCTATTACCAAGAAGGAATCTCGTGAGATTAGTGCTCGTTTTGGTGTTACAGTCACACAGGTTTCCTTTTACATTTCCTTTTTTGTTTAAGGTTTTTTTTTCCCCCCATTTATCATATCATGCTTTTACATAATGCATATGCAATGAATTTTTGAAAGTCTCCTGCACCATGGCCAAATAATTTTTTTTTTGAGGGGGGATGCAGGAGAGATGGATGAAATCCATTGGTTGTTTTGTACTTATGTGTTTAGATTGTTTGTGTAAATACTAGACTTCCAAAAACCATAAATTTGGGTTTCCTTTTTTTTTTTTTGTGTTGGTTTTTTTTTTTTTTTGGGGGGGGGGGGGAGGTTGTTATGGGGAAGGGTAGATTTGAGGGTGAAGGTTGTTCATTGGTTCAGTCACCCTTAAGCAATCATATGGTTCAAGCATGCATTATTTCTTACTGGATATTTTGTACTGCACTCCTTCTCATGGATCAGGAAGTTGCCTTGAGTTACTGTTTTGAGATGCACAAATTTTGTTTTGTTCTTATAATGAGCTCAGCAATCACTCTTTGCAATCGTAGAAATTAAAACTATCACTGGGTTGCTATGTCAACTGAGAGTTGGTGTAAAAAGAAATTGCTTATACCTCTTTTTTATCACTTGTTTTGCTTAGGTTCGGGAGTTTTTTAATAGTCAACGTTCAAGAGTGAGGAAGGTCGTTAGATTGTCAAGAGAGAAGACAATCCGATCTAATGCATGTAAAGAAGTAAGGGATGGGCTCCCGTCAAGCTCCGATCCTGTTATGCCTATTGAGCCAGTTCCCTTAAACTGTGTAGCTCCTAGTCCTACCATTTCTGAAGGAGGACCATCTTGCTCTACACAGGATGAGGTCCTACCTGGTGTAGATGACTCGGATAAACATTTCCTTGAGAATATATTTAGTATGATGCGGAAAGAAGAAACATTCTCTGGGCAGGTTAAATTGATGGAGTGGATCTTGCAGATACAAAATCCTTCAGTACTTCATTGGTAGTGATGACATCATTTTTCTATATACACGGATATCTATTGTTGTATTGCTATTCCGGCTCATTTATTCTCTCATGTACTTTTAGGTTCTTAACCAAAGGTGGTGTAATGATTTTGGCGACTTTGTTGAGTCAAGCGGCAACTGAAGAACAAACGAGCGTTCTTAATGTGATTCTTAAGGTATCTTCATGTTCCGGGATGTTGGTTGATTACATGCTTTGCTTCTTGGACCTTGCACTGGAGTCCGGATTTGAATGGTTGAATGGTTATTTTTAGGTCCTTTGTCACCTGCCTATACATAAAGCTCTCCCTGCACACATGTCAGCCATTCTGCAAAGTGTTAATAGATTGCGGTTTTACAGGACATCAGGTGTGTTTTTGCTGCAGATAATTGCTCTCTCTCTCTCTCTCTCTCTCTAACATGCACCTGACTTTTACATATTGTATATTCCGGAAGGTGTTCATTTACTTAAGGACTATGAAGTGTCGTATTTATATAACTGAGCATAGTAGGAGTGTCAAACATTGTGAGAGCATCACTGAGGCGAACACTCAATAAGAAAGGTCATCAATTGAAGCACAGGAAAGCCAAGATCATGTGATATGCTATGTGATGGTGACATTATACTTGTGCCTTGCGGTCATAATTTTTGTTTTTCATTATTTGTTTTATGTTGTTTCTCATATTTATACTTGTCCACCTATGATTGGTTTTTGTAACCTTGTGCTTTTATTATTAATAGAAGTATTGTTTCTTATTGAAAAAATTAGGCGGTGCTCATTAATTATTTCAAGAAACATTTTGATAGTGTATACATTAAGAAATTATTATTTATTAAGTGGCAAATCACGCATACCGTACAGCCAATTAACGTGGCAGTGGCAGCAGTTGTAAATCTTAATTTTGCAGGACTAAGATCATGATTTCTTGTGTTTGCGTCTCTCCCTTTCTTTTCTTTTTTTTTTTTTTTTTTGGGGGGGGGGGGTTTCAAGGGTTTTAAGGGATTTTATGTGATATTGTGATTGTTCCTTTTGATCATCTTTAGCTATGGGGGAAATAAAGATGGCTAATGTTGACTTCTACATTGGTCGTTTAGAGAGAATTTTGTTGGAAAAAGTGTGGTCTAATTCGATGTGATCTGCATTTTTTCAAAGATTTCCCTGACTTGCAATTTGCATATATTGCTGGAGTTTATAGCTTACTTTTTAGCAAAATATTAAACTTTAGGCTGTAGTTGAGTTCTTTCATGACCCTTTGGTATTTTGAATCTCATTTATCTGATTTGGAGCTCAGACATCTCAAACAGGGCGAGGATATTGTTAACTAGATGGAGCAAAATTTTTGCAAGAAGCCAAGCTATGAAGAAACCTAATGCCCTGAAATCTGCAAGTGATGTACAGGATGAGATGTTGCTGAAGCAGAGGCAAGCCTATATTCTATTTCACATATGTTCCTTTTTTTTTTACAAATTTAGTTTTTCACTATCATGCCATGATGATGTGCAGCATTGGCGAAATTATGGGCAATGAATCGTGGGATTCAAATGCTGATGTTTCTGTAAGTGTTTTACATGGTGAAATAATCTTTGCTTAACACATTCATGTCGTGGATGATCATTAGTGTTCTCTGTTGCTCTATAGGAGAAGGCTCTAACTCCATACAATAGTTCAGAAAACTTCAGGTGTGTGGTTATTTTATTGATAGGTCTCTTGTGGTCTGCTTGCACTCATTTTGATTGTTTTTTTTATTTTCTTTTTCAGGAGGTTGGAATCTCCACAGCCACTAAAACTACTTACAGCATCCACAGATGACTCTAATAAGAAGCTTATGAGAGGTGTACCTTCATCCCGTATCCTTAAAATAGGTGAAGGTTTCCTTGAAAAGCTGATGTATGCTTTGACTTGTAAACTCTTACATGGTAATAAAAAAACATTGTTTAAGAGGCAAAGTTAGTCATTTCAAATATACCTTCATCAAGTGATTCTTAAATTCAAAGATTAATCTGTAAAATATTCAAACTTTTTCTGGAGTTTTAATGGTGATTGGAGTTGTGGTAGTGGAAAATTATGAATCAGTTCCATTTTCTTCAATTTGTGTCTGTGGAGGAATACACTGACTTTTGTCTGCCTAAGTGAAAAAATTTAATATCGTATTTGCCTAAAGGACATTATATGATATTTTCCACAAGAATTGCTACTCTTTTATAATCATTATACAAGCTGGTCTAGTTACCATCTTGGTGGTAGTTTATGTCTTGCACGGTAACTGACTTGGGCAACTTTTTTGTTTTTTGCCTTGTATCTTCTAATATTGTCATTTTGGAAGGTGTCAAATTTGATATTTTCTCTTTACATTTTTGTGAAACCTCTGAGGAAAAGCATTTGTTTTGATTCATGGGTAACACATTTTGTAGAATAACTGTAGGTGCATAAATATTTTATTGACGCATTTTTGAGAGTAACAATAGGTGACACTATGGTGACTCACGAGAAGCCAAATCACTGATAATGCATTCGTGTGCGAAGATAGGAACAATGTTGTTTAATTATAAAGATGGGCTTTGAGTTGCATTGCAACCATACTTGGCCCATAATTAGAATAAAAACTAAAATTAGAGGAAGATGGTGCTTTTGGTTCTGCTAATTTTTATCTAGAAGTCAGGACTTGATACATGTAAATCCAGACCCCTAATCCTCTTACAACAGTGTCCTTCCCTTGACTCTTGTTGGAAAATTTCAATATTAAAAGCATTGGTAAAGCACTTGAATTTTGTTGATCACATACATTTTCAGATGTCCCCTGGTTGCTGCTGTATCTGCTAATTCATTTGGAGGCAGTGGTCGTAATGCCTTTCTTTTAATACTATTTGGACGTTTTGGGATGTTTCCCTTACTAGTGCCTAATGCTGAATATGTCAATTTTAATCCTTGAACTGAGCAATATAGCCTCAATTGGATTTTCCAGAGAAGGACAAGAAATCTCATTTCTATGTGGACGAAATCAATTCTTTTGTCAATTTATACTTAAAACTCAGGCACAAAATAATCAAATCAACAAGTATATGCTTTTATGCTGAATAAGGCTATTACATGATCTGCTACTTCTAAGAAAATATCAAGCATTCGGAGCAATGAAATGACTCCCTAAGGCAACCCAAAATGGTTGGCTGATCTTGCTGCTAGATGCATTTTTTTTTGTTCTGGCTGATAGAAAGGCTTGCATTTTCAGAGCAATTGGATCCTGGAAACCTTGCTGTTAATAACTGACTTTATTTATACCAGAACTTGGGGGATGATAGAGTTAGAAAAGAGCACTGAGTCACACTACTTATGAAAATCAATATTGGACAAGAAATGTTATATCCTTGCTGTTCTGTCCATTAAAGGGTGGAGGCTGCATATGGAGAAAATGAAATGCATGGTTTTTAAGATAGGAGCCGTGCAAAAGGTAACTATGTGATAGAAAGAGGGCTGATGAAAAATGAAATGTTGAATCAAACGTTTTTTGTCTCGAGGAAGGCATAATTTCTAGATTTGGAGAACAATTCAAAAACCTTCGAAAATTTGAAGTTGAAATGCAGATAAAAGCTGTACATGTACCTAATAAGATCGCAATATGTTTGAAATCTCTATAGACATTGTGCTTGTTCCTTTCTTTTTTGTGTGTAAAGTAAATAACCTTGGGAGTGGGCTTGTATGGATAATTATCGGGTAAATTTCACTTAGTTGAGAACTTGGGATGCCTGACAATGGAATCAATGTGTTATTCCATCAAAAGAGAGAGCAAAGAAAAGGCTACCTTGCTATGAAGATGCGATTGGCTATATGTAAGTTCTTTCAGTTTCATAACGGAAGTGCATCTGGGGCATATACATTGGTACTGCTTCTTGTTGTAACATGTTTATAGCTCATATCAGCACATGATTTGGGAGGTACTGTGGAATACGAAGTCTGTTTGCAAACCAAGTGGGTGCTTGCAATTGTAGGAAAAAGTAAACTAGAAAAAATATTTGCTCATAAGTGAATAATTAGATTTTGGTTTTACACAAGATTCTGAGGAACATTCTCAAGGTGCGAATCATCCTTGGAAGGGGGAATTGGTAAAAAGTAGTGTTAGAGGCTCGTATAACTTTTTTAAGGAGATAATATGAAGATGAACAATGTGCTGAGGTTTATCATTCTACAGCATAACTTTTGAAAATTTGATGTTGTTTGTCTCTCCGGCAGTATATCTCAGTTAATTCATATGCAAAAGCTCAGTTGCTCCCTCCTTTAGTGTCTTTAATCCCCAACTGAGCACAGATATAAGCCAAAGACTACCAATAACCATTGATACTCTTGACTAGTTGTGGACCACATAATGTTTGGGATTGAACATGTGTCAAACACCACATGCTCATCGTCTGAAGGATCTTTACTTTCACTGCCTGTACTGGACCGTGTGAAAACATTGTTGGAGTTCTTCAAGTCTTTTTGTTTTTGGATGGACAACTTATAAATATGGTCTCCCTCGTAGGTCAAGATTGTGTTCAGAGCAGCAAACTGTAGTTACCAGAAATTAACCTGCTGATATTATGGGAAACGAGAATGTCTTTATTTAGAAACCACTATCTGCTGTTACAATACGTGGACTGAATGGCTTAACGATACCTCTGCTCTGCTTTATTACTTTTTTAACTAAATAGCTGAAAGCAACATGAACTATGCATACATGATTTCTGATTTGTTCATATATACGGAAGAGCATAGAGTCCATTGCCTTAGCTAATTACAGAAATAAGGGAGCGGAGAAAAGTTTTAATGGTGGAGCAACCAGGCCAAAGAACGGCTGGAAGGAGCATGCCTGTTGCAAGATCAGTGTCTGCTACTCAAGGTCGCCCCCTTTCGGCTGATGATATACAAAAGGCAAAAATGCGTGCGCACTTCATGCAGAGCAAATATGGGAAAAATAGCACAGCTTCTGATGAAAGTCCTCAAGTGAAGTCTGAAGGTCCAAGCAAAAATTCCTCTGCTCAAGCCAGCTCGTTATCTAAAGGTCATGTAAGGCCCAAAATTGAGGAACACAAAAACCCTGAAAAGCTTCCCTTAAAAGTATCTAATCAGCAGGAAGCTCCTCTTGAAAATAACATGAGTTTGGACCCAGAGGAACCTGCATGGAAAAAGTGCAAGAGAGTCCAGATCCATTGGAAAACACCGCCAGGTATATTTGCGTTTAGTGATTCTTTATTGGCTCATTATACTACTTGTCTAATCGTTTTTGGTGTAGAAATAACTAGCAGTTCACAATTTAAAATCTAGTGATTCCCCGGAAATTGAATGAAATTACATGATTCCACATATCTGATTTCCACTGTTCAAAAAAAAAAAAAAAAGGTGGTTTCGAATACACTGGCCATAAGATAAGCTGATTCAAATGTTTTGCAGCTGTTAACTTTGCTGATTTCCCCGCATGAACCAAATTTCATCCCCCCCCCAAATTCTTCCTCATTTGGGTGGAAAAATTGAACATTAAATCAGTGGTAAACTTCTTAAAGGACCGTTAATAAGGTATTGTGTGAATGATATCTGAATTCTTCGGCAAAGTAAGATCAACTCGTCCTAATCTAGTATATGATTTAACAAAACTGTTGGAAATGAAGACCTTTTTTCGTATCATTTCTGGCTAATTAAATGGGCTTCAAATGAATGTGATGGGCCAGATTTTGCTTCCTTTATGTTACAGTGGTTGAAGAACAATTCATTGTTATAGATTTTTCAAATAATTAGATCATAATAAACTGCTGTTCGTGAAAGATCTCCTACATGCCAGTGTCTCATGAGTGTTCTTTAACTATTTACATTCCCGAATCCTTCTGCCCGGGGATCACACTTACTCGTTAAACTACAGATAGCAACTCGGTTATTTTGATGGTTCAAAAACTGATTCGAAGGACATTTTGCTTAATAAAGGTCCTCCCAGAAACTCTTCTTGCGATGACAGAGGAAGCAATGTGCTTGCTAATCGGCATGCTCAAAAGATGCATAACCCCCTCCCTCCCCCCAACACGCACAAAAAAAAGAAAAGAAAAGAAAAGAAACTAAAGGAATAAAAGGGGAATTACCCAGGAGTTTTCTCTGCACTCACAATTATTGGCTCTCATTTTGTACACTTATCATTTTTGTGATTCTGGCAAGCAGAGAAGTTGGATGGGGGAAAGAGGGTAATAGGACCGTGAGAAGAACTTAATAACACAAACTTGTTACGTAAATTTGAACCGATAAGTGTCATTGGTCTCGCGATAAGTGTCATTGGTCTCGGAACGGACAAAACCACTGAGAAAGACCTTTCTGGTTATGCAAATCAAGTATTTTATTTGTCTGGTGCCTTGAATAACAAGTGAAACTTCTGCGATGTAAATCCCCGAGATTGATTCAAAGTGGCTCTGAGAAATTGAAACGATGTTGGGTGCTAATGTATGTTATGGAAGGCACAATCTTCAGGGTTTAGGATGCCTTTTTTTAAAAAAAAAGGAAATATGGTGTTTTACAATAATATAATTTCCAATGCTTAATGTGGGATCATTTTATGTAAATGCCGAATGCACTGTGTGTTTCCCTTTAATTAAACAGCTGCTTCTACCGTGCAAATTATGTATACTGCGGTTCAAGTCAAGCAAGTTTAAGAAAGTAATTGACAGGTTGTGTTGGGTTTCGTGGATGGCGGATTGAGCTTGAAAATTCTCAAGTATGTATGCAAACTTACCATAAAAGACGATAAATGAACTATCGGTTGAACTTTGAAGCATGATATATTTTTTTGGAAAATGGCTTGCTTGTAGCTCAACCCTGTGAACTTGTAATCACTGATTGGATTGTTGATGTTGCTTATTAAGAAAACAGGGTAAAAGAAAGAAAACCCTAGAAACTCGGATTCTGTGGTTATTAGTCTGGGAGAATTTGTCATGGAGAGTGACGGAGGCAATCTGTTTCTTAGTTTGATTCTGGATGTTGAAACATGGAACAATGACTGCTTTAAGTGGCCGTGGAAGCAAACAGATATTCTGGGCAATCACTTTTGGCTTTTTCTGCTACCCTTACCCCCCCCCCACACAAAAAAAAAAAAAAAAAAGAAAAGATGAATAAAGAATCCTTCCCCCTTGAATGCGAAATAGTATTTGATTCAGTGCGAAATGATTTCTATATAACGACGCGGAAAATGGCCGTGTCTGTGCTGATGGTTTGGTGGTTTATCTTCGTTTTACTAATTTCCTTCTTTAGATTGTGGCCCGTCTTTGGTGTTCGTTGACATTCTCTTCGAACTTTAGCATTTTCTTTGTTTTGCCCTTTATGCAGAAGCCAGGATTAGTGGTGCCTGGAGGGTTAGCACTGGAGAGAATAGCAAGGAAGTTGAAGTTCAGAGAAACAGAATCCGCAGGGAAAAAGAAATTATTTACAGGACATTCCAGGAGATCCCATCAGATCCTAAGGAACCATGGGACCGTGAAATGGACTATGATGACACGTTAACCCCGGAAATTCCAACTGAACAATTGCCTGATGTTGATGGTGTAGAAACAGCGGTTTCTCCTCGTGAAACTGAAACTGAACCAATTTCAGTTGCTTCCAGTTCTACCACCACCACATCATCATCTCAGAATGGCAATGCCACCAACATGCCTGAACCCGATCTCGAGTTGCTTGCTGTATTGCTTAAAAACCCGGAATTGGTTCTTGCCCTGACCACTGGCCAAGGACAAGCTGGTGGCTTATCAAGTGAGGACACTGTGAAGCTGCTTGATATGATTAAGGCAAATGGAGTTAGCTCTCTAAGTAATTTAACTGGATTAGAGAGAAAAGCTGAAGAAAAGGTTCAAGTTTCTCTTCCATCCCCAACTCCTTCCAGCGACCCTGTAACGGTGCGTGATTCAAGCACATACTACTGTACACATTTTAATAAATCATTTGAGTTTTTACCAATTTCTGTCTTCCTCTGCCTTTTCTACTTAATTTTCGTTCTCTCCCTCTCTTTCTCTCTCTCTCTTCCTTTCTCTTTCTTTCTGTTGGATGGCCTAAACTTTGTCCTTAATGTCCAAAGCAAAACATCGTGCATATGGTGGTGTTTGTCAGTTTGTTAATGGGATTGGAGAAACCCAGTCCACTTGCAGCCATGTTGATCAAAATGACTAAGTTTAATGACTTTACCAGTCACTCGCCCTTGTATTAGAAGATTATTCCATTCCCCTTAGTCGTAGGTGCACGTTCTATTTTGATTTGAATGGGCCGGGTCTGCCAAGCGCCTGAGATCGCGAGCACACGGAGAATTATGAATAATAGGGCCAATTATTTCCTATTTAACAAAGTAGTCAATCCAAGTGGACCCTTAAGTAAGACATGTCAAACATAGAAAAAGAGGTCGTAATGGCGTCAAGTCTCCCTCCATTGTGTTCGGACCCGCAATTGACATGACCTGTTGTTATCAGTTGTCACCATACTGTCTTTAATGTTCTTCACATTTGCTTGGGCTTATTGATTGATTATTCCTCATATAATGCAGAGTGGATGGAGACCAGACTTCGCCAAAAATCCATTTTCACGGCAGAATGGAGTAGCTATTAGAGAAGCTGATGCCATGCCAGGAGTTGCCACCACCGGCACTTTTCGCGAAAACCTTCTGGGTAGCAGTCTGGTGCAGCCTCGGATATCAGCCACGACCATGTTCGTACACAATCGACAGCCAATTGTTCCACAACCGCCGGCCCACCAAGCAGTTCTTCAAGCATCATTGCCCCAAAAAGTAACTGCCCTAGCTGAAAATTCACGACCTCTTCCAATTCCATTACTGCACCGAAATGCTCCCATCAGCTCTGTCACCATGCAAAGACCATCCTCAGGAGTAGCCCTGAACATGGACAATATCTCTGTCTCTAGCTTGGCTTTACCTAATTTCTCGGCTGCTGTGTCGTCTTTAATGCAGGTTGAAACCTTGGGCAATGTCCAACCAGCACCAGTGTCTGTTGTAGTGAATCCACCAGAGAGACCACCACATTCCTTCCCTTTGCCACCCTTGTTGCCAACACCGACGCCAACACAGTCGCCCCTCCCACCTGACCCTTGCCTTTCGACCTATTCTTGGAGAGTTAGGGAGGGTTCGTCTTCAAATCCTCTATCTCAACCTAATCAAAATAACCATAATGTATTTGTTGGGGGACCTGTTCATGCTTCCATGCAGCGAGGTCCTTGGGACAGAAATGAACTCGTCCGTGAGCCCGGGTTTGAATCATGGAGTCCTGAGAATAGTCCCATTAGATCTCCTCAGTACATGCCCGGAAGGAATTACCCGGGAGCCCGGATGGATTTGGATCACAATTATAGACCTGAGAGGTCAAGACCCCAAAATCCTTTGGGGTACCATGATCATTCTAGGGATGGTAACCGAAGGTGGCGCGACCGCGACCGTGACCGGAGGAGGTAGTGTAAGGCCTTTGCCATGGACTGAAAACTGTAACAATGTAGAGTAGACATGGATACCTATCTGTTCATAATGGGGCGAGTTTCAACTTTTTGGGGTTGGGTTCTAGAAATGGGACATGGGACTAAGAATCGACTCACCGGAAAATTCCACCTAGTGGTTTTTTTTTTCTTTGAATTTCTTTCTAACTGAGAAATTATTTAAATGGGATTTTTAATTTTGGTCATTCACACATTATTAAAGAAGAAAAGGACTGGTCTTAGCTTGCAATATAGCTGGAGAACTGAAAGGTTGGAGAAGAAGACTTCTATGACATGCAATGGTTAGTTTTAAGATAATTCGATTGACTACAAGAAATGTCAAACAAAGCTGTTGTCTGAAAGCAGATGACCCCAGTGGCCATGATCTCATCATGAAATGACAAAACTAGTTGTATGCAAAAAACAATGACACGTGCATTTGTCTATTTTAAGGTTATTTTTCCTCTTATATAGGGGACCAAATGATATTTTTTAAATTCTTCTGAGCATACTTCTCTTCCTCTAAACTGGTGTTGATTTTCTTTTAGAATAAAAAGGTTTTTAAACATAGTTTACGAGGGATAGTAAGTTCAGATGATTAGGATTCTTGAACCTCATTAGAAGTTCAATTTTTAAAATTTTTGCATGTAGCTCTATACATAGAGTAAACAATATAAGGTTATGTTTGATTATACGATCGTTCGTTACGGTCGGTTTGGTTAAACACTGAAAATTCAGTTTGGACAATCTAGATTATGGAACTGATATTGATGATGCACAAAATTGTATTTGGCAAGATCAACAGTCAAGTATGAGCTATGATGAAATTAATGAGCAATAAACAATTAATCAATGGCAATCAAGGAATTAAGACAGTAAACAACAGATCGACACGGGGAATTATAGTGGTTCAGTCTCGGATGACCTACTCCACTTTTGGGAACGACAGCGGTGGCCTGGTATTCTTTATTGATGAATAAGAGTCGCCGGAGAGTTACAGTGCTTTGAGAGAGAGGGAGAGCAATGTGTAGAAGTATTGGAGGTGTGGTGTGTGTAGATCATCTCAAGATGCCTCTCCAAGTGGAGAGAACTTACATTATATAAGTTCACTAAGGCGGTGAGGCGGTGAATTGAGACGGTCACCACTATTTTGGTAAGTATAGTTATGGTAGGATTCTACCACTTTGGTAGGTACAGTTATGGTAGGATTAGATCTCCGGTGCGTATCCCGATATTTTCTCCCTCGTGTCCCTATTTCGTCGTCGGAGGGTCCTGAGCTGGGCTAGGCTCGAGTCGGAGTGGGCCTTCAAGAGACAAAGGAGGAGGAGGAGACCAGGGCTAGGCAGGCGCACCCATGGGCGGCGCCCCTTGGTCCATGGGCTTGGGTTCTTTGGACTCTGTATTGATTTGCAGCCGTAATTTTGGTTTCCTTTTATGCCCTCCGTAATTTGGGCTATTCAACTCCACACGAGATTTTCTTTGGGCTTTCTCGGTCCGTTTAAATTGGGCTCGGCCCAGTCAATTTTGGACTCGTCATTTGCCCCCCATACTCCAAGCTTCTGACTTCTGTGGGAGGAAAAGGTTGTGGGCATGTACCTGTCTTCGCTTGGATAGGCATTTCTTTGCTCCCTACGGAACTTTTTCGTCTTCGGGAGCCGATGAATTTACTGGTGTCGAAAAAAAAAAATTTCTTTTTTTTTTCTTTTATTGCTTCCTCGTTTATAAATAGAGGTCACTGTTCATACCATCCTTTCTTCATTTCTTGAGGCTTTCTTTCACAAGGGTGTTCTTCCAAGCTTCCTCAAGAAGCTAACCCATTAAGCTTCTTCAAGAAGCTTTGTTCAAGGCTTCTTCTCTTCCCTTATTTAAGGACCTTCAAGGCTACTGTTCACCCATACTCTACACCATTTCTCCCTTAGTCTTTCTTTTCAATCCTCATGGAAACTAGGAGCTCAAAGGCATTGGGGGTGAAGCAAAAGAGGACTTGTGGCCTCGGTGCTACAGGCGACGCCCATGGAGGGAATGCCAAGGTGGGCGGCGCCCAAGGGAGTTCCATAGAGGGCGGCGCCCATGGCAAGGGAGGCGAGGCAGGCAGTGCGCATGGTGAAGGAGGCAAGGTGGGCGCCCCCCTAGACAGTGCCCAGGCCCTGGCCGACGCCCCCTAGGCGGCGCCCCCTTGGGCGGCGCCTCCTTGGGTGCTTGCTCTTCGGGCTCCGGCTTTCTGGGTGTACCTCCTCGTGGTGGTTTTGGGGTGGCCTTGGCAGCTGGTGGGAAAACATTCGGCACTATTAGTGCTCCGCTGGGTACAAGAAAAAAGCCTTCGGCCAATCCTTTCGGCGCAGCGGGAGTGACTCAAGGTGTCGGAGAGGAACAAAAGGGGTCTCCAAAAGAGCCAAGGGGATCCTCAGGGGATACAGGAGGCGCCCGTGTTGCACTAGGCGGCGCCCCAGATGGGGCCCAGTCCCTTCTTCGTGGTGTCGGAAAGCGGCCACTCAGTGATCTGGACAACACGAGCTCTCCAGGTACGCTTTTTCATCGTTCTTTTCACTCTCCTGTTCATATAGTTAATTTCTTTAGCAATGGCTTGAACTTGCTTTCACGGGTGTTTATTCAGTCGAGAGGGAGGCTGCTGAGGACTCAGACAGAGGTCCAGGCGCTGAGACAGACAAGGCTTCCAAGGTAGCTTCTATACTCAGCTTGTATAATCGTGGGGACGATATAGCTGCCATAGTGTTTTCATATCGCATCCCGCCCGGTGTGACTTGCCGTCGTGCCGAGGCCGATAAGTCTGCGTGTTGTGACTCCCTGGGCGAGATAGTTGTTTACGAGGGCATGCTGGAGGCGGGTTTACGGTTTCCTATCCCTAGGCCAATATGTCGGGTTCTTCAGCATTTGTCGCCGGTTCCGGGGAGACTGGCTCCCAACGGTTGGAGGGTGATTTGCGCATTCTTTGCCTTGTGGCGGTTGGTGCATCCTGACTCCGCCCCCCTCCGTTTGAGGAGTTTTTATCTGTATATGCCCTTCATGAGAATCCTGCGCCCCACCGGGGGTGGTACCGCTTTGCCCCAAGATCGGGGAAGTTTATCACCGGGCTTATATCCAATCATCACAAGTGGAAGATGATGTTCTTCTTTGCTGGAGGCGAGTGGGCTTCTGAGTCCGATCGCGGCAAGGTCCCCACCCGATGGGATACAGTCCCCAAGACCAGGCTAGGTGAGAGTTTTACCTCTAACTT
This sequence comes from Ilex aquifolium, assembly GCA_951799425.1. NCBI lineage: Eukaryota > Viridiplantae > Streptophyta > Magnoliopsida > Aquifoliales > Aquifoliaceae > Ilex > Ilex aquifolium. The sequence continues at coordinate 2,342,236 of OX637409.1, read as the reverse complement.
TTGTCTTGATCGCCATGCATATTCTTCTTATATGGTGCACTGTCTTTTTACAGTTTCGCCGACTCTATCCATGGAACAAGAGAGATTGCTCGAGACGGTTTGTGGCAATCCAACGACAGATTTTTCGGAGATCATGTCGGCGGCTGGTGTTTCTACAGCTCCTTCCAAGCCGGGGAAAAGAGGTACGTGACTTCTTTTGTTAAAACATGATGTCATAGACTTTTATCTTATATTATGTCTGTAGGTTCATCCATTGATAGGTCCCTAGTAGTGGAAGTCTCTTCTTCTAGGGTGGCGCCTCCTCCTATTCCTCCTTCCAAGAGAGCGAGGACTAATGCCCCCTGCTCTCCTCGGCCGGGGTCCATTGGACAGGTTGGTCCCCTGGAGGCCGAGGTTGACGATGCTCCTCTTTCTTCTCTTGATGGCTTTTCGCCCCCGAGGGGTAGCTCTAGTGCCGGGGCCGAGGTTCCGGCGCCATCTTCAGCCAGGATTGAGAGCTTGCCGAGTCGCCCTGCTTCGGGTGGTGCCCCGGTGTCCATGCTGCGGGACGTAGCTCTGGCCAGAGAAAGATTTTGTGACTTTGTGAGTTTCTCAGATGCTGAAGAGGTTACTTCTCGAGGTCCAGCTGGTGTAGTCAACGCTACTGTGGAGGGCTTCGCATTGGTATGTCCTGTATCCCTTCTTTGTATCTTGGCTTTCTTTGCATATTCTTTGACTTAGTCTCTGACCTCTACCTTTGAATGTTTGTAGGTGGCCGCTGCCTTGCTCTGTTTATTTGACAACACCCTGAAGATTGGGGAAGCTATCAGTGGCCAAGTAAAGGAGAGGCAGGCACGCGAGGCTGCTGAGGTGCAGCTTGGGATTGAGCGGCAGACACGAGAGGATGCCGCGGAGCTAGCACGGCAGGCACGAGAGGGTGCCGTGAAGCAGCTGAGGCTCGAGCGGCAAGCACGAGAGGATGCCGCTGAGGAGTTGAGGCAGGCGCGTGAGAGGACTGCTCAACTTGAGGCTGATCTCCATGTAGCACTTGAGAGGGCTACCCAGGTAGAGGCTCAGAGGGATGCCGCTGAGAGAGGCAGGGCTGGTGCCTTCATTGACGGCTATGAGGAGCTTAGGAGGAAGGTCACAGTAGCATATCCTTATAATGACTTTACTATCTTTCAACCTCATGAGGCCCCCGATAGTGATGATGAAGATTATGTGAGTGGAGGCAGTGAGAGCCGGTAGGAGTGTGGTGCCTTTGCTTTTTTGTTCTGTTGGCAGGATATGTGTCACCTTTTGTAAAAAGTTCATGGATTTGAATGAAATACAACTCATTTTTTGAGAAAACATGAAATTTTTTATTTCATTGTTCAAAGTAAATGCTTGAAGGAAATCGACTAACAAAAAAAATCAACAAACAAGGTAAAATATCCTAGATGGTGGTCACCAACTCATGACTCACTGCCCCCAGCTACTGATAGTATTTCTTTAGGTGCTCCGCATTCCATGGGTGGGCCAGCACTTTTCCTTCGAAATTTCAGATTTTATAGGTACCCTGCCTTACTATGTCCGTGACCGTGTAGGGTCCTTCCCAGTTTGGTCTCAGCTTTTCTTCCCGGGAGTCTTTGGTAGACAGGATGACCTTTTTTAGGACAAGGTCCCCGGGTAAAAAGGACCGAGGCTTCACCCTTGAGTTGTAGTACTTGGTCATGCGACGCTTGTACTCTGCGTTTCTGAGCATGACTATCTCCCTCTCCTCCTCCACCAAGTCGAGGTTGATGCGGATGTCCTCTTCATTACTGGTATGATCATGATTCTGGACCCTAAGAGAGTGTACCCCGATTTCAACGGGTATCACTGCCTCTGTTCCATAGGTTAGAGAAAAAGGGGTCTCACCCGTAGGACTTCTTGGTGTGGTGCGATATGCCCATAGTACTCCTGGGAGTTCGTCTACCCACTTCCCCTTTGTACACTCCAGTTTGGCTTTCAAGTTACGGAGTATGGTCCTGACAGTGACCTCTGCTTGCCCATTTGCCTGTGGATGGGCGGGGCTAGAGTGGGGCTGTTTGATCTGCAGGTTTGCACATAAACTGTTTAGGAGCTTATTATCAAACTGCTTGGCGTTGTCACTTACGATGGTGTGTGGTATCCCAAAGCGACAGACTAGACTCCTCCATATGAAGTCTTTTATTTTTTGGTCTGTGATTCTGGCTAAGGCTTCAGCCTCTGCCCACTTAGTGAAGTAGTCGATGGCCACGACTACAAACTTGAACTGGCCTCTACTCACAGGGAGGGGACCTAGGATATCGATCCCCCACATGGAGAAAGGCCATGGGCTCTGGACGGTGGTGAGCTCTTCGGGTGGCTGTCTGGGCACAGTCGCGAATCGTTGGCACTTGTCGCATCTCCTGACAAAATCTCGAGTGTCTCGGATCATGGTGGGCCAATAGTATCCCTGCCTAACTGCTTTTTGGGCCAAGGCTCGTCCTCCTGAATGATTTCTGCATATTCTCTCATGTATTTCCCTCATGGCGTAGTCAGCTTCCTCGGGGGTGAGACATCGAAAGTGGGAGAGAATGACTTTTCTTGTAGAGGGTGTCATATAGGATGACATATCTGGATGCTCTCATCCTGAGCTTTCTGCCCTCCACCGGGCTGTCTGGGAGAGCACCCTCCTTTAGGTAAGCTCGGATTGGAGTCATCCAGTTGGGCCCCGAAGATACGCAGTGGACCTTGTTCTCTTCTGTCTTTGTGGTACTAGGCTTAAACTGATGGCCTATCAATGCTGGGCCCATGAGAATATTAGCAGAGGCAAACTTGGCGAGGGCGTCCGCCATAGCGTTCTCTTCTTGAGGCAGGTGGTGGATGTCGAAGTAAACAAATTTTGTGAGAAGGGCCTGGACCATTGAGATATACTCTTGCATTCTTTCCTCATTTGCTTCGAAGTGCCCCCTCACCTGGTTGACTACGAGCTGAGAGTCACTGTAGGCTGTCAAGTAAAGGACCTCCATCTCCAATGCCAACTTCAAGCCTGATACGAGGGCCTCGTACTCAGCCTGATTATTTGAGGTGACAAAGTGGAGGGAGACAACGTACTTCAATGGAGTGCCCTGTGGACTGATCAATACTAGCCCGGCTCCGCCACCCTCGTTGGTGGAGGACCCATCAACATAGAGCTTCCAGCATGTGGTGGGCAATGAAGGCGACGTCTTAGGCATGCTGGGTGGCGCCCTGGGCCAGGTGGGCGGCGCCTTAGGCAAGGTGGGTGACACCCAAGGTGAGGGAGGCAAGGTGGGCGGCGCCCATGGCAAGGTGGGTGGCGCCCCGGGCTACTCAGGCTGTGGGGTCGCGTCCAGCTTCGCCTCTGGTGCATGGATTTTTTCGTGAAGCACATTTGGACTAGTCTCCTGGAGAATGGAGTCAGTGTGCACCATGCAGGTGGGCGCTGAGGCGTTTGATGCCCCCTCTTCAGGCTCATGTGATGGAGTGGACTCGGCAATGAAGTCTGCAAGTGCCTGTGCTTTGATGGTAGCTCTCGGCTGGTACTGCACATCGAATTCACTCAACTCAACGGCCCACTTGAGTAGTCGGCCGGATACATCAGGCTTTCCTAATATCCTTTTGAGAGGTTGGTTCGTGACCACCCTGATGGTGTGGCTCTGAAAGTAATGGCGCAGACGTCTTGCGGCAGTGATAAGGGCAAGAGCCAACTTCTCCAATTCCGAGTACCTCACCTCTGCCCCTCGATACGCCCTACTTACATAGTATATGGGCTTCTGGATGCCTCCATCCTCTCTGATAAGGACAGAGCTGACAGCAGAGGGCGAGGAGGAGAGGTAAAGGTAGAGGACCTCTCCTGGAACAGCATGAGAGAGTAGTGGTGGTGTGGCCAGGTAGGCTTTGAGCTTCTGGAAGGCTTCCTCAGTGTCTGGGCCCCATTGGAAGGACCTGCAGAGTATCTTAAAGAAGGAAAGACATTTATCAGCGGACTTAGAAACGAACCTATTAAGGGCTGCTATTCTCCCATTAAGGCGTTGGACCTCCTTGGTGGATGCATGAGACTTCATCTCCAACACAGCTTTGATTTTGTCCGGGTTTGCCTCTATTCCCCTCTTGTGGACCATGAAGCCCAAGAACTTTCCTGAGCTGACGCCAAATGCACACTTTTCAGGGTTCAGCTTCATTCTGTAGGCTCTCAACACTTTGAAGGTCTCCTGGAGATGTGCTACATGGTCTACTGCAGCTATGTTCTTCATTAGCATGTCGTCAACATAAACCTCCATGGTCTTCCCAATCTGGTCCTCGAACATCCTGTTAACGAGGCGCTGGTATGTGGCTCCAGCGTTCTTGAGCCCAAAAGGCATCACCCTGTAACAGTAAGTGCCTCTCGGGGTGATGAACGAGGTCTTTTCCTGATCAGGGGGGAACATGCTGATATGGTTGTACCCGGAGTAGGCATCCAGAAAACTTAGTAGCTCGTGCCCCGCAGTGGCATCGATGAGGAGGTCGATGCGGGGGAGAGGGTAGCTGTTTTTGGGACAGGCCTTGTTGAGTTCTGTGAAGTCCACGCACAGTTGCCACTTCCCATTGGTCTTTGTGACCATGACCACATTGGATAACCAGTCTGGGTAGGCTACCTCCCTCACTGATCCATTCATCAGCAACTTGTCTACCTCTTTTTCCATTGCTTGCCCCCTTTCAGTGCTCATACTTCTCAATTTTTGGCGGATAGGCTTGTATCTGGGGTCAACGTTGAGTCGGTGGGAGGCCACCTCGGGGTCGATGCCCTCCAAGTCTTCGTGGGACCAGGCGAAGACGTCTATGTTCTGCTTGAGGAAGTCTACTAAGGCAGATGCCAGCTCCTGGGAGAGTGAGGAGCCTATGTAGACCTTCCTCTCTGGAAGGCTGTCGTCGAGTACTACTGGCTGGAGTTCTTCTGCAGGTTCACCTCTTTCCAAGGTGTTGTCATCCCTGGGGTCGAGCACTTCGACTTAGAGAGTCTCGTGCGGTCTCTTAGCCCTCATAGAGGCCACATAACACTCTCTGGCTGAGACCTGATCTCCTCTTATCTCCCCAATCCCACTAGAGGTTGGGAAACGGAGGAGAAGGTGGTAGGTAGATGGCACTGCCCTTAGAGCATTGAGGGCAGGGCGTCCAAGAATTATATTATATGCAGAAGGACAATCAAGTACAAGAAAATTTACCATGATAGTAGAACTCCTTGGAGCAGCCCCTGCTGTGACAGGCAGGGTGATAGACCCCAAGGGTTGGACTCTCTCTCCTGAGAAGTCAACCAAGGGAGTCCTGACTGGTTGTAGTATTTCTCTGCCAAGGTGAAGGCTGTCGTAGGTTGTGGCAAACAAGATGTCGGCGGAGCTGCCACTATCAACAAGGACTCTCCTTACCTGGTAGTTGGCCACCATCAAGGTTAGGACTAGAGGGTCATCATGTGGAGCTTGGACCCCCTCAAGGCCCTTGTCTGAGAAAGTGATGACCTCCTCTTCCTCATGTCGGGGTGTCGTCATTGGGCGAGAGTCATGTGACTCTGCCTGCCTGGCTTTCCTGGCGTGCGCCTTCCTGGCGGAGTTGGAGTCACCTCCTCCTCCTAACCCCCCTGCGATGGTCTGAATCTCACCGAGGGGCTGCTGGCGCTCGTGTCCCTCGTGTGGTGGAGCTGGTCCTCGACCAGCAACATATTGCCTTAGCTGGCCTCGCTGAATAAGTTCCTCAATCTGTTTCTTCAACTGGAAGCAGTCATCTGTGTCATGGCCATGGTCGCGGTGGAAAACGACAGTACTTGCTGGGATTCCGACGCTTGGGGTCGGACTTCAATTTTTCGGGCCAACGGACGGCGGGGTCATCCTGTATTTGGAACAAGATGTGCTCCACTGAGGCATTGAGCGGTGTGAAAGGCTGTCGGTCTCTCGGAGGTAGTGGACCAAGACGGTCCTTCACAGGCACTCTGTCGGTCTTTTTCCTCTTGTTTTCAGTCTCCCTCCTGTCTTCGCGAGTTTCCTTCCTCTTCTCCCCCCCTGGGGAGGACTCACCTCGGCGGGCCTTGGTGACGTCCTTCGCATTCATGTACTTCTGTGCCCTGGACAGCAGCTCGGGCATGATAGAGGGTGGTTTCTTGAGAACTGAGAACATGAAGCTGGAAGTGCGGAGGCCGGCGATAAAGGCGGCTAGAGCTACCTTGTCATCTGGCTCCTCCACCTGGAGAATCTCTTCATTGAAATGAGCAATGTAGTCTCTGAGGCTTTCATCCCTATCCTGCTTGATGGTGAACAGGTGGGTCACTGGTTTCTGATGCCGTCGTCCTCCAATGAAGTGGGAGACAAAGGCTCTGCTAAGCTCTGCGAAGGAGCGAACAGAGGAGGGCTTGAGTTTGGAGAACCACTGGTGAGCAGATCCCTTCAGGGTGGTCGGGAAGGCTCTGCACATAATCTCCTCAGGCACGTTGTGGAGTTGCATGAGGGACTTGTTAGTGTCGAGGTGGTCAAGGGGATATTTGGTACCATAGAAAATCTCGATGTTGGACATCTTGAATTTTGAAGGCAGAGGATAATTCACTATATCAGCAGTAAAAGGAGTGTCTGTACGTCTTACCAGGTAGTCCAAGGTCTCAGGCGCCTGTGCCTTGATAGCATTGAGGGCATCACCCAGTTGGTTTTGCACCTCTCTAATCTTCTCGTCCCACTGATTAGGGATATCCTTGGTCGGATATTGGCTTTCGTGGTCTCCATATTGACTCTCTCCTGCGTCCTCCTGGGCAGGCACATGCGAAGGGGGAACGCGTAAACTCCCTACGTGTTGAGGAGGGACTGCTAGATGAGGGGCTCCCTGGCGTGGCCCTGAAGCATTATGGTGAGGGACCCCATGGTGGGGGGCAGTCTGGCGTCCAGAAGGGACAGGCTGTTCCTCTCCTGGTGGAGGGAGTGAGACTCCTCCTTGGGAGAGCATGAGTTGGATGATCTGCTGGTTCTGGCTCACCAGCAGCTGCATGGTCTGGAGGAGTTGTTGTTGTCCAGTGGCGGGAGCAGCAGTAGTAGAAGGTTCCCCAGGTACGATGGGAGGCGGAGCCTCCTCCCGGTGAGCCTGGTTGTTGTCTCCCAGTTGCTGGCTTATAGATCGGGTAATGATTGCCATGGATTGAATGAGAGTAGGAAGACTAGTCGTTTCCCACAGACGGCGCCAAACTGATGATGCACAAAATTGTCTTTGGCAAGATCAACAGTCAAGTATGAGTTATGATGAAATTAATGAGCAATAAACAATCAATCAATGGCAATCAAGGAATTAAGACAGTAAACAACAGATCGACACGGGGAATTATAATGGTTCGGTCTCGGATGACCTACTCCACTTTCGGGAATGACAGCGGTGGCCTGGTATTCTTTATTGATGAATAAGAGTCGCCGGAGAGTTACAGTGTTTTGAGAGAGAGGGAGAGCAATGTGTAGAAGTATTGGAGGTGTGGTGTGTGTAGATCTCAAGATGCCTCTCCAAGTGGAGAGAGCTTACATTATATAAGTTCACTAAGGTGGTGAGGCGGTGAGTTGAGGCGGTCACCACTATTTTGGTAAGTATAGTTATGGTAGGATTCTACCACTTTGGTAGGTACAGTTATTGTAGGATTAGATCTCCGGTGCGTATCCCGATATTTTCTCCCTCATGTCCCTATTTCGTCGTCGGAGGGTCCTGAGCTGGGCTAGGCTCGAATCGGAGTGGGCCTTCAAGAGACAAAAGAGGAGGAGGAGACCAGGGCTAGGCAGGCGCCCCCATGGGCGGTGCCCCCTTGGGCGTGGCCAAGCCTCCATAGTCGGCGCCCCCTTGGGCGTGGCCAAGGTGGCCTCCCATGGGCGGCGCCCCCTTGGGCGTGGCCAAGCCTCCATAGTCAGCGCCCCCTTGGGCGTGGCCAAGGTGGCCTCCCATGGGCGGTGCCCCTTGGTCCATGGGCTTGGGTTCTTTGGACTCCGTATTGATTTGCAGCCGTAATTTTGGTTTCCTTTTATGCCCTCCATAATTTGGGCTATTCAACTACACACGGGATTTTCTTTGAGCTTTCTCGGTCCGTTTAAATTAGGCTCAGCCCAATCAATTTTGGACTCGTCAGATATGATCGCACTGGATCTAATAGAACAAGATCTCGATCTCAATAAAGAATTGAAATTTGGAAGGGCTGTCAAGAATCAATGCCATGCATTTTTCGTAATTATGCTCAACCCTAAGTATTAACCACTATCGTTTCAAACTTAATTAAAAAAAAATTTACAGAAAATTAGTTAAGTATGCTAATAGGGAATTTTTGCAAATGGTGGAATTGGAATAGTGTAGAGGTAGTGTTGATAATCGAGCCGAATTTTGCGACCTCAAGTTGAACTTGTTTTTTTAAACGAACTTAAAAAATTATTGAAGTTTGACTAGTTTTCTAAAACGTGTTGAGCCCGAATAATTCGACTATTTTAAGTTTTACATGTAAACGAACTAAACTTTACAAATTCGAACTGAGTTTTTTAGATTCGTTTTTTTAAATGAACTAACCTTATACAAGTTGGGCTCGAACTGAGTCTAAATAACTTTCCATGATTATTAATCCTATTTAAAGGTGGGAAAGTGAATAATAATTATAAGGGCCAAAATAATAAAAAAAAGTTTATGAGGGATCATGTGATGTGTCAGAATTAAAAGGGGTCGAATTTCATTTTTTTTTTGGGAAAAATCCTATTTTGACACCAAAAAGAGACAAAAATAATTTTTTAATATTAAAACGTTATAATATGGTCTATCGTATAATTTTTGTTTGGCCGTCTGTCTATTTTATGATTTTTGATTGGTTAATTTAACACAAAATAAATAGACGATCAAACAAAAAATAAGACAATGAGAACATTATAATATTTTTGAGAGAGTAATATGAAAAAATTAATTATTTATAGGATAAATTAAAAATATTTATATGGGCAAAATGGGATTTACCTTTTTTTTTTTTTTCCTTTCTGTACAGTTCTTCTTCTTCTTCACCATTTCAGTACCTTCCTTTCAACTCCAACTTCAAAACCCCTTTGATTTCAGTGGGCACAAGAAAGAATGGTTTTCAGATTCTTTAATCGCAATCCCATCCACAAAATCTTTGTATTAAGAATTTCATCATACACGAACAAGAACTTCAATCTTTCTCCTCATCTTCAGAGCCCTATAATCGGAGCTCTCAATCCTCAGTTATACAATTATTCGCCGATGTATACTGAAAACCCTAATTTCAAGATTTCTAAGCGGTGGCACTTGGGCCATTCTCCCGACCACCACGATGACCACCGTGATCTCCAGTCAGGCGAGGAGGGCGAGAAGATTTTCCGGTTGGGTCTTGCCGCCGATATTGGATTAGCTATCGGAAAAACTGTGACTGGATACGTATCTGGTAGCACCGCCATAATTGCAGATGCAGCTCATTCTGTCTCCGACGTGGTATAGAGAAATCATCTATATATGTATCAAAATAAGATCCAGAAATTACTGTATACCTAAACATATGCGTACACAAATCCATATTTCGAATTCGTCCTTGTCAGTGATATCTCTCTTTATATGTTGCAGGTCCTCAGCGGCGTTGCTCTGTTGTCATTTAAGGCTGCAAGGGTTCCTAAGGACAAAGAACATCCATATGGTCACTTTTGATCCGTACCTACACGCTACTCCGTTGATCTTGCATTTTGTCTGTGTTCTTCCCTCGTTTTCATATTGGATGTTGATGTTTTGCTTTAGATAAAGGGAAATAGTGGCATCAACTGATTCATTTTAGTCAATGATTCTTGCTTGCTGAATCCTACTAGAGGTCAATGTCAGATAATCCTGTGATTGGATGCTATATGTTTGTTGTAGCAGGTTCATGAATCTGGTGGCTTTTGGTTTTAGTCTGGAAATAATTTTACCTCTGATAGCTTATGTGGAAAACCGACTTGATTAGTATTCATTGCTCTTTTTTTGAAAATTTGGGTTGTATGTCCATGGAAGTTAGGAGGATATTTTCTATATTTCATTCGTATTTGGGCCTATATAGAAAAAGCGCATGCGACTCCCACCATTGCAGGGTCTCTCTCATGTGGCAAGGCCTATCTGCAAGCCTAAATATTTCAGTTGAATTGATTGCGTTATTGGTTTTTGAACAGTGAAGTTCTCTTCCCTCTTCTCCTCCCCTCATATCTTCTTTTGTGTTTTTTGTTCTATTCCTTTTTCATGTGGGGATTCCAATGGTTTGATCAAGTTTATATCCATGTATTTTGGCACCAAATTGAATTTGGATGAGGGCCACTAGTGCTGTAGAAGTAATCAAGTGTATTCGTCTTCGAAACTAAATTTAGGTTTTATATTGACACTAGCTTATTAGGATGAATACAAGGTGAATCAACAAAGTAAATGATCTTTTGAGAAGTTCACTTGGTGTAAAACCCTTTTCAATTAGAAATCCTCTTGTCACTTAGATAATCTCCAACTCCAATTGAAGTTGGGTCCAGACTGAGGAGCTACATTAAAAAACCTGTGGTTTATGTGCACAAATCTCTAAGGATCCCATGCACCACTCCAAGCCTATGGGAGAGATTTGAAGAATCGCCTTTTCTGTTGAAAGTCGGATATGTTGCTATGTTGCATCCCTTACAGAGCATTGATGGCAATCTTGTCAATCCTTAGAAGAAATGCTTAATCTTACTAAAGTGACACTGCCTTTTGTGTTAAAGTCAGCTATGTTGCTACGCATTCTGTAGAGCACATAAATGGAAATCTTGTCTATCCTTAGAAGAACTGCTTAATCTTATGTGCGCAAAAACCTTTATTCCCATTTGGATTTATCCAGTTATCCTTTTTGCTTTATCATCCCTGAAGGCTCTCTTGTGGCTTTGGTGATGCTATGATGATGACGGTTGCTCAATTAAAAAAATCATTTCTACTAGCACAAGGGAAGTCAATTTTGGTGCATTTTTTTGCTTCCAAAGTTCACTATTGTTTTTGCTTGTTATCTTTCAGGGCATGGAAAATTTGAGAGTCTAGGAGCCCTTGGAATTTCTGGTGTGCTTTTGTTGACCGCTGGAGGTATTGCATGGCATGCTTTGGATCAATTGCTGGTATGATTTCCTTTTTCTCAGCCTCCCCACGGGGAGGGGCAGGTTGATGTTTTAAAGTCAACTGAGGACATGGATCCGTTTCGATCATGTTCAAATTGTGTTAAGATATTATGCACGGAGCACCTATAGATTCTGCAATGAATTCTTTCTTTCCCTTAGAACTATTTGCATCCAATCTGCAGGCAATTTGGTCAGCGGCTCCTGAAATAGTCAGTCAATCATTGACGCATGGACATGTTCATGGCCATCATCATAATGGCCATCACCATGGAATTGACATGGATCACCCTGTTCTGGCTTTGAGTATGACTATAGTATCAATAGCTGTCAAAGAAGGGTAAGCAAATTATTTAAACAATTAATCACATGGAATAGTATTTTTTCTTAGAAGAGAGTTTATTGGTTTTCAATACAATGCTGCTAACTTGAACTGATTGCTATGTCGCCTTTGCCTTATCCCCCTTTGTGCTACTTTCTCATCCGTAATACCACCCTTCCCTTTTCTTTTTTTCTTCCTAAACAGTTTCATTTCTAATGCATTTCTTTCATCTTGAAATAGTCCGTCGCACCGTTTTCACTTGATGTGTTGTTTCTTCTGAGGTCACAAAATACTGTGTTATAGTGCTGTTACTACAACCTCTCATCGTTATTTTTCCATTTCCATTTCCTTTCCCTTTTTGTGGATGATCAAGCACTGAGAAAATGAAAATAGTTTGCCTTTTGACATTTCCTAGTAGTTTGGCCGCTGGGTTAACTTTTTTCTTGTATGTAATTAATTAGGACAGAGTCATTTGGTTCTAAAAAGGAATACTGGAGGCAATGTCGGAATTTCGAGATTATTTTTTGCTGACACCATCTTTTTCGGGACCGGAGGAGGTTTTGTTACAACTTTTAAATGCCAGGAGGTCACCATGTCAATAAAAAATGTCAGGGTTTGACTGGATGCCTTATGCAAATGTCAAGGGGTGTTATTGTAATTTGTCATAGGAGTTTATCTTGTTCCTTCTTTTGGTTGTTTCATCAATGTTGTGTCTAAGTTTTGTTCTATTCACAGGCTATACCGTATAACAAAGAGGGGAGGGGAAAGGACAGGCAGTGGATTGATGATAGCAAATGCTTGGCATCATCGTGCAGATGCTGTTTCCTCGGTGGTTGCTCTTATAGGGGTTGGTAATAACCATTGATCTTTTTCATCAACAATTAAAAGCTGACTTGTAGTTCATATTGACTATGCAAATCATCAGTGCTTTGCTTACATGAATAAGTGGAGAAGTGTTTCTGAATTGAGACTTGAGAGCAAGAGTGACACCCTGCAACTTGAGATGCTACTAAATGCTTATTGTTGTACACTTATAGCTAGGTTAAGGTGTCTTTTTTGATGGGAGTATTATTATAAAACTTATTTTTTGATGTAAAACTTCAGGTAGTGGAACATATGTTTTGTGACCATTTTTGTTTTGTTCTCCTTAATCATCTAATAATTCACACACTCTGAACTAATATTACATATCTTTTGGGGACCAACATGTTTTTATTATTGAAATATGCTCGCTTAGCTACATCACTGAACTAGTTTTTATTTCCGGTTTTGTTTAATTTTTTTTTAAATAACCTCGACGATACGAGGGAGATTTATTAATTAGATAAAAAAGAATTACATCTAGTTAAGGGGGGGATGTATTTACCTTACCTTACTCCTCAATTCAATAATCTACATACATTATTAAAATTGAGAAGATTAAGAAAAATGCATGCTGAATAAGAAAAATGCATCCGGTTTTGTTTAATTGGACATTCAATTGCCCTTTTCAGTTAAACTTCAGCAACGGGTTCATATAGCATTAGATCCTCAATTTATTTAGTTGTGTATTTACAGTGAAATCGCATACTTGCAAAATGATTCATAAATTCTAACTCCTAATATCCTTAGCATACTTCTACTATGTCATGACACCCATTTGTATATGGTTGTAATGAGATATGTGGGACTGAGTTTTACATGCTCTCTTAAGAGTTCAATTTTTATTCAGTGAATGTTGTGGTTCCTTTTGTATGAATGTACGTAGATCCATATCTTTGGTCCTTTTCAATTTCTTATTTTCTCGTCCATATACCACATAATGTGGTTTAATTTTGTGATTAGTCACTGACCATGACTCATTTGTCTTGACATTAGGAGGATCTCTTCTAGGGGTAAAGTTCCTAGATCCTCTTGCAGGACTAGTTGTCTCAGGCATGATCCTTAAAGCTGGACTTCAAACTGGTTACCAGAGGTATGTCTTTTTCTACAAGCTGAATTTATATTTTGATTGCTTTCTTTGGATCCTTGACTGACCTCTTCCAAAATGGACGATGTTTTTTGTTCTTAAACTTGCTTAGCTTTGGCATAGGTCAAACTACCTATCTTAATAGTTGGATATATGCCTTGTGATGGCAAGATGAATTCAAGTTGAACTTTGGCAATGGTCAGTCCTACAATTCATTGGCTTTTTTTTCTTTATGGTTGCATTGACTTGCTTGTATTCCAGGATAATCAGGCTTATGTAAACCATTTTTTTTTTCTTTTTAATTTAGAATGGATATAAGGCTCACCTACTGTAGCCATAATTCTAAATTGCATGAATGTCAAGCTGGCAAGTTGGCCTTAAAACTTACAAGTATCTACTTGAAGTACCTTGTTTTACAACTTCCACATGATTGCAAAACATGACAAGAATACAAACTTCCATTAAGTTAAGAATGTATTTCTCTTACTTTTGACCTACTTGGTTGTAGGTAATTTCAATAAATGTCACACACTCAACTTTTGGATATATGACAAGCATGTGTGCAAATGCATGAGAACTGCTACAATTCTACATTTTATCAAATGACCTTATTAAAGTTTTGTGATAGTCGAACTTGAATTCTATCATCGTCTTAGGCATCTCTAATCCTTACCCTTTTTTAAACCCAAATTTAAATTTGGGTAAAACGCTCTTAAAAACTTTCTCCAATGTTAGAATAATACCCATATCAAATGAAGGGAGATTCATTTTTTTCACTCAAATTAAGGGAGACTCAAATCCATACCCAGTTCTTTAACGGTAAGATTACACTCTCCTTTAAAGATTCAATGCTCATATTTTACTCTCTTTTAAATTTGGGTTTCTCTTCCTTTAAATTTGGGTTTCTCCATTGGAGAGGCTAGGGCTATTAGTCGAACGAGTCCGAGCCGAATTCGAGCCGAGCTTTAAAAGCTTGTTTCTTAATCGAGCTTAAAACAAGTCGAGCCCGAGCCGAGCCCGAGTATTTGCACATAAACGAGTCGAGCCTGTCGAGTTTGAGCCGAGCTTGTAAGACTTGTTTTCTAAACGAGCCTAAAAACTTGTTCAAGTTCGGACTCGTTTAGAAAACGAGCCGAGCCTGAACGAGCCGAACCCGAGCCGAACTCAAGCCAAGCTCGAGTAGTTCAGTTTGATTAACAACCCTAGGAGAGGCCTATACCAAATCAAGTTTTTTACCTTTTTTTTACTCAAATTTCGGTAAAAGTTTGGATTTCCATTGGAGATGGTCTAAGGATGTTTTGAATTTTGACAGAAAGCTGATATATGACATGCTACTAATTTTGTTAGTGTCTTGGAAATGGTGGATGCTGCAGTCCCGTCACAACATTTGGATCCTATTAAACAAACAATACTGCAAGTTGAAGGAGTTAAGGCAAGTGGGAATTTTTTTTAATCATTGATTTAATGTTGGCGTGTGTACTCTTCTTTTTTTTGGTTCTTTATATGTTCCTGTAGGAGACGTCTCTTAGTCTATTTTATACACCTTTTGCCTCAGCATGTCATGTCTTTTTTCTCCCTCTTTTTTTTTCCTGAAGATAGGGGTTGTGAGTGATTCTTCTCCTTGTCATTTCACCACCATGCCAAGCTATTATTGTTTTGTTTCTCTCCTCAAAATCATAAACTATTCACAACCCCCAGCCCAAGAGAAACAAAGAGGAGAAGAAAACCAATCGCATGGAGGAGAACATGGGAAAAAGAAGACATGGAGAAGAAATGGTGCTCTATCTCTTGGCACTTGGCTGCTGAAAATCTGTTACTCTTGATCTGGGTTTCGTGAAAATTAGATTCCTGACATGTTTGCTTATAATTGATCAATGCAGGGATGCAAACACCTGAGGGGGAGGAGAGCTGGCTCCTATCTGTATCTTGATGTAACTATTGAGGTTGGTTGGATTTCCTGATATTTCACAAAGAATGCAGTATATAACTCGACTTTTCACTTGATTGCATCATATGCATGTATGTGATGTAATTGGTCACCCTACATATCTTCTTGTGAAGACATAGTTATTTTTTCTTTGCAGGTTGATCCTTTTTCTAGTGTTAGTGCTGCGCATGATGTCGGTGAGAATGTTCGTCGTCAAATACATACGTGTCATCCTGAAGTAGCTGAAGTCTTTATACATATAGGTACACAACTTGGTTTTGTTAGTTTCTTATTTTGAGCACTTGAAACTTTGTCAAATTTTTAGCATCAGAAGTCCTGTGGGTTTGGCAGGACATAGTTTTGCAATAACAAGGTGGATGAATAATATTTTCTTATTGATTGTTGATGGAGATATTGTTTAGCTTGTTGAGGCTGCGAAAGTCTAGTTTTCAACCCAAACTCAGCATTAAGATTCAAAAGATCTGCTTGAAAGCAAACTGACCCACAGACAGACAAAGACACTTAGAGAGAGAGAGAGATTGAGAGAGAGCGAGGGAGGGAGACATGTTGTGAACTTGTTAGAATTTAAGCTTTATACAACTTCTACCCATATAAACTCCTTCGGTTTCAGTCAAGGGAAAACAACTTCCCAATTTATTTAAGGTATGTTTTCCTATATTTTCCTTCCTTACAGAAAATTATTTTCTGAAACTTAAATGGAATTTGAAATGAAACAATCAACTGGAGTTTTACTCCTTGGAAAGTTTTTTCCTCAATTTTCTTGTGAAACGAACGGTGGGCTATGGTGTACTACTTGTTCCCTTTCCTGTTCTTCTGCATTGGATTCGTAGCAAATTCTACACTCCCATTCAAGTTGTCCCTCCTTTGCACTTCTCCACCCTCAGTATCCTCTTATCTTGACTAAATTGTTCATGGAATATCAACCCAATAGACTCATTTATATCTTTCTCACTTATTTGTTTCTAGGTAGACTTTTCCGGCCATTTTGCATTAGCTGTGATGCTACCTCAATTGGGTATATGACTTAATGTTTTTATACAGTGCAATACTTTATATTTTCCTTAGATTGTGTGGAAAGGTCTTACTGCTTTATTTCCAACTGAGGCTCAATAATCAAGATAAAGTTCTTTTTGGTCATTAATTTGAACTGTCATCATTGTTGGCCATAACGAGTTATTGGTCTTTGAAATTCGTCGTCTCCTTATTTGTTGTGGCTTGGTCTTAGTAATTAATCAATTTATTTATTTTTTTGTTTTTCACTTGTCATTGTAGAGCCTTCAACTTCACATTTTCCACCCAGTATAATCGACCAGCAAGGAAATGCGAAGGGAACAGATTACCAGAACAGTACAGCTTCCTCGGAGCAAAATGGTATTGAAGACATAGTGTCCAGTATTTTATCATCAGAGTTTTCAGAGGTACTTCCCTTTTATCTCATTTTTTTTTTCCCTGAAGCAACTTATTTCTAGTGTTTTATTATCAACGTATGCTGTTGTTTTTTGCCTTTTGCTTTCTTAGCAACTTGTAAACTTTTGGTCAATTTGGCTCAACTTTATGTAATGGTTATTCAATTCCTGTAACCCATGTGAGTACCACCATACATTGTTTCTAAGCACAGGAAGTACAAGCTTCAATGAACTTGTCCATATAGAAATGCACAGAATTCAAATTATGGATGACACTGGCTGACTCAAATGAACATTATTTTTACGTGTTAATTGATTTTTAGCCATCCGATTTGGCTGTGTTGAGAGCAGAATGACCAAATTTCTTATTTGTTATTAAGTGTTTAATAGTACTGCTTGTTGGCATTGCAACCCTCTTAAGTAGAAATTCTTGAGACCCTGGTCTCTTTATTCATTATGCTCCAAGTTATGATGCTCCTCTGTTTTCTATGTAAGCATAGCACGATGTTTGGGTGTTTGAGGCCTACGTAAATTCCTGGGTGATCTCACTTATATGATGTGGGTCTTAACTCATAAGTTTAATTGGCCAACAGTTTTCTCTGTGCTCATTCAGATCATGTCAATATTCTTTTAGTTTTTTTAATCTGCTGTGAAAAATGATATAATAATTTTGAATTATTTTCAGAAAATGGTTGTTGAACGTGTAACACGCCACCTGCTGCATGGCAAGATTCTACTTCAAATTGAAGTCTCGATGCCTCCTGATATGTTAATTAGGTTAATCACATTGTATTCCCTTGATTTTGTTCAAGTTGTTGGTTATTTCTGGTACTTTATCACACACACTGTCTTTGTGATTTCCTCCAGAGATGCCGCAAAGGTGGCTGAAGAAGCAGAGAAGCGTATTCTGGAGGCAGCCACCAGTGTGATCCAGGTCTGCTTTCTGTTACGACTGGGAAATGTAATGCCACAGTTTCACCATGACTCGCAGGAAAGAAAGAGAGAAGAAAGGCTGAATACTCTAACTTCATAGGTTCGATCTACCGATAATGATATTTATAAGACTATTGCTTAAAGCCGCTATGTTTTTATGTAAATCCAAATAAAATATATAAAGGAAAGAGATCCATCCTCCATTTTTAAGGAGCATGATGGAATGATAGGATCTTTTGTGTGGCTTTTGAGGCTTCCACTCTTGTGAATAAAATGCAAAAACACATCTTGCTTTTTTGCTTTCCAATTACATTAATGGTGTGTTTGGGAGGGTGTCTTTCAAAGGAGGAGGAATTCAATGTGTTTGATTGGAGGAATGAAAAATAAGAAGGATTGATTTTTTTTTGTTTTTTAGTAAGATAGAAAAGTAAAAGGATGGATGGAAAAAGTATAGATACCTATTTTATAATTATATCTATATATGAAATTAATGTATACATAATATGAAATAGATAAATATGATATACGTATATATTAAAGAATAAGTAAATATCATATATTTTAATACACATAATTAATTTTTTATTAATTTTTTTTCTTAATTTTAGAGGAATTAAATTTAATGAGTTAAAAGGAAAGTTAATTAATCTATTTTTTCATTAAATTTATCTTTTTAACTATTCATCCTCCTAATTTTTCAATCTTTCATTTTTCTATTATGCCAAACAAAGTATATGTCTTGCTAAATTTTCTTAATACATTTTACTCCAATTGGGAATATTTAATTAAAATTATTTTAAAGGTGGTGTTAATTGAGTTGTCTCAGGTATCATTAAATCCCAAAAACACTCTTATGAAGCAAAACTTAAATATCTAAAATTTACAATTTTAGATGCGAACACGAGATTCTGAGAGATAGATATGAAAAATTAGAAAAGATCAATAAAAATAAAAAATTGTGCGTGATTAAAAGGTCGTATAGATATTAAACAATATCATATATATATTATCATAACAATATCATATTCAAAGATGATATTGTTTGTCCATAAGATTCGATTAGGAATGTAACGTAACTGGGAAATTTAAAAAGGGAAAACAATTAATTGATGACTTTTTCAAGCCTAGTGCCTAGACCAGGTGGTTTGAATGACCTTTTCACTCTTCTCCTCCACGAAAAAAGAAAAATATCATCAAAACTTTAACGGGCACAACATATTTTTTTCCCCCATCAAACATCTTTATAGTTTCAAATATAAGCATTATGCAATCAAAATTTTAAATTTTTTCTTCAAATTATATGAATAAAAAAAGTGGAAAACCATATCCAAATCGAAAAAGAAAACAAAGAGCGTAGAAGGGGGTGTCAAATAGATGAAAACAGAAACCATTGATCAGATAATTGTAGTCTGAAATAATTTTTTGATCGACATGGTAATTTCCGAATCGATTATCATCACATCAATGGCTTAAAAATCTGCTTTCCAATGAAGTTAAACACGAAAAAAAAGCTTTCAAAATCCCCAAAATTATCATACATGTATGTATGTACAGAGAGAGAGAGAGAGAGAGAGAGAGAGAGAGAGAGAAGGCTCAGAAGGATCCATTGGTGTTTTATAATCATTAAGGGAAAATTTCCCCTCAGAAAATAGGTAGTTATCAACATCACAGCCTCCAATCAATCAGGAAATTCTATCAAGACAAGGAAAAGAAACCACAGAAAGAAAATCAGAGAAAGAAACATAAAGAGAGAGACCAAGGCGGCTGCTTCATTCTTTCATCGGCAACTGGAGGTGCAAATTGTCTCTCCATGAGCAAGGTGCGTCTCGTATTATTTATAGAAGGGCATAAGAGTTAGGGTTAGGGTTTCTTCTATGTTCGTCGGTGCGCTTCCGTTTTCCTTGTAGAATTACGAAAATACCACCGGGTATTTGGGTAATTTGAGCCCATCTTTAGGCCCAATCCAAGTTTATGTGTGCAATTATGAAAATACCCACTAGATAGTTGTGTCAATCTTTAGGCCCAATCCACCGTCACTACAGTCACAGACCAGTCCGCGGGTTGTTATTCCATTACGCGGCCCATGATATTATTTGCTATTTTTTTTTTGTTTTTACCTAGTTAGTTTTTATTTTTTGTTTAAAATAAAATTTTGCTTACTCATTTTTACTTAATTTTCTTTGTTAAGCTCTTTCTTAGACATATAGATAACCTGTCTTCAACTAGACCGAAAAGAAGATTATAGTCGAGGTGTGCGTAAATTGGTCCAGACATCGAACACTCCTGACAGTTGAACTAAAAAAAATAGATGGATTGAACTCTAACGAATAATTTGCGTAGCTGGAGGAGTAATAGTGTAATCAAGCACTCGTATGAGTGTTTCTTCAAGTGTTTGTGTTTTCTCGGATACTTTCAATGTCATACCACCACCGTGCTTTAGTATATATGAGAAATATATATATATGCATATAGAGTAGTTTTTACTCGAATGCATGACAATTAATCTAACATCAACTAAAATAAAAAAAAATATATACTAAAAAAAATCCAAATCGATGAAAACTACCCGTATCAGATGGGCCTAGGGCTGTTAATCAAACTGAGCTACTCGAGCTTGACTTGAGTTTGACTCGGGTTTGACTCGTTCAGACTTGGTTCGTATTCTAAACGAGCCCAAATTTGAACAAGTTTTTAGGCTCGTTTAGAAAACAAGCCCTACAAGCTCGGCTTAAACTCGACAGACTCGACTCGTTTATGTACAAATACTTGGGCTCGACTTGTTTTTGGCTCGTTCAGGCTCGGCTCGTTTCTTAAACGAGAACTTGAACAATGTTTTAAGCTTGATTAAGAAACAAGTTTTTTAAGCTCGACTCGGACTCGTTCGACTAACGGCCCTAAATGAACCTTAGTTCACACTCATACTCTTTAAAGGCCCTTATTGTAATAGCCCAACTCACTGCAACTCATTCTTCTGTGCAAAAAAGAAGCCTGGGGTTGGGTTGAATGGCAAAATGTGGCACAGTTGTTTCTGCGAGAACAAAGTAAGAGAACAGAACAGGAGTGGGAAATAAGAGAAATCATCATGTTACTGGAAATCACATTTTGTTGTGTAACTGCTTCCCAACCAACCATTGCCAACCAAACAATTAAAAGGGCGTATCTATTGCATGAGGCTCCAGTAATTACAGGGTCTAGGGAGGATTAGATGTACGCAGCCTATGCAAGCAGACATTATCACCTTTGCATGAGGCTCCAGTAATTACAGGGTCTAGGGAGGATTAGATGACTCAAACTACTGATCTCCAAGTCACAATTGAACAATCTTACCTTTGCGCCATTATCAACCAAACAACTCACGGTAATTAAAAACAGCTTTGTTTTGGCACAATGTACCCTGAAAGTTTTTGTTTAAACAGAAGCTTATTCAAGGATTAGACAGAGCAATCTAACAAGGGTGGTCCGTTTGCCAGAACAGGCTAATTGAGCCTAGTGCTATGCAATCCCTTCATACCCTTCATGCTAAATTGCATTTGCCGATCTTCTACAATTACACTATATCTTCATACCCTTCTTCCATGTGTTGCTCTATAGCTAAGACATAACAATTTAACATCCGACTCTCAAGGCAATAAATACTCTCAAGCATTCCACATGGACTTTTCCATGGCTGAATCGCCATGTGAGAGCTGTTGGTGGAAAGGATCCATTACTTGCATTCTCTGTTGACTCATTGCTTCCAAGTCCAATCTTTGTTGTTGTTGTTGTTGCTCGTGAAAATTTGGGGGCCTCGAACCCCCAATCCCCAAAAAATCAACAGTCAACATATCATTTCCCCCTCCGGCCTTCCCTCCAAAACCTGAGGGGCTGGTCGGACTTCGCCTTATTGCAGTTCTTCCATGGATCAAACTTGAACTATTATCTTCATGTTCCAGATTTTTCATGAACCCATGGTTTTGATCACCACCGCCACCAGCCATCAACATTCCACTAAACAATCCCATATCATTCATAGCTGTGGCTGAACCTGAGTCAAACAACTGTGAAACCTCTTGTTGGTTCTTTTGCAAGAGCCGTGTAGTGAACCCTCCACCATTGATCCCTACTAAAGTTGACTGATCAGGGTGTGTTTGGAAGTTCTCATAGGAGCTATCATGCTGCTGAATTCCACCATAAGATGGTGGTCTCGAGCCGGAGATTTGATCAGGACCCGCCATGTTACTAACAAAGCTCTTCTGCATCATGGAAGAGTTCATATTGTTGCTTGCAGTTGCACCCATTTGGGCTGCTTTCTGCAACAAGGCAGTTGCAGACATGTGAGCCGAACCCGAAAGTTGACCGCCATTTTTAGCATCTTGGAGGTAATTGAAGCTTGAAGGGCTATTAGAGCTGAGCTGAAGGCCAGAAGACGATGAAGATACGTTTCTTGGACCGCCAAAGAGAGTACCTGAACTGCTTGAGAACATGCCACCGGCCATGTTCATGGGCTTAAATGGTGTCGGAACGAGTTCTTGAGGGAGTGATTTGAGTGGGTTTTTGAGATCATAGTTGTTGAATTCGGATATGCCCATCGATGTGTTGCTGTTTATAGGCATTGAGGACATGAGATCAGGCATTTGGCCTTGTAAGTTTGATCCCATGCTGTTCATTAGTCCTTGGTTTACTTTGTTGTTTTCCTCAGCTAGTGCATCACAGAAAGCTCTATGGGTGATAAAGCTGTCTCTCCTGCGCAAAAGCATTGGGATTATATGAGTCTTTATTGGTTATGTCCTCAATAATCACGACATTATATTGTGATGCTTGAGAGAGAGAGAGAGTAGAGACCAAAAAGCATCAAAGGTATCATAAAGGAGATAGGAAAAATTTAATCATTTGTCTGCCATGACCTGATAGTTTTTATGTGGAAAACAAAAAGAAACACTTTATATACCTGTACTTTAATCTCCATAAACCCATGCCAAAGTTAAAGCAAGCAAAGATTAAATATTTTATACAAACCAATTAATTAACATGCAAAAACTTGCTTAATCGTAAAATTATCTCAATACTTGCCACCAATTGACCTAAGGATCTCATGTTATAACCATGGTTCAAGTCTTTGTACCGACCAACCATCGTTAGAAGAAAATAACGAACAAGACCAGAAATTCAAACCATAATATACAATCATGGAACAATATGGGACAATCTATTATGAAATGATGTCGATGACTTGGACAACTTTGCCGAGTCAACCGAGACTTCTCTAAGTTGATCATGAATCGAGTAAGACTCTTAATTTACATGAAACACAAAATCATATCACAAACTCATGGCAATCCTCTCCTAATCATTCATGTATCAGTCATCAAATTGATTTAGCAAGAAACACTAAAAACAGACCTGGAGAAGATGGTTCCACAGTCACATTTGTATTCTCTGGTTCCACAAGTCTTCTGATGAGCCTTCCAGTCAGACTGCACTGCATATTTCTTGGAACACTTATCACATTTCCATTTCTTCTCTCCATGTTTCCTGCTATAATGCTTCTTGATTCCAGTAAGATCTCCTAATGCTCGAGCTGGGTTGTGGTGGACACACGATGGCTCGGGGCAGATGTAAACGCGCTTCTTTACCTCCGTGCTTGTCCTTTGTTTGAGCTTCCATGGAAGGTTATGACCTCTCCGGTGAAGCTGGAGGTTTTGGTCCCTTTGAAATCCCTTGTTGCAAATCTCACACACAAATCTGTTTGTAGCCATTAGTGTTGTTGGTGATAGAGCAATAACTTCTGCACTGGGATCTGTTAAAAAATGAAATAACAATCCTAATTAATCATGCTAAAACTCCTATTATTTTGTTAACCAGGAGACCATAAAAACACTAGAAGAAGAATTGAATAAAAGAACAAGAATCGTAATTTGATATATATGATAATTTTATACTTGCAAATAGTAGACGAGTCATATTCATTAGACTCAAAAGTCGAATGGCCGGTGGTACTGCATGTCTAGGCTTGAACCGACTATTCCTTTGATCTCAGCAGTTGGTCATCGTGACCTGAGTTGGATTAGAACATGTTCTTAAAGGGACAAAGATACCTAACCATTAAGGGATGTGAGAAAAGATTGAACCTGAGACATTTGGACTAAACCACTCCTAAGAGTTCAACATGGTTGTAATTGGATAATATGGAATGTGTATAAAAGCTACAACCCTCTTGAGATTATGATATAGTGAATAGCATTTGTTTCGGTGGATGTCCACATGAATTTTGCCAAATGACGTAAATCTGTATATTCTTTGTTCGTTAGTAGGATATAATTTAGGGACATAATTAATTGTAACCATTGAATTGATAATAGAATATATTGAATTTTGAGACCCACCGATAATCTAATGGGATAATCTAATGACCACCGTCATTATTTTCCCAAATAATATCCCAATTAATTGTTCATAACACCGACTAATTCCATAAGCTGTAAATCCACAAATCACCCTAGCTAGTCAAGAACAGCTGGAAGACCAAAATAGAGAGAGAAGAAAAGTGCAATCAAGCACAGTTCTAAGCAATTATTGTAATCTCCAAGCAATAATTGAACCCTTAGAATAACATTTATTTCTTTTCAAAAGTTTATTAAAAAATCTTTTTCGTGGACAGAAGAAAACTTCATTATACCTGTTGATATTAGATCAAATTAAACTTGATAGCAATCCTGTCCAATAAATTTTTAGCATTCATATGCCAAAGAACACTCGCAATCCTTCAAAGTAAAGTGCGTTTAAATCCTCTTCCATTTAGCTATTCATAATTCACATAAACATGCTATGATTTGAATACAAAACAAAAGGTAAAATACTAGATTTCTTTTGACTCCGACTGCTGAATTTCCTGTTCGAATTCTCCCGGATGGAAGAAAATTCCTCGACTATTGTTATAAGCAATATTAATATATTTGCTAGTATTTCATTCTAAGCTTTTGCTTAATCTTCTTCGAATACATCCCCATAAAGTAAAGATTGGTCTTATGAAAACATATATAATTGAGGTTCATGGGGTTGTTGAAATTGCCTGGAGTTCCTGGTAGATTTCTTTTCTTCTTAGCTGGTTGTTGTTGTGAGCTTGAGCCATTGCTATTCGTCATGGCGCCGGAAGGTACCGAACCCGAGCCATGGAGGTGGTTTTCTAGCTGAAGTTGCTTCTTTTCTTGAAGTTGCTGGACTTCTTCTCCAGTGTTTCCTGAAGAGAAACTCCCTTCATCACCTGTAATATTTGACATCAGAAAAAGACCGTTTTTGGGATTGTTATAGAAGGTTTGTCTTTCTGTCTTTTCTTTGCTTTCAACCTTCTATCTTTTTTTCTCGTTGTGGGTGCAATCTAAAAGGAGGGTTGTTTTTTGGTGAACATAAAATCAGGAACTTGATCTCACTGGAGGAAGACAAATACCAGGGTTTTCTCCACTATTTCTGGGGGAAGAGAGAACTCTTGTTGGTAATGGAACACAAGAACTTGCTCTTCTTTGGCTTATATATTATATATAGGGTGATGTGAGACAAGTGATAGAGAAATGCCCCTAACTTTGCTGATACTAAAAAATTGCAATTAAATTCCCCCTTGTCCCCTTACCATCTGAATAAATGAAAACAACTCCCCACCAAAAAGAAAAAAGATTTTAGGTTGAGTTGGATTCTTCTTTGGCACTTCTGTTGAAACCAGTGTAATTATGTTTTTAGGTAAATTCTAAGGTAAAATACACTTTTAATCCTCAAAGTATGCGTTTAGTATCTATTTGGTCATCAGTTTTTTAATTGTGTTTATTTGATCTCTAAGTTTTCTAATTTGTATCTATGTGGTCCAATCCCAAATGTTCGTCATGAAATCGTGACGATTCTGGTCACGAGCCAATCACGTGGTTCCTAATTGTATGTTGGTCCTTAAAATTCCTAATTTGTGTCTATTTGGTCTCATATGATTGGCGCGTGACTAGAGGTATTGACGAATTTTTTAAGGATGTTTGGAATTAGACTACATAAATAAA
Organism: Ilex aquifolium; assembly: GCA_951799425.1. NCBI lineage: Eukaryota > Viridiplantae > Streptophyta > Magnoliopsida > Aquifoliales > Aquifoliaceae > Ilex > Ilex aquifolium. Next base: position 2,316,568 of record OX637409.1, on the reverse strand, counting down.
AATTATGAACCTTAGGGACCAAATAGACACAATTGAAAGATTGGAGACCAAATAGACACTACACACACATTTTAGGGGCTAAAATTATATTTTACCCTAATATTTGCAACAACTAATTGCCCAAAGAGGCTTGGACCTTCTTAAAACAAAAAAAAAATAAAAATAAATTTGCACTTTTCATGTGGACTGATGCGATGACTAACAAAAACTGTGATGAATTGAAACAATATAATTCAATCCTTTGTATGATACGATACTTCAAACGTTCATATCATTAATAATTTCACACACAAAAAAAAAAAAAACCTACACATTTACTTCTCTTATTTCAAACAAATATGTTCTCTTATCTATTTGTTTACATGTTTATTAATTTTTTTCCATTGGGCCAAAAGATGAAGGATCAAGTAAATAACAACATAACATGCTGACTTCTACTGTTGATTGATTGAATGCCATACAGAAGCAAGACAAAACACAAAGATTACTAAATTATACATATGGTCATCAAACTAATACATTTGTGTCAATTAAACTCTTTTTGTGTCAATACCCTTCTGGCTATATTCCTTTTTTTTTTTTTTTCTGGTTTAACGGTTCGGATTGTCCGAGCTAGCTTATGCGCACCTCGACTAATTCCCTCTCGATCCAATTAAAGGCAGACCATCCATACCGAATTGAGGTATTCATGAGGGATAAATAACTTATAGTTTGACCTCAAGGGGTTGCCAAGATTCAAACTTAGGACGTCTACATTTACAACTCGTCCCTATTACTACTTGAGTTATCCTCAGAGTTTATATCCCTATTTTTGCATCCACATGTTTCATTCCAACCTACATCACTGGATGTATCTGTGAGAAGTTTAACAGAGCCGAATTGGATTTGTCATATTTGATACAAACACTTGGAGGAACCAAAAAAAGTCGGTATTTTTGTTGTGGTATCAACATTTTGTGACATAAAGGAGGCTACTATCTTGGTACAATGTTCAATAATATGCTGGCCGCCCTGGTTGCTGTACAAACATCATAAAAACAAGGGAAAAAAACTATGGTATTGTATTGGGAAACATGCTGACAAAAATTATTACGTCAGAGTTGCGTGTTGATGAGTTCAAAAGAAGTTGAAATCAATTGTAACGATCCCGAGATAGTAGCTTAAGTATTTGTATCGGGAAACATGTTGATGGTGTAACTTAAGTATTTGTACTTTAACACGTCCAGTTTATATTTTTAGGTCTAGCACGTAATTTTTTTTTTAATAATTAGGATGACGGCGAGATTCGAAAATAAGACTTCTTGCTCTGATACCATGTTAAATAACTATCTACTCTAAAAATTTAAACTATTAGAGAGGGTGTAATTTAAGTATTTATACTTCAACGGTAGACAATGGACAAAGTAATTCTGTCATCAGTGTAAGAACAAATGGGAAATTGCAAGAAAAAAAAAAACTTTATAATCATGCTGGTTTTTGGCACAAAGTAGTTTAAGCTGCCTTTGTTGTACTTCTTGTTGGCTTGATCTGCAGTGGAGTTTACGTATCAGCCATGCAATTACATAACTTTCTTCTGGCCCACGTCGTAGAAATAAGTAAGAAAAGATCAAAACTGAATCAGCAACTTCACAAGGTAGCATCTGGCAATTTTCTTTCAGACCATTGGCATTTGGCACTCTGCATTCTCATTACTATACTTCAAATTATCCTTTTCCGTACTCTTCCCAAGTATATTTTCCAGAAATTTTTGTCCATAAACCTACTCATCAATGTAGTTCGGATTCGAAAAAGTCTCTTCGCATGTGGAGGTATGACTGACGGGCGCTCGTCTGTTTTCGTATTTTCTTATGAATTTCCCATATTTCCATGAGCTAAGAATGTCACCAAAGTTTAAAATGTTACCAATCACCTAGCTAAAAATGTCATGAAAGCATATGTAATTAAGTCTCACTCCACGAAATCAGGGTTTTATCTTGAGGGGACCAACAATATGATATAGACAAAAGTTTAATTCGATGAGATTATTTAGCGGTCATTGTTAATGATAAATTTTTATTATAAAGAACCTATTAAAATTAATTTTTATGCAATGTCATTGAAAAAATTAATTTTGAGCAAAAAACTCGAAAATTGGTTCATGCCATCATAAAAATTCGTTTGTGACAATATTTTCATTCTCTCCTTTTTTTTTTTTTTTTTTTTCTTGTTTATAATGTAACCTTATGCCTATAAATAAATTTTGTGTCGACGTGCCTTCAGACACGGGCAATTACTAGTAGTTTCATAAGATACCATAATAAAAATAAATTATAATTCAATGAACTGCTTTTGATATAAATCATATTTGTATTCTTATTTTATTTTTTAAAAAAAAATCACTTTTTTTTTCTTTACGGTTATCAAAATATCCAACAAGTATACTTGTCAATATAATCGACACTCATCCATGTGATTAAATCCTAAATGATTACTAAATATTAAGTCATTGATCTTTTTGAATATACTAAGTGAGATACTTATACATTGGGTGTTTTAAAAAGTTAGAGGTTAACAATAAAATTTGCCGAAAATATAGAGAGGACAATGAGAATTTAAAAAATTTGAGGGGGGCCTACTCATAGTTCCATCACTGCTTGAATCACTGTTATTGCTGAAGACACAAATTTTACCATGGTCCCATGGGTATTTTAGTGAGAGTAGTTCTGGTCACATTCCAAAAATTTAGTACCTGTTTAGTTTGTATCTTCAAAATTGTTTTTCTATTTTCAAAAATAATTTTTGGGAGAAAAAGTTGTTTGGCCAGCTTTTTTTGTTTTTGTTTTTTAAAAATTGAGAATAAAAAGTGAGTAAATTTAGATAACAGTTAATTAATGCTGTTTTGTGTGTTTTTGAAAATAAACTTTCCAAAATTTAGAAAACACCCTTTCACCACCACCACCACCACCACCACCACCACACTCCCATCACCACCACCATTTTCATTGTTTTTTGAATTACTGTTCAAACAAATTTTAATATTTTCTATTCCGTATAACTGTTTTTAGAATCATATAACCAAACAAGTTCTACGATACAAAAAACATCAAAACACACTTGCTAAAACTCTTCCCAAAAATAATTTTCAGATACTATTTTTTGAGACGCAAATTAAATAGAGGCTTAATCTCTCTCTCTCTCTTAAGTGCCACTGTTAAGTGCTCAGAGCTCAGGTTCCACTAGCTTATTATAAGGTCAGAAGCAAGTAGTCCGGCTAAAAATCGGAAACAACAAGGAGACAGAAACTAGAATATCAAACAGATGCAAAATTCTAAAGCTCCAGTCAATATTACTTACTATAAGACCTCAATGAATGATGCTCTTTCCCTATCATATAGGACAAAACATTTACGTTGTTTTTATCAATTAAGGTCGATGTATTTGATGGACCAACATTATCACAACAATGCAATGACAGACATATAATATAATTCTCGATTATATTATAATAAAACCTAACAATAGATGAATTCGAATAGCATTTGGATCGTGGTATGTACGTTATCATTATGTTATCGGCAATGGGGGATAGACAATCACTAATTGACATAAACAAAGGAACCCTATGTATAAAACCAAAACAAAAGACGGTCACGCCTTTTATTTTATTCCTTTTCAATGAACATGTTTTATAATGATGTCTTACGAGAACGATGTTTTTTTAGAATACAAGTTAATGACATAATTAATACATCAATAAAGATATGTTTGCGGTGAAAAAAACATCTAAAACAGTAGGAGAAAGAGATTTTTAACATTAAATAGGTTTGCATCAAGCAAGACCTTTGTCTATTCCATGTCGTATATTCGTGTCATGTTCTTTCAAAGCACTTCTTTTTTTTTTTTAATACAAGTTGGTTTCATTTTTGTATTTGTGAGTAGTTGAAGGGCAAGTCCAAAATAGTGCAAAACGGCCCCTTAATTCTTATTGGTTCCAATTATATGTATTCATTCTGAAAGCAACATCCTTAGGGTATAGGTCTAATAATCTACATGCACTAGGTATAGACATTTAGACTTTTATTACTAGCTTAATAAAAAAAAGTTTGTCACAGTGACATTGCTGACAAGGAAATATTCCTCTCTTTTTTTGCATTGCAAACAAATATCAGAGATAGGTGGGGTTCATAATTGAACCGAGCTATTCGAGTTCGGTTCCGGTTCAATTTGTTTTGAGCTCATTCAGTCTAAACAAGTTGAACTTAAATAATTTTTTAAGCTTGTTTTTTAAACGTGCTCGACAAGTTTATGTATAAATACTTGGGTTCAGCTTGAATTTGGCTCGTTCAAGCTTGACGAATCGAACTTGAACAAGTTTTTAGATTCATCTTAAAAAGTAAGTTCGACAGACTCGGCTCAAGCTCATTCGATTATCAACTTTTGTGGTGTAGGGGGTAGAGGCGTCAATTTTGTATATTAACACAAACACAATATAAATCCAAATATAATATAATTAATTAATACAAATAATAAATAGAATGGAGGGATAGTGTTATTGTATTATATATATATATATTTTATAATTTATGAGTATAGTCACATAATATGATACAAAAATAACATGACACGACACGAAATAAAAATAATACTATTTCTAAACACAATATGAAAATGACATTACATAACTCAGACTAATACATCAAAGAAAAATGGACGTCTGAGTGTTTGCTTTTCTTTGAGACAAATCCACTACTTTTTGACTGAAATAAAGATGATCACCAAAAAGGGAAGACTGATTCAAAAAGAACATGTCATTTACACTAATAGTGATTGAACTTTAAGTCATTAATCATTGGTGGGATCAGTGTCATCACCGCCCTAATATAAGGTGGGGGCCATTTGATAATGCAAAGAAATTTTTTTCCTGACGTTAGATCACTGTGACGGAGCGTCCAGTATACGTAAGCACTCACAGAAGATGCCATAGCAGTAGTCACCATGTCCAGAGGTCCCCGCGGAAGGGTGGCGATTTACAGTCCTATTATCATTTAGAGGTACGATGAGTATTAGTTATTGCTCCTAATCTCATCTTTAGATGACCCAAACTTGTACCAAATTAAATATATTTTATGTTAAGGTTAACTTGTCAAAAAGATTTTACGGGTTTTTAAGAGTAATTAATATATGGATTTGTAAGGTTTTTAAATATTTTGAAATTAATTACTGGTTTTTTTTTATTATGAATCAATTATTATTTATTTTCCATTATATCTAAAGTCATTATCTATATACTTGTACACATAGATATAGAAATAAATGAAGGGTTATTATAAGAAGGATTATATAAAGACTAGTTATTGTCCGTGTCTTCAATAAAAAAATGGTCAACAATAAATATTTTATATTCACTCTCAAAATCAAATCACAAGCATAGAAGAGAGAAAAAAATTTAAGCACCGGTTGTAATGAGGGTGATCGACAATAGGGGTGATAGGAGACAGTGATGATTGTGGTGGGTGAGGACGACTATGGTGGTGGTGGCAGTCGTGGGTGGCAACGATGATGGTAGTGATAACCACATGTGACTGCGGTGGTGGTGTTGGGCGATGGTGATGGTGGTTGACAGTGGTGGTGGCGGGGTGACGATAGTGGCGGTGGCGGTGTTGGGCGGTACGATGGTGATGGTTGGCGATAATGAGTGCTTCTAGGCGACAATGTGATTGGTGGTGGTGATGAATGGCGGTCGTGGGGATGGGTTACAGTGGCTGGTGATGATGGTGAGTGACGGTGGGTGCTGACGGTGGTAGTGGGAATAAATATAAGAATAACATGACAATGTTGGTAGGGGTGGACGACGGTGGTAGGAATCGGTGGTGGGTGACGGTGGTGGTGGTGGGGTGGTGATGGGGGTGGTAGTGGTAGGGGTGATGGTGAGACAGTGGCAGTGGTTGTAGGGTGGTGGCGACGGTAGTGGTAGGTGTGGTGGGTGATAACGGGTGAAGGTGGTCAGTGGTGGTTGGTGTGTGACAATAGTTGACGGTGATGGTGGGCCACGACGGGTGGTGGTGGTGGGTGGTTGTAGGGGGTGGCGGTGGGTGATGGTGGTGGGTGTTGACGGTGGGTGATGGTGGTAGTAAGATGATGATGGTAGTAGTAATAAATATAAGAATGAGATGATGATGATGATGAGTGGTGACGGTGGTAGCAATTAGTGGTGGGTGACGATGGTGGTGATGGTGGGGGTGATGACAGTGGTGGTGGTAGTGCTGATGGCCGTGGGGGTGGTGGTAGGGGTGATGGTGAGACAGTGGCGGTGATGGTGAGGTGGCGATGGTGGTGGGGCGGTTGGGGTGTTGGTGGTGGTTGTTGTGGTAGAGATGGTGGTGGGGGTAGCAACGGTGATATGGGTGGTGTGGTGATAGCGTGACAGCTGCAGTAGTGGTGGTAGTGTTGGGATAGTAGTGGGTATGGTGGTGATGGTGGGATGGCAACAGTGGTGGTGGCAGCAACGTTTGTGGTGGTTGTTGTGGTAAAGGTGATGGTGGGGTGACAATGGCGGTGGTGGTAATGGTAATGGTGATGATGGTGGGAGTAGGGGTGAGGCGGTGGTGGTGGTGGTGGTGGTGGTGGTGATGGAGGTAGTTGTGGCGGTGCTGGTGATGATGGTGGGGTGGGGGGTGGTAGTGGTGGTGGTGGGGCTATTTCTAACACTATTTTTTTTTAAGTACTTGTGAGAAGTTATAAGTTTTAGAAGTATTTTTAAAAAATCATCTCAAACATACCCTTAGGATCCTATTTTTCCTATTACATTTGGGGTATTAATATTAGTCGTCAGATTAATTTTAAAATAAAATTTAAAGAGATCTCAATCGCGAAAAGTAAAAGTTATTTTATTTATCTTTTGATATTTGAATTATATTGTACTTTATTATATAGATAGTATTTATAGGTATAATAAGAATGAACACATAACATACGTCGGTGAGTTAAATTGTCCATCCACTATTGTTAAAATAATAATATCTCGCTTTTGCTATTGAGGCCTGTATGCATAGCTCAAGTGTTGCATTACCACATGGACCCAGTCCACTCAACAAAATCTGGAACTAATCCTATTAGGCTTTTGGTGGGAGAGGCCCAAGATCCCACCACAAGGGCCTGTGCACCGAACCAAAGCTGGAACTAATCTTTATTGGGTTGTTAGTGACGAGGCCCAAATTTAATTATGTATTTGTGATCGTAACTCGTAAGCCTTATGGCCTACAATCCTACTTAATGGAGGCTTGAAGAACCTTACCCCAAAGCTCATTACTGTAGAAATGGTTGAGGTCCCCCTACCAGTAGGCTATCTCACAAATCAATGATTTTCTATGTTATCCAAAATAAACCCTCAACATCCACAATGGTCATAAACCTCACGAGAAATCTAGTATATAAGACTTTTACCGCTACAAAATTTGAAAAAGATAAGATGTGCATACCCTTAGTTTCGCACACAGAACGATCGTTTTTACAACTCAAATGCATGACGGCCAGAATGAGTGAAGTAGCCTTAAGGTTGAGCCAAGTCCAATCCAACAAGTCTTCAATACTATAAATTCTTTTATCAGAAACAAATATTAGCTCGAGACTTTGTAACCTAATCCAAAAAGCGGTTATCAGCATTGAACTCATAGTAAATGCGTACTCAATAGACATTTTTCTTCTTACTCAATTTTATATTTTACAGAATTATTCTCTAAAAATCCGTATCCAGTGTACTATTTATTTAGACTACCTATGTTGAGAGTTCAATTTGAGTCTTAACATTTAGCGAGTCAAAATCACTCCCAACTCTATTATTAATGAACGAGAGATGACACATATACCCTTTTTTTTTAATTATTAAATTTTATATTGGAGGGGATTTTGGATTAAGGTTTTATCTTTTTTGTGTCCGTACAAGAACAAATAATCATAAATAGTATGTCTAGGCTGTTCAATAAAGTTTTTAATCCCACTCCTCTATCCTCTTCGGAACAAAGCATAATTAAAGTCCTATAAAAGATGGAAAAAAATTTAATAAACTGAAAAAAAATATAAGTTTTCTTGTTAGGGTAGGCTCATATTGGAATCACTACTTAACGTCTTAAGTTCGAGGCTCGTAAGATCTGTTCTATAATTATATTCGGAGTTTGTATTGTAATCACAAGTTCTTCAAATTAAAAACAAGTGGTTGGGACGGTTCTTGATTAAAAAAAGTGGAACGCAAAGTATTGTAGGAAAGGTATACTAAATTGGGTTGAAGAAACCCATAAACAAAGTGAAGCATATCTCTAAACGAATGTAATCTTTCTGTTCTTTGTTAGATTTAGACTTTTTTTTTTTTTTATGATTGGTCCAAGGGTCCAAACCTACCGTACAAATGCTTAGGATTGAAAATCTCTACATGAGATCAGATGCTCCCTAAAGTAAGATTGGTGTGTAATGGAGAGGGGAATCTCAACAAAAGGGGGAAGGAAGGTGACCTTTAAAGAAGAGAAGTACCAGAAATGTAAGATTTTTCTATTGGGGTCTTCAAAGCCTTTATGAAAAACTCCCTAGGGTTCTTCGTGTCCCTTTCAAGAATGAAGTGCCTGCAACCACTAGTTAATTGCATTTCTTTAATATGCTAGTTGTGATGGAATCCCTCCTAATTATCTCCAAATCTTCCCTAGTCAATGACTAAAGTACCCTTTTCTAAATATCAAAATCTACCAACAGTGACTAGATTAAGGTTGATAATTGAGCCAAGCTATTCAGGCTCGGCCTGGATAATACTCGACTCGAGTTCGTTTTGAATAGTTTTTTCGACTCGTTTAGAAAACAAGTTTAAAAGGTTTGGCTCGATCTCGTAAAGCTCGGTTCGTTTATATGTAAAATAGTCGAATTACTCAGATTTGACGCGGGTTCGACTCGTTTTAGGCCCAACTCTGGCTCAATTCATTTTCTAAACAAGCCGATCTTGAATAATTTTTCAAACTCGTTTAAAATAATAAACTCGACGGACTTGGCTCGAACTCGCAAAGTTCAGCTCGATTATCAAGTTTAAACCAGGGTTGGCTTTATTGTGTCATGTGTCAGATATATGTTTTTTTTTTTAAAGTTAGATTTATTTCGTGTTGTGTTCAAGCTATGAATAAGCGGTGCTTAGCTTGTTCATATTGTGTGTAGATAGGTATAACGGGTTCACATCCCGAATGACCAACTACAGGAGCTCTTTCGTTTCCTGGACTAATTACACCTCAGAGAGAAAGTGCTGCCACTTGCTATACTTAGCAAGTTGATTTTGTCAGTCTTACGTTGGTTAGATCGTGACTGTCTGGATTCTACTAAACAAGGACTATGGATGGGCATGTAAACCAGCTTTAACTGAAAGGTTTTGAGAGCAAGGTTGGGGTGCATCTTTTCTAGCTATTGTTTTTCTTATTCATACTACAGTGACATCACTAGGGCAAGTGTAGCTGGACTTAGATGATTGGCTAACAGCATTGCTAACGACAAAAGTTAATTTAGTTAATCAAAAAGTAATATTCTCTATTTTAGCTACTCAAATTTTGAATACACCCTCCAACAGATTTTTTATATTTTAATTATTTCTTTTAAATATTATTTTTTATATTTTGTATATTTGTTGAGACTATTGGAGGGAGGGAGAGAGAGAGAATGGAGGGAAAATCAAAGAGTGTACAGTAGAGATGGGAAATAATAGAATGAGAGAGAAAAAATTATAAACTATTTATACAAATTACTACAGTGATTAGTGGCGGAGCCACTAGTGGACTAGGGGAGTCATAGTCCCACCCTAATTTAAAAAAAAAAAATTATTACCTATATATTTTTAAAATTTTTTGGTTTATTTCAGGGTGCCTACCATATATATTTTATGTTTAATCTATCATTTTTTTGTTCTATCAAGTAGTATAGACAAATACTTAATTAATTATGAATTTTTTTGACACACTATACACTTTACGGACACGTCTAGAAAAGTTTTTGATATGTCGAATTTATTTTTTTAAGTTAAGAAAATTGTGAGGATTAAATTACATAATCAAAAGAGTGAGTTAATTATTTGTATAGAGAAAGATATTCTCCATAGTATGAATAATGAAGTTATCATATAACGTATTTAAAATATAAAAACTCATCGAAATCAATTGTAATAAAGTATAATTAGCCTCTTTTCATTATTTTTTTGGTACATTTTATGTATGTTGAATTATTTTGTATCTAATAAATGTTTGAGTATCAAATATAATATAATAAATTTAAATGTGTTATATTACTTTTATCAAATGAAAAAAAAAAATTAAGTTTATAGTTAATGTGCCTACTCTGAATAAAATTTCTGACTCTGCCGCTGACAGTGATGTTCTATATTTAGAGTATCGTACTATAGCAAAAAAACTATTTTATAATATCTGAACATATTCTGTTGGAACATGATTTTTATCTTTGGTTATCTATTTTGGAATTTTACATATTCTGTTAGAGATGTTTTAAGTAGTGAATGACTTTTTGTGAGTAGCAATAACCTAGGAGCATTAATCGAGATAATGTAAATATTTAAAGTCAAATGGGATATATTCCTTAAAACGTTAAACCTTAATGGAGGAATTTGAGAATATCTCAAAGAGGTATCTGGTTGAGTTTTTTCATAAGATTGAGTCACATACTGTCTTTCTTTCATCTCACTGACCCAACTCTCTCCCCACCTTTTTTTTTTTTTTTTTATTTCAATTTTAAACTGCCCAGGTTTCCAAGATTGTAATTATTACTAAGGAATTTTATCTAATTTTAGGAAGACCCCGAAAGTATTAATATTTTCGGAATAGCCTGCCCACTTTTAAGTTTCTGACTCGGTTATTGTGACTGTTCGTATATTTGAACTACCAAACACTAATAAATGGGTAAATATGTATTTCCCATACAATATCAGAAAAATACAAGAAATTGTGGTCATCTTTTGAATTTTTTTTGTGTGTGTGTTGGGGTGGGGTGGGGTGGGGGTGGGGGGGGGGGGGGGGGTGGGTTGGGGGGAACGGCTGGATTGAGTGACCTTAAGTGACTTGAAACTACCTATATTGTCTCAGTATCTAAAACGAATTAAGAAGTTTAATTTTACCTTCACAAGAAACCTTATGTCCCTATCATTTGAGCTTGAACCCGAGCTACTAACACATCGTTCTCTTGAATAGGATTTGATGTGGCGTAAATTAAAAAAAACATATAATTATTCGGAAATGCCAAATTGGCGGTCCTTAATCATCCTATCAAGTCCTTTTGAAAATATTTTAAAAAATTTCATGACAATCATGGTCCTTTGAATATTTTCATACCCGTCCCTCTTTCGCGATTAATTTAACTAAGAATACTTGATTTTTTAGATAATAATGTTCGATCCAATACATATGAGCATCTCATCAAAAGCAAAAAACAAGTTTAAATTACAGCTTTGATGCAACACTTTAGTAGACCACATAAATGAATCACAACGAGTCATTTTCACAATGTTGAGTGGCATGGGATGGTTTGTCAAGCGCAAAATGAGGATCATGACCTCAAAATTACTTTGCACCAATAATTAGGGTTGTCCCTCAGGAATCTTATTAGTTTATTTTTTTCTTGCGACTTTCTACAGTGTTTCTTGTGTCATCTGACGTTGTGAAAAATATATTATCAGTTTCGTTCAATAGACTGAATTGTGATGGGCCTATCTCGTATTAGACTTTTTCTGCAGCCTCGTTGGGGTGTGTAACCACGTGAGCGTGTTCTGAGTTATATTGTAACAATTATTTCGGGAAAAAAAAAATTTACTTACCAAAAAATATGGATGTCTCACATACAGACTATTGCTGTTACCTTGCAAGAAGGCTATATGTCTCAATGTACAAGACCAATAGGTCTCCACATCCATTGTATAAGATGTCCGGTGTTCCTGGAATGGATCATGACCTGGGAAAATTAATTTAATTAGAACTTAGATGCAATGACAATCTAATGTGGAAACCTAAGTAGTAGGTAGTCCAACAATAGTGTTTCACATAAGTCTTAATTGATCTTTTTAGGTTTTGTTTGGTAGGATGCATACTACCACAAGCACACGTGCATTAATGTAGACCACAAATTCAAATCTACAGCATTATTTAAAACAGACTTGGTAAACTTATTGAGAGCATTACAGATTAATGGCCAAATGAGGGGGGACCATATGGTCCATCATTGATGAATGCAAGTCTTTTTCTTAAAAGCTTTTAGGGTTTAGATTGCTCCCACAAACAATTTTAATATCATTAAATATCTAAGAAAAGTAACCTAACTTGTACCATCAATTGGAACTTGCCTGCCACTGTGTCCCCAAGAGATGCTGACTATGTTGATGTCTTGACAATTATATGGTTGTTTGGGATTAATCTCCCCAACCCATGGTGCGGAGTCATACCAAATCCATTATGAAAATAGCAAAATACAGAGAGAAATACAAAGAATACCGGTAAAATTTGGGTCGGATACTCAAAATTATCACGCTCCACACAATCTTACAACGTTATGCTATCGAATCTTCTCATCCATACATGGTGCACATGTACATAGACATAGACATTCACTTATACATGTGTGTGTGTATCTATATAAAGAGGCAAGTTAGCGACACAAGGGAAGCAACGTGTCTGTGTTCCACAGGGTCAAGCTTTCTCTTTCTAGAAATGGTTGATAACATAGGGTCTAACTCAGAGAGAGAAGGCCTCAAGTACAGTTTTTCAGGTGCCTCAGGAGAGGATGGGGCCATCAAGGAGCAAGATCGCTTGCTGCCGATAGCTAATGTGGGGCGGATCATGAAGCAAACACTGCCGGCCAACGCGAAAATCTCGAAAGAAGCAAAAGAAACGATGCAAGAGTGCGTATCTGAGTTCATAAGCTTTGTCACCGGAGAAGCATCCGACAAGTGTCACAAGGAGAAAAGGAAGACGGTCAACGGGGATGACATTTGTTGGGCTCTCGGAAGTCTTGGGTTCGATGATTATGCTGAGCCATTGAAAAGGTATTTACATAGATACAGAGAGTTAGAGGGAGAGAGAGCTAGCCAAAATAAGGCTAGCAACATTGATGAAAAAGATGAACCATCAAACTACAGAAGTGTTTCACCCACTCCATTTAACTTTAAGGTAGTGGAGTCGAGTAGTAACTCTATGTCTAGGAGGGTTTAGGATCTTCAACAGATATGAGAAGAGATAGTAATTTGTGGTTTGTATTATGATGTCAATGAGAGTTATATATTTAGGTTTTTTTTTTTTTGGGGATGGGGGGGGGGGGGGGGGGGGGGGTTGGTTCTTAGCATGGTTTTGGTTTTTGAAGTTGTTTGGACTCAAATTTTTGTTTGTGCTTCCTATAATAAGTTAACCAAGAAATGTATTTTCATTCTATTTGGGAGTAAATATGAGCTTAGGGTTTCAGTGACTGACTTTATCTGGCTAATGTACTTCTCTGTGGTTTCAATCTGAACTCAAGTGGGAGGCCAATGCAATGTTGAACAGGATCTATCTATCTTCTGATTCAAGCTTTGGCCATCACCAGATCTAGAGAGAGAAATCGTAAGGCCCCTTCACACCATTTGACAAGAATACTAGAAGCATTTTTATATATTCATTGCAAATGATGCATTTTTGTTTCAATTGTTTGCAAGCCCTATGATTAGAGATTTGATACATTTGGGTAGGAGGTTGATATGGGTTTCTTTTAGTTTTTGTTGTTAAATTCTTAGTGACAACTTGATCAGATTTAGATCTTATATGAGCTTTACCCAACTCTCGTTTTGATATAACAAGGCAGAAACCTCCAATCTAAAGTTCATTAGTATAGTTTGGAATAACAAATGAAGAGTGTCCTGCTCTAACAAACATCTACTTCTATCAAAAAACGAGACTTTACTAAACAAAGAAGAAAAGACTTTCTATCTTATTAGTAAAGCGCTAACGCATGTTCTTGAAATCAAACTCAAGTTTCGCTTCGATCGATATGCTTTTCGATCAAGTCACTATTTACTTATGTATGATCTGAATGATATGGCTTTTCAAGATTTTTTTGTTAAGCATGCAGCTTAATCACGTTTAGATCTGGATGGAAAAAGAAAAAAAAAAGGTTTAGATCTGGTCTCTATTTACCTGTGAAATTGTTTTGTTGATAGATCATTAGTCTAAATAACATTACTTTTTCTTTTTCAAAATTTCTGTTAAGTTTGCAGTTACAACTTGATCTGATTTAGATTTGATCTGTGAAATTGTTTTGTTGATAGATTATCAGTCTAAATGACATGACTTTTTCTTTTTCAAAATTTCTGTCAAGTTTGCAGTTATAGTTTGATCTGGTTTTGATCTGATCTGTCAAATTGTTTTGTTGATAGATCATTGGTCTAAATGATATGACTTTTTCTTTTTCAATTTTTTGGCCATGTTTGCAGTTACAGTTTGATCTGATTTTGATTTGATATGGTATCGACAGGGTCACCTTTTACCTGTCCAGTGGTGTGAGTGATCAATCCTTCGTTTAAATAACTTGACTTTTTTAATTAAAAAAAAATTGGTAAGTGTGTAGTAACAACTTCATCTAATTTAGATCTAATGTGATTTCAATGAAGTCATTATTATTTACCTATCCAATTGTTTTGCAGATCGATCATTAGGTTAAATGACATGATTTATTTTATTTTTTGCAGTTACAACTTGATCTGGTTTAGATATGATATGACCTTGACAGAAGCACTATTTACTTGTCCAATTGTTTGGTTGATCGTTCATTAGTTTAAATGACATGATAATTTTTTTTAAAATTATGTTTTTTGATTTGCAATTTTAACTTAATCTGGTATGATCTTGATTGAATGACTATTTTCATGTTCAATTGTGTGGTTTGATCAATCATTAGTTTAAATGATAATTTTGTCTTTATATGCCTAACCTAATACAATTCTTCCCAAATGTAAAATCTGTTGATGTGAATATATATATATATATATATATATATATATATATATATATATATATATATTTATTTATTTATTTGCTTTGAAAAAAAAGGGTGGGAATAAAGGAGAGTATTCATAAACCACCCTATAGCCTCTCACTGGTGAGATCATGAGACCCTTAACCGTGCATGTTATTTTTCTCGGGAACGACCCTAATTAAGCTAGTATAGCGGTCAACCATCGAACTCTAATGTGAACTCCAAGACTCAAATCTCCAACTTCAGAGTGAGAAGTTCGTCTAATACTCTACTAGGCCATCCTACTCGATAGTCAAAGTATATTGTTACACACAAAAAATAAAGGACCACCTGTAGGTGTTTGGTGAGAGTAGCCCTTGCAGATTTGATATGTGATGAGCATTCTGGCAAATTCCATTGCTAGCCGCTCTAGCATCATGTTCTGGGTGTTCAATTTCAAAGAGACAATTCTATCACTAATTCTGTTTTAAAGAGCTTCAAGAATGAATTAGCATCCCTTTCTTGATTTTTAAATATTGTTTGGTTTTGTTCCCTTCAAATATTGCATATTGAGAGTTTGGGTTTGGTTGGTTTTTGTTCTATGTTGATCATTGAGTTTTTTGGAAATAGTAGGTCATCTGTCATATGAATAGATGAACTACCATCTGTCATCAATTGCTGCAACTCTCTCTCTCTCTCTCTCTCTCTCTCTCTCTGTGTTTGTGTGTGTGTGTGCGCTTTGTCAAAGCTTTCACTGGTATGACGATCAATTAAGTAGCGAGCAGTATGTAGTGGCCCAGAATGTTAATGAAAATGCGTAGCTCAAATGTCATCTAAGAAAGCATTACTTCACCATTCAGGCCTATATATGTGACTCCATCCACATCTTTATCTTTATATATATATATATATATCACGTCACGTGCCATATTGACTAAAGGGCCAACTATTTATTCAGGGTGGTAGGGTTTTCTTTACAAACCCTACACCTTGGGACCACATTTTAGTTGCTCCAGTAAAGCTTGGTTTGTCGTGAAATCCTTATCATCTCTCTACCACGCTAAAACTTTAAATCTACACACACACACACACACACATATATATATATATACGATAATATATACATATTGAAAAAATTTAATATACTATAATCGATTTTTTGGGCGTTTGAATTTTATATTTCATTGTGCCTAAGACATGAGTTATGACTATTATATATATATATATATATATATATATATATATATATATATATATATATATATATATATATTTATATGACTGAGTTGTTTTTTCAAAATATTTAATAGGAATTAATCATTTCTTAATGCAGTTCATATCTGCTCCATTGTCTACTAAAGCAATGGTTTTAACAGTGAATTTTAGATTTATTACTAGTATGATCTTAACATACCATTTTTGATAAGTAATCTTTTCAAAAATTGTATGTACATGTACTATCAATAAATAAGTATAAAAGAATTTAGAAGTTAAATACTACTTAAAAGAGTTTAAAAGAACTTAAAAGTCTATTAGTTATAAAAAAAACATTACAAATTGGATGAAAGTAAATATATGGATATAATTGACTTTATAATAATAATTAATGATAAAATATAAAATTAAAATTATGAATTATTTGCTTGAGGGACCATATAAAAACATATTCAATATTTCAGAAACTAAAATGATGCAATTAAAACATTGAAAACTAAAATGAGATAAACCCTATACTTTAAGGATCACCAATATATATAGGGTTAAATGGATTGGGTCAGCTGATTCCCACTGGTGGAGAGGACTCAAGTGTCAAGGATTTCTGAAATCTCACGCTGTTTGTTTCACAAAATTTCTGTACTTTCTTGTCGTCTCATTGCTTGTCAGCAAAATGGTATTTTTGGGGTAGTAAATAAACTAATAATGAAAATTCAAGTTCTTCAATTAGTTTGATGACACCACATCACCCAATCCATTTATTTAATGGTGGCCTGTAACTTGTCTAACAACATGATTCTATCATTGTTTGCGATTTGAAACTATTTAATGTCTGCTTTTCTCAAACTTATTGTATATATAATTCTATTTTTTTAATACTTCTATGACCTAAATAATTTATCTTTTTTGATTATTTAATGAAGAGTACAATGCATCTGGGAGAGGGATTTTAATGCCTACAACGCCACGTGGAGAACCGTTAATTTACCATATAGTTTTTCTCTTACAAATTGATTCAAACCCACATAAATTAATAAAAGGATAGAGGTGGAGTTATTTCCACTCTCGTTAGAGACGTTAATGTAAAACTACTAAATCTATCCGTTCTATAGTCACTCTCATTACTATTAAACTCACATCATTCTCCAAACAATTCTTTCATAAAATCACTTTTTTAAATATGATTTTTCAAGTGACATAAAGGTTAACATTATTTCTTCGTTTTATTTTATGTTTTGTTTGATGTTTGCTATGAAGATTCTTGATATACATTGTTGTTTTTGTATCCATACCAATGTTCATAATTCTTTATTTAGGGTTACTTATAATATAAAATAGAATATGTTTCAATAAGTTCATCCGATGGTCTCAAATAGACTCATTCAACAGTCATGAATATTCCTCTTAAAACCATTCACATTGAATTTCCCTCCCCCCAAATTCATCACTTCTCATTTACGTTGCATTGTGCCTTCAGGGACAGGTTATCCCAAGTGTGTATATATATATATATATTTTTTTTTTCAATCTCCGAAATGATTCGTATATATTGCTTCAATTGGAGTTTTCATTGGATTATTTCAAACGGTCTCAAAATTGATGACATATAAAATTATAAAAAAAATAGCATAAGATTACGTGTAAGTTGAAGATTATACGGTGCTAGAGAGGAAAAATTTAGCTGATTAAATTGTTAATGACCATGAACTAAATACCCATTTACATATGTAGTGAGAAAACATGTTAAACGATTTCATTTGATCAAATTAACCACCTTGAATGTGTTGTAGAAGCATTGGACCTCCAACATCTTCCTCACTGGCTGCTTGTAAAACCTGGTTTGTGAGTTCAACTGCCTTGTTTCAAAGACTTGCTATTCTAGAGCTCATAAGTCATCCCCACTTTTAGCATTCGCTTCTGAGGGATATCAAACACCTTGTTGCTTTGCCTTATGTTCCTCTTCAAAAAATTGTAAGCATAGTTTATCAAGATTCTCTTTCCTATCCCAGATCCTTTGCCTGCAACCACCTCATGCTCACCCACCAAGTGAACAACACCAGCCCACCAAGCTTTGTCCAGTGCTTCAATTTCTCTCTCCATTGCCTCTTCTTGTTTCTCCTTATCGACTTGTTTTGCATCATTGTCTGCATTTTCACCATGACTCGAGCCTTTATTTGATTCTCCTTCCTTTTCTGCACACTCTTCATTGTTGCGAATAATGATGGAAAACCTTAAATCTTCCCTAATGAACTCTTTCAACCTTTCAACCAACATTCTCTCAAAGGGCTCTTCCCCATTGCGGATATCTGTGTATCCATATCTCACGATACAACGGAAGACATTGAGATCATTTGGTTGTGCTCGACGAAAGAGGAACCGTTCCTCCTCAGGAACTTTGCTTATCGGCAATGATTTGATGGACACGAAAATGAGGACTGAGTGCAATACAGGCACATTTGCCACATAATGCTTGAAAATGGGTGGGATTCCATGAACGAGTTCTGAATAGAAGATAGCAAGTCCTGGTATTCGACAAAAGCTTTTGTCAACAACTATGTCCTTCAGCTTTTCTGGAGAGACCTTGTTATCTAGCTCGAAATAGTATCTCCTTCTGTATACATCATTCCAAATGTACATGATGGCCATCAAAAGCAGGGCGAAAGCCAATGGTAGATACCCTCCTTGATTGAATTTGTAGAGGACCGAGCTTAGATAGAGAAGCTCAACAGAGCCAATTACGAGGATATATGTGATTATCAATAGTATATGAGTTTTCCATATCATTATCATGATCAGCACTAAGAATCCTGATGTGAGTGTCATAACAAAAACCACGGCGATCCCTGCATTCTTTAAATGATTATTGGTCAACGATGTGACCTATTATTTTGGAACAAGATCAAATAACAATGACATAAAGGATAGTAACAGGACTCACCATATGCATTGCCTATTTTTTCAGTAGTTCTGAATCCAAGAGTGACTGCAACACAAGCCACCATAAGAAGATAATTGATTTCAGGTATATAAACCTGTCCTTCATACTTAGCCGACGTATGGATGATTTTCACACGAGGAAAACACCCGAGAGCTAGAGATTGTTGGATGATAGAGAAAGTCCCCGAGATCATGGCCTGACTTGCTATGATAGCCGCTAAGACAGCCACCACAAACATAGGCCAATACAGAGGCCCTGCATTATAAATTAATAATTCCCCAGATTAGTAACATAGTATCAAAATAAGGAGAGAATGAAAAAGGTAAGTATGGTGGCTTGGAAAAGAATTTCTCACCTGGGATCGATTTGAAGAAGATATCGGAAACATAGTCATTGTGCTTGCGAAGGAAAGAGGCTTGTCCAAGGTATGCTAATATGAGTGCAGGGTAAATAACAATACACATACTTATTTGTATAGATCGAACAGTGAAATGGCCAACATCAGCAAATAATGCCTCAGCTCCTGCAGTTTTGGAAGTCATTCTTAAAATAAACAAACTTTTTTTCTAGAAAAAATCTCGGAAAAAGGGTAAATTGAATTAAAAAGAATGAAATTGTAACCTGTTATGGAGAGGATGACGCCACCAAGGGAAATCCATGCTTCTTTTTTGTTCCTCTTGAAATACTCTACTATGTGTTGGGGATTTATAGCTTTAATAACTGTAGGGTCATATTTGAAGAAATTATAGACCCCAATGCCAGCGATTAAGCCAAACCAAACACAGATTATTGGAGCAAAGCTGTAACCGACTTTGTCAGTTCCAAATCTTTGAAAGATGAATAGGCAAACTAAGATGACAACTGATATCCAAACAATTCTATCTGCAAACAAAGAGAAATATATAAAAAAAAAGGTACACTTGTTACAAGCATTTACTAGAAAATAATCTTCTTGGGTCATAAGATATTTGAATTGGTTATATGATGTCGCAACGTGGAAGGGAAGTATTTTTTTTTTAGGGGATGGCGAAACTTGACCTTTTGACTTTGATAATGCAAAATTTTCACAAGGTAAAGAGTCCCATTAAACAGAAGTACGTACCTTCTGTCATGGCAGATGTAGCTTCCTTGATCCCTCCTACTGCCGATAAAACTGCCGACGAGTTGGACGAATATTTATTAGAAAAGCTTCTTTTTTTTTTTTTTCTTTTTTAATAATAAAAAAGCACTCAAAAGTCATGTATGTGCATGCATGTTCAATGACAGAAAGAGTAAGAGACGAAACCAAAGTCTAGCTAGCTTTCTGGTGAAAATAATTACAGATATGATATTATAATAAAGTAAAGAAGATGAGAGAGAAAACCTGAGATGCAAGGAGTGAGGACACCGTCTCCGATCACCATGGAAGTACCAAGCATGGTGGCGAACAAGAGGAAGAACTTGACAAAATGGCTCTTCTCAAGCATAGACTTAAGCATTGACGCTCGTCGGAGCCGGTTATTCGGCAACTGCAGTTGAAAATTTGACACGTCTCGATCTTCAGCTTCTTGACTTGGGATCAAACCCACCTTCGCATATCGGCATATCAGAGAATACAAAGCAAATGTTCCTCCTGAGCAAACAGAGTTGACCGTTTACTATTAGCAGAAGCAATACAACGGGAATAAGATATTGAATGAAAGTCAATCGGACAAACAATGGATTAGCCTTTCGAAATGACCAATAGAGGTTGGACAAATTCCTGTTACCAGAAGGAGGAGATAATAAGAATTTGTTTACAGAAGGACTGTCCATATTAGAAAGTTCATTCGAAACTAGAGGTAAAAATGTCTTATTTCGTCCGGTATAGTGAAATAAGTGGCCTTAACCAAACAAGTAGGTTCGAACCCTTTACCACTAGAGGAGGGCGGAACTTTCACCGTCTACGCTAACACCTTGGTGGTTATTGTATGGTAGTTCAGAGCAGACTTTTGATATTCACCAAAATGTTTTTCTTTTAATATTTAGAAAATAATTTTATTATAATAGATGAAATATGGCTAACAATTATTTTCTAATAATAATTGATCCACCTTATTCTACAAAAAGTAAATTTATTACGTAAATATGTATATTATAATATAGATGATGAATTTCTGAGATAAGAAAAAAGCTCGGACAAGAAAAAAATACAATAAATATAATTTTATTTAGCTTACTGACTAAATGATTTAAATTTAAGAAAATGAATTTTAAATAAACAGAACCTAAATATTGGAACTACAAAGAAAAAAAAAATTAAACGTGACAACTTCTACCAGAAATATCACATAGTTTAAAAGAATTTATATATATATATATATATTTTTCTCAAAACCACCCAATGTGGGTGGGGGGTTTGGCAGGACCCCTACCAGTATATATAACTAAAAGAAAAAATGTACAAGGGAGGAGGTCATAAAGCCAAGCCTCTAGAAGTGGAAGAAAGTCAAAGCAAAAACGAGGTGACTCACCACCAAAAGCATGAAAAATAAATAAATAGAAAAGCAAAGTGGGAAATTCCCACATAACAAAATAATAGGAAACATTAATTAAAATAAAACTCAACGACAAACGTGAGGGGTCTGTCGAGCGTCCAAGGCGAGGATGCCTGCAATCCCAGAAGGAAGGGATGACGAATCAGGGAATCGCTGATTGAGCTGCTGAGAGCAAGCCCAATTAGCCATGAAGTCTGCAGCCTGATTCACCTCTCGTAGAACGTGGCAGACGCGAGCCGAAAGAGAAGCACACAGAACCCGAATCCGAGCAAGCAGATAAGCATAAACCCAGCACCCAGTACCCTGAGAAGAAACCCAAGAAACCACTGTAGCTGAATCTGACTCCACTACCAACTCTGAAGCTCCCAAATTTGCGGCCAACTCCAACCCAGCACAAACCGCCTGCAACTCCGCATACAGAATAGGCTGATGCCCCAGAAACGAGCAAAAAACCCTAAGTACCCGACCCTGGTGGTCCCGAATAATACCCCCTGCGGCAGACAGCCCCGGATTGCCTTTAGAACAGCCGTCAACGCTGATCTTTAGGCAACCCGCTACAGGACGAGTCCAAGCAACCAAGCGAAGAGGTTGAGGCCGAGGAACCAAGACCCTAAGAGAACCTACAAACTCAACTGACTCATCCCGACGCAACTGACTTGGAGCAAACCCAAAAACAAGCCCAACCAACTGCATATCGGTCATAACCCTCTAAATCACAACGGTCACCTGAAAGGCCTGACCATCGAACCTATAAGCATTACGCGCCTTCCATAAGTGCCATAGAATGAAGCACAGTAGCAATACTCGCACGTGACCTGCAGAAGGAGCACAACGCCGCCAATGAAGCATCAAAGTATAAGGAGACTGCAACGGCCAAC
Source organism: Ilex aquifolium (assembly GCA_951799425.1). Classification (NCBI taxonomy): domain Eukaryota; kingdom Viridiplantae; phylum Streptophyta; class Magnoliopsida; order Aquifoliales; family Aquifoliaceae; genus Ilex; species Ilex aquifolium. The sequence continues at coordinate 2,294,045 of OX637409.1, read as the reverse complement.
ATCTGATCCCAAACATCCGATAAAAGTGACCCCACACCTGAACTGCAAGCGGACAATCCAGAAAAAGATGTCTAAAAGTCTCAACAGCCCCACCACACACACACACCGGGATACTACATGGAAACCCCGTCTCTCTAAGCCATCATCTGTGGCCAGGAAACCATGAAACAACCGCCACATAAAGAAGGAGATCTGAGTCAGAATATGCCTCTGCCAGACACAAGAAAACCCAGCACGAACTGGAGCCACACCCCAAATATCAGCCCAAGCAGTCCTCAATGAAAAATTCCCATCCAAAGACAACCTCCACCTCATCTGATCAATCCCCTGCTCTGGAATCGGAATCTGCACAATCTGCTCAACAACTGGAGGAGGCAAAATCCCCAACAATCGGCCTCTGTCCCATTGCCGACCCGTCCAGTAAGCAGAAACAGAAACCCCAGAAGCTGCCCCCGGATACACTAAAGCCAATGGGTAATCCCCCAACCAACAATCATACCAGAAGCTGACCTCACCAGACCGTACTAACCATCTGATCCTCGGCTCAGCCACGGATCGAATCCCACACAACCGTCTCCAAAGAGGTGAAGCTGGGTAACGAAACTCAATCAGCCCAGGATGGGTGGATCTACAGTACTTGGCCTTCATAAAAGTGGACCAAAGTGACTGTTGAGCCCGAAAACTCCACCAGAGCTTCACCTCACAAGCATCGGCTACGTCAGAAAAAGAACGCACCCCTAAGCCGCCCTCCTCTACAGGGAAACATACCTCAGCCCAGTGACACCAGTGAATCCTCCGATGAGTAGCTGTATCACCCCACAAGAAACGTGTGAAGAACCTCTCTAACTGGTGAAAAACATCCGCAGGAGGCCTCAGCACATGAAACAAGTGAATTGGCATCGATGCGAGCACATGCCGAATCAGAGTGAGCTTACCTCCAAAGGAGAGCAAGCGATTCGCCCATCTAGAAATTCGATCGCGCACCTTCCGAATCATCTCATCAAAGTATGAGATCCGGAGATGACCCAAGTAGATAGGGCACCCCAGATAAATAAACGGAAAGTCACGCCTCTGAAAACCAGTGGTCTGCCGTGCAATCACCTCTCTAGAATGCGAGGCACGCGAACTGATATAAAAACTGCTTTTAGCCTGACTAACTAACTGACCTGAGGCAGCCTCATAGTGATGAAGAAAATCCATAACTCGCTGCAAGCTCGACCGACACCCATTAGTAAAAATAATAATGTCATCAGCAAAAGCCAAATGGGAAACCGAAATCCCAACTCCAGTACTATATCCCACCCCCGGAAATCGAGCATACAAAGAGTCTAAGCCTCGAGACAGATACTCTGCAGCAATGATGAACAAACAAGGAGAGAGGGGGTCATCCTGCCGCAGCCCCCCCTGCGACTGGAAAAAGCCCTGACTGACCCCATTCACCATAACAGAAAACCACGGCCCCCAGATAGCCCGCCGAACCAAAGAAATCCAGCCCTCAGAGAACCCAAAAGCCCGCAACATCTGGAGAATGAATGTCCAAGACATCTTGTCATATGCTTTAGCCATATCTAGCTTCAGCACGACGTTCCCACCCCGGGAACCTCTCCCCAAATCATGCACCAACTCCTGAGCTAAAAGAACACTATCCTGCAACACTCGGCCCCGCACAAACCCACTCTGTGTCGGTGATATGATACACGACAACAAGGACGACAGACGAGAAACGAGGATCTTCGTCAGCACCTTGTTGCTCACGTTACATAGACTGATCGGCCGAAAATCTGCCCAAGTAGAAGGTGACTCCTTCTTGGGCAAAAACACCACCAACGTACTCATGAATCCTCGAGGCATAGGAGAACCCCGGAAATAATCCTGAATTGCAGCCAGAAAATCTGCTCCCACAATGTCCCAGCAAAACTGATAAAAACGACTGCAAAAACCATCCGGCCCCGGCGCACTATCTGAATCAATAGAGAATACGACCTGTCCCACCTCTTCCAAAGTCGGCATAGCACACAACCCAACATCATCTGCATCAGTCACAATAGCTGGAATAGCCGAAAAATCTGCAATCTCAACCTGACCAGCCCCTAGAGAGAACAATCCCTGAAAAAAGGAAACTGCCGAAGTACCAATAGCCCTAGGCTCAGTAATCCACTCTCCGTCATCACCCCGGATCCGATGGATTGAAAGAACATGCCGCTTCTTCCTCACTGAAGCATGAAAGAAGCGGGTGTTCGAATCCCCCTCACGAAGCCAGCGGACACGGGACTGCTGCCTCATAAATGACTCCTCACTCTGTAAAGCCTGCTGCAACTTAGCCCTGGCATGATGAAGAGTAGCCCGATCTGAAGGAGACCCTGACTGATCATGTGCCACCTCTCTCCTACTAACCTCGGCCTCGGCCTCCTGAACTCGCTGAAACACATTGCCGAACACTTCCTTGTTCCAGACCTTCAGGGTTTGTTTCAACCGAATAAGCTTCGATTGAAACACAAACATCCCTGAAGCGAACACAGGAATAGTCCAGCTCTGCCGTACAACCTCCAGAAAATCTCCGTGCCTGGTCCAAGTGTGAAGAAACTTGAACCGGCTCGGCCCTCTGCTCTGACGCTGATCTCCTGAAATCAACAATGGTGAATGATCTGAACAAGTCCGGTTCAGGTGAGCCACTCGAAACACAGAAAAATAAGAACTCCACTGAGCATTTATCACTACTCTATCCAATCTCCTCCAAGTACGTCCATTCGTCCATGTGAACGGAGTACCCTCAAACCCAGCATCCTCTAAACCACTAGACAACAAAGCTAGGGAAAAGGCATCAATAGCAGACTGAGATTGTGTATGCCCCCCCCGAATCTCAGAATGGGACTCAACAACGTTGAAACCCCCACCAACCATCCACGGACCATCATGAATGCTCCCAAACTATGTCAAGGAATCCCACAAACCCTGCCGAACAGAAGCTACGCAACTAGCATACACAAAAGAAATAAAAACTGGATCCGGTAAGGAAGAATGACGCACCTGGCAATGAACCACCTGACCATCGTCCTGAATAACCTCCAACCAAAAAGGGGAAAACCAAAAGATCCAAATCTTCCCCGAAATAGAGCAAAAATTGTGCTCCATATGCAAACGAATCCTGAAATACTCCAACCGATCCCGGTCAACAAAAGGCTCCAAAATACAAAACATCGATAAGTGGTGTGAGCGGATCAGCTTCCTGAGCCTCCTAATCGAAGAGGCCTGGCTGATCCCTCTGATATTCCATATGAGTGTACTAATCATCAGAAAGGAGTGGAAGAACCACACTAAGCGTCCTACGTCCAGGCTTACCACCTCTACCTTTTCTACCTGCTCTACCTCCCCTACTAATACGCTGAGATCTACGTAACGGAACCTGCCTACTGGACTGTGAAGCATCATAAGGAACTAAAACTCTTCCAGGCTGAGAAAGGCCCTCCTGTGGGTCAGAAAAGGATCCAACATCACCACCCAATGACTCATCAGATGATATATCTCCAGTAGAATGACTCTCAACCCCAGCAGACAATCTAGGGATAAGAGGAATATCAGTCGAGGTGGTGCAATCTGTGGGCCGACTAGAAGTCACAACACCCTTATCTCTGCGTCTCTCAGAAACTGTGACAACCGGGGTACTCTGAACCCCTCAAAGCTCACGAATAGACGGACAAACGGCCGGGGTAGTCACAGGTCCATCACGGACTAGCTTAAAAACTGTGTCAACTGAAGGATCGGGGTACAAACTCTGCTCCTGCACAACATTAGTAGGAATAGTATCCGAACTGATCACAATCACAGGCTCACCCATATGACGCGGCTCAACAAGCTGGACATGAGCAACTGAAACAGACTTCAATGCGAGACTCTCAATCTCCTCGTCAGAAAAATCAACCGCCGGGGCACCCCTGTACTGTGTGACGGGCCGAGGAACTCGACGAGTGGGGGCGTCGGAGCCAGGGGATCCCCTCAAAATATCTATGAATGACTTAGGTGGTCGAGTCGGATCCGGGGCGGAACCGGGAGGTCGGGTCCAAGAAGTGGGTAAGGCTGATTTGGGAGCACCAGGTTGTGTTGGGTTTCGACCAGGTTGGTGTTTAGCTTGAGGAGGTTGGCGGATGGTATTAGTTGTGGGGAGTGGTCCGGGTTTGATGAGGGGAGAGGGATGGGCCGAGTTTGCTTAGCGGGGTCAACGTGATGTAAGTCACCGGCTGTGGGGTGGTGGATAACTCCGCCAGTAAAGGTGTGTGCGTCGGGAGGGGGAGGGTCTGGTGGTAGGTTTAGGCCAGCGGTTGGGTCAGTACCGGTAGCCAAATTGGCCATGGGTGCGGGTGTTGCTGGGTTCAGTTTTTATGTCAGATTGTTGATAGTGGAATGGATAGTCGGTGGGGTGGGCAGTCAGTGGGGCTGGTGGTTGCGACGTGAAGGATGTGTTAGGGTTAGGGTTAGGGTTAAGGTTAATTACATGGAAAGTATGGGCTGGGTTTGATGTGTAGGCAGACAGCTTTGTTGATTTGATGGAGGCAGTCGGTGTAGGCTTATTATGGAGGCAATTGGTGCAATCGGTGATTTTTGGTAATGGGTTGTGATTTTGGTGGCTGGTTCGCTGAATGGTGGCAGCACAGGTGGTTGCTGGTGGCGGCTGCTAATGGAGGCAGTCGGTGGGTGGGGGTGGGCAGTCGGTGGGGTAGGGGTGGGCAGTCGGTGGGTAGTCTCAGCGGGATGATTAATGGAGGCAGTCGGTGGGGTGGGCAGTCGGTGGGTGGGAGTGGGCAGTCGGTGGGGTAGGGGTGGGCAGTCGGTGGGTAGGCGTGGCAGTCGGTGTAGCAGTGGATTCGGTGGGTTGGACAATGCCTGGTTTGTCAGGCGGTGAGGGAGCAGAGCCGGTTTGGGTTGGTGGCGGTTGCTGGTGGCTGACTGGTGGCCTGAGTTGCAGAGCCGCCAAAAACCCTAGCGCTCAAGGAGCTTAAAAAATATCTATAAAAGAATTTATATTCAAATAGTGATATTTTGCATGCTATTTTTTCCATGGCTGCGTCTATATAAAACTTTGTCATAAACAAAACCAGTGGCACTGATCCTTCAACAAATGACCATCAAAACGATTCTCATGACAACTACATCATTAATTAACGTTAACACCGTCGGAAAACAAAAAAACATAGGACAAAAAAAGAAGTAGGAGAAGCTTCAAATGACGTTGTATGTTATTATTCACAAATTATGTATATCGAGTCATTAATTATCTTGTTTCGAAACCTGAACTTAGAATACTAATTAGTAAACTCTTTCATGATCATTTGAATCGAACCATCGTGATGGGTTTATATCTCTTCGATTTAGTAAAAGAAACCCATGAAACTTGTAGGAAAAATAAAACATTTTAATACCAAGATGCATATAATAAAGCATTGAAAAGAGAGTTCTTACCATCGCCGTTATCGTTCGCCTGCAAGACGATGAAAACGTACTTCACAAGAGGTATCAAGGTTAGGGTATAGAAGATCAACGATAGAACACCAAGAATGTCATCGTTGTGCTTGATAGTTCCATTGGAGAAAATGCTCGAATACACGTATAGAGGTGATGTACCAATGTCCCCATACACAATTCCTAGGCTCTGAAAGGCTAGATGCAAGATCACCGACCACTCTGCACCCTAAAAATTCAAAAAAATAAAAAAATTCTTGATACTTATCTTACTTTCAATTCATCTTTCCATGAGCTGTATAACTTATATCTCATCCCACTTATCTCTTATCTTGGTTTATAAAAAAATGTTCTTTATGACCTTTTTTATTTGTTAAATCTCGAGTTTACGGTGTCTTTAAGGTCACAAAAGGTCTCTTCAAATGCAAAAGGATAGGCCGTTTATTATGAAAATCTACAGATTCTTTTTTAGTTTAACTTTTGTTTTTAGTTTGGCCAGTTATTTGGTGTCATGTGAAGAAGAAAATGGAGGACAAAGCTAGTCAGAGAGAGAGAGAGACCTTGGAGCCATGGCAGTCGTGGCCATGACGAAGCTTGCCGGATTCGATATACAGAGAGTCATGTCGTCTTAGGTTTTGCCAAGAAAGCTTCTTTTCTTTGAGTTGATGAGGAGATTCCTCCTGGCTAACTTCTATAGTATTATCGTCCCTGGACATTTCTTGGAAATCAAGAAATCACACACAACGAGGAAAAGCTAAAAAAGAAAGAGAGAAAATGAACTAATGGATGAGGCGTTCAATTCGGATATGGGGAGGGTACACCTTGATGGGAGGAAGGAATTGGGAAGGGTGGTCTACATATAGATGGATCCCAACCCCAAAGTGGGGCTCATCCTCTCACACGTATTGGTGGAATATTCTCTCATGACTCAAAGTTAGAAGAAAATATTAGATATAACAATTATATTATGTTCGTAATGTTACGTGGTTTAATTATTTAATATTGAAATTAAATTAAGTCAACAATAACATCTATATAATAAGATAGTTAGGTTTTTGAACTTATGTGGAGTATATTTTCCCTCTAAAATTTCACACACCCATCACAATTTTTTCCCCCAAATTTCACAAACTCAACACACACACTCATTATATATACACACAATCATTATATATACACACATTCATTATATATACACTCTATTTGTACATACACTCTGATAATGATAGGATTTTGATGTGGGCTGTCCATCCAAAACCCAGAACATCCAATGGGCCCAATGGTTACATGACAGCCTAAGTGACTCCTTCGTAGCCCATCTGCTCCACAATAGGAATGAGCCGTAATCCAAAAAAGGGAGTCCAGCAAAGCCCAAGTCGGCACAATCCTGCTCGGTCATGACAAGCTCAACAGTAAGCAGCCCGAGAGCAAGGAGCTCGATATTCGCCAGATCCTAAACACCTTCCATCATGCCACGTGTCCAAGGGACAGCTTCTGGAGCCACTAGCGAACACACACTCATTGATAAAGGGAATATTTGTGCACATTCCATGGAATGACCGTGGATACGATTTGCGTTAGAGTAACGGTCACCACTACAAGACAAAAAGGAAGGGACCGCAGAATCAGCCGAGGGAAGAAGAAGATCGCAGAAAACCCTAGAAAACCACTTGTATAAATAGAACACCATCACGTTATGTAAATGAGATATCTGAAAAACCTGTACTGACGAGAATCTTCTTCTCCAAGCAATACTAACCCACTGAGCAAGAGCCTTCATTATAGTGGACGTAATCCTGATCTTTCGGCTAGGGTGAACCACTTATATATTGTCTTTGATCCCATTTCACCATACTTTTTATTTGTTAGCTTAGAGATTTACATTACCCCCCCGGGTCTTACTAAACTTTGTTTTGGATTTGGGCTGAGCATTTTTCGGGCACCATTAGCTTGGCCCCGTCTATGGAAAACGGTTTTCATTGTTTCCTTTGAGTTTTCTGTACGTCTGTTAGTTTGACAGTTTCGATTCGAAATATGAGTAAATCTCATGCAAACCCCCAAGTCCCACTGATTCTACCAGAGAACTTCCCCGCCCCAGCAGCGGACGTTGAGAACTTTCCTCCGACGGTAGACCCTCCTCCTTTCAATGAGTTGGAGACATACCGTTGCACAACCATGCAACTCATGAAGCAAAATCAAGATTTAGTGGCGTGGATACAGGCGCACCATCTCCCACAGGCTCCGCCTCCACCATCACCGCCAGCCCAAAATGATATTCTCTATTAGGACTGTCATATACCACCCAATGGAGTTACAGACCTCCACGAGCATAGTCATTCGAGGGAAAACCACCGGCGGAGGCAGCAAGAGGAACATACAGACGATGAGGCCCATAGTTGGCCTAGAGCTGTAACACCCCAAAATTTTGAAATATATACCTAACTTAGTTTAGGTCAATTTGTGATATTATTTTTGAAAAGGTATGTTAGTGTAATTAAAGAATGAGAAATTGTAGGATTACTGTAGGGTTTTTTTTTATTTTGTATATATACATTGTAGGCAGTCAAAATAGGGCAAAACAAAAAAAAAAGAAGAAGAAGAAGGATTCTGCCGCTAGAGAGAGAGAGAGAGAGAGAGAGAGAGAGAGAGAGAGAAGGAAGAAAAAAGAACAAAAAAAAACAAGAAGGGATTTGGATCTATTGAAGGTATGAATCCATCATTTATTTTATGGGTTTTATATTAAATCACATGGTGTTAGTTTTATCATAATCTATATATGTATATATATATATATATATATGTGTGTGTGTGTGTGTGTGTGTGTGTGTGTGTGTGTTTATGGTGAAGAATGGTGATGAATGTATAAATGAGTTTTATAGGAAGTTGTTAATTTAAGTGTTTTGAGACTTAATATAAATTTATTGTTTTTTTTTGAGGCCTTTAAAGAATGTATTTAATGTCTTACAAAGCAAAAAGAAAAAAAAAAGGGAAGAAGGGAGTTACTGGTTCATGTTCTGCCGTATGAAGAAGATGGGAAAAGTAAAAAAATTATAGAAAACTCCCTTTTAGTTTCAAAGAGTTTTATTTTGACCCATATATTCTTCTAAACTTAATTTTAACCACTGTTTTACTTGGTAAGTTGGAAGAATAGAATTTTGGAAAATTTATGGCAGCCCCGAAAACAAAAAATTCGTTTTTCAAATAAATTACACTTTGACCCCAAAAGTTTCAAAAATTATGATTTGACCCCGAAACTTTAGAAACTTTTTTCTAAACAGCCCAGAATACTTCTATACCTTATTACCTCGTATTATAAAGGATATTTATATGTAAATGATATATTAAATATATATCAATAGATAAGAGGTACGTAAATTAAATATAGAAGCGCGAAACGACGAAATTAGGAATATGGATTGATTGTTATATGTTATTTTGGATTAGGTGGTGATTGCATTGAGGTTGAGAGAGAGTGCTTTAAATTGGAGTTTGAAAATCAAGGTGAGTAGTTTACTACTTCTTTTGGGAGGATTTTCTATATTAAATGTGTGGGTGCGTGCGTGTGGATTTTTCATATATATGATATATGTGTTGATGTTTGGGATTGCTATTGAATGTTTTGAAATTGTGAACTATTATACATGTGAATTTTGGAAAACTTGTGGGATGATTTTATATCATTGCTTTGGTGATGAAAGGAAAATTTTGTGTGTGTTGGGACTAAAACTACAGTTTTGGTGTGTGTGAAAATCATGTTTATGAGACGGGGACTGGGTTACCAGGTCTAAATGGTAACGAGATTGTATACCGGCGTGGTCGGTATAGGGATGTGCACATAGGGGCCAGTTACCAGGCTAGTGATAACAAGAGACTGGGCCAATCATCAGGCTAGTGATGACAAGAGACGGGGCCAGTTACCAGGCTAGTGGTAACAAACATGATTTGACAAATGTATTTGATATTGAATTTGTGTGTGAGTGTTTTGGGTTATAAATGTATTTTCATTTATAAAGTTATTTGTGATCATGAGATAATTTTGTTTACCTGATTATGTGGGAAGGATTGGGGTACAATTTGTTGTACTTATGTATGTATCAAAGTTTATTTTTGTATATAAACTGTGGGATTTATTTTCACACCTCATTAGAGGTGGTTGCTATTCACGGGCCATTGTGCTCACCCAAACATATAACATTTTTCAGGAGAGGATCAGGGTGAGGAGTAAGTCTGCTGATATACAAGGGATTAGAGGACTTGAAGACTTAATTTATTGTAGGTCTTTAGGAATAAATGTCTTTTATAGTTTTTGAGATAAAAATTCAATTGTTTTGGGTATAATGTTGCTTTTACTTAGAGTATTGAACCTTATGGTTATTCATTGTTTTACATGAGTTTAATAATGATGTTAGTGATGTTTAGTTTATTCCTCTGATATTCATTAGGTCAATGAATTGGATCACTTTATTATTTGTCTTCCGCTGTATTTTGCATTTATTATGCACAGGGTTGGTTGGTTAAGGCCTTGGTGGCCGGTCCGCCGCCCACCCTATGTGATCCGGGGTGGGGGTGTGACAAGAGCCGTACCTAGAGAAGACCGACCCCTGCCTCCGCATGAAGCCATGGACCATTTTTGGGAGCAGAAGTTTCGTGAGATTTTGGGAGCAGAAGTTCCATGAGATTCAACTGGAACTCAGAAATGTGAAAGAAGTGGTTAAAGGGAAAGCTCATGTCACCATGGATGCTTTAGTTCAGCAAATCGAATCACATTTCACCACTGAGATCCTCCATTGTCCCCTTCCTTAGAAGTTTAGGGTGCTGCAGATAGAGGCATTCGATGAAACAAAAGATCCAGTGGATCACTTGAACTCATACAAAACCAAATGGAACTGCATTGATACCCAGACCCTATTCGGTGCCGAGCTTTTGCCATAACCCTCAAAGGGTCGGCGATAGCTTGGTTTAACAGATTGCAGCCGTCTTCGTTCTCTTCTTTTCGGGAGCTATCCATTCAGTTTTTTTCTCATTTCATAGAAGCCAGAATCTACAGGAAACCGTCTTACCATCTACTGAGCATTAGAAAGGGGCCCAACGAGTTCCTTCGGAGTTATGTGCAACACTTTAACTAGGAATCTTTGAAAGTAGAGGGTTGATTAACCCTAATTAATGCATAATTTAATTAAGTTAATAGATCAATTGTGTTAGTAAAATAAAGTTAAACTAGTCAAAATAAGTCAAATCAGGGTTAATGTGTGAATTAAGAATAATACATTAATTGTTGTTCTTTTCAGGTTTTTGTGCGTCAAAATTACTGGGGAGCCAATTGTGTCAAAGCTACAAATTACTTGGGGAGCCAATTATCAAGCTACAAACTATATGGTGCCAATTATTAAAGCAAAACAAAGGGGGATCAAAGTATAATTAAAGGGCATCTTCTTGGGACTTGTAAAGAGCATCTTCTTGGGGCTTGTAAATGACATCTTTTGGTTGCCTATAAATATCACCCCTTGGGTCTTGTAAAGATGATCTTTTTCTCTTGTATCATCTTTCTTGTAAAGAACACCTTTTGGTAGTGGAAAACCCTCCAAAAGTCATTATTGTTTTTTTTGTATCATCTTTCTTGTGAAGATCATCTTGGTTGTGGAAAACCCTCCAAGTAGTTATTGCTTTCTTTACTTTCTTGTATTATTGCTTTCTCTTTCTTATATTATTGCTTTCTTTACTTTCTTGTATTATTGTTTTCTTTTATTGTATTATAACTTTCTTTTACTTCAATTGTTGAGCTTCCTTCTTCCCTTAGAGGAGTGAAACTCTTCCACTTTTCTAGAGCTTTACCAAAGCCGTGAAGGGTGGAACGTGATTCACTCATTCTTTGTCGAAGATCGGCTCCTTGTGTAATATGTTTTTACCTTGTAATTCCTCTACTTGGAGGGATGAATATCACTTACTTTTCTAGCTTTACCAAAGCAATGAAGAGTGAATAGTTTCTCATTCACTCTTTAGCAAGAGGTGATGAACATGTATAAATTATCTGAAAGTTATATTGATGCATTTCGTTTATGCTTAGCTCCAATATTCATTTCTTCATAATGTCTTTTCATTACATTATTGTCTTTACCTTAAGCATGAGTCGCTAAATCTTTAAGTTGGCTAATCCAATGGAGACCTCCTATTGGGTATGTCATTTCAACTCATCTGCTTTCCTCCCCTCGGTGTACGATAGTTCGGTTTAACTGGGTTGAGAGAGGACATGGTGTGAGTCTTTGATATTCCGTAGACTTGTCACGGGTTATGCTTGGATCCTCATTTCCATCTCGTCCCTCGCTTCCCACGAATCAATCATTCATCTATGCACCATTGGAGGAAGGGTTTGAGTCGACTTGGCATTCCCATTGGAGTGAAACTTTTTGATTAGCCAACACTTGTTTCTCATTTCAATTTCATCACAACACAAATCACAAACCAACTTCAAACAACAAAAGATTTTACACTTGTCTTCCACCAAAAAATACCTTCTACACGATTCACCTCCTTCCCCGAGGAGACGACCTTGGAATACGGTTCCAAGTCAAACACGACACACAAAAATCTTCTCACGCTTGGGAAGCATTTTTGTTCAGACACACACACACACACACACACACACACACACACACATTTCATTCATTCCACCATTCCGTTGCCCTTTCTTTTGACATCATTCCAAGGGAGAGTGACACTCCCTTCCACACATAGACTATATGCATTGAGGGATGATGTTAGGAGGATAGGGACAACAACGGTTTTACCCAAGCAAGGGTATCGATGATAAATTTGCCCTGACCACTTTCATGTCAGGACTCGGCCTCCAATCAAATGACCTCCTATTTTCGATTGCCAAGAACCTCCAGGCTACTATGGCCGAGGTGCTCGCAAAGGCTGAAAAATACATCAATGGCGAGGAGGCCTTTCGCTTAAAGAGAGGATCGTCGTCCATAGGCGAAGGAGAGAAAAAGAAGATAGAACGTAGTCTGAGAAAAGAAAGGAGACGAGATCGGTCCCCGCGAAGAGATCGATCTCCCTGAAGAGACATAGAGCCTTCCCCAAAACGGAGGGGAAATGTTAAAGATCGCCTTGGTCATCCTCCTCAGGAGTTCCAGCCCAGATATGTGCCAACTCGGCTTCCGCCCCTGACTGCTTCCATCTCTCAGGTCCTCCATGAGGTCTAGAACGAGAGGTTTGTCAGGTGGCCACCACGGATAAAATCTGATCTCAGGAGACGAGACCCCACAAAATACTGCAATTTCCATAAAGATACTGGCCATGAAACTGACGATTGCATTCAGCTGAAGAAGGAAATAGAGTACTTGATTTAGTGATGCCACTTACGACACTATGTGGCTGAAGAAGGAAGAGAACGAAATAATCGGGAGAGAGAAGATCGAGTGACCATGCTTCCCCCTCAACAGCACCAACAGGCACTTGGAAAAATTAGGGTCATCTCAGGTGGCTTTGCAGGTGGAGGTGAGTCCAGCTCAGCAAGGAAAACACATGCCAGGAGGGCGAGATCAGATGACTTTCTCAAGGTGCAAGCGGTTCGAAAAGTCCCGCGTAGGGATGTAGAAATCACCTTTTCGGATGCTGACCTAGAGGGACATCAGCACCCTCATGATGACCTATTGGTTGTAAAATCCATTATTGCAAACAAAATTTTACATCGCGTACTGATCGATAATGGGAGCTCGACATATATCATCTTCCTTTCCGCCTTTGATCAACTTGGTATAGACAGATCGAAACTTGAACCTATGAGGACACATCTTCTGGGCTTCTCGGGTGAGAGAGTCCTGCCTATTGGATCCATCCAACTCGTCCTTACCTTAGGGAATCACCCCTGCCAAGTTACCACTATGGTCCGTTTCTTGGTAGTGGACGCCCTTTTTGCCTATAATGTATTACTCGGGAGGCCCTCCATCAGAGCCATCCCATCGGCATATCACTTAGTTATGAAGTTCCCCAAAGAGAACGGGGTTAGAATGGTGAAAGGAGATCAATGCCTCGCCAGGGAGTGCTATGTAGCGTCTATGAGACAGAGAGAAGTAGAGTTTGTTCAGCTGGAGGACTTAGATATAAAAGACGAACTGGAAACTCGACCAACCCCCTTGGAGCAGCTAGAGCCCGTACAGATCGATGATGACCTAAGGCATGTGATCTTTGTAGGCTCGATGCTACTCCATGACATCAAAGACAAACTCATCCTGTTCTTGAAAGAAAATACCGACGTGTTCGCCTAGAAACAAGAGGATATGGAGGGAATTGACCCAGGAGTAATTGTACACTAGCTCAGCGTCGACCCGAACTGCAAGCCCGTCAGGCAGAAGAGGAGAAGTTTTGCTCTAGAAAGGCAGAAAGTGATCCACGAAGAGGTGGCTAAGTTACTGCGAGTAAAGGCAATCAGGGAGGTCAATTACCCGACCTGGTTAGCCAACGTGGTACTAGTCAATAAGGTGAACGGGAAATGACGGTTCTGCATTGACTTCACCGACCTCAACCGTGCATGCCCTAAGGATAGCTTTTCTTTACCCAGAATTGATTTGATAATTGATGCCACAGCTGAACATGAGCTCCTCAAATTCATGAATGCCTTATCGGGTTACAACCAGATCAAGATGGATCCAAATGACCAGGAAAAAAACCTATTTCATCGTGGAGCAGGGAATCTTCTGCTATCAAGTCATGCCAGTTGGATTGAAGAATGCTGGAGCCACCTACCAAAGGTTGGTTAATCGGATGTTTTGAGAGAAGCTGGGATCGACGATGGAGGACTACATTGATGATATGGTCATCAAATCCCTTAAATCTGAACTCCACATCCACCATTTGAGGGAGTCATTCGAGATCAAGCGCCAATACAAGATGACACTGAACCCGACTAAATGTGCCTTCGGAGTTTCAATAGAAATTTTTTTGGGGTTCATAGTGAACAGTAGAGGGATTGAAGCAAACCCAGAGAAGGTAAAAACAGTTTTGGAAATAAAATCACCCACAAACACCCGAAAAGTGTAGCGCCTCACCGGGAGGATAGCGGCACTCAATTGGTTTGTCTTACGCTCCAGCGACAAGTGTCAGCCATTCTTTAAGGTTCTGAAAGCCGCATTTCAGTGGGACGAAAAATGTGAAGAAGCCTTTCAAGCTCTAAAGACCTATTTGACCTCACTGCCTGTATTAGTCAGCCCTCGAGACGGAGAAGTCTTAACCCTTTATCTTGTTGTATTTGAATTTTCTGTCAGTGCTACCGTGGTGAAAGACAAAGAAAGAGCTCATCAGCCGATCTATTTTTGCAGCAAGGCCCTCAGGGGGTCCGAAAAGAAGTATACTAAGATGGAAAAACTCGTCTTAGCCCTTCTTGTGACGGCTAGGAAATTGAGACCTTATTTTCAAGCGCACACCATCGAAGTCCCGACTGATCAACTAATGAGGCAAGCTCTACATAAACCCGAGGCATCCAGGAGACTAGTGAAATGGGCGATGGAGCTCAGTGAATTAGACATCAAGTTCAAATCGAGAGCGGCGATCAAAGGCCAGGTGCTAGCAGATTTCATGGCGGAGTTTACTCCCGTACCTGAAGAATAGACAGAAAACCTGGATTGTGTCTTTGACGTCCGGACATGGAAGTTGTATGTGGATGACGCCTCAAACGCGCAAGGAAGCGGAGCCAGCTTGCTTCTAACCTTTCCCGAGGGATACGACCTGGAATACGCACTAAGATTCAACTTCCAAGCCTCCAACAACGAGGCCGAATACGAGGCTCTTATAGTTGGCCTCAACTTAATCTTGTCGATGGATGCGCAACAGATCACTATACATAGCGACTCACAGTTAGTAGTTAGGCAAGTGGAAGAAGAGTACATAGCTCGGGATGATAAAATGACTCTGTATATGAGAAAAGTGCGAAGTCTGCTGAGGAGATTTGTTATAGCTGAACTTGCCCAAGTGCCCCGAGAAGCAAACGCCTGAGCTAATGCATTGGCCAAGTTGGCTACCGCTGCCTAGCACGACTTATTTGGGACAACTCCCGTCGAGATCTTACTTGAACCTAGTGTCCAGCCCAACGAAGACCAAGTCATGCCAGTCGAGGAGACCACTTCATGGATGGACCCCATCGTGTCCTTTCTACGGGACGGTCTCCTCCCGAGTGATAAAAAGGAAGCAGCAAAGTTGAAAAACAAGGCAGCAAGATTCACTATTGTACAAGGTAAGTTATACAAAAGAGGTTTTTCCTTTCCACTAATGAGGTGTGTTTCTGAGATGGAGGCAGATTACATCCAGAGAGAAATTCATAGGAGCATATGCGGAAATCATGTCGGTGCTTGTACCCTGGTTGACAAGGCACTTAGGCAAGAATACTTTTGGCCCATAATGGCCAAAGATGCGAAAGAAATGGTGAAAAAGTGCTAGGCATGCCAGATTCTTTGGAACCTTCCATTATGTCCCTCGGAGTAGTTCACACTTGCCGTCAGTCCTTGGCCTTGCCAGCAGTGGGGGCTGGACATCCTGGGACCCCTACCAGTTGGTATTGGACAATATAAATTTGCCATAATCGCTGTGGATTACTTCACCAAGTGAGCGGAAACTAAAACACTTGCCAAGATAACTGAGCAGAAAGTTAAAAACTTCATCTGGAAATCGATAATCTGCAGCTTCGGCAGTCCTAGAGCGATAGTTTCAAATAATGGAAAGCAGTTCGACAACTCGGGATTCACAAGGTTCTGTACGGAGCTGGGAATCAAAAACTAATTCTCGGCAGCTACACACCCGTAGTCCAATGGGCAAGGAAAAGTTACCATCCGAACCATCAAACTGGCATTGGAGACAAGCTTGGAAGCCTCTAAGTCACAATGGGTCGATCATCTTTTTGCCGTGTTATAGGCTTATCGAACGACAGTGCGAACAGAAACAGGTGAGACTCTGTTCAACCTTGTTTACGGAACTGAAGCTAAGACGCCAGTCGAAGTCGGGTTGCCCTCAGCCAGAGCAGAGCTCTTTGATCCTGAGCAGAATGAGAGATTCCTGCTTGTCAACCTTGACCTCTTGGATGAAAAGAGAGAGGAAGCACTACAACGAACATTTTCTTACCAAAGAAATACCGCTAGATATTACAATAGGCGAGTAAGGAATAGAAGCTTCAAGCTTGGCGACCTGATCCTCAAAAAACTGCTCCCCACGAGAAAAGATCTGTCGCATGGGAAACTTGGCCCAAACTAGGAAGGACCCTATGTTGTGAAAAGAGTGGTCCGTCCTGATAACTACGAGTTGCAGACTGAGGAAGTGAAGGACTTGCAACATTCTTGGAACGCAGATAATCTGAAGCGATACTACCAATAGAACCTTTGGAATCTAAATCAGTTGTAAATTTTCAGTCTCCAAATCAATGAAATTTTCCAAAATTCTAGCCAAGAAAAACTTGCACAGTATGAATCATGTAGTTTTCCAAAGTCGCGAGCTCTTCAGTCGCGTAAACTCGACCAGACTTTTCAGTCTAAGAGTTTTTCATCTCAGAAGAGAGCTTTTCAGCTCGGCAGCTGCAAGCTCTTCATCCACGCACACTCGACTAGGATTTTCAGCCTAAGAACTTTTCAGCTTGGAAGCCACAAGCTCTTCAGCAGCGCAAACTCGACCAGACTTTTCAGCCTAAGAGCGTTTCAGCTCGGAAGACGCGAGGTATTCAGCTGAGCAAACTCAACTAGGCTTTTCAACCTAAGAACTTTTCAGCTTGGAAGAGAGCTTTTCAACTTGAAAGCTGCAAGTTCTTCAGCCGCGCAAACTCGACTAGGTTTTTCAGCTCGGAAGAGAGCTTTTCAGCTCAGAAGCTGAGAGCTCTTCAGCTGCGCAAACTCGACTAAGTTTTTTAGCCTATGAGCTTTTTCAGTCCGTATATCAAAAAGAGCTCGAAGACAGACAGTTAAAACCAACAAGCAAAAACCAGCCATTAAAAGAAAATAGACAATTTATATTCATAGGCACCAACGCAAGTACAAAGGAGAAGGGATAGAAAAGATCTAAGCCCCCCAACACTTCACTTTAAAACGAGAATCTCCTTCCTTAAGCGGGCATTCTCAGCCTTCAGCTCATCTCGTTCCTTGTCAGCCTCAGAAAGCTATTTCTTGAGCTTTGCCTTCCCCGACAAAAACTCCAACTCAGCGGCTGTAAGCCCCATCTCACCGAAGGAAGAATCCGGTGATCGCGACGATAGGTCACCTCGTCGACGCTTCCGAGAAAAGGTGGCAGTATCCCCATCCGACCTACTTGGAGAAGAGTCTATGTTAAGGACAAGGAGATGAGGGTCTGGAACGACAACTGGAATGACAGCCCAGTTGGGGCCAATCTCGAACTGAAAAAGATTCTAAGCTGTGATGAGCGAAGAGAAGGGAGCCGCCCTAGTGCGAGCAAGCCGACGAACCCTGCTGAGCACGTTCGGGGTCAGACCGGGGCCATCTGCACAATACAAGCACGGTTAACACTGCATAAAAACTGCCAACTATAGAACCCCCCCAGAACAGAAAATAAAACCATTTTTCATTTACCTCTGTATAGAAGACGCCCCCAAAAAAAGGGGACCCGAGCACGCTCAGACCGCGCCTAAGAGGATTCCTAAGAATCCCCAAAAACAAAGAAAAGATGTTGGGTCCATTCCTCTGGAGGGCTAGGGACATCAAGAACTAGTGGGTGCTTAAAGGGACGCCTCCATGTGAAACGATTGAAACAGGGAGGCATGTCAAAGTCAAGGCCAAAGAAGTACAGGAACTCAATAATAGTGGGAAAGTCATCGTAACCTTGCAAACACCAAAAGATGAAAAAACTTATTAGAGTACCCCATCCCTCTGGGGAGAGATGCGAAGGGCACAACCCAAAATAAGCAAGAACCCGCCTAATAGATGGGGGGATGGGCAAACGCAAACCCATATGGAACGCACCTTCAAAAAAGCAAACTTCCCAACGAAGGAGAAAGTTGCAAGGCTCGTCTAGCGAGGGAATCCAGATAGCCAAGCCACCAGGGAAAAGATACCGCCTTCTAAACTCCTCTGCTTCCGGAGCAGTAACAATGGAGGGAATAAAAAACACCGAGTATCATGACACATCAATCATAGCTTGAACTCGTTGCTTGAACAAAGGAGTAGGAAGGGAAGCCATGAAGCCAAAGAATAAGCAAAACACACAAGAGACTCTTAAGAAAAATCAAAAATGCAAAAAAGAAGAGATTCCAAGATATAGGGAAGTAGATCTGTCGAATGTGAGCAAGCAACTGTTACATTTCTGCAATCATGGCAGAAGTTAATGATGACAGCACACGTAAAGGTTAGGTGAAGTTAGGTGGGCCCGAGTAACGACCAATTTATTGCTTTTCATCAGAGCCCATATACCTCGATTTAAAAACGTACTACACTAACAAAAGGGAATAGTGGAGTAGAGCTAACAAAAGTCAAAGAGCCTGGATACACGCAGCTCGATCTAGCACAGCTCGCGATTACACAACATGGGATTATGCAGACCGAGCATGGGAGCAAAGGAGCAGCTAAAGTAGCAACCATACTCCAACCAAGTCAAGACCTCATTGGAGTAGGGGGCAAGGGGAGAACACAACAAGCAATCAGCAGCAAGCAATCGGCAGCAATCAATCAACAATATCATAAACAAGTCAAGTGTTCTTCATTTCAGTAAATAAGAAGAATTACACTTCTCAAAAAAAAAATTACACTTTTTAAGTAAAAAACTTTTAAAGTTGGTAGGCTGGCGAAGCAGCAACAGAAGGGCCGCTCGGTGGAAGGTCAAACTGAGGCTTAAACTGATTTAGGCAAAGGTTAGGAAACTTCTCGATCGCCTGATTCGCAAAGTTACAACACCCATCTATAAATGCCTTGGCAGCCTCCATCTTGGCCTTCTCGATCTCTTTGCATTGCTCCTCGACCAACCGGTGCTTAGCAGCTAGACAGTCCTTCAGTTCAGCAATAACAACACGGGATTCGTTCACCTGAACCATCAGCACTACCTTGTCGGTTTGGCAGAAGATCATCTCGTCTGATTGGGCGTTGAGATCCTGCTGCAAATTGGCTAATTCTTCTGATTGAGTCCTCAGCAGTTCTCGCAAAGAGATCTCGGAGTTGGTAGTGGTGATCAACTGCCGAAAAACTCGAGCTCTCTAATCAAGCGTAGCCTCCAGCTCGGACTTTGTAGCTAGGCCCCAACGCAGAAACTCTGCGTCCTTCTTCCGGGCCTCCTCAAGCTCAGCACTCCTCCGATGAGCCTCATCCCTCTGATAGTGGTTCTTCCCTTCGAGGGCACAGACATGCGTAGCCGCCTGAGACCAAAGCAAAAAATTATGGCATTACACAATCGAAAAAGGAGAAGTCGAAGACAGAAAAAGACTAACCCTACCTTAAGAAGTGCATATAGGGCATCTCGACTCCCAGCCCTGAAAAGCTAGCTAACAGAGAGACGGAGGTCTATCTGGGGAATCAAATCTATAAGCGCTCGCCTGCTTAAAGTCACATCGTCCAATAGGCTCCCCTCAAGGTCCACAAACGGAGCCATATCACCTTAACCTGAGCTGGGACCCTCTGTTCCAGCTGGGGAGGAACCTCGCCGAACTGGCTCTCCTACTGGATCGCATGCTATTGTCCCCACCGTTGCTTCTTCGACCCTGGGCACCTGTTTAGACACTGACGTTTCGTCAGCGCTGGGTGTTGGTTCAAATACCGACGTTTCGACAACATCAGGTAGCACCTCAGGCATGGCAGGGAAGCTTGTCGTTAAAGGGGGCACCGACGCCTCAGTAACAGTGGGTGGAACCTCGAGCTTGGAAGCTAAGCTCGGTGCTAGAGCTGAGTTATCCTCTGTAAGTCTGGCCCTCTTCACCGAAAATCCTAGGCCCCGTGCTCGCCTCCCCTGGCTCACTTGTTCCACAATTGCATCTTTTTTGTTGATCAGATACGCGGGAACTGAACAAGAAGGGAAGTTAAGGAGTAAGCTCGACAGAACACATTGGATAGACATGGCACTATATGGAAAGAATAACAAATACTCACGATTGCTCGGGGCCACGACAAGTTCGGGATGTATTTGCTCTACTTAAGAAAAGGGCAACCGAGCTCGAATGTGGTTAACCCGAGCTTGTGTCTCGCTCGTCAAGGTCAGATACTCACCTACAATAAAAAATAGAACCATAAGCCAAGTTAGATGTCGGCAAGCACAGTAAGAGTAGATCAATAAGAGGAAAACTCACCAAGCCGGGAAAACTCACCAAGGTGGCCACGCTTCCCCCAAACTGTAGGAACTCTAACTGGCGATATCATCTGGGGCTCAAACTCCCAACCTGCCCCAGATACGAAGAAATACCTCCTCCTCCACCCTTCGGGCTAAGGAAGGAGGTCAGTGATAGGAGTTTCTCCCCCTCGTCTCGGGACAAAGTAGTAAAATTCAGATAATTCCACCAGACGAAAGAAGTTGAGAAACTCCGCAAGAGTGGCTCGAGGACGAGCAAACATCCGCTCCCACAACACAGGGAAAGCCAATAAAATTGCTCACCCAGTAGGAAGTAACATAGCGGGGCAAAAGCTGAAGAAATGCAACACTTCACTAGCAAAGGGAGGAATAGGAAATCATAGCCCCAGTTGGAAAGGGACTTCAAAAAATCAAACCCAGTCTCTCATAGAAAGATGATATGAGTTGTGTTTCGCTGCACGAATGACCACTCTGCTGGGAAATGCGTAGCGATTAGCGATTGCTTGGGCCTCATCGCCACCAATTTCACTATTTTTGGCTTTAGGGTAGATCAATTGCTGGGGGTGTCCACGCTATGAAGACAGAAGGTGAAACAAGTTGCAGAAAAGAGCTTCAAGACAGAAATCAGGAGTAAAAAGGAAAAGCTTCTGCACCAAGGTAGAAGATTCGTTCACTGAAGGGACTATTTATAAGGGCCGCTAACAGGCACGCATCACGACTGCAAGATGCCATTAATGTGCATCAATCGCATTTAATGCCACTGACACGTGTCCATCATGGAGGAAGTGGGCGCTACTTTTAAGGAGCCACTATCATCATTGATAGCGCACGTTCTCAACCAAACGAAACCGTCAAGTTTGCAGTACACGAAAAGGAATGAGAAAAGTCCAAAATAGCCCCAAGCAACAAAAACCATCTCGGTAAAGGGGCAATCCCGCTCGGGGAATCAAGGTCACAACACAACCTAAGATAGGCTTTGTTGACCATTATTTTTAAAAATAAGCAGGAAAAAGCAACGAAATACACATGCAAGAAGGAAATAACTAACAGGCATGAAAGAACATTGAAGTTTCATAAAAATCGAAAAAGTACATGGAAAAGGGAATGATAAGTACAGAAGTTTGTTACAGCAAAGTAAAGTTGTCAACA
The DNA here is from genome assembly GCA_951799425.1 of Ilex aquifolium. Taxonomy (NCBI): domain Eukaryota; kingdom Viridiplantae; phylum Streptophyta; class Magnoliopsida; order Aquifoliales; family Aquifoliaceae; genus Ilex; species Ilex aquifolium. The sequence continues at coordinate 2,272,187 of OX637409.1, read as the reverse complement.
GTCAAAAGAAAATTTACACGGTGGGCTCCCTGCTCTCATCAGCCGCCTCAACAACGGGTTCCTTGTAGGCACTCACCACCTCGGCACCAACCGCCTCAGTAACAGCCTCCTTGTCCTTCTCCATAAGCCCAGTCGGGGCTCTTTTACTGGCACTGACTAGTTCAGTAGTGGCCCTAGCAGTCGCCTTCGTTGACTTCTTTTCCCCGAGCTGCGGCATGAAGGAATCCAGGTCGAGGTCAGGATATGCATCCTCAACTTGCTCTTGAAAATTCATGAACCCCTTCACGAAGGCAGTGACATTTTCTTTGAGGAGCTCAACGACCTTAGCCTTCAGATAAGCCACTTCGGCGTTTGTCGCCGCCAGCTCAGCATTTTTCACCGTTAACTCCTCGTCCCTAATCTTTAACTGGGCATCTTACAGCCTGACGGATTCCCAGTAGCGAGTGTTCAACTCGTTATAGATCCTCCTCAACTCGGCCACCTCATCAGCCAGGACAACCACCTTCCCTTCAGCAACGTTTTTCCCGTCCTCTGCAGCCTCGACAATGTTCTTCGCCTGCACCAACTCCTGCTCTTTCGCGGACAATTGAATCGCGAGCTGATCATGGTGAAATTCCATCATTTTCACACATGCCAACGACTGACAAAAGAGAAAATAATCAATATAAACGTGCGGCAAAGATACATCAAGATGGACGCTCAGATAAAAAGGAAAATCATGAGGTACCTCAGCCAAGCCCTAGATGGCATGCTTGGTCTTTCTCTTAAAGGGAACTCGCATGGCCAACTCAGCTAGAGCACTCACAGCAGCCTCGGGGTCACGGAGGAATTCACTACCCTGAACAGTTGGCTGGGGGAAGCTAGGTTCCCTGTAACGCCCCAAAAACCCCCTTGGGTGACATTACATTCTAAAAACCATTCACCGTATGAGAGCACTAAGTAAATCCATCACGACGAAAGTTTCATTCATCAACCATTCATATTTTAACAAAATTTGGGCAGAGTCTTCTTTGTACGGGGAACTCTACCTAAAACACAACATGTACAATTATATTACAATTGACCACACCGGGTCCACATATGCATAACTATTGACCACACCGGGTCCATTTATCCATCATAAAATAAACTTTCATTCCCATATATCATATCCAACACTATCATCCCAAAAGAATAGGCCCAATCTTGGCCTTTACATCTCCAAAATGTAATAATATAACGCAGCGGAAATAACAAAAATGAACTAGACTTCAAAAGGATATTCTAAGCATAATCTAGTCTAGAAAAAAATAAAAGTGTCGCTCTAAGCGTCCACCTCGGGATCCACACTCCCGTCAAGCGGAGTCTCCCAATGGGCGGGCTCCTCGGCTCCTAGCTCCTCCTCAAGTGTGAAATCTGAAAATGTTATTTGTAAGGGGTGAGCACGAAGCTTTGTAACAAAATTCTCTCAACTCAAACAAGGTTTGGAAAACATAGAAAACGGTCGGTCTCATTTCACAACTAACATATATATAGATTTGGAATAAAAACAGTGACATTTTAAAAGAGATCTCAAGTTTAAACAATAGCAATAATCAATTAAAAGAATAAAGTGAGTTTAGCATCGATAAACAAAATTCCAATTTAAGCTATTTAAGAAGGACTTCTCCCCATGCATTGTCCCATACCAATGCATCGGCAAGAACGACCCAACTCCTGATTCCATGTATTTTTGGTTCATCCCCGTACCATGTATGTTGATTGTTTCCCGTGAATCTACCCAACGATCATACCTAGTCCACCAATTCCAACCAACAATCACAAATCTCTTTAGGAAGGGCGTGTACCGTCTCCTACGGCATTGACGAAATCCTCCCCAGGTGTCTAGTATACTAACCCTTTTCCTCGATATATATGTGAACAATAGTGATCGCGGTCACAACAACGATCCACTACGAGCATTAGGCAACCATCTCACCCCCACTGGGATAGACTAACCTCTAACACTCTACGGCATCTCTCGAAGGTAATCCAAGTCCATCACAACAACTATACAATGAGGAAACAAACAATATTCACAATTCACAACAATTTTCCAAATATAGTAAAAATCCCCAATTTTTCACATTTGTCATATAATCGAATAATCCAAGAAAATATGCAAGAGATCGTAATCTATATCATTTTGTTATACAATATTCAACACTAAAGTTTTGAAATCAAAGACAAAGAAGAATTTAGGAGAAAATCCCCTTTTCTTGAAAACTAGGGTTTTGAAGATAAAAAAATAGAGATTTGGTGGTTACCCACCCTTACCTAGCCTCAATGTGAGAGATTGAGAGAAAATCCCCTACCTTAAATCAAGACTTTGAACTTAGAACCCAAGTTCTTGTGATCTCCTCCTTCCCTTTTCTCCCTTCTTGATCTTCCTCTAGAGTCCTAAGAGAAGTGGGTTGAGAGTGGAATGAGAGAAATGAGAGTAAAGGGCTGAAATCTGTGTTTTTAAACACAGCAGTCCCGTTTTTTTTTTTTTTTTTACTGTTCATGGGCTGTTTCAACATCACTTCGTTATCGGGGCATAACTCTCTCATCCGAGCTCCGATTGAGATGATTCAAGATGATATGGAATGATAAGAAAGAGCTCTACAACTTTCATGTTTTGAGTTTTGAAAGATATTGACTGCATCAAGGTCTAAATTGGGCTTGAAGTTGCAGACAGTGCACTGTTTACGTGCACTATTCACTGTTTCATCCCTTTTCCATTTCCAATCCATTCCTAAGCCAACCAAATCCATCCCAAACCTCTCCAACACATATTTTTATACCAAACCTATTTAATACAAGTTCTAGGACCTAAAATTTCATATTTTCACTTATTAAAACTAAATTTCAACTATTATTTCCACTAATATTTTAAATTTCTACTTTTCCAATCTACCAAATTCAAACACACATCACTACACATATCCCCATTTTTACAACAATTATTTACTATAAATCTATATGCATATATAAAATAAAATGCGGGGTGTTACATTCCCCCTTCCCCTCCTTTGGCAGAGACGGTTGAGGGAGAACAGGAGGCACTGTTGATGGAGGGGGCCGTTATAGAGAGATCGTCTTCTTAGCGGGCTCGGGGGGCATGGAAGAGGAGACTGCACCCTCGAGAGAAGCCAGGTCCTCGCGCTTCTACTCTAGAGAAGTGAATGCCCGCCCTTCCTTGGGAGGTAGCTCGGAGCTCTTCACTAGTTTCCTCATCTTCTTCCTCGTCTTCTCGGCATCTGAAAAGGCTGCCATAATGAGATCTGGATCCATCTGTTTAGGTAGGTCGGCAAGCAAGGGGTCAGGAATATGAGCAGGATGTGCGTCAACTGGGGGCCCAAGTTCGTATTTGGCAAGATTCTCCTCAGTCACAAGGTCCAAGAAAGATTTCAAGCCAGAAGCTTCTGCCTTGCCCACCTTGGCAGCCTCTATAGAGTCAAGAACTGGACAGAAGCCTATGAACCAAATCACAAGTTAGAATGACGAGTCAAATAAGAGATTTTGTTAACAGATTTAAGGAAAAACATAGCCAGTTATTAGCCTTACGAGTGTTCCTTGGGACTCCCCAGGACTGATGGATGCGAGGGATATCACCAGGTACTGTTGATAATTCACAAGAATCACCTTTAACAAAGACGTACCTCGGCTTCCACCCCTTGTTAGAAGACGGGAGCCCAAAAATCAGATTATTCGCCTTCACCCTCCTAGCAAAATATAGGAAGCCCAATGAAAGAGAAGACTTAAGCTAGAAAATGGAGGCGAACTCGCGAATCTTGGGTGGAGAGTCGTTTCCGCTCTCAAACCAGTGAATAAGGAAGCCGACAGTAGAACCCAGTCGTTAAGAGACAGCCGAGTCGGGCAGACATTGTACAAAGCCAAAATGTCCCGAATAAAGGGATGAACAGGAAACCGGAGGCCAACGCGAAAGGCCGATTCAAAAAAGTAGGTCATCCTAGGAATGTAAGAATTACACCTCTCATCTTCCTCGAGAGAATGAAGTAACACAGACTCCAGAAAGGAATATTCCTCCCTCAGATCTTCCAAATCCTCCTCGTAGAGGTGAATCGGGGTCGACTCAGCATAACACATGAGGTCAAAAAGATCCCGACGAGTCTTTGTCTTCTTAGGGGCAGAAGTTGAAGCAACCCTAGATTTTTTCTTTTTAAGACGACCAGAGGGAATGGGGGGCAACACAAAAGGAGCCTCCCCCAGAGAGTCTAAGGTAGAAACCTAGAGACTCGGCCCCAAGGCCTCCTGAGTTGGCTCCCTGGGAAGGAACTCAAAATTTTATGCTAAGGACATACAAAATTGGTCATCCCCAACTAGAACATCGCCAGTGGTGGGGACTTCCTCCCCATCTAGGAGAGAGGATGCCCCCTCCTTAGAATGGCCACTAAAAGAAGTCGTCGAGACTTCTGCAGCGCCTTCATCCTCATATTCGGAATAAAAAATCACCCTCCCCATTATTGGCCCGAATTGAAACTCAGAGTGTAAAGGGGGCATATGCAAAGCATAATCCGTTAAGAACAAGAGAGTCAGACACCAAGTCCTAAGTAAGGATAACCTCAACAGTAAGGGATAATCTACGAATTGAGAAAGGGACGCAAAGTTATCATAATGATTCCGGAAATAGCTAAATCTCCAAATAAGGAAACGGAACCCGAAACCCAACCAAGGAGGGTTGAAGGGATCCAGATCGAAGAAAAAGAAAAAGAAAGACTAAATGTACCTAACCGGAAGCTAGAGTTGGATCGCAAATGAACGAAAAACGCAAGACCCCTGAGTCACCAAAAACTTAGAACAATTGCCTCAAAAACTAGAAAAAAGAAGAAGAAGTGTGAGAAGAGAGAAATTCAAATTGCAAGTGGGAAAGACCTAGAGTTTTTCCCCTCTTTTATATGCAGCATTTATTACCACGATAGACGTGGAGAAGGACGTGCAGGAAAAATTGCTTTCTGGGATCGTCCTCCAGGCAACACGTGTTCTCACTCGAGCACGTCTGCCTCATCGAAGTCGGCGTGGATTAACCAAACACGTCCTAAGGTAGCGCTAGTGATCAGGTGAAACCGTCATCCATGAAAGCAATCATGACCTCGAAAAAGACATATTTAACCCCAGGCCAGAGCTTGATGTCATCCTCGTGACCTGGGGCTGGGGGACAACTGATAATGATAGAATTTTGGCGTGGGCTGCCCATCCAAAACCCAGAACATCCAATGGGCCCAATGGTTACATGAAAGCCCAAGTGACCCCTCTGTAGGCCATATGCCCCACAATAGGAATAGGCTGTAATCCAAATAAGGGAGTCCAGCAAAGCTCAAGTCGGCACAATCCTACTTGGTCAAGACAAGCTCAGCAGTAAGCAGCCCGGGAACAAGGAGTTCGGTATTCGCCAGATCCCGAACACCTTCCATCATGCCACGTGTCAAGGGGACAGCTTCTGGAGCCACTAGCGAACACACACTCACTGATAAATGGAATATTTGTGCACATTCCATGGAAGGACCGTGGATACGATTTACGTCAGAGTAACAATCACCACTACAAGACAAAAAGGAGGGGAACATAGAATCAGCCGAGAGAAGAAGAAGATCGTAGAAAATCCTAGAAAACCACTTGTATAAATAGAACACCATCACGTTATGTAAAAGAGATATCTGAAAAACCTGTGCTGACGAGACACCGTTCACACAGGCAATAAGCTAAGAAACCTACTGTAATCTTCTTCTCCATGCAATACAAACCCACAGAATAAGAGCCTCCATTACAGTGGACGTAGTCCTAGTCTTTCGGTTAGAGTGAACCACTTATATATTATTTTTGATCCCATTTCACTATACTTTTTCTCTGTTAATTAAGAGATTTACACTACCCCCCACCCCCCCGGGGGGTCTTACTAAACCTTGTTCTAAACTTGGGCTGAGCATTTTTCAGGAACCATCACACTCCAATACACGCATAATGTCATAGCTTAGTATACAATGACTTCGATCACAGGATATCCTTAGTTGCTTTATATTAAATTTCCAAATTATAATTATACATTGCATCCTAATAAAATTACTTATTTATTGGGTTGAATGAAATACCAGATTTAATGCTATTTTATACCTCAAAATTTGTTCCTATTATTTTGGGCGTTAACTTGCAGTAAAGTGAGATATCTGATTTTATGAGGTAGCTTTTCAAACTTTTTTCTACACAACAAAGTGAAATAGCACAATTTAATTGAGCACACACATCATGTTTTAAGCCACGTGGTGTCTAGTACCCGTAGAAAATTTTCTCATTTAATTGGGTACACACCATGTGTGTCAAGTCACATGCTTGGTCTATAGAAAAATTTCTTGTTAGTTCAAGGTTTTCCCAATAAATTAATGTGTTATGAGTCTTTCCAAATTTAATTATATATAATTTGAGAAAGATCAAATATGCATTCTGATGAACCCGAAATTTGACTGGGCCAAGCCCGATAAAAATAAATCGAGAAAGCCCAATCAGAGCTGGGTCAACCCATCGAGAGAAAATCCAAAAGGAACTAAAGAGGTCAACACCAAAAGCTCCAAGGCACCAAGGAACCAAGAGGCATCTCAAGGATCCCAATGGGGTGGGCGCCGCCCAAGGGACCCAAGTGGGCGTCGCCCAAGGGGGGTGCCGCCCATGTTGGTCTCCAAGTGGGCGCCGCCCATGGCCTCCCTCCTTGGTCCTCTCCTCCCCTCTTTGCTCCTCTTCACCTTGATACTTCAATACAAGTCCAAGTCCAAGTCACACCAACTCAAGACAAGTCCGAGCTCAAGATGAGGATCAAGCCCAATCCAACTGGGAGTCCTCCTCCGAAGGAATAAGAGCACGAGGGAGAAAATATCGGGATACGCACCGGAGATCAAACCCTACCATGAGTATACTTGCCAAAGTGGAGGAGTCTCACCTAAATTGTACTTACTAAATTGTAATGACCGCCTCACCGCCTCATTACACCTATATAAAGTAAGCCCTCTCTACATAGAGGGCATGACCTTTTTGAGAGCTTGAGACCTCTACAAGTTGTAATCCCTACACACCCTGAAAACCTCCACACACCTCTAGCTTCTCTCTCCCGAAACATTGTAACACCATCGGAGCATACTCTCCCGGTGACTCTTATTCATCAATAAAACACCACAGGCCACCGTTGCCGTTCCCGAGAGTGGAGTAGGTCACCCGGACCGAACCACTATAAATCTCTGTGTTGACTCTATATTTACTGTTTTGTCATTGATTGCTTATTTACTACTCATTAATTGCATCCATACATACATTCGACTGTTGATCTTGCACGAAGACCAATTTGTGCATCATCACATTCAACACAAAAGTATAATCGGAGGGATTGATTTTATTGAGTTGGAAAGAAAAATAATCCATCAACTTTTCAATCATTCTTATTTGTTTTATCAAATATGATATTTTATTTATCTCTCGAACTTTTTATTCTTCTATTTTTTTCATCGTACCAAACAAAGTATATGTAAAATAGGTGTGCAATGTATCTAGAGGAGTTTAGAGAATGTTATCACCATAATATATTGTGCGTCGTTTGTTGATTTTTTTTGCCTTTGTGTGGGGTAAATTATAATTAGGCATGTTAATGGACTAAGTTTAATCTAAATTCGATTAGCCACATATCTATTGATGTTTTTTTATCGATAATTATAATTACAAATTCAATTCATGGTATTTTACAGGTTCAAATGTGAATATTATAATATCCAATTTAATTCAAATTAGATGATATGAGATTAAGTTAAAAATCAATATATAATATGTTGGCACAAGTGTGGTCCTGCAATAGATTGAGATAACTTTGATATGGTGAGCGTGGAACGATTCCTAGTTCCTGAAATAGAAAAAAAAAAGACAAAAGAGACCGGATGAACACTCGGTTTATCCCCTCTAGAGTTTAAGTTAGTCGGTGGAATAAGTTTAAGGAAAGTGTACAATGTTCAGTCAATCTTTTTTTCCTACCTGCGCTGTGGTTTGATTGGGTATTTATACCTTCAAATATGGCAACGTGACAACCACTCGAGTATAATTCTTAGGCGTGTTAGCCTATGATCTATCATCAGCACAATGAGTGCTATTCCGTCACGCATCATTAATACTGACTGATGAGATGTTTCGATTTACATACTCGGTGCTCCCCGAGCATTCATCGCTTTGTCCCCTCCGAAGGCGTCTAATAACCCCGAATATCAAGTACTATACTGTAAAATACCTATAGACTATCGCCGAGCATTTAAGGATACGTCCCGAGGACACTCTCTGATTCCCCCGGAATGTACATGGTTACAATTCAATCTCTATAATTTGAAGAGGATTATAGGAATCTTAATTCCTTCAAAAAATATTAAGTAGAGAAGAAAAACATTTATACATAGTTACTTAGGTATTATTACATTAACCTTCTGAGCTTGCTATTCTACAGCTCATATGTCATCCCACTTTTAACATTCGCTTCTGTGGGATATCAAACACCTTGTTGCTTTGCCTTATGTTCCTCTTTAAAAAATTGTAAGCATAGTTTATCAAGATTCTCTTTCCTATCCCAGCCCCTTTGCCTGCAACCACCTCATGCTCACCCACCAAATGAACAACACCAGCCCGACAAGCTTTGTCCAGTGCTTCAATTTCTCCCTCCATGGCCTCTAGTTGTTTCTCGTTATCGACTCGTTTTGCATCATTCTCTGTATTTTCACCATGACTCGAGCCTCCATTTGATTCTCCTTCCTTTTCTGCACACTCTTCATTGTTGCGAATAATGGTAGAAAACATTATATCTTCCCTAATGAATGCTTTCAACCTTTCAACCAACATTCTCTCAAAGGGCTCTTCCCCATTGCGGATATCTGTGTATCCATATCTCACGATACAACGGAAGACATTGAGATCATTTGGTTGTGCTCGACGAAAGAGGAACCGTTCCTCCTCAGGAACTTTGCTTATCGGCAATGATTTGATGGACACGAAAATGAGGACTGAGTGCAATACAGGCACATTTGCCACATAATGCTTGAAAATGGGTGGGATTCCATGAACGAGTTCTGAATAGAAGATAGCAAGTCCTGGTATTCGACAAAAGCTTTTGTCAACAACTATGTCCTTCAGCTTTTCTGGAGAGACCTTGTTATCTAGCTCGAAATAGTATCTCCTTCTGTATACATCATTCCAAATGTACATGATGGCCATCAAAAGCAGGGCGAAAGCCAATGGTAGATACCCTCCTTGATTGAATTTGTAGAGGACCGAGCTTAGATAGAGAAGCTCAACAGAGCCAATTACGAGGATATATGTGGTTATCAATAGTATATGAGTTTTCCATATCATTATCATGATCAGCACTAAGAATCCTGATGTGAGTGTCATAACAAAAACCACGGCGATCCCTGCATTCATTAAATGATTATTGGTCAACGATGTGACCTATTATTTTGGAACAAGATCAAATAACAATGACATAAAGGATAGTAACAGGACTCACCATATGCATTGCCTATTTTTTCAGTAGTTCTGAATCCAAGAGTGACTGCAACACAAGCCACCATAAGAAGATAATTGATTTCAGGTATATAAACCTGTCCTTCATACTTAGCCGACGTATGGATGATTTTCACACGAGGAAAACACCCGAGAGCTAGAGATTGTTGGATGATAGAGAAAGTCCCCGAGATCATGGCCTGACTTGCTATGATAGCCGCTAAGACAGCCACCACAAACATAGGCCAATACAGAGGCCCTGCATTATAAATTAATAATTCCCCAGATTAGTAACATAGTATCAAAATAAGGAAAGAATGAAAAAGGTAAGTATGGTGGCTTGGAAAAGAATTTCTCACCTGGGATCGATTTGAAGAAGATATCGGAAACATAGTCATTGTGCTTGCGAAGGAAAGAGGCTTGTCCAAGGTATGCTAATATGAGTGCAGGGTAAATAACAATACACATACTTATTTGTATAGATCGAACAGTGAAATGGCCAACATCAGCAAATAATGCCTCAGCTCCTGCAGTTTTGGAAGTCATTCTTAAAATAAACAAACTTTTTTTCTAGAAAAAATCTCTGAAAAAGGGTAAATTGAATTAAAAAGAATGAAATTGTAATCTGTTTTGGAGAGGATGACGCCACCAAGGGAAATCCATGCTTCTTTTTTGTTCCTCTTGAAATACTCTACTATGTGTTGGGGATTTATAGCTTTAATAACTGTAGGGTCATATTTGAAGAAATTATAGACCCCAATGCCAGAGATTAAGCCAAACCAAACACAGATTATTGGAGCAAAGCTGTAACCGACTTTGTCAGTTCCAAATCTTTGAAAGATGAATAGGCAAACTAAGATGACAACTGATATCCAAACAATTCTATCTGCAAACAAAGAGAAATATATAAAAAAAAAGGTACACTTGTTACAAGCATTTACTAGAAAATAATCTTCTTGGGTCATAAGATATTTGAATTGGTTATGTGATGTTGCAACGTGGAAGGGAAGTATTTTTTTTTTAGGGGATGGCGAAATTTGACCTTTTGACTTTGAGAATGCAAAATTTTCACAAGATAAAGAGTCTCATTAAACAGAAGTACGTACCTTCTGTCATGGCAGATGTAGCTTCCTTGATCCCTCCTACTGCCGATAAAACTGCCGACGAGTTGGACGAATATTTATTAGAAAAGCTTCTTTTTTTTTTTTTCTTTTTTAATAATAAAAAAGCACTCAAAAGTCATGTATGTGCATGCATGTTCAATGACAGAAAGAGTAAGAGACGAAACCAAAGTCTAGCTAGCTTTCTGGTGAAAATAATTACAGATATGATATTATAATAAAGTAAAGAAGATGAGAGAGAAAACCTGAGATGCAAGGAGTGAGGACACCGTCTCCGATCACCATGGAAGTACCAAGCATGGTGGCGAACAAGAGGAAGAACTTGACAAAATGGCTCTTCTCAAGCATAGACTTAAGCATTGACGCTCGTCGGAGCCGGTTATTCGGCAACTGCAGTTGAAAATTTGACACGTCTCGATCTTCAGCTTCTTGACTTGGGATCAAACCCACCTTCGCATATCGGCATATCAGAGAATACAAAGCAAATGTTCCTCCTGAGCAAACAGAGTTGACCGTTTACTATTAGCAGAAGCAATACAACGGGAATAAGATATTGAATGAAAGTCAATCGGACAAACAATGGATTAGCCTTTCGAAATGACCAATAGAGGTTGGACAAATTCCTGTTACCAGAAGGAGGAGATAATAAGAATTTGTTTACAGAAGGACTGTCCATATTAGAAAGTTCATTCGAAACTAGAGGTAAAAATGTCTTATTTCGTCCAGTATAGTGAAATAAGTGGCCTTAACCAAACAAGTAGGTTCGAACCCTTGACCACTAGAGGAGGGCGGAACTTTCAGCCTCTACGCTAACACCTCGGTGGTTATTGTACGGTAGTTCAGAGCAGACTTTTGATATTCACCAAAATATTTTTCTTTTAATATTTAGAAAATAATTTTATTATAATAGATGAAATATGGCTAACAATTATTTTCTAATAATAATTGATCCACCTTATTCTACAAAAAGTAAATTTATTACGTAAATATGTATATTATAATATAGATGATGAATTTCTGAGATAAGAAACAAGCTCGGACAAGAAAAAAATACAATAAATATAATTTTATTTAGCTTACTTACTAAATGATTTAAATTTAAGAAAATGAATTTTAAATAAACAGAACCTAAATATTGGAACTACAAAGAAAAAAAAAATTAAACGTGACAACTTCTACCAGAAATATCACATAGTTTAAAAGAATTTATATATATATATTTTTTTTTCTCAAAACCACCCAATGTGGGTGGGGGGTTTGGCAGGACCCCTACCAGTATATATAACTAAAAAGAAAAATGTACAAGGGAGGAGGTCATAAAGCCAAGCCTCCAGAAGTGGAAGAAAGTCAAAGCAAAAACGAGGTGACTCATCACCAAAAGCATGAAAAATAAATAAATAGAAAAGCAAAGTGAGAAATCCCCACAGAACAAAATAATAGGAAACATTAATTAAAATAAAACTCAACGACGAACGTGAGGGGTCTGTCGAGCGTCCAAGGCGAGGATGCCTGCAATCCCAGAAGGAAGGGATGAAGAATCAGGGAATCGCTGATTGAGCTGCTGAGAGCAAGCCCAATTAGCCATGAAGTCTGCAGCCTGATTCGCCTCTCGTAGAACGTGGCAGACGCGAGCCGAGAGAGAAGCACACAGAACCCGAATCCGAGCAAGCAGGTAAGCATAAACCCAGCACCCAGTACCCTGAGAAGAAACCCAAGAAACCACTGTAGCTGAATCTGACTCCACTACCAACTCTGAAGCTCCCAAATTTGCGGCCAACTCCAACCCAGCACAAACCGCCTGCAACTCCGCATACAGAATAGGCTGATGCCCCAGAAACTAGCAAAAAACCCTAAGTACCCGACCCTGGTGGTCCCGAATAATACCCCCTGCGACAGACAGCCCCGGATTGCCTTTAGAACAGCCGTCAACGCTGATCTTCAGGCAACCCGCTACAGGACGAGTCCAAGCAACCAAGCGAAGAGGTCGAGGCCGAGGAACCAAGACCCTAAGAGAACCTACAAACTCAACTGACTCATCCTGACGCAACTGACTTGGAGCAAACCCAAAAGCAAGCCCAACCAACTGCATATCGGTCATAACTCTCTGAATCACAACGGTCACCTGAAAGGCCTGGCCATCGAACCTATAAGCATTACGCGCTTTCCATAAGTGCCACAGAATGAAGCACGGTAGCAATACTCGCACGTGACCTGCAGAAGGAGCACAACGCCGCCAATGAAGCATCAAAGCATAAGGAGACTGAAACGGCCAACATCTGATCCCAAACATCCGATAAAAGTGACCCCACACCTGAACTGCAAGCGGACAATCCAGAAAAAGATGTCTAAGAGTCTCAACAGCCCCACCACACACACACCGGGATACTACATGGAAACCCCGTCTCTCTAAGCCATCATCTGTGGCCAGGAAACCATGAAACAACCGCCACATAAAGAAGGAGATCTGAGTCGGAATATGCCTCTGCCAGACACAAGAAAACCCAGCACGAACTGGAGCCACACCCCGAATATCAGCCCAAGCAGTCCTCAATGAAAAATTCCCATCCAAAGACAACCTCCACCTCATCTGATCAATCCCCTGCTCTGGAATCGGAATCTGCACAATCTGCTCAACAACTGGAGGAGGCAAAATCCCCAACAATCGGCCTCTGTCCCACTGCCGACCCGTCCAGTAAGCAGAAACAGGAACCCCAGAAGCTGCCCCCGGATACACTAAAGCCAATGGGTAATTCCCCAACCAACAATCATACCAGAAGCTGACCTCACCAGACCGTACTAACCATCTGATCCTCGGCTCAGCCACGGATCGAATCCCACACAACCGTCTCCAAAGAGGTGAAGCTGGGTAAAGAAACTCAATCAGCACAGGATGGGTGGATCTACAGTACTTGGCCTTCATAAAAGTGGACCAAAGTGACTGTTGAGCCCGAAAACTCCACCAGAGTTTCACCTCACAAGCCTCGGCTACGTCAGAAAAAGAACGCACCCCTAAGCCGCCCTCCTCTACAGGGAAACATACCTCAGCCCAGTGACACCAGTGAATCCTCCGATGAGTAGCTGTATCACCCCACAAGAAACGTGTGAACAACCTCTCTAACTGGTGAAAAACATCCGCAGGAGGCCTCAGCACATGAAACAAGTGAATTGGCATCGATGCGAGCACATGCCGAATCAGAGTGAGCTTACCTCCAAAGGAGAGCAAGCGATTCGCCCATCCAGAAATCCGATCGCGCACCTTCCGAATCATCTCATCAAAGTACGAGATCCGGAGATGACCCAAGAAGATAGGGCACCCCAGATAAATAAACGGAAAGTCACGCCTCTGAAAACCAGTGGTCTGCCGTGCAATCACCTCTCTAGAATGCGAGGCACGCGAACTGATATAGAAACTGCTTTTAGCCTGACTAACTAACTGACCTGAGGCAGCCTCATAGTGATGAAGAAAATCCATAACTCGCTGCAAGCTCGACCGGCACCCATTAGTAAAAATAATAATGTCATCAGCAAAAGCCAAATGGGAAACCGAAATCCCAACTCCAGTACTATATCTCACCCCCGGAAATCGAGCATACAAAGAGTCCAAGCCTCGAGACAGATACTCTGCAACAATGATGAACAAACAAGGAGAGAGGGGGTCACCCTGCCGCAGCCCCCCCTGCGACTGGAAAAAGCCCTGACTGACCCCATTCACCATCACAGAAAACCACGGCCCCCAGATAGCCCGCCGAACCAAAGAAATCCAGACCTCAGAGAACCCAAAAGCCCGCAACATCTGGAGAATGAATGTCCAAGACATCCTGTCATATGCTTTAGCTATATCTAGATTCAGCACGACGTTCCCACCCCGGGAACCTCTCCCCAAATCATGCACCAACTCCTGAGCTAAAAGAACATTATCCTGCAACACTCGGTCCCGCACAAACCCACTCTGCGTCGGTGATATGATACGCGGCAACAAGGACGACAGACGAGAAACGAGGATCTTCGTTAGCACCTTGTTGCTCACATTACATAGACTGATCGGCCAAAAATCTGCCCAAGTAGAAGGTGACTCCTTCTTGGGCAAAAGCACCACCAACGTACTCATGAATCCTCGAGGCATAGGAGAACCCCGGAAGTAATCCTGAACTGCAGTCAGAAAATCTGCTCCCACAATGTCCCAGCAAAACTGATAAAAACGACTGCAAAAAACCATCCGGCCCCGGCGCACTATCTGAATCAATAGAGAATACGACCTGTCTCACCTCCTCCAAAGTCGGCATAGCACACAACCCAACATCATCTGCATCAGTCACAATAGCTGGAATAGCCGAAAAATCTGCAATCTCAACCTGACCAGCCCCCAGAGAGAACAATCCCTGAAAAAAGGAAACTGCCGAAGTACCAATAGCCCTAGGCTCAGTAATCCACTCTCCGTCATCACCCCGGATCCGATGGATTGAAAGAACATGCCGCTTCTTCCTTACTGAAGCATGAAAGAAGCGGGTGTTCGAATCCCCCTCACGAAACCAGCGGACACGGGACTGCTGTCTCATAAATGACTCCTCACTCTGTAAAGCCTGCTGCAACTTAGCCCTGGCCTGATGAAGAGTAGCCCGATCTGAAGGAGACCCTGACTGATCATGTGCCACCTCTCTCCTACTAACCTCGGCCTCGGCCTCCTGAACTCGCTGAAACACATTGCCGAACACTTCCTTGTTCCAGACCTTCAGGGTTTGTTTCAACCGAATAAGCTTCGATTGAAACGCAGACATCCCTGAAGCGAACACAGGAATAGTCCAGCTCTGCCGTACAACCTCCAGAAAATCTCCGTGCCTGGTCCAAGTGTGAAGAAACTTGAACCGGCTCGGCCCTCTGCTCTGACGCTGATCTCCTGAAATCAACAATGGTGAATGATCTGAACAAGTCTGGTTCAGGTAAGCCACTCGAAACACAGAAAAATAAGAACTCCACTGAGCATTTATCACTACTCTATCCAATCTCCTCCAAGTACGTCCATTCGTCCATGTGAACGGAGTACCCTCAAACCCAGCATCCTCTAAACCACTAGACAACAAAGCTAGGGAAAAGGCATCAATAGCAGACTGAGATTGTGTATGCCCCCCCTGAATCTCAGAATGGGACTCAACAACGTTGAAATCCCCACCAACCATCCACGGACCATCATGAATGCTCCCAAACTGTGTCAAGGAATCCCACAAACCCTGCCGAACAGAAGCTACGCAACTAGCATACACAAAAGAAATAAAAATTGGATCCGGTAAGGAAGAATGACGCACCTGGCAATGAACCACCTGACCATCGTCCTGAAATAACCTCCAACCAAAAAGGGGAAGACCAAAAGATCCAAATCTTCCCCGAAATAGAGCAAAAATTGTGCTCCATATGCAAACGAATCCTGAAATACTCCAACCGATCCCGGTCAACAAAAGGCTCCAAAATACAAAACATCGATAAGTGGTGTGAGCGGATCAGTTTCCTGAGCCTCCTAATCGAAGAGGCCTGGCTGATCCCTCTGATATTCCATATGAGTGTACTAATCATCAGAAAGGAGTGGAAGAACCACACTAAGCGTCCCACGTCCAGGCTTACCACCTCTACCTTTTCTACCTGCTCTACCTCCCCTACTAATACGCTGAGATCTACGTAACGGAACCTGCCTACTGGACTGTGAAGCATCATAAGGAACTAAAGCTCTTCTAGGCTGAGAAAGGCCTCCTGTGGGTCAGAAAAGGATCCAACATCACCACCCAATGACTCATCAGATGATATATCTCCAGTAGAATGACTCTCAACCCTAGCAGACAATCTAGGGATAAGAGGAATATCAGTCGAGGTGGTGCAATCTGTGGGCCGACTAGAAGTCACAACACCCTTATCTCTACGTCTCTCAGAAACTGTGACAACCGGGGTACTCTGAACCCCTCGAAGCTCACGAATAGACGGACGAACGGCCGGGGTAGTCACAGGTCCATCACGGACTAGCTCAAAAACTGTGTCAACTGAAGGATCGGGGTACAAACTCTGCTCCTGCACAACATTAGTAGGAATAGTATCCGAACTGATCACAATCACAGGCTCACCCATATTACGCGGCTCAACAAGCTGGACAGGAGCAACTGAAACAGACTCCAATGCGAGACTCTCAATCTCCTCGTCAGAAAAATCAACCGCCGGGGCACCCCTGTACTGTGTGACGGGCCGAGGAACTCGACGAGTGGGGGCGTCGGAGCCAGGGGATCCCCTCAAAACATCTATGAATGACTTAGGTGGTCGAGTCGGATCCGGGGCGGAACCGGGAGGTCGGGTCCAAGAAGTGGGTAAGGCTGATTTGGGAGCACCAGGTTGTGTTGGGTTTCGACCAGGTTGGTGTTTAGCTTGAGGAGGTTGGCGGATGGTATTAGTTGTGGGGAGTGGTCCGGGTTTTATGATGGGATGAGGGATGGGCCGAGTTTGCTTAGAGGGGTCAACGTGATGTAAGTCACCGGCTGTGGGGTGGTGGATAACTCCGTCAGTAAAGGTGTGTGCGTCGGGAGGGGGAGGGTCTGGTGGTAGGTTTAGGTCAGCGGTTGGGTCAGTACCGGTAGCCAAATTGGCCATGGGTGCGGGTGTTGCTGGGTTCAGTTTTTATGTCAGATTGTTGATAGTGGAATGGATAGTCGGTGGGGTGGGCAGTCAGTGGGGCTGGTGGTTGCGACGTGAAGGAGGTGTTAGGGTTAGGGTTAGGGTTAAGGTTAATTACATGGAAAGTATGGGCTGGGTTTGATGTGTAGGCAGGCAGCTTTGTTGATTTGATGGAGGCAGTCGGTGTAGGCTTATTATGGAGGCAATTGGTGCAATCGGTGATTTTTGGTAATGGGTTGTGATTTTGGTGGCTGGTTCGCTGGATGGTGGCGGCACAGGTGGTTGCTGGTGGCGGCTGTAAATGGAGGCAGTCGGTGGGTGGGGGTGGGCAGTCGGTGGGGTAGGGGTGGGCAGTCGGTGGGTAGTCTCAGCGGGATTAATGGAGGCAGTCGGTGGGGTGGGCAGTCGGTGGGGTAGGGGTGGGCAGTCGGTGGGTAGGCGTGGCAGTCGGTGTAGCAGTGGATTCGGTGGGTTGGGCAATGCCTGGTTTGTCAGGCGGTGAGGGAGCAGAGCCGGTTTGGGTTGGTGGCGGTTGCTGGTGGCCTGAGTTGCAGAGCCGCCAAAAACCCTAGCGCTCAAGGAGCTTAAAAAATATCTATAAAAAAATTTATATTCAAATAGTGATATTTTGCATGCTATTTTTTCCATGGCTGGGTCTATATAAAACTTTGTCATAAACAAAACCAGTGGCACTGATCCTTCAACAAATGACCATCAAAACGATTCTCATGACAACTACATCATTAATTAACGTTAACACCGTCGGAAAACAAAAAAACATAGGACAAAAAAAGAAGTAGGAGAAGCTTCAAATGACGTTGTATGTTATTATTCACAAATTATGTATATCGAGTCATTAATTATCTTGTTTCGAAACCTGAACTTAGAATACTAATTAGTAAACTCTTTCATGATCATTTGAATCGAACCATCGTGATGGGTTTATATCTCTTCGATTTAGTAAAAGAAACCCATGAAACTTGTAGGAAAAATAAAACATTTTAATACCAAGATGCATATAATAAAGCATTGAAAAGAGAGTTCTTACCATCGCCGTTATCGTTCGCCTGCAAGACGATGAAAACGTACTTCACAAGAGGTATCAAGGTTAGGGTATAGAAGATCAACGATAGAACACCAAGAATGTCATCGTTGTGCTTGATAGTTCCATTGGAGAAAATGCTCGAATACACGTATAGAGGTGATGTACCAATGTCCCCATACACAATTCCTAGGCTCTGAAAGGCTAGATGCAAGATCACCGACCACTCTGCACCCTAAAAATTCAAAAAAAAAAATAAAAATTCTTGATACTTATCTTACTTTCAATTCATCTTTCCATGAGCTGTATAACTTATATCTCATCCCACTTATCTCTTATCTTGGTTTATAAAAAAACGTTCTTTATGACCTTTTTTATTTGTTAAATCGCGAGTTTACGGTGTCTTTAAGGTCACAAAAGGTCTCTTCAAATGCAAAAGGATAGGCCGTTTATTATGAAAATCTACAGATTCTTTTTTAGTTTAACTTTTGTTTTTAGTTTGGCCAGTTATTTGGTGTCATGTGAAGAAGAAAATGAAGGACAAAGCTAGTCAGAGAGAGAGAGAGACCTTGGAGCCATGGCAGTCGTGGCCATGACGAAGCTTGCCGGATTCGATATACAGAGAGTCATGTCGTCTTAGGTTTTGCCAAGAAAGCTTCTTTTCTTTGAGTTGATGAGGAGATTCCTCCTGGCTAACTTCTATAGTATTATCGTCCCTGGACATTTCTTGGAAATCAAGAAATCACACACAACGAGGAAAAGCTAAAAAAGAAAGAGAGAAAATGAACTAATGGATGAGGCGTTCAATTCGGATATGGGGAGCGTACACCTTGATGGGAGGAAGGAATTGGGAAGGGTGGTCTACATATAGATGGATCCCAACCCCAAAGTGGGGCTCATCCTCTCACACGTATTGGTGGAATATTCTCTCATGACTCAAAGTTAGAAGAAAATATTAGATATAACAATTATATTATGTTCGTAATGTTACGTGGTTTAATTATTTAATATTGAAATTAAATTAAGTCAACAATAACATCTATATAATAAGATAGTTAGGTTTTTGAACTTATGTGGAGTATATTTTCCCTCTAAAATTTCACACACCCATCACAACTTTTTCCCCCAAATTTCACAAACTCAACACACACACTCATTATATATACACACACTCATTATATATACACTCTATTTGTACATACACTCTGATAATGATAGGATTTTGACGTGGGCTGTCCATCCAAAACCCAGAACATCCAATGGGCCCAATAGTTACATGACAGCCTAAGTGACTCCTTCGTAGCCCATCTGCTCCACAATAGGAATGAGCCGTAATCCAAAAAAGGGAGTCCAGCAAAGCCCAAGTCGGCACAATCCTGCTCGGTCATGACAAGCTCAACAGTAAGCAGCCCGAGAGTAAGGAGCTCGATATTCGCCAGATCCTAAACACCTTCCATCATGCCACGTGTCCAGGGGATAGCTTCTGGAGCCACTAGCGAACACACACTCATTGATAAAGGGAATATTTGTGCACATTCCATGGAATGACCGTGGATACGATTTGCGTTAGAGTAACGGTCACCACTACAAGACAAAAAGGAAGGGATCGCAGAATCAGCCGAGGGAAGAAGAAGATCGCAGAAAACCCTAGAAAACCACTTGTATAAATAGAACACCATCACGTTATGGAAAGGAGATATCTGAAAAACCTGTACTGACGAGAATCTTCTTCTCCAAGCAATACTAACCCACTGAGCAAGAGCCTTCATTATAGTGGACGTAATCCTGATCTTTCGGCTAGGGTGAACCACTTATATATTGTCTTTGATCCCATTTCACCATACTTTTTATTTGTTAGCTTAGAGATTTACATTACCCCCCCGGGTCTTACTAAACTTTGTTTTGGATTTGGGCTGAGCATTTTTCGGGCACCATTAGCTTGGCCCCGTCTATGGAAAACGGTTTTCATTGTTTCCTTTGAGTTTTCTGTACATTAGTTAGTTTGACAGTTTCGATTCGAAATATGAGTAAATCTCATGCAAACCCCCAAGTCCCACTGATTCTACCAGAGAACTTCCCCGCCCCAGCAGCGGACGTTGAGAACTTTCCTCCGACGGTAGACCCTCCTCCTCTCAATGAGTTGGAGACATACCGTTGCACAACCATGCAACTCATGAAGCAAAATCAAGACTTAGTGGCGTGGATACAGGCGCACCATCTCCCACAGGCTCCGCCTCCACCATCACCGCCAGCCCAAAATGATATTCTCTATTAGGACTGTCATATACCACCCAATGGAGTTACAGACCTCCACGAGCAAAGTCATTCGAGGGAAAACCACCGGCGGAGGCAGCAAGAGGAACGTACAGACGATGAGGCCCATAGTCGGCCTAGAGCTGTAAAACCCCAAAATTTTGAAATATATACCTAACTTAGTTTAGGTCAATTTGTGATATTATTTTTGAAAAGGTATGTTAGTGTAATTAAAGAATGAGAAATTGTAGGATTACTGTAGGGTTTTTTTTTATTTTGTATATATACATTGTAGGCAGTCAAAATAGGGCAAAACAAAAAAAAAAAAAAGAAGAAGAAGGATTCTGCCGCGAGAGAGAGAGAGAGAGAGAGAGAGAGAGAGAGAGAGAGAGAGAGAAGGAAGAAAAAAGAAAAAAAAAAAAACAAGAAGGGATTTGGATCTATTGAAGGTATGAATCCATCATTTATTTTATGGGTTTTATATTAAATCACATGGTGTTAGTTTTATCATAATCTATATATATATATATGTGTGTGTGTGTGTGTGTGTGTGTGTGTGTTTATGGTGAAGAATGGTGATGAATGTATAAATGAGTTTTATAGGAAGTTGTTAATTTAAGTGTTTTGAGACTTAATATAGATTTATTGTTTTTTTTGAGGCCTTTAAAGAATGTATTTAATGTCTTACAAAGCAAAAAGAAAAAAAAAAGGGAAGAAGGGAGTTACTGGTTCATGTTCTGCCGTAGGAAGAAGATGGGAAAAGTAAAAAAATTATAGAAAACTCCCTTTTAGTTTCAAAGAGTTTTATTTTGACCCATATATTCTTCTAAACTTAATTTTAACCACTGTTTTACTTGGTAAGTTGGAAGAATAGAATTTTGGAAAATTTATGGCAGCCCCGAAAACAAAAAATTCGTTTTTCAAATAAATTACACTTTGACCCCAAAAGTTTCAAAAATTATGATTTGACCCCGAAACTTTAGAAACTTTTTTCTAAACAGCCCAGAATTTCCATGTCAGGACTCGGCCTCCAATCAAATGACCTCCTATTTTCTATTGCCAAGAACCTCCAGGCTACTATGGCCGAGGTGCTCGCAAAGGCTGAAAAATACATCAATGGCGAGGAGGCCCTTCGCTTAAAGAGAGGATCGTCGTCCATAGGCGAAGGAGAGAAAAAGAAGATAGAGCGTAGTCTGAGAAAAGAAAGGAGACGAGATCGGTCCCCACGAAGAGATCGATCTCCCTGAAGAGACATAGAGCCTTCCCCAAAACGGAGGGGAAATTTTAAAGATCGCCTTGGACATCCTCCTCAGGAGTTCCAGCCCAGATATGTGCCAACTCGGCTTCCGCCCCTAACTGCTTCCATCTCTCAGGTCCTCCATGAGGTCTAGAACGAGAGGTTTGTCAGGTGGTCACCACGGATAAAATCTGATCTCAGGAGACGAGACCCCACAAAATACTACAATTTCCATAAAGATACTGGCCATGAGACCGACGATTGCATTTAGCTGAAGAAGGAAATAGAGTACTTGATTTAGTGATGCTACTTACGACACTATGTGTAACACCCCAAAACACACCCTGGACGACATTACATTCTAAAACCATTTACATAATGAGAGCACTAAGATAATCCATCAATAAAAAAAATTTTCCATTCATCATCCATAGAATTTACAATATCATCCCAAAAGAATAAGCCAAGCTATGGCAATTACATTCCAAAAGAATTATACTTAAACTTAGCAGCGGAATAAACAGAATACTAGACGATACATGATCTCAAAATAAATTCTCTAGTCTAGTGCAAAAGAAGCTATATCTCTATATGTCCACCTCGGGATTTAGATTTCCCTCGAATGGGGCCTCCCAATACCCTTGCTCGTCAACTCCGAAGTTCTCCTCTAGCACCGTATCTGAAAAATGTAATTTGTAGGGGGTGAGCACTAAGCTCCGTAGCAACATCCTCCCAAACTCGAACAAGGTTTATAAAAACATATAAAATGACCGGTCTCATTTTACAAATAGCATACATAATCTTTGAAGTAAAACAGGGACATTTTAAAATGGATCTCAAGTTTAAGTAGCAACAGTAATTTAAATAAACAGTAAAAGAAACCAAGATCCAATACATATTCATTTTCCAAAATATAAACCATTTTCCCACAAGACCTTGTGGAATCCCATACTCCCACAAGTCCTTGTAGGAAACCATTTTCCACAATAATACCACAATCCATCAATATGTATATGTATCTCAAACATGATGTAAGGCACACCCCATGAATCAACACATTGAGTAATATCTAACCCACACACACCCACACAAATCTTACCAGAGATATCCATCCTTTAGGAAGGGCGTATGCCACACCAATGGCAGTGACGTATCCAACCCAGGTATTAGTATACTAACCCTCTTACACGGCACTCGTAAGCAATAGCGGTTTAGTCTTACCAAAGCACTAACCCCACTACGAGTGGTAGGAGAAATGCCCACCCACACGGAGCAAGCAACACGTCTACCCACTCTACGATATCTCGTCAAAGGCCACCCATGGTCATCCCACACTCATAAGAAATACAATACCAAACCCAATTTCACAATTTATAAGTATATCTTAAAAACCCCCAATTTTCTCAAGTTGTTGTACAAAGAGCAATATAAGAAAGTGTACAAGAGATCCTCATAAATACCATTTTGTTGTTCAATATGAAACACTAAAGTTTTGAAATCAAGAATAAAGGAAGAGTTCAAAAGGAAAACCCATCACTCTTGAAAACTAGGGTTTTTCAAACAAAAGAGGGATTTCACGGGTATACAACCCTAACTTTGTGTAAAACATGTAATCTTTGTCAAAAAACCTAAGAGAGGATGATTACATAGCATATATATACCATTGATATCCAAAACATACATATATAAATACCCTAACCTCAATGTAAGAGAAAGAGAAGAAATCTCCTTCCTTTCTTCTTCCTATGTGTTCTTGAAAAACTTGAAGTTTTGATCTTCTTCAAGGTGCAATTCCTCCTTTGATCTTGTGTTTTCCCCTTCTTTCCTCCTCTCTAAGTCTTCCTAGGGTTAGAAATGTTGAAATGAGGCAAAGAGAGGCGTCCTTATGTATTTATAGTGGAAGAAATGACCTCCCGTGCGCGATTTTGAAGTTCAGAATTCGTCATTGGCGTTCAAACGTCATTGGCGTTCGAACGGTTGTTGCTCCCAGTACTTTGGTTTTTCCATCAGACAAAGAGTACTGGAACGCACTTTCGTTCGAACGTTTATTCACGTTCGAACGTCGATTCACGTTCGAACGTCATCCCAGTTTCTGCTGAAACTTCCAGTGAAGTTTTGGCCTATTTAGAGATGGATTTGGAAAATTTTCGTGAGATACACTTTTGTAGTCCTGGATGTCTACTATCTACTGTCAAAATTTCAGATCAATTTGACATAAGAATAAAAAGTTATGATCCAAACACTAAGACAGTGTCTAAAATTCTTCTATCTAAAATATCTCTAAAATGCGATTTCACTCCAAAATACTTCCAACTTTCTACAACATACACTATTACCTCCACCAACCTTTTATTTCTACTCTTATCATCTACGTAGCTCATGCATACATCATTACATATATATTAGCATTTCAAAAACATAATTACGTTACTATATATATATATATATATATATATATATATATATATATATATATATATATATATATATATATATACCAAAATGCCGGAATAAAAACGAACAATTTGTTCAGAAGAATTTGGAGATTCTTTCTGAAGGAGAATACCACCGTATCCAATGTCGGAGGCATCAGTTTGAATAATTTTAAAAGAGTCAACTGAAGGAATGCCGAGGCAAGGCAATGTTTTGATATATTTTTTGACTTGCTGGACAATGGATGTATGTTCAGAAGTCCAAGGAGAAGGATTTCCTTTGAGTCTGTCATACAGAGGTTTAACTGATGATCTGAGATTTTGGTAAAAGTCAGAAACATAATTTAGGGAACCTAAAAATCTTTGAAGCTGAGTTTTATCAAGAATCTGATCAGGGAATTTATCAGCAAACTGAATAGCTCTACTGATAGGAATAATGGTGGAATTTTGGATGTCATATCCGAGAAATCTGACCGAAGTCTGAAACAATTTGATTTTTCTGGCAGAGATAACTAGACCACTATATCTAACTGTCTCTAAAAATGTATGTAAGTGTTTCCAATGTTCTTCAATGGACCTGCTAAAGATGAGAATATCATCAATATAGGTGATAGAACAATGACTTAAATGATTAAAAATTTCATTGATAATATTTTGAAATTCACTTGGTGCATTCTTTAAACCAAAAGGTACAACATTCCATTCATAATGACCTCGTTGTGAATGCAGTCTTATACCTATCTTCAGGAGATATCAGTATTTGCCAATATCCACTTTTCAAATCAAACTTTGAAAATATAACAGAATTTTTTAATCTTTTAATTAGATCTTGTTTATTAGGAATAGGATACCTGATCCATTCCAAAACAGCATTTAAAGGTTTATAATTAATAACAAGTCTTGGTGTGCCTCTTTCTAATTCTGCATTTTTCATAACATAGAAAGCTGGACAAGACCAAGGAGATTTTGACTTGCTAATAATTCCATTTTTTAGTAACTCAGAAATTTCCTTTTTGCAAGTTTCCATTAAATCATGATTCATTTGAATTGGTCTTGATTTAGTGGGAATATCTTTTTCATTGAATCCTTTAATGTAAGGAAGTTTAACACTATGTGACTTTTACCAAAATCTCAGATCATCAGTTAAACCTCTGTATGACAGACTCAAAGGAAATCCTTCTCCTTGGACTTCTGAACATACATCCATTGTCCAGCAAGTCAAAAAATATATCAAAACATTGCCTTGCCTCGGCATTCCGCCTCTAGGTAGACCAGTCAGTCACCACCATAGGCCCACAATTGTCCCAGTTGCCACATTTTCCCAAATGGCCCAAATAGCACCACCAGATACTACCCAGCTTTCAAATCCATATTACAGATCCGGACCCTTTTACCCAAAAGGCCCAAAATCAGATTTTATTGATAAACCAAATTTCCACAATGTCTTTGCTATTGAGCCAGCTCATGCTCATATTACAGATATTGAAATTTTAGTCAAAGCTTATCTTGGAGAAGGATGGACTTTTGTCCCTCGTGATCCAGAAAGAACTTTTGAATTTTACAAAGATATCCTGTTTCTTACTGAGTCAGTTCATATCAAAGCTATCCCAGATAAGAATGACCCCAGTAAAGCTGCTTTTCATTCTCTTTATATTAAAAAGATTTTATCAGTTAAAGATTGGGGATCTCACCCTTCTTCTCTCCGAGATCTCACAGGTACCAATAAGAGGTTCAGTTATTATGACTACATTGAGTCATGGACTACTCTTATGCTCTATCAGGGTGAGTCATCCACTCATTCCTGGTTCATTCAGTTTGATAAAGGTTTCAAAAGCCAGATTCCTTCCTGGTTTGTAAGATGGTGGCAAGTTCATGGCCCCATTCTTGAAATCTTTCCTATTGATCTTCAAGATCAATATTCTTACTTCTGCTCTGCTTTTACTCCTAGTAAACAGCAGTCCCTTTTCCCAATTCCCGATTTGCTAACGTTTGTTTGCAGGTACAGGATTCCTTGGATTTGCAGATGGCAATGGCAGTTTATTGACCACCATATTGCCAGGCAGTTCTCTGTTAAGTGGTGGCCCAGATTTTCTTATGAAAACATAATTACTACAATTCAGAGTGATTTTCCAGTCAAGGTTCCAACCCCACAAGTGGTCCCGACAGCCTTGCCTCCAACCACTCCAATTAAGATGAGCTTGCCTATTCTGAAGGTATCTACAGGTGCACCTAAAGAATCTACAGGACCATCTACTGTTTCCAAAGTTAAGCCAAGAAAGTCCTCATCAAAGGGCTCTGACAAGCAGTCCCAGCCTTCAGCTGCTGAGCTACTCAAGATGGCTCAAGATTTGATCCAACAGGCAGCAGTTGCTAGCCAAAGTTCATCATCTCCAAGTTCCTCAGCTGGATCCGTCACTCCATCCCCACTACAGGATGCCCAGGACCCATATGAAGGATATGATGACTTAGATTCAGATGTTGACATCACCATCCCGTGATGTAGTTATGCTTGTTTTTACCTGTGATGGCTTCACTCACTACTCTCTTCTCACACAAGGGAGAAAAGCTGTCTGTCACATGTAAGGATAAGATTTTCACAAGATTTACCCAGATTTACCCGGTGCTTTCCCCAAGTAAAGTTACCGACAGATTCCCTTTCAACCTGCTTTTCCCAAAGTAAAAGCAGATTTCCCTTACTTTCCACCGAAAGTCAGATTCCCTGACATCTTTGGACCTACCTGTCCTCTCTTGTCAGCCATTTGTCAAACTTACTCTAAGTAAATACCTTTTACCCAGAGAAGATTTCAAAATGAAATGATTGCTCCAAAATCCTTACCCCTATATAAGGATTTCAGATTTCAGTTGTAAGTAAGTCTTGTTAGACCATTACAAGCCTTAAAAATTTTACTCTCCTACCTTCTCTGATATTTGTAAGCCTCAAATGAAGAGCTTTAATTTGGCCTACAAAGCAGATTTCAGTTATGCAATCTTATTTCCACTGGCCCTCTAAGTGCTAGTGTTGTAAGTGTTGCTTATTTGTAATTTTCATTCATATATTTGAAAATTTGTTTATATCTATAGCTTGTGATTCTTATGGCTATTTCAGTTTACAAAATTCCTTGTGAATTTGCAATTCCTTCAGATAATTATGCTGTTCTAGCTGTCACAGTAAGAACAGAAGATACTCCCCCAGTTTCTTATGTCCTATAAATTAGTTTTTCCAAACGTAAATCCAACCAGTACCACAAAAAACTGGTACCCCAGACCTACACCTCCTGATTTAAATGAATCATGATTTAATGGAAACTTGCAAAAAGGAAATTTCTGAGTTACTAAAAAATGGAATTATTAGCAAGTCAAAATCTCCTTGGTCTTGTCCAGCTTTCTATGTTATGAAAAATGCAGAATTAGAAAGAGGCACACCAAGACTTGTTATTAATTATAAACCTTTAAATGCTGTTTTGGAATGGATCAGGTATCCTATTCCTAATAAACAAGATCTAATTAAAAGATCAAAGGGCTCTGACAAGCAGTCCCAGCCTTCAGCTGCTGAGCTACTCAAGATGGCTCAAGATTTGATCCAACAGGCAGCAGTTGCTAGCCAAAGTTCATCATCTCCAAGTTCCTCAGCTGGATCCGTCACTCCATCCCCACTACAGGATGCCCAGGACCCATATGAAGGATATGATGACTTAGATTCAGATGTTGACATCACCATCCCGTGATGTAGTTATGCTTGTTTTTACCTGTGATGGCTTCACTCACTACTCTCTTCTCACACAAGGGAGAAAAGCTGTCTGTCACATGTAAGGATAAGATTTTCACAAGATTTACCCAGATTTACCCGGTGCTTTCCCCAAGTAAAGTTACCGACAGATTCCCTTTCAACCTGCTTTTCCCAAAGTAAAAGCAGATTTCCCTTACTTTCCACCGAAAGTCAGATTCCCTGACATCTTTGGACCTACCTGTCCTCTCTTGTCAGCCATTTGTCAAACTTACTCTAAGTAAATACCTTTTACCCAGAGAAGATTTCAAAATGAAATGATTGCTCCAAAATCCTTACCCCTATATAAGGATTTCAGATTTCAGTTGTAAGTAAGTCTTGTTAGACCATTACAAGCCTTAAAAATTTTACTCTCCTACCTTCTCTGATATTTGTAAGCCTCAAATGAAGAGCTTTAATTTGGCCTACAAAGCAGATTTCAGTTATGCAATCTTATTTCCACTGGCCCTCTAAGTGCTAGTGTTGTAAGTGTTGCTTATTTGTAATTTTCATTCATATATTTGAAAATTTGTTTATATCTATAGCTTGTGATTCTTATGGCTATTTCAGTTTACAAAATTCCTTGTGAATTTGCAATTCCTTCAGATGATTATGCTGTTCTAGCTGTCACAGTAAGAACAGAAGATACTCCCCCAGTTTCTTATGTCCTATAAATTAGTTTTTCCAAACGTAAATCCAACCAGTACCACAAAAAACTGGTACCCCAGACCTACACCTCCTGATTTAAATGAATCATGATTTAATGGAAACTTGCAAAAAGGAAATTTCTGAGTTACTAAAAAATGGAATTATTAGCAAGTCAAAATCTCCTTGGTCTTGTCCAGCTTTCTATGTTATGAAAAATACAGAATTAGAAAGAGGCACACCAAGACTTGTTATTAATTATAAACCTTTAAATGCTGTTTTGGAATGGATCAGGTATCCTATTCCTAATAAACAAGATCTAATTAAAAGATCAAAGGGCTCTGACAAGCAGTCCCAGCCTTCAGCTGCTGAGCTACTCAAGATGGCTCAAGATTTGATCCAACAGGCAGCAGTTGCTAGCCAAAGTTCATCATCTCCAAGTTCCTCAGCTGGATCCGTCACTCCATCCCCACTACAGGATGCCCAGGACCCATATGAAGGATATGATGACTTAGATTCAGATGTTGACATCACCATCCCGTGATGTAGTTATGCTTGTTTTTACCTGTGATGGCTTCACTCACTACTCTCTTCTCACACAAGGGAGAAAAGCTGTCTGTCACATGTAAGGATAAGATTTTCACAAGATTTACCCAGATTTACCCGGTGCTTTCCCCAAGTAAAGTTACCGACAGATTCCCTTTCAACCTGCTTTTCCCAAAGTAAAAGCAGATTTCCCTTACTTTCCACCGAAAGTCAGATTCCCTGACATCTTTGGACCTACCTGTCCTCTCTTGTCAGCCATTTGTCAAACTTACTCTAAGTAAATACCTTTTACCCAGAGAAGATTTCAAAATGAAATGATTGCTCCAAAATCCTTACCCCTATATAAGGATTTCAGATTTCAGTTGTAAGTAAGTCTTGTTAGACCATTACAAGCCTTAAAAATTTTACTCTCCTACCTTCTCTGATATTTGTAAGCCTCAAATGAAGAGCTTTAATTTGGCCTACAAAGCAGATTTCAGTTATGCAATCTTATTTCCACTGGCCCTCTAAGTGCTAGTGTTGTAAGTGTTGCTTATTTGTAATTTTCATTCATATATTTGAAAATTTGTTTATATCTATAGCTTGTGATTCTTATGGCTATTTCAGTTTACAAAATTCCTTGTGAATTTGCAATTCCTTCAGATGATTATGCTGTTCTAGCTGTCACAGTAAGAACAGAAGATACTCCCCCAGTTTCTTATGTCCTATGGGTTTATTCTTTCTTGGTCAATTTATTTGTTTAAATTTCGATTGTTCAAATCTTCTTCCTTCCGCTTTTATTTTGGTATCAGAGCCATATGACGACCTGGAAGCCAGTCGTGAAATTACATTTGAACACTCTTATTCATATTAAATCTCTATTTCTTTCAATTCCATTAAAGATATCCTGTTTCTTACTGAGTCAGTTCATATCAAAGCTATCCCAGATAAGAATGACCCCAGTAAAGCTGCTTTTCATTCTCTTTATATTAAAAAGATTTTATCAGTTAAAGATTGGGGATCTCACCCTTCTTCTCTCCGAGATCTCACAGGTACCAATAAGAGGTTCAGTTATTATGACTACATTGAGTCATGGACTACTCTTATGCTCTATCAGGGTGAGTCATCCACTCATTCCTAGTTCATTCAGTTTGATAAAGGTTTCAAAAGCCAGATTCCTTCCTGGTTTGTAAGATGGTGGCAAGTTCATGGCCCCATTCTTGAAATCTTTCCTATTGATCTTCAAGATCAATATTCCTACTTCTGCTCTGCTTTTACTCCTAGTAAACAGCAGTCCCTTTTCCCAATTCCCGATTTGCTAACGTTTGTTTGCAGGTACAGGATTCCTTGGATTTGCAGATGGCAATGGCAGTTTATTGACCACCATGTTGCCAGGCAGTTCTCTGTTAAGTGGTGGCCCAGATTTTCTTATGAAAACATAATTACTACAATTCAGAGTGATTTTCCAGTCAAGGTTCCAACCCCACAAGTGGTCCCGACAGCCTTGCCTCCAACCACTCCAATTAAGATGAGCTTGCCTATTCTGAAGGTATCTACAGGTGCACCTAAAGAATCTACAGGACCATCTACTGTTTCCAAAGTTAAGCCAAGAAAGTCCTCATCAAAGGGCTCTGACAAGCAGTCCCAGCCTTCAGCTGCTGAGCTACTCAAGATGGCTCAAGATTTGATCCAACAGGCAGCAGTTGCTAGCCAAAGTTCATCATCTCCAAGTTCCTCAGCTGGATCCGTCACTCCATCCCCACTACAGGATGCCCAGGACCCATATGAAGGATATGATGACTTAGATTCAGATGTTGACATCATCATCCCGTGATGTAGTTATGCTTGTTTTTACCTGTGATCCAAATTTCCACAATGTCTTTGCTATTGAGCCAGCTCATGCTCATATTACAGATATTGAAATTTTAGTCAAAGCTTATCTTGGAGAAGGATGGACTTTTGTCCCTCGTGATCCAGAAAGAACTTTTGAATTTTACAAAGATATCCTGTTTCTTACTGAGTCAGTTCATATCAAAGCTATCCCAGATAAGAATGACCCCAGTAAAGCTGCTTTTCATTCTCTTTATATTAAAAAGATTTTATCAGTTAAAGATTGGGGATCTCACCCTTCTTCTCTCCGAGATCTCACAGGTACCAATAAGAGGTTCAGTTATTATGACTACATTGAGTCATGGACTACTCTTATGCTCTATCAGGGTGAGTCATCCACTCATTCCTGGTTCATTCAGTTTGATAAAGGTTTCAAAAGCCAGATTCCTTCCTGGTTTGTAAGATGGTGGCAAGTTCATGGCCCCATTCTTGAAATCTTTCCTATTGATCTTCAAGATCAATATTCCTACTTCTGCTCTGCTTTTACTCCTAGTAAACAGCAGTCCTTTTTCCCAATTCCCGATTTGCTAACGTTGGTTTGCAGGTACAGGATTCCTTGGATTTGCAGATGGCAATGGCAGTTTATTGACCACCATGTTGCCAGGCAGTTCTCTGTTAAGTGGTGGCCCAGATTTTCTTATGAAAACATAATTACTACAATTCAGAGTGATTTTCCAGTCAAGGTTCCAACCCCACAAGTGGTCCCGACAGCCTTGCCTCCAACCACTCCAATTAAGATGAGCTTGCCTATTCTGAAGGTATCTACAGGTGCACCTAAAGAATCTACAGGACCATCTACTGTTTCCAAAGTTAAGCCAAGAAAGTCCTCATCAAAGGGCTCTGACAAGCAGTCCCAGCCTTCAGCTGCTGAGCTACTCAAGATGGCTCAAGATTTGATCCAACAGGCAGCAGTTGCTAGCCAAAGTTCATCATCTCCAAGTTCCTCAGCTGGATCCGTCACTCCATCCCCATTACAGGATGCCCAGGACCCATATGAAGGATATGATGACTTAGATTCAGATGTTGACATCACCATCCCGTGATGTAGTTATGCTTGTTTTTACCTGTGATGGCTTCACTCACTACTCTCTTCTCACACAAGGGAGAAAAGCTGTCTGTCACATGTAAGGATAAGATTTTCACAAGATTTACCCAGATTTACCCGGTGCTTTCCCCAAGTAAAGTTACCAACAGATTCCCTTTCAACCTGCTTTTCCCAAAGTAAAAGCAGATTTCCCTTACTTTCCACCGAAAGTCAGATTCCCTGACATCTTTGGACCTACCTGTCCTCTCTTGTCAGCCATTTGTCAAACTTACTCTAAGTAAATACCTTTTACCCAGAGAAGATTTCAAAATGAAATGATTGCTCCAAAATCCTTACCCCTATATAAGGATTTCAGATTTCAGTTGTAAGTAAGTCTTGTTAGACCATTACAAGCCTTAAAAATTTTACTCTCCTACCTTCTCTGATATTTGTAAGCCTCAAATGAAGAGCTTTAATTTGGCCTACAAAGCAGATTTCAGTTATGCAATCTTATTTCCACTGGCCCTCTAAGTGCTAGTGTTGTAAGTGTTGCTTATTTGTAATTTTCATTCATATATTTGAAAATTTGTTTATATCTATAGCTTGTGATTCTTATGGCTATTTCAGTTTACAAAATTCCTTGTGAATTTGCAATTCCTTCAGATGATTATGCTGTTCTAGCTGTCACAGTAAGAACAGAAGATACTCCCCCAGTTTCTTATGTCCTATGGGTTTATTCTTTCTTTGTCAATTTATTTGTTTAAATTTCGATTGTTCAAATCTTCTTCCTTCCGCTTTTATTTTGGTATCAGAGCCATATGACGACCTGGAAGCCAGTCGTGAAATTACATTTGAACACTCTTATTCATATTAAATCTCTATTTCTTTCAATTCCATTAAATCAGTTATAAGTTTTTTCTTAACCTGATCACCTATCCTTTGTCTTAAATCCAAGAGTGTGTAAGCCTCTTTGTTTTCCCGTTTGTAAGTCCAGGTGTGGCAGTCTAGGGAATTTTAGGCGAGAAACTGAGGGTTCATGAATGTTAGGGGGTATGCATCATGTGGTTAAAACTTATTTTTGATTTATAAAATTGAAGAAATTTTGATTTAACTATGAATAGAATGTTTAGATCTAATTCCACAATTAGCTCATCTAGATCTTCATCTAGTACTATACCTAATATAGTAAATGAAGAAGATTTTGAATGTGAAATTAAACAATCTAATTGGTTAGGATGGAATATTCCTAAGGTTCCTAAAAAGGAAATTTACCAAACAAGTTGGATGCCAACAGCATTTAATGAAGAATTGCAAGTTAAAACTGTTGAACCTATTCATCATCAACTTAGGGTTATTAAAAAGGAATCTAATTTATGCTTTATGCCCAATATGTTTAATTTAATGAAGGAAATTGAATCTGAAGAAAACAAATCTAAAAAGAAAGATTTCTTTAGAAAATTTGATCCTCAACAGATCCAAGAAATTAAAATTCAATGGGTAAAAACAATGCACAAATTAGAATCTGAAATTCAATTTTTTGATTACGTTGATTCTTGCTGTAAAGATTTAAAGGTCATTACAAAGCATAAGTGGAAAACTGCTGACTCAGGAACTGTGTCCTCTAGTCACCCCCCCACTGAGACTTTCAATTTTACACATGCTGATACTGAACTTACTGCGTCTCCCTTTAAGGTTCCCTCAAGTGAATCTGATAAGAAGACAGCAGAGCAAAATAGTTTGGCAAAATTTGAAAAGAAAATTGTTGAACAAACCAATTTTACTAACCAAAGCCTAGTTACCATAGGAAGACAGTTAGATAAAATTGAAACAAAGATTGATAAAATTGAATTAACATCTACAAATAGAAAATTAGAAAAGCCTCTAGTTACCTTGCCTGAAGACAGATCTAAGTTAGGAATTGCTGATACACTCAGAATTCAAAAGATTGACCAAATACTTAGGAAGTTAGATGCCCAACCCGAAGCATCAGGAACCTCCCAAGTAACTGTTATTAATCAAACTTCAGATGCAGAAACCAGCACTGATGAAAGTTTTTCTGATCCTGAGATTAGAGAGTTAGAAAAAGCTTTTGAATCTCAACAAATTAATAAATTAGTTTTTCCAAACGTAAATCCAACCAGTACCACAAAAAACTGGTACCCCAGACCTACACCTCCTGATTTACAATTTGAAGAAAAAAATATTTCAAACCAATTTTCTGTTCAGTCAAACAAACTCTATGAATGGAACATAGATGGTTTAAGTGAACAAGAGATTTTAAATAAAATTCACCACATGTCTATGGTTATTAATAGTTATGTTACTAACCAAGATACTCCTGAGCCAGACTTAGTTGACCTAATTGCCTCAGGATTCACTGGTGTTCTTAGAAGTTGGTGGGATAATTATCTTACCCAAGATTCTAGGGATGAAATTAAACATGTTGTTGTTTTAGATGAAGAAGGTATTCCAGTTTTTAATGAAAGGATTGGAAAAGCAAAACCAGATGGTTTAAATACCTTAATTTTCACTATAATTAATCATTTTGTTGGAACCCCTAGTAACATTGAAGCTAGGATCCATGATCAGCTTAGCAATCTTACAAAACCCTTAGGTCAATCTGTAACATTTAAGTTTATTCTTAAGCCTGAGGTTAAAGAATTAAAACAACTGAAAACTGATTCTATATATCTCAGAATAATTAATCAAAAAAAGAATCAAGTAAAATTTCTTCAAGAAGAAATAAATCACAAAAGAATTTCTGATCAATTGACTGATCCAATTTTAGTTGAGAAAATTAGCCAATTTCAACAAAAGATTGAAGATGAAGTTTGCTCCAATCTTCCTACAGCCTTTTGGCATAGGAAAAAGCATAGTGTTAAACTTCCTTACATTAAAGGATTCAATGAAAAAGATATTCCCACTAAATCAAGACCAATTCAAATGAATCATGATTTAATGGAAACTTGCAAAAAGGAAATTTCTGAGTTACTAAAAAATGGAATTATTAGCAAGTCAAAATCTCCTTGGTCTTGTCCAGCTTTCTATGTTATGAAAAATGCAGAATTAGAAAGAGGCACACCAAGACTTGTTATTAATTATAAACCTTTAAATGCTGTTTTGGAATGGATCAGGTATCCTATTCCTAATAAACAAGATCTAATTAAAAGATTAAAAAATTCTGTTATATTTTCAAAGTTTGATTTGAAAAGTGGATATTGGCAAATACTGATATCTCCTGAAGATAGGTATAAGACTGCATTCACAACGCCTTTTGGTCATTATGAATGGAATGTTGTACCTTTTGGTTTAAAGAATGCACCAAGTGAATTTCAAAATATTATCAATGAAATTTTTAATCATTTAAGTCATTGTTCTATCACCTATATTGATGATATTCTCATCTTTAGCAGGTCCATTGAAGAACATTGGAAACACTTACATACATTTTTAGAGACAGTTAGATATAGTGGTCTAGTTATCTCTGCCAGAAAAATCAAATTGTTTCAGACTTCGGTCAGATTTCTCGGATATGACATCCAAAATTCCACCATTGTTCCTATCAGTAGAGCTATTCAGTTTGCTGATAAATTCCCTGATCAGATTCTTGATCTATTTGCAATCTGGAAAGAAAAATTTGTTAATGGTTTACCAAGTTTATTTGCTCATAAGATTAGAGAAGCCCTTGCTAAGGACACAGGAATCATAGAATATGACTCCCTGACTTATGGCCAGTTAATTAGTACCATCCAAAAGGAAGGACTTAGGATGTGTATTGATTTAAAACTTAGTAAACAATTACAAAATGATAAGAATAAAACTAAGTATGAAATGGGAAATTTCTGTGAACAATATGGTCTCCCTCCAGTAGCACCATCAACTAGTCACAGAAAACACAAGTCTCATAGAAAACATAAGCATTATTCTAAATCCAAATCTCACCATGATCATGGTAAGAAAAGATTTTCTAAATCTGAGTTTTACAAAAAATCTGAAAGAAAACACCATAGGTCTTTTAAACCTAAGAAAGATTCTAGGAAGAAGACATCTGGTAAGGGTAAAGCCCAAGAGGATATTAAATGTTTTAATTGCGGAAAACCAGGCCACATTAGTCCTGAATGCCCAATTAAAAAACAGGTTAAGTTATTAAATTTAGCTGAAAATGAAACAGAAGAAATTCTTAGGATTTTCAGATTAAATAACCCAGCTCCTGAAGTTGAAGAAATTCCAGACTCCACAAGTAGTCTAGAAGATTCTTCAGATGATTACCTAAATTCAGATGATTCTACTGAACCTGACATCAAATTAGGATGTAAGGATAATTGTTGTAACAAAGTTAGGGTAATCACTAACCAAGCTGAAGAACAAATCTTAATAGATTTGATCAGTAAAATTGAGGATCCCGAACTTAAAGTTAAATATATAAAAAATCTCAAAGATTTGTTTGTTAAAAAAGACAACAAACAATTTTCCAATGAAAGACAATTAATTAGTATTAACAAAACAATGGAAAGATTTAGTAAAGAGAAAAAGAAAGAACTCACTTTACAAGATCTCCAGTGTGAAGTTAACAAATTAAAAGTTGAGATAAAAGACTTAAAAGCACAAGATAAAATCTTTGCTGAAAATTTGAGTTTTTTATCCATGTCCAATACTAGTTCTCTGGAACCTAAAGTCTCAGATAATAAACAATCTGATTCTGAAATAGAATTATCAACTCGAACACTTTCCCAGCGGATACCAGTAACCTCCCCTGTTTTGATGGAAACTTCTGATGTAACAAAGCTGCCATCGCAAGATGGGTGTTCACAAAGTGATAATCAAATTAATTCTGTTAATAAAATTAATTTACAAAAATGGTATTCTCAAGTACGAATAATCATTAACAATGATTTTATACTTGATACAATTGCTCTTATTGATACAGGTGCAGATGTAAACTGTATTCAAGAAGGAATTGTTCCTACCAAGTTTTATGAAAAAACTCTTGAAAGACTAAGTTCTGCCAATGGCAGTAAAATGAATGTTGCTTACAAATTACCTAAAGCTCATATTTGTCAAGATAATGTTTGTTTTAAAACTTCATTTATCCTAGTAAAAGATATGACAGATCAGGTTATCTTAGGATTACCTTTCATCTATTTGTTATACCCTTTTACTACAAATATTGAAGGTTTATCTACAAAACCCTTAGGTCAATCTGTAACTTAAATATATATATATATATATAAAAGAAAATGCGGGGTGTTACACTATGTGGCTGAAGAAGGAAGAGAACGAAATAATCGGGAGAGAGAAGATCGAGTGGCCATGCCTCCCCCTCAACAGCACCAACATGCACTTGGAAAAATTAGGGTCATCTCAGGTGGCTTTGCAGGTGGAGGTGAGTCCAGCTCAGCAAGGAAAACACATGCCAGGAGGGCGAGATCAGATGACTTTCTCAAGGTGCAAGCGGTTCGAAAAGTCCCGCGTAGGGATGTAGAAATCACCTTTTCGGATGCTGACCTAGAGGGACATCAGCACCCTCATGATGACCTATTGGTCGTAAAATCCATTATTGCAAACAAAATTTTACATCGCGTACTGATCGATAATGGGAGCTCGACATATATCATCTTCCTTTCCGCCTTTGATCAACTTGGTATAGACAAATCGAAACTTGAACCTATGAGGACACATCTTCTGGGCTTCTCGGGTGAGAGAGTCCTGCCTATTGGATCCATCCAACTCGTCCTTACCTTAGGGAATCACCCCTGCCAAGTTACCACTATGGTCCGTTTCTTGGTAGTGGACGCCCTTTTTGCCTATAATGTATTACTCGGGAGGCCCTCCATCAGAGCCATCCCATCGGCATATCACTTAGTTATGAAGTTCCCCAAAGAGAACGGGGTTAGAATGGTGAAAGGAGATCAATGCCTCGCCAGGGAGTGCTATGTAGCGTCTATGAGACAGAGAGAAGTAGAGTTTGTTCAGCTGGAGGACTTAGATATAAAAGACGAGCTGGAAACCCGACCAACCCCCTTGGAGCAGCTAGAGCCCGTACAGATCGATGATGACCTCAGGCATGTGATCTTTGTAGGCTCGATGCTACTCCATGACATCAAAGACAAACTCATCCTGTTCTTGAAAGAAAATGCCGACGTGTTCGCCTAGAAACAAGAGGATATGGAGGGAATTGACCCAGGAGTAATTGTACACTAGCTCAGCGTCGACCCGAACTGCAAGCCGGTCAGGCAGAAGAGGAGAAGTTTTGCTCTAGAAAGGCAGAAAGTGATCCACGAAGAGGTGGCTAAGTTACTGCGAGTAAAGGCAATCAGGGAGGTCAATTACCCGACCTGGTTAGCCAACGTGGTACTAGTCAATAAGGTGAACGGGAAATGACGGTTCTGCATTGACTTCACCGACCTCAACCGTGCATGCCCTAAGGATAGCTTTTCTTTACCCAGAATTGATTTGATAATTGATGCCACAGCTGAACATGAGCTCCTCAAATTCATGAACGCCTTCTCGGGTTACAACCATATCAAGATGGATCCAAATGACCAGGAAAAAAACCTATTTCATCGTGGAGCAGGGAATCTTCTGCTATCAAGTCATGCCAGTTGGATTGAAGAATGCTGGAGCCACCTACCAAAGGTTGGTTAATCGGATGTTTTGAGAGAAACTGGGATCGACGATGGAGGACTACATTGATGATATGGTCATCAAATCCCTTAAATCTGAACTCCACATCCACCATTTGAGGGAGTCATTCGAGATCAAGCGCCAATACAAGATGACACTGAACCCGACTAAATGTGCCTTCGGAGTTTCAATAAAAAAATTTTTGGGGTTCATAGTGAACAGTAGAGGGATTGAAGCAAACCCAGAGAAGGTA
Source organism: Ilex aquifolium (assembly GCA_951799425.1). Lineage (NCBI taxonomy): Eukaryota > Viridiplantae > Streptophyta > Magnoliopsida > Aquifoliales > Aquifoliaceae > Ilex > Ilex aquifolium. The sequence continues at coordinate 2,233,199 of OX637409.1, read as the reverse complement.
AAAACAGTTTTGGAAATAAAATCACCCACAAACACCCGAAAAGTGTAGCGCCTCACCGGGAGGATAGCGGCACTCAATTGGTTTGTCTTACGCTCCAGCGACAAGTGTCAGCCATTCTTCAAGGTTCTGAAAGCCGCATTTCAGTGGGATGAAAAATGTGAAGAAGCCTTTCAAGCTCTAAAGACCTATTTGACCTCACTGCCTGTATTAGTCAGCCCTCGAGACGGAGAAGTCTTAACCCTTTATCTTGTTGTATCTGAATTTTCTGTCAGTGCTACCGTGGTGAAAGACAAAGAAAGAGCTCATCAACCGATCTATTTTTGCAGCAAGGCCCTCAGAGGGGCCGAAGAGAAGTATACTAAGATGGAAAAACTCGTCTTAGCCCTTCTTGTGACGGCTAGGAAATTGAGACCTTATTTTCAAGCGCACACCATCGAAGTCCCGACTGATCAACTAATGAGGCAAGCTCTACATAAACCCGAGGCATCCAGGAGACTAGTGAAATGGGCGATGGAGCTCAGTGAATTAGACATCAAGTTCAAATCGAGAGCGGCGATCAAAGGCCAGGTGCTAGCAGATTTCATGGCGGAGTTTACTCGTGTACCTGAAGAATAGACAGAAAACCTGGATTGTGTCTTTGACGTCCGGACATGGAAGTTGTATGTGGATGACGCCTCAAACGCGCAAGGAAGCGGAGCCGGCTTGCTTCTAACCTTTCCCGAGGGATACGACCTGGAATACGCACTAAGATTCAACTTCCAAGCCTCCAACAACGAGGCCGAATACGAGGCTCTTATAGTTGGCCTCAACTTAATCTTGTCGATGGATGCGCAACAGATCACTATACATAGCGACTCACAATTAGTAGTTAGGCAAGTGGAAGAAGAGTACATAGCTCGGGATGATAAAATGACTCTGTATATGAGAAAAGTGCGAAGTCTGTTGAGGAGATTTGTTATAGCTGAACTTGCCCAAGTGCCCCGAGAAGCAAACGCCTGAGCTAATGCATTGGCCAAGTTGGCTACCGCTGCCTAGCACGACTTATTTGGGACAACTCCCGTCGAGATCTTACTTGAACCTAGTGTCCAGCCCGACGAAGACCAAGTCATGCCAGTCGAGGAGACCACTTCATGGATGGACCCCATCGTGTCCTTTCTACGGGACGGTCTCCTCCCGAGTGATAAGAAGGAAGCAGCAAAGTTGAAAAACAAGGCAGCAAGATTCACTATTGTACAAGGTAAGTTATACAAAAGAGGTTTTTCCTTTCCACTAATGAGGTGTGTTTCTGAGATGGAGGCAGATTACATCCAGAGAGAAATTCATAGGAGCATATGCGGAAATCATGTCGGTGCTTGTACCCTGGTTGACAAGGCACTCAGGCAAGAATACTTTTGGCCCATAATGGCCAAAGACGCGAAAGAAATGGTGAAAAAGTGCTAGGCATGCCAGATTCTTGGGAACCTGCCATTATGTCCCTCGGAGTAGTTCACACTTGCCGTCAGTCCTTGGCCTTGCCAGCAGTGGGGGCTGGACATCCTGGGACCCCTACCAGTTGGTATTGGACAATATAAATTTGCCATAATCGCTGTGGATTACTTCACCAAGTGGGCGGAAGCTAAAACACTTGCCAAGATAACTGAGCAGAAAGTTAAAAACTTCATCTGGAAATCGATAATTTGCAGCTTCGGCAGTCCTAGAGCGATAGTTTCAAATAATGGAAAGCAGTTCGACAACTCGGGATTCACAGGGTTCTGTACGGAGCTGGGAATCAAAAACTAATTCTCGGCAGCTACACACCCGTAGTCCAATGGGCAAGGAAAAGTTACCATCTGAACCATCAAACTGGCATTGGAGACAAGCTTGGAAGCCTCTAAGTCACAATGGGTCGATCATCTTTTTTGCCGTGTTATAGGCTTATCGAACGATAGTGCGAACAGAAACAGGTGAGACTCTGTTCAACCTTGTTTACGGAATCGAAGCTAAGACGCCAATCGAAGTCGGGTTGCCCTCAGCCAGAGCAGAGCTCTTTGATCCTGAGCAGAATGAGAGATTCCTGCTTGTCAACCTTGACCTCTTGGATGAAAAGAGAGAGGAAACACTACAACAGACATTTTCTTACCAAAGAAATACCGCTAGATATTACAATAGGCGAGTAAGGAATAGAAGCTTCAAGCTTGGCGACCTAATCCTCAAAAAACTGCTCCCCACGAGAAAAGATCTGTCGCATGGGAAACTTGGCCCAAACTAGGAAGGACCCTATGTTGTGAAAAGAGTGGTCCGTCTTGATAACTACGAGTTGCAGACTGAGGAAGTGAAGGACTTGCAACATTCTTGGAATGCAGATAATCTGAAGCGATACTACCAATAGAACCTTTGGAATCTAAATCAGTTGTAAATTTTCAGTCTCCAAATCAATGAAATTTTCCAAAATTCTAGCCAAGAAAAACTTGCACAGTATGAATCATGTAGTTTTCCAAAGTCGCGAGCTCTTCAGTCGCGTAAACTCGACCAGACTTTTCAGTCTAAGAGTTTTTCATCTCAGAAGAGAGCTTTTCAGCTCGGCAGCTGCAAGCTCTTCATCCACGCACACTCGACTAGGATTTTCAGCCTAAGAACTTTTCAGCTTGGAAGCCACAAGCTCTTCAGCAGCGCAAACTCGACCAGACTTTTCAGCCTAAGAGCGTTTCAGCTCAGAAAAGAGCTTTTCAGCTCGGAAGAGATCTTTTCAACTTGAAAGCTGCAAGCTCTTCAGCCGCGCAAACTCGACTAGGTTTTTCAGCTCGGAAGAGAGCTTTTCAGCTCAGAAGCTGAGAGCTCTTCAGCTGCGCAAACTCGACTAAGTTTTTTAGCCTAAGAGCTTTTTCAGTCCGGATATCAAAAAGAGCTCGAAGACAGACAGTTAAAACCAACAAGCAAAAACCAGGCATTAAAAGAAAAGAGACAATTTATATTCATAGGCACCAACGCAAGTACAAAGGAGAAGGGATAGAAAAGATCTAAGCCCCCCAACACTTCACTTCAAAACGAGAATCTCCTTCCTTAAGCGGGCATTCTCAGCCTTCAGCTCATCTCGTTCCTTGTCAGCCTCAGAAAGCTACTTCTTGAGCTTTGCCTTCCCCGACAGAAACTCCAACTCAGCGGCTGTAAGCCCCATCTCACCGAAGGAAGAATCCGGTGATCGCGACGATAGGTCACCTCGTCGACGCTTCCGAGAAAAGGTGGCAGTATCCCCATCCGACCTACTTGGAGAAGAGTCTATGTTAAGGACAAGGAGATGAGGGTCTGGAACGACAACTGGAATGACAACCCAGTTGGGGCCAATCTCGAACTGAAAAAGATTCTAAGCTGTGATGAGCGAGGAGAAGGGAGCCGCCCTAGTGCGAGCAAGCCGACGAACCCTGCTGAGCACGTTCGGGGTCAGACCGGGGCCATCTGCACAATACAAGCACGGTTAACACTGCATAAAAACTGCCAACTATAGAACCCCCCCTAGAACAGAAAATAAAACCATTTTTCATTTACCTCTGTATAGAAGACGCCCCCAAAAAAAAGGGACCCGAGCACGCTCAGACCGCGCCTAAGAGGATTCCTAAGAATCCCCAAAAACAAAGAAAAGATGTTAGGTCCATTCCTCTGGAGGGCTAGGGACATCAAGAACTAGTGGGTGCTTAAAGGGACGCCTCCATGTGAAACGATTGAAACAGGGAGGCATGTCAAAGTCAAGGCCAAAGAAGTATAGGAACTCAGTAATAGTGGGAAAGTCATCGTAACCTTGCAAACACCAAAAGATGAAAAAACTTATTAGAGTACCCCATCCCTCTGGGGAGAGACGCGAAGGGCACAACCCAAAATAAGCAAGAACCCGCCTAATAGATGTGGGGATGGGCAAACGCAAACCCATATGGAACGTGCTACAACTTTAGAATTGATCACCCAAGTGCAGGTTGTGCGAAGTAATAAATTTCTCGAGAATCCGAGGTCGAACCACAGGGAATTATGAAAACAAGAAACAATCACACGAACAATAAAAGTAATTTGAAAGGAAAAAGAATTGTTTGGAAAGTTGTTGATTGGGGAAAAGTGATTTTGGTAATTAAAACAGTAATAAATAAAATACTAGAGCATCAGGTATTCCCTCTCAACTTCATATAATAATAGTTAAAGACTCAAAGCTTGACTTGAAAGAGGAATTAAATGTCAGTTAACCCAATTAACAAATCAAGTGATAAATCCAATGGTTATAATCAAAAGACTACCAGGAACCTAAATAATCATTCAATCATATTATTTTATGAAATAATGTTAATCCTTCCAGCGTGGAATAACCAGTGATTTACACGCAGGGAAAATCAAGCAATTGATGTACGTGGCACAACAACTCAAGAGTTTATACAGCATAAACACTTTGCTAAAAGATTTGGGATTAAATTAACACAATAACATAAATCCTTAAGTACAAGAGTCAATAAGAATACCGTACTCCGTTGAGAGGTTTTCCCCTAGCCTTAGCTTAGCCTTCTAGCCAGACATGGTAAAAAGATGGAGAAAAGAATAAAATCCTAATCTAATTCCTCTCTCTCAATAGATGAGAGCCTCTATTTATAATAAAATAAATCCTAAATACAGGTTGGAAGGAATTCCTTTCCCAAAAAGATGTCTTGTAAGGTTAAATCCCGTGCATAAATCTTGGGCCCCGCGGGTACAAAATCTGTCCAGACTTCGAGCTTGAATTTCGCATATTTAGAGACTGAATCACGAAATTTTCGTGAAATACACTTCTGTAGCCCTTGAAGTCTTCTTTCCAACCCCACAAAAATCAGGTCCATCCGATATCGGAGTCAAAAGTTATGAATGAAATACTGAAAACGTGTCAAATCCTTATCTTTTAGGAAACTTTCCTAATCCAACTTTAAATGAGTTTTCTTCTCACTTAAACTCTTATAAGGATTAAATTGCTGATTTATCTTCAAGTTTTCCTATCTCAACCTTGACTCTTCAATCCTTATCAATTGTGATTCTTCCTCTAGTGATTGCTTCACTTGCATTATCCATTATTACTTTAAATCAACCAATTTACCTGCAAAATAAATCAACAACTAGAAAAAGTATCAAATTAGAAAATCAAGAAATTTAACACATTTAATCACAAATAATATGAAATTAACCAATTATTAAATATAATAAAACAGCACTTTTGATGGTTAATCAGAACGCACCTTCAAAAAAGCTAACTTCCCAACGAAGGAGAAAGTTGCAAGGCCCGTCTAGCGAGGGAATCCAGATAGCCAAGCCACCAGGGAAAAGATACCGCCTTCTAAACTCCTCTGCTTCCGGAGCAGTAACAATGGAGGGAATCAAAAACACCGAGTATCATGACACATCAATCATAGCTTGAACTCGCTGCTTGAACAAAGGAGTAGGAAGGGAAGCCATGAAGCCAAAGAATAAGCAAAACACACAAGAGACTCTTAAGAAAAATCAAAAATGCAAAAAAGAAGAGATTCCAAGATATAGGGAAGTAGATCTGTCGAATGTGAGCAAGCAACTGTTACATTTCTGCAATCATGGCAGAAGTTAATGACGACAGCGCACGTAAAGGTTAGGTGAAGTTAGGAGGGCCCGAGTAACGACCAATTTATTGCTTTTCATCAGAGCCCATATACCTCGATTTAAAAACGTACTACACTAACAAAAGGGAATAGTGGAGTAGAGCTAACAAAAGTCAAAGAGCCTGGATACACGCAGCTCGATCTAGCACAGCTCGCGATTACACAACATGGGATTATGCAGACCGAGCATGGGGGCAAAGGAGCAGCTAAAGTAGCAACCATACTCCAACCAAGTCAAGACCTCATTGGAGTAGGGGGCAAGGGGAGAACACAACAAGCAATCAGCAGCAAGCAATCGGTAGCAATCAATCAACAATATCATAAACAAGTCAAGTGTTCTTCATTTCAATAAATAAGAAGAATTACACTTCTCAAAAAAAAAAATTACACTTTTTAAGTAAAAAACTTTTAAAGTTGGTAGGCTGGCGAAGCAGCAACAGAAGGGCCGCTCGGTGGAAGGTCAAACTGAGGCTTAAACTGATTTAGGCAAAGGTTAGGAAACTTCTCGATCGCCTGATTCGCAAAGTTACAACACCCATCTATAAATGCCTTGGCAGCCTCCATCCTGGCCTTCTCGATCTCTTTGCATTGCTCCTCGACCAACCGGTGCTTAGCAGCTAGACAGTCCTTCAGTTCAGCAATAACAACACGGGATTCGTTCACCTGAACCATCAGCACTACCTTGTCGGTTTGGCAGAAGATCATCTCGTCTGATTGGGCGTTGAGATCCTGCTGCAAATAGGCTAATTCTTCTGATTGAGTCCTCAGCAGTTCTCGCAAAGAGATCTCGGAGTTGGTAGTGGTGATCAACTGCCGAAAAACTCGAGCTCTCTAATCAAGCGTAGCCTCCAGCTCGGACTTTGTAGCTAGGCCCCAACGCAGAAACTCTGCGTCCTTCTTCCGGGCCTCCTCAAGCTCAGCACTCCTCCGATGAGCCTCATCCCTCTGATAGTGGTTCTTCCCTTCGAGGGCACAGACATGCGTAGCCGCCTGAGACCAAAGCAAAAAATTATGGCATTACACAATCGAAAAAGGAGAAGTCGAAGACAGAAAAAGACGAACCCTACCTTAAGAAGTGCATATAGGGCATCTCGACTCCTAGCCCTGAAAAGCTAGCTAACATAGAGACGGAGGTCTATCTGGGGAATCAAATCTATAAGTGATCGCCTGCTTAAAGTCACATCGTCCAATAGGCTCCCCTCAAGGTCCACAAACGGAGCCATAGCACCTTAACCTGAGCTGGGACCCTCTGTTCCAACTGGGGAGGAACCGCGCCGAACTGGCTCTCCTGCTGGATCGCATGCTATTGTCCCCACCGTTGCTTCTTCGACCCTGGGCACCTGTTCAGACACTGACGTTTCGTCAGCGCTGGGTGTTGGTTCAAATACCGACGTTTCGACAACATCAGGTAGCACCTCAGGCATGGCAGGGAAGCTTGGCGTTAAAGGGGGCACCGACGCCTCAGTAACAGTGGGTGGAACCTCGAGCTTGGAAGCTAAGCTCGGTGCTAGAGCTGAGTTATCCTCTGTAAGTCTGGCCCTCTTCACCGAAAATCCTAGGCCCCGTGCTCGCCTCCCCTGGCTCACTTGTTCCACAATTGCATCTTTTTTGTTGATCAGATACGCGGGAACTGAACAAGAAGGGAAGTTAAGGAGTAAGCTCGACAGAACACATTGGACAGACATGGCACTATATGGAAAGAATAACAAATACTCACGATTGCTCGGGGCCACGACAAGTTCGGGATGTATTTGCTCTACTTAAGAAAAGGGCAACCGAGCTCGAATGTGGTTAACCCGAGCTTGTGTCTCGCCCGTCAAGGTCAGATACTCACCTACAATAAAAAATAGAACCACAAGCCAAGTTAGATGCCGGCAAGCACAGTAAGAGTAGATCAATAAGAGGAAAACTCACCAAGCCGGGAAAACTCACCAAGGTGGCCACGCTTCCCCCAAATTGTAGGAACTCTAACTGGCGATATCATCTGGGGCTCAAACTCCCAACCTGCCCCAGATACGAAGAAATACCTCCTCCTCCACCCTTCGGGCTAAGGAAGGAGATCAGTGATAGGAGTTTCTCCCCCTCGTCTCGGGACAAAGTAGTAAAATTCAGATAATTCCACCAGACGAAAGAAGTTGAGAAACTCCGCAAGAGTGGCTCGAGGACGAGCAAACATCTGCTCCCACAACACAGGGAAAGCCAATAAAATTGCTCACCCAGTAGGAAGTAACATAGCGGGGCAAAAGCTGAAGAAATGCAACACTTCACTCGCAAAGGGAGGAATAGGAAATCATAGCCCCAGTTGGAAAGGGACTTCAAAAAATCAAACCCAGTCTCTCATAGAAAGATGATATGAGTTGTGTTTCGCTGCACGATTGACCACTCTGCTGGGAAATGCATAGCGATTAGCGATTGCTTGGGCCTCATCGCCACCAATTTCACTATTTTTGACTTTAGGGTAGATCAATTGCTGGGGGTGTCCACGCTATGAAGACAGAAGGTGAAACAAGTTGCAGAAAAGAGCTTCAAGACAGAAATCAGGAGTAAAAAGGAAAAGCTTCTGCACCAAGGTAGAAGATCTGTTCACTGAAGGGACTATTTATAAGGACCGCTAACAGGCACGCATCAAGACTGCAAGATGCCATTAATGTGCATCAATCGCATTTAATGCCACTGACACGTGTCCATCATGGAGGAAGTGGGCGCTACTTTTAAGGAGCCACTATCATCATTGATAGCGCACGTTCCCAACCAAACGAAACCGTCAAGTTTGCAGTACACGAAAAGGAATGAGAAAAGTCCAAAATAGCCCCAAGCAACAAAAACCATCTCGGTAAAGGGGCAATCCCGCTCGGGGAATCAAGGTCACAACACAACCTAAGATAGGCTTTGTTGACCATTATTTTTAAAAATAAGCAGGAAAAAGCAACGAAATACACATGCAAGAAGGAAATAACTAACAGGCATGAAAGAACATTGAAGTTTCATAAAAATCGAAAAAGTACATGGAAAAGGGAATGATAAGTACAGAAGTTTGTTACAGCAAAGTAAAGTTGTCAACAGTCAAAAGAAAATTTACACGGTGGGCTCCCTGCTCTCATCAGCCGCCTCAACAACGGGTTCCTTGTAGGCACTCACCACCTCGGCACCAACCGCCTCAGTAACAGCCTCCTTGTCCTTCTCCATAAGCCCAGTCGGGGCTCTTTCACTGGCGCTGACTAGTTCAGTAGCGGCCCTAGCAGTCGCCTTCGTTGACTTCTTTTCCCCGAGCTGCGGCATGAAGGAATCCAGGTCGAGGTCAGGATATGCATCCTCAACTTGCTCTTGAAAATTCATGAACCCCTTCACGAAGGCAGTGACATTTTCTTTGAGGAGCTCAACGACCTTAGCCTTCAGAGAAGCCACTTCGGCGTTTGTCGCCGCCAGCTCAGCATTTTTCACCGTTAACTCCTTGTCCCTAATCTTTAACTGGGCATCTTACAGCCTGACATATTCCCAGTAGCGAGTGTTCAACTCGTTATAGGTCCTCCTCAACTCGGCCACCTCATCAGCCAGGACAACCACCTTCCCTTCAGCAACGTTTTTCCCGTCCTCTGCAGCCTCGACAATGTTCTTCGCCTGCACCAACTCCTGCTCTTTCGCGGACAATTGAATCGCGAGCTGATCATGGTGAAATTCCATCATTTTCACGCATGCCAACGACTGACGAAAGAGAAAATAATCAATACAAACGTGCGGCAAAGATACATTAAGATGGACGCTCAGATAAAAAGGAAAATCATGAGGTACCTCAGCCAAGCCCTAGATGGCATGCTTGGTCTTTCTCTTAAAGGGAACTCGCATGGCCAACTCAGCTAGAGCACTCACAGCAGCCTCGGGGTCACGGAGGAATTCACTACCCTGAACAGTTGGCTGGGGGAAGCTAGGTTCCCTGTAACGCCCCAAAAACCCCCTTGGGTGACATTACATTCTAAAAACCATTCACCGCATGAGAGCACTAAGTAAATCCATCACGACGAAAGTTTCATTCATCAACCATTCATATTTTAACAAAATTTGGGCAGAGTCTCCTTTGTACGGGGAACTCTACCTAAAACACAACATGTACAATTATATTACAATTGACCACACCGGGTCCACATATGCATAACTATTGACCACACCGGGTCCATTTATCCATCATAAAATAAACTTTCATTCTCATATATCATATCCACACTATCATCCCAAAAGAATAGGCCCAATCTTGGCCTTTACATCTCCAAAATGTAATAATATAACGCAGCGGAAATAACAAAAATGAACTAGACTTCAAAAGGATATTCTAAGCATAATCTAGTCTAGAACAAAATAAAAGTGTCACTCTAAGCGTCCACCTCGGGATCCACACTCCCGTCAAGCGGAGTCTCCCAATGGGCGGGCTCCTCGGCTCCTAGCTCCTCCTCAAGTGTGAAATCTGAAAATGTTATTTGTAGGGGGTGAGCACGAAGCTCTGTAACAAAATCCTCTCAACTCAAACAAGGTTTGGAAAACATAGAAAACGGTCGGTCTCATTTCACAACTAACATATATATAGACTTGGAATAAAAACAGTGACATTTTAAAAGAGATCTCAAGTTTAAACAGTAGCAATAATCAATTAAAAGAATAAAGTGAGTTTAGCATCGATAAACAAAATTCTAATTTAAGCTATTTAAGAAGGACTTCTCCCCATGCATTGTCCCATACCAATGCATCGGCAAGAACGACCCAACTCCTGATTCCATGTATTTTTGGTTCATCCCCGTACCATGTATGTTGATTGCTTCCCGTGAATCTACCCAACGATCATACCTAGTCCACCAATTCCAACCAACAATCACAAATCTCTTTAGGAAGGGCGTGTACCGTCTCCTACGGCATTGACGAAATCCTCCCCAGGTGTCTAGTATACTAACCATTTTCCTCGATATATATGTGAACAATAGTGATCGCGGTCACAACAACGATCCACTACGAGCATTAGGCAACCATCTCACCTCCACTGGGATAGACTAACCTCTAACACTCTACGGCATCTCTCGAAGGTAATCCAAGTCCATCACAACAACCATACAATGAGGAAATCAAGAATATTCACAATTCACAACAATTTCCCAAATATAGTAAAAATCTCCAATTTTTCACATTTGTCATATAATCGAATAATCCAAGAAAATATGCAAGAGATCGTAATCTATATCATTTTGTTATACAATATTCAACACTAAAGTTTTGAAATCAAAGACAAAGAAGAATTTAGGAGAAAATCCCCTTTTCTTGAAAACTAGGGTTTTGAAGATAAAAAAATAGAGATTTGGTGGTTACCCACCCTTCATATTGTTCAAAACATGGCATTTATTACAAATAGAACAAGAATCATGTATTTCATATTATATATATGAGAAAGAGAGTGAAGAAACATATATATATATATATACCTAGCCTCAATGTGAGAGATTGAGAGAAAATCCCCTACCTTAAATCAAGACTTTGAACTTAGAACCCAAGTTCTTGTGATCTCCTCCTTCCCTTTTCTCCCTTCTTGATCTTCCTCTAGAGTCCTAAGAGAAGTGGGTTGAGAGTGGAATGAGAGAAATGAGAGTAAAGGGCTGAAATCTGTGTTTTTAAACACAACAGTCCCGTTTTTTTTTTTTTTACTGTTCATAGGCTGTTTCAACATCACTTCGTTATCGGGGCATAACTCTCTCATCCAAGCTCCGATTGAGATGATTCAAGATGCTATGGAATGCTAAGAAAGAGCTATACAACTTTCATGTTTAGAGTTTTGAAAGATATTGACTGCATCAAGGTCTAAATTGGGCTTGAAGTTGCAGCCAGTGCACTGTTCACTGTTTCATCCCTTTTCCATTTCCAATCCATTCCTAAGCCAACCAAATCCATCCCAAATCTCTCCAACACATATTTTTACACCAAACCTATTTAATACAAGTTCTAGGACCTAAAATTTCATATTTTCACTTATTAAAACTAAATTTCAACTATTATTTCCACTAATATTTTAAATCTCTACTTTTCCAATCTACCAAATTCAAACACACATCACTACACATATCCCCATTTTTACAACAATTATTTACTATAAATCTATATGCATATATAAAATAAAATGCGGGGTGTTACATTCCCCCTTCCCCTCCTTTGGCAGAGACGATTGAGGGAGAACAGGAGGCATTGTTGATGGAGGGGGCCGTTATAGAGAGATCGTCTTCTTAGCGGGCTCGGGGGGCATGGAAGAGGAGACTGCACCCTCGAGAGAAGCCAGGTCCTCGCGCTTCTACTCTAGAGAAGTGAATGCCCGCCCTTCCTTGGGAGGTAGCTCGGAGCTCTTCACTAGTTTCCTCATCTTCTTCCTCGTCTTCTCGGCATCTGAAAAGGCTGCCATAATGAGATCTGGATCCATCTGTTTAGGTAGGTCGGCAAGCAAGGGGTCAGGAATATGAGCAGGATGTGCGTCAACTGGGGGCCCAAGTTTGTATTTGGCAAGATTCTCCTCAGTCACAAGGTCCAAGAAAGATTTCAAGCCAGAAGCTTCTGCCTTGCCCACCCTGGCAGCCTCTATAGAGTCAAGAACTGGACAGAAGCCTATGAACCAAATCACAAGTTAGAATGACGAGTCAAATAAGAGATTTTGTTAACAGATTTAAGGAAAAACATAGCCAGTTATTAGCCTTACGAGTGTTCCTTGGGACTCCCCAGGACTGATGGATGCGAGGGATATCACCAGGTACTGTTGATAATTCACAAGAATCACCTTTAACAAAGACGTACCTCGGCTTCCACCCCTTGTTAGAAGACGGGAGCCCAAAAATTAGATTCTTTGCCTTCACCCTCCTAGCAAAATATAGGAAGCCCAATGAAAGAGAAGACTTAAGCTAGAAAATGGAGGCGAACTCGCGAATCTTGGGTGGAGAGTCGTTTCCGCTCTCAAACCAGTGAATAAGGAAGCCGACAGTAGAACCCAGCCGTTCAGAGACAGCCGAGTCGAGCAGACATTGTAGAAAGCCAAAATGTCCCGAATAAAGGGATGAACAGGAAACCAGAGGCCAACGCGAAAGGCCGATTCAAAAAAGTAGGTCATCCTAGGAATGTAAGAATTACACCTCTCATCTTCCTCGGGAGAATGAAGTAACACAGACTCCAGAAAGGAATATTCCTCCCTCAGATCTTCCAAATCCTCCTCGTAGAGGTGAATCGGGGTCGACTCAGCATAACACATGAGGTCAAAAAGATCCCGACGAGTCTTTGTCTTCTTAGGGGCAGAAGTTGAAGCAACCCTAGATTTTTTCTTTTTAAGACGACCAGAGGGAATGGGGGGCAACACAAAAGGAGCCTCCCCCAGAGAGTCTAAGGTAGAAACCTACAGACTCGGCCCCAAGGCCTCCTGAGTTGGCTCCCTGGGAAGGAACTCAAAATTTTATGCTAAGGACATACAAAATTGGTCATCCCCAACTAGAACATCGCCAGTGGTGGGGACTTCCTCCCCATCTAGGAGAGAGGATGCCCCCTCCTTAGAATGACCACTAAAAGAAGTCGTCGAGACTTCTGCAGCGCCTTCATCCTCATATTCAGAATAAAAAATCACCCTCCCCATTATTGGCCCGAATTGAAACTCAGAGTGTAAAGAGGGCATATGCAAAGCATAATCCGTTAAGAACAAGAGAGTCAGACACCAAGTCCTAAGTAAGGATAACCTCAACAGTAAGGGATAATCTACGAATTGAGAAAGGGACGCAAAGTTATCATAATGATTCCGGAAATAGCTAAATCTCCAAATAAGGAAACGGAACCTGAAACCCAACCAAGGAGGGTTGAAGGGATCCAGATCGAAAAAAAAGAAAAAGAAAGACTAAATGTACCTAACCGGAAGCTAGAGTTGGATCGCAAATGAACGAAAAACGCAAGACCCCTGAGTCACCAAGAACTTAGAACAATTGCCTCAAAAACTAGAAAAAAGAAGAAGAAGTGTGAGAAGAGAGAAATTCAAATTGCAAGTGGGAAAGACCTAGAGTTTTTCCCCTCTTTTATATGCAGCATTTATTACCACGATAGACGTGGAGAAGGACGTGCAGGAAAAATTGCTTTCTGGGATCGTCCTCCAGGCAACACGTGTTCTCACTCGAGCACGTCTGCCTCATCGAAGTCGGCGTGGATTAACCAAACACGTCCTAAGGTAGCGCTAATGATCAGGTGAAACCGTCATCCATGAAAGCAATCATGACCTCAAAAAAGACATATTTAACCCCAGGCCAGAGCTTGATGTCATCCTCGTGACCTGGGGCTGGGGGACAACTGATAATGATAGAATTTTGGCGTGGGCTGCCCATCCAAAACCCAGAACATCCAATGGGCCCAATGGTTACATGAAAGCCCAAGTGACCCCTCTGTAGGCCATATGCCCAACAATAGGAATAGGCTGTAATCCAAATAAGGGAGTCCAGCAAAGCTCAAGTCGGCACAATCCTACTTGGTCAAGACAAGCTCAGCAGTAAGCAGCCCGGGAACAAGGAGTTCGGTATTCGCTAGATCCCGAACACCTTCCATCATGCCACGTGTCAAGGGGACAGCTTCTGGAGCCACTAGCGAACGCACACTCACTGATAAATGGAATATTTGTGCACATTCCATGGAAGGACCGTGGATACGATTTGCGTCAGAGTAACAGTCACCACTACAAGACAAAAAGGAGGGGAACATAGAATCAACCGAGAGAAGAAGAAGATCGTAGAAAATCCTAGAAAACCACTTGTATAAATAGAACACCATCACGTTATGTAAAAGAGATATCTGAAAAACCTGTGCTGACGAGACACCGTTCACACAGGCAATAAGCTAAGAAACCTATTGTAATCTTATTCTCCATGCAATACAAACCCACAGAATAAGAGTCTCCATTACAGTGGACGTAGTCCTAGTCTTTCGGCTAGAGTGAACCACTTATATATTATTTTTGATCCCATTTCACTATACTTTTTCTCTGTTAATTAAGAGATTTACACTACCCCCCCCCCCCCCCCCCGGGGGGGTCTTACTAAACCTTGTTCTAAACTTGGGCTGAGCATTTTTCAGGAACCATCACACTCCAATACACGCATAATGTCATAGCTTAGTATACAATGACTTCGATCACAGGATATCCTTAGTTGCTTTATATTAAATTTCCAAATTATAATTATACATTGCATCCTAATAAAATTACTTATTTATTGGGTTGAATGAAATACCAGATTTAATGCTATTTTATACCTCAAAATTTGTTCCTATTATTTTGGGCGTTAACTTGCAGTAAAGTGAGATATCTGATTTTATGAGGTAGCTTTTCAAACTTTTTTCTACACAACAAAGTGAAATAGCACAATTTAATTGAGCACACACATCATGTTTTAAGCACGTGGTGTGTAGTACCCGTAGAAAATTTTCTCATTTAATTGGGTACACACCATGTGTGTCAAGTCACATGCTTGGTCTATAGAAAAATTTCTTGTTAGTTCAAGGTTTTCCCAATAAATTAATGTGTTATGAGTCTTTCCAAATTTAATTATATATAATTTGAGAAAGATCAAATATGCATTCTGATGAACCCGAAATTTGACTGGGCCAAGCCCGATAAAAATAAATCGAGAAAGCCCAATCAGAGCTGGGTCAACCCATCGAGAGAAAATCCAAAAGGAACTAAAGAGGTCAACACCAAAAGCTCCAAGGCACCAAGGAACCAAGAGGCATCTCAAGGATCCCAATGGGGTGGGCGCCGCCCAAGGGACCCAAGTGGGCGTCGCCCAAGGGTACCCAAGGGGGGCGCCGCCCATGTTGGTCTCCAAGTGGGCGCCGCCCATGGCCTCCCTCCTTGGTCCTCTCCTCCCCTCTTTGCTCCTCTTCACCTTAATACTTCAATACAAGTCCAAGTCCAAGTCACACCAACTCAAGACAAGTCCAAGCTCAAGATGAGGATCAAGCCCAATCCAACTGGGAGTCCTCCTCCGAAGGAATAGGAGCACGAGGGAGAAAATATCGGGATACGCACCAGAGATCAAATCCTACCATGAGTATACTTGCCAAAGTGGAGGAGTCCTACCTAAATTGTACTTAATAAATTGTAGTGACCGCCTCACCGCCTCATTACACCTATATAAAGTAAGCCCTCTCTACATAGAGGACATGACCTTTTTGAGAGCTTGAGACCTCTACAAGTTGTAATCCCTACACACCCTGAAAACCTCCACACACCTCTAGCTTCTCTCTCCTGAAACATTGTAACACCATCGGAGCATACTCTCCCGGTGACTCCTATTCATCAATAAAACACCACAGGCCACCGTTGCCGTTCCCGAGAGTGGAGTAGGTCACCCGGACCGAACCACTATAAATCTCTGTGTTGACTCTATATTTACTGTTTTGTCATTGATTGCTTATTTACTACTCATTAATTGCATCCATACATACATTCGACTGTTGATCTTGCACGAAGACCAATTTGTGCATCATCACATTCAACACAAAAGTATAATCGGAGGGATTGATTTTATTGAGTTGGAAAGAAAAATAATCCATCAACTTTTCAATCATTCTTATTTGTTTTATCAAATATGATATTTTATCTATCTCTCGAACTTTTTATTCTTCTATTTTTTTCATCGTACCAAACAAAGTATATGTAAAATAGGTGTGCAATGTATCTAGAGGAGTTTAGAGAATGTTATCACCATAATATATTGTGCGTCGTTTGTTGATTTTTTTTGCCTTTGTGTGGGGTAAATTATAATTAGGCATGTTAATGGACTAAGTTTAATCTAAACTCGATTAGCCACATATCTATTGATGTTTTTTTATCGATAATTATAATTACAAATTCAATTCATGGTATTTTACAGGTTCAAATGTGAATATTATAATATCCAATTTAATTCAAATTAGATGATATGAGATTAAGTTAAAAATCAATATATAATATGTTGGCACAAGTGTGGTCCTGCAATAGATTGAGATAACTTTGATATGGTGAGCGTGGAACGATTCCTAGTTCCTGAAATAGAAAAAAAAAGACAAAAGAGACCGGATG
The DNA here is from genome assembly GCA_951799425.1 of Ilex aquifolium. Lineage (NCBI taxonomy): Eukaryota > Viridiplantae > Streptophyta > Magnoliopsida > Aquifoliales > Aquifoliaceae > Ilex > Ilex aquifolium. Next base: position 2,216,495 of record OX637409.1, on the reverse strand, counting down.
AACACTCGGTTTATCCCCTCTAGAGTTTAAGTTAGTCGGTGGAATAAGTTTAAGGAAAGTGTACAATGTTCAGTCAATCTTTTTTTCCTACCTGCGCTGTGGTTTGATTGGGTATTTATACCTTCAAATATGACAACGTGACAACCACTCGAGTATAATTCTTAGGCGTGTTAGCCTATGATCTATCATCAGCACAATGAGTGCTATTCCGTCACGCATCATTAATACTGACTGATGAGATGTTTCGATTTACATACTCGGTGCTCCCCGAGCATTCATCGCTTTGTCCCCTCCGAAGGCGTCTAATAACCCTGAATATCAAGTACTATACTGTAAAATACCTATAGACTATCGCCGAGCATTTAAGGATACGTCCCGAGGACACTCTCTGATTCCCCCGGAATGTACATGGTTACAATTCAATCTCTATAATTTGGAGAGGATTATAGGAATCTTAATTCCTTCAAAAACTATTAAGTAGAGAAGAAAAACATTTATACATAGTTACTTAGGTATTATTACATTAACCTTCTGAGCTTGCTATTCTACAGCTCATATGTCATCCCCACTTTTAACATTCGCTTCTGTGGGATATCAAACACCTTGTTGCTTTGCCTTATGTTCCTCTTTAAAAAATTGTAAGCATAGTTTATCAAGATTCTCTTTCCTATCCCAGCCCCTTTGCCTGCAACCACCTCATGCTCACCCACCAAATGAACAACACCAGCCCGACAAGCTTTGTCCAGTGCTTCAATTTCTCCCTCCATGGCCTCTAGTTGTTTCTCGTTATCGACTCGTTTTGCATCATTCTCTGTATTTTCACCATGACTCGAGCCTCCATTTGATTCTCCTTCCTTTTCTGCACACTCTTCATTGTTGCGAATAATGGTAGAAAAAATTATATCTTCCCTAATGAATGCTTTCAACCTTTCAACCAACATTCTCTCAAAGGGCTCTTCCCCATTGCGGATATCTGTGTATCCATATCTCACGATACAACGGAAGACATTGAGATCATTTGGTTGTGCTCGACGAAAGAGGAACCGTTCCTCCTCGGGAACTTTGCTTATTGGCAATGATTTGATGGACACGAAAACAAGGACAGAATGCAATGCAGGCACATTTGCCACATAATGCTTGAAGATGGGTGGGATTCCATGAACGAGTTCTGAATAAAAGATAGCAAGTCCTGGTATTCGACAAAATCTTGTATCAACAACTATGTCCTTCAGCTTCTCAGGAGAGACCTTGTTTTCTAGCTCGAAATAGTATTTCCTTCTGTACACATCATTCCAAATGTACATGACGGCCATCAAAAACAGGGCGAAAGCCAATGGGAGATACCCTCCTTGATCGAATTTGTAGAGGACCGAGCTTAGATAGAGCAGCTCAACGGAGCCAATTACGAGAATATACGTGATTATCAATAGTATATGTGTTTTCCATATCATTATCATGATCAGTACTAAGAATCCTGATGTGAGTGTCATTACAAAAACCACGGCGATCCCTGCATGTATTAAATGATTATTAGTCCACAACGTGACCTATTATTTTGGAACATGACCAAATAACATGGACAAAAGGAATAGTAACATGACTTACCATATGCATTGCCTATTTTTTCAGTAGTTCTGAATGCAAGAGTGACCGCAACACAAGCCACCATAAGAAGATAATTGATTTCAGGTATATATACTTGTCCTTCATACTTAGCCGACGTATGGATGACTTTCACACGAGGAAAACACCCGAGCGAGAGAGATTGTTGGATGATAGAGAAAGTCCCCGAGATCATGGCCTGACTTGCTATGATAGATGCTAAGACGGCCACCACAAACATAGGCCAATACAGAGGACCTGCATTACAAATTAATCCCCCAGATTAGTAACATATTATCAAACAAAGGAGGGAATGAAAAAGGTAAGTATCGTGGCTTGGAAAAGTATTTCTCACCTGGGATGGATTTGTAGAAGGTTTCGGAAACATATTCATTGTGCTTCCGAAGGAAAGAGGCTTGGCCAGTGTATGCTAATATGAGTGCAGGGTAAGTAATACTACACATACTTATTTGTATAGATCGAACAGTAAAATGGCCAACATCAGCAAATAATGCCTCAGTTCCTGCATTTTTAGAAGTCATTCTTTAAAAAACAAACTTTATTTAAAGAAAAACCCGCGAAAAAAAGGTAAAATTGAATTGAAAATAATGAAATTGTAACCTGTTGTTGCGAGGACGACACCACCAAGAGAAATCCATGCTTCTTTTTTGTTCCTCTTGAAATACTCTACTATGTATTGGGGATTTATAGCTTTAATAACTGTTGGATCGCATTTGATGAAATTACAGACACCAATACCAGCGATTAAGCCAAACCAAATACAGATTATTGGAGCGAAGCTGTAACCGACTTTGTCAGTTCCAAATCTTTGAAAGATGAATAGGCAAACTAAGATGGCAACTGATACCCAAACAATTCTATCTGCATACAAAGAGAAATAGAAGGTACTTGTTGTTACAAGCATTTACTAGAAAAGAATCTTCTTCTTGTCAACATATTTCAATTGGTTATGTGATGTTCTTTGTGTGCAAATTAATTTCAAGTGTTGCTCAAGATTTGCCTCCAACTCAAATTTGAAGAAGCAAGTGATATCAAAAGCCTTACATAAGTGAAAAAATATTCATTGCAACGGTTACACAATTTTATCACGTTGACATGATGTAACCTTCCAATGATAAGATAATAAGTAGGTAATTGGATCCCACAAACGACAAATTGGGTTAGCAAATTTTATTATTAAAATTGGGTGCAAGTAGGAAATTATTGTCTTTGTATTCCAAGAAAAGATCTGTAGCACTGTATATTTTATGAATACGAATGGTTTAGAAATTTATATCGGGACTTGCCACTTTTTTCTATATTTTTTTTAAATATCTACCTGTCGTGAAAATTCCAAAAGACCTGGGAGACAAAGACAAAGGCCAACTGTCCTTTAAGAAATAAAATACTGTCAAAAAAAAAAAAAAAACTAAAACTACTAATAAAATAACCATATTTCTCTGGCAAAGAAATAGAGCTAGAATAATTCAAAACAGGGGCGTCAAAATGTGACACGATCTGTTAACACGATACAAACTTAAAACGTTTGGATCTTTATTAATTCACTCGTTTAATAAACGAATGGATCCGACACGACACAATTAATAAATGAAGCGAGTATGAGTGAAGTCAATCACAAGAAATACAAAACACAAACTCGTTCATATGTCCGGTTCATACACGACACGAACTCAAAATGACGTAATTTGTTAGACACGAATTAATAAATAAATCGGGTATATATGAAAGATTTTTTTGACATGAATTCACTAAGACACGACATGAACCCGCTTTATTCGACACGATTGACAAACTTAATTCAAATACATTATTTTAATTAGTGGTTGGGTTCCCTTTTTTTCAACCATCTCTAACATTAATTTTCTTGGTAGAAGTTGAAGATTCCAAGTTATGTGCGTCACTCACCACAACAAAGACAATAGAAAATAGTTAATCAGATTGGATTCAACACCTTTTGTCTGCATCTACGTGGTAAAAAAGTATTGTTGCACAATGTCGTATACGTACCTTCTGTCATGGCAGATGTGGCTTCCTTGATCCCTCCCACTGCCGATAAAACTGCCGACGAGTTTGAATAGTTATTAGAAAAAAGCTGCTTCTTTTTTTCATAGTCAAAAGCTCTCAGAAGTCATGTATATGGATGCATGTTCAATGAGAGAGTAACAGACGAAACCACCTAAGCCTTTCTGCCGGTGAAAATAATTACAGATCCCTCCCCCATAAAATATTATTTTAAGGTATTTTTAAATATAATTTTTTTTTAATTGACATCATCATTTTTCATTAGTCAAATTGATGCCATTATTAGGTGAAGGGATGAATCTATTACGTCTTTGTAGATGTCAAGGGTGGTCTCGATACTTATTTTTTCTTTTTTGGTTCAACACAATTTCGGTGTGTTTAGATCAACTTATACACACCTCAATTAATTTCTTCCCCATTACGATCAAAGACAGGACATCTCTGCCGAACTAGAGTATTCATGAAGAATAAATTACTCATGGTTTAATCTTCCCAATTGTTTTAATACTATTAGTCATAATAATACATGAATATGACATGCATTTATAATAAAGTAAAGATGAGAGCGAACCTGAGATGCAAGGAGTGAGTACACCATCTCCAATCACCATGGAAGTACCGAGCATGGTGGCAAACAAGAGGAAGAACTTGGCAAATTTGCTCTTCTCAAGCATTGACTTAAGCCTTGACGCTCGTCGGAGCCGGTTGCTCGGCAATTGCAGTCGAAAATTTGACACGTCTCGATCTTCAGCTTCTTGACTTGGGATTAAACCCACCTTCGCATATCGGCATATTAGAGAGTACAAAGCAAATGTTCCTCCTGATCATTATTAGAGATGTTAATCGAACCGACTATGTTGAATATGTTGAAAATGAGTTTGAATATTGCTCAAACTGATTATTTATGAATGTGTGATTCCCGTCTAGTTTGCGTGGCATTATTTTGTCGAGAGGAGACATATTGTATGTTAGTTCACATCAGTCTTTGATATTCACCAAAATGTTTTTTTTAATATTCAGAAAATTATTTTATTAAAATAAATGAAATATGGTCAACAATTATTTTCTAATAATAATAGATCCACCTTATTATACAAATAATAAATTTGCAATAAATATGTATACTATAATCAAAAGATGAAGTTCTAAGATAACAAGTTTGAAGTAGTTCAAGTGGTAACACTAAATCCAGACGTCTTGAATGTCTCTGACTGGAGGGAAGAAAGAATTAGTTGAGATGCGTGTAAACAGACTCAAATACTTTTAATCTAAGGAACACATGAAACATGTAGGAAAGAAAAACTTTGGTAATACCAAGATGACAGAAGAGAGTTCTTACCATCGCCGTTATCATTTGCCCGTAAGACGATGAACACATACTTCACAAGAGGTATCAAGGTGAGGGTATATAAGATCAACGATAGAACACCCAGGATATCATCGTTGTGCTTGATAGTTCCGTTGGAGAAGGTGCTGGCATACACGTATAGAGGTGATGTACCAATGTCCCCATACACAATTCCTAGGCTCTGAAAGGCTAGTTGCAAGATCACCGACCACTCTGCACCCTAAAAATTTTAAAAAAGAAAAGAAAATTCAAGAAACATGTAACTATATTTTGAAAATCTTCAGATTCTTTATTAGTTTAACTTTTGTTTTTGGTTTGGCCAGTTATTTGGTGTCATGTGAAGAAGATAATGGAGGATTGAGAGAGAGAGAGAGAGACCTTGGAGCCATGGCGGTGGTGGCCATGACGAAGCTTGCCGGATTCGACATCCAGAGAGTCATATCGTCTTAACTTTTGCCAAGAAAGCTTCTTTTCTTTGAGTTGTTGAGGAAATTCCTCTTGGCTTACTTCTATAGTACTATCTTCTTCTAATACAGGATCTTCGCTGGACATACTTCTTGAAAAATCAAGAAATCACACACAACAGGAAAAGCTAAGAAAAGAACACCCACTCTGATGGAGTGTGTGTGTGTGTGTGTGTGTGTGTGAGAGAGAGAGAGAGAGTAGATAGTGAGCCAGTAAGAGTTCAGGAGCGGTGGTGTTTATTTAAGACTTTGAGACGTTCAATTCTGATCTGGGGAAGGGTGGTATACGTTCATGGGAGGAAGGAAGGAACTGGGAAAGGGGTATCGTATTAATAGAGTTCAAATGCCAAATGCCAAATGGGTCCCTTCCCACCCACGATATGGAAATTCTACTGTGACTCATCAGGCATTTCACTTCAAATTCACTCGAATTTGGAAGATAATTTTTAGCACTATTTATTATATCAATATAAAAATAGACAAATACTTAACTACATAAAAAGGCGTATGCAGTGCATGGAGGTCCCGCTATTACGTAATCTATAAAGAATTAAATGTATTCAATTTTACCTTTACAAACAAATATATGATTTTAAAAAATCAAATATAAGTTGAACAGATTTTGAAATTGCACGACTTAAAACATGACACGCTCCACACAGGTTTAAAATAAAACATAACTTCTTGTTAGTTCTATCCCAAGTATATCCATAAAACAAGAATTCAATCCATTTTAATACATTTTCTTGTAGGTTTATTCAATACTAAATCATCGAGCATATATGTGTGTTACGCGAGAAATTAATTATATAAAATAGGGTACATGTGAATTTACTATGAATGATTTATATATTATAAAAATAAAAAAATATACATACTAAAAAAGAAGGGAATGAAAAAGACAGACGAACGTCCGATTCTGAGGCTGAGAAAAACGAAATTAGTAGGTTATTTATGCGTTTTGACCACGTATCTGACTCTCCCAAATTTGCAGTTTTGTTTACTGTGGCAAATGGAAATTAAAACAAGAATTTCACAGTAAATGTTTGGGATGAATCAATTCACATTTACAGCTGCTGATGCTGCTTCATTTGCACAGTAAAAATTGCACCCGTACTCCCCTCCTACCCTAGCCTCCCTCCTTATGCATCGAAATTTTTTTTTTTTTTTTGGGTTCAATAGTTAAGAATGTTTGAATTAACTTGTACGTATTTTGACTAGTCCCTTCTTCGATCTAGTTAAAGATCGGTCATCTACGCCAGAATTAGGGTATTCATGAGGGATAAATCCCGCATGGTCTGGTCCTCTAAGGAGTTGTCAATATTCGAACTCAAGACGTTTAAATTCACAACTCATTTTTATTATCACTTGAAATATCTTAAAATTTTATGAATAGATCACCAGAGGACAAGAAAGTACCCACAGAGTGAAACCTCGAAGGAAAAAAAATGAGATATGATCTTTTAAACAAGTAGATGATATTGTTCTTTACTCCAATTTTATTATTTCTAATTCCTACAATAACCACAGCCGCATCATAGAATCCAAATCTCATCTAAAAAATCATTAATTTTATATAGTTATTAATATTTTTATTTATTTATTGGATAAAATAATAAATTTATAACTTAATACGTTTGAATTGGACTATAATATCACATTCTCAGGTGATATTATAATCAATTTAGTAGTACAAATATAATTTATTATTTAGATAAACAGTGTATTATTTGGATAAGAATTTGAAATAAAACTATATATAATACATAATATCTTTTATAATCAAATATTATATAAGATTAAATTAGAGAATTTTAATTTGTTACAACTCTATAATTCACCTCTTAATATTGCAACCAAACGGCCTTAGTGTTTCTATCATGCAAAACGTGTATAGCGGAATTTGTCTAGCCCGCCATCTATTACCTAAACTGTATGCTAATAGTAGCATTTGGTCACTAGTCACGTCAGCTAGCTAGAGTCGGTAACTACAGTCCTTCATTAGGTCAAATTCCAAACGTACCCATAAGGAAGTTACACTTTTAGTGTCGTTTATGTGGATATTGAACTTGGAAGTAGGATTGACAATTTCTTATACAACAAAAAAAATATAATTCGAAATCGATATGAAATTTATAGGTTAAGATTGATTATTTTTTGACACGAATTCGTATTTGTGTAATTGCAATAAATGAAGAAGTAAAGTACAAAATAATAAAACTTGATTCAAAATAACTCGAGTTGAGACGCGGGTATCTCGCTCTTTTTAACAAGATTCAAGTCCTCTGCAGATAGCAAAACTCTAATTCGTTTGCAGCAGACCTTCTCAGAATGCAACAGCTCGACAGTTTTGCCATATGAATCTAACCAACTCTGCACAAGTGGTTAAGTTCAAAGCTCCACCAATAAGAACATATTTCTTTGGCTTCAACTCTCAAGTGTATATAGCATTGTTCAAGCGTTGGACAATTATTTTTCAAATCATCAAATGCACATTTTAGAGATCCTATAGATAGACTCTTAGAACCTTCTAGAGTTCATGTATAAATAGTGTACATGTATCTAATAAATATGATTCATATATTGGAAATGATGAATACACGTATTAGATAATATTCATGTACATTTATGTAGTTATACATGTATATAATAATATGATACATCTATTTAATAAAATACAATTCAAATCAAATTTTAAAAGATAAACAAAATGAATTTTGTTTTTCACAGTTAAGATCTTTTTAAATTTATTTTAAAGTGAATCCGATGACTAATATTAACACCTCAAACTTAATAGGAAAAATAGGCTCTTAAAGGTGTGTTTGGGATAACTTTTTAAAAGTACTTCTAGGACTTATAATTTCTCATAAGTACTTCAAAAAAAAAGAAGTAGTATTTGGAACCGCCCCACCACCACCACCAGCACCTCTGCCACAACAACTACCACCACCGCTACTACTGCCACCCCACCACCCCTATCACCACCACACCCACCGCTTCACCACCACCATCACCACTATCACCACCCCCATCACCCCACCACCATCATCACCACTATCATTACCATCACTGACATCGCTGCAGCCACCCTACCACCACCACCCTCACCACCGCCATTACCATCATTGCCATCGCTGCAGCCACCCTACCACCACCACCCTCACCACCGCCACTTCACCACCACCTCTTCACCAACAATCACCACCATCGCCCCATCATCACCACCACTACCCCCCACCACCATCATCCCCATTACCACCACCTCCACCACCATCCTACCACCACCGCCATTGTCCCATCATCACCCCTACCATCATCAACGTTGCCGCCAACTTACCACCATTGTCACTGTCCCACCATCACTGTAACGCCCCAAAATCCACCTTGGACGGTATTACTATCTAAGACCATTCCCAACATGAGAGCGACTAAATAAATTCCATCAATAAGGAAATTTCATTCATCATATTTCATTTCCATAGCATTATCCCAAAAGAATAAGCCAAATCATGGCAATTACATCCCAAAAACATTAAACGTAACTTAGCAGCGGAATAACAAAAGATTATATTTTACATGATTCCAAAATAACCCTTCAATCTAATACAAAGAAGGACCGTCGAGATATCCCCCTCCGGATTCCCCATACTTGTCTTCTAACCGATCCTCTTTTACAGCATCACCTGAAAATGTGTTGGTTTGTAAGGGGTGAGCACTAAGCTCTGTAGGAAAATCCTCTCAAACTCAAACAAGGTGTAGAAAACATGTAAAACAAGTCGGTCTCATTTCACAAATATCATATATAACTTTTGAAGTAAAAACCAGGACATTTAAATAGATCTCAAGTTTAGGGAACAACAGTAATTGAATGAATAAGTGAAACCATTATACAGTTAACAAATCATATCCAAATATAATCCAATCCACCAAGACTCTTGTAGAAACCTTCTATGACAGAGTGAACAATAACCAAAATACAATAGATAATCCATTCTACCATAAACCGTTTCCAACAAGTTCTCGCGGAATCCCATACTTCCGGAAACTCTTGTCGAAACCATTTCTGGTACAATGCACGATAACCCACACTGTATGTCCGACACAACCCACGTTACTAATCCGTGATCATTAGTGATAGGAAAAGTTCGTACCCACACGGCGTACAAAGACGTCTACCCACTCCATGTGGTAGGAAAAGTTCATACCCGCGTGGCATACAAAGACGTCTACCCACTACATGATACCCGGTCAATAGTAATCCATGTTCGTATCGTACAACCACGCAAGAAATAAAATACCAACAATCACACAAGTCCCCAATTCCCAACATTTACCTCAATTCACAATCATCTATCCAAAATCCCCCAAAATATAACATGTAACAATTCCACAACCAACTAAGAAAAATACATGAGATCACCATAAATACCATTTTGTTGTTCAATATGAAACACTAAAGTTTTGAAATCAAGATCCTATGAGTAATCAAACTTTGGACTCATTACAAATGAATAATAAGCTTGGAGTATCAAGAATAAAGGCGCACCAAGCTAGAAAATCATGGACAAAGGAGAAATTAAGATTTAACGGAACCATCATGTATGGAAATAGATAACAACGACTATCAAGGTGTGAAATCAAGAACAAATGATTATGAAGCTTAGAAATCAAGACCACAAGAACACTCAAGTCTTGGAACCAAGAATAAAGAATATCAAGTATTGAATATCAAGCTTAGAATTCAAAACAAAGGAACAATCATGTATTGAAATCAATAACAAGGGAGAAGTCAAGAGACAAACACATTTCCCTTGAAGACTAGGGTTTGGTAGCAAGCAAGGAGATTCAAGGGTTACCCAACAATCACAATATTTTTCACATGACATTAATTGCAAGAATAGCAAGAATTAAGGATTGGATAGCATACATATAACATTTAGAGTGAAGAGATACATATAAATAAACCTAGCCTCAATGTAAAAGAATGGAAGAAAACCCCTACCTTGGTGTTCTTGAAATCTAGGGTTTGATCTTGAATCACTCTTAAATCCTTTGTTTTTCCCTTTTGATCTTGTGTTTTCTCCTTCTTTATTCTTTTCTAAGACTCTCTCTAGGATTCCAAGAGGTGTGGGTAAAGGTGTAGCGAAATTGTAGAAGATGAGAGTAGAAGAATGGTGTTCTTGAGGAATTTCGATTTTTGATCTCTATAAGGGTTAACTCTCTCAAGATCTTTGTGTTTTTCTCTCATTTTCTCTTCTTTTAGGGCTCTAAGATGTTTGAGGTGAGAGTGGGATGGAAGAATGGGTCAAATGAGGCTTAAAAGGGTGTTTTAAAACACCAAAATCCCGACTTTTATCGGGTGTACCGGTACGCTGTACCGGTACGGTTTAGCTACTGGTTCAGGCGTACCGGTACGGTACCAGTACGGTACTGTGTACCGGTACACTTCGGCTGCTTCGACTTTCAGGGCAGTTTTGACCCATTTAGAGGTCGAATTGGAAAATTTTCATGAGATACACTTTTGTAGCCCTAGATGTCTACTATCTACTGTCAAAATTTCAGATCAATTGGACATCAGGATCAAAAGTTATTACTTAAATACTAGAAGGTGTCCCAACTCCTTTTTACCCAAATTTTTCTCTAAGTGTGTTTTCACTCCGGAATATTTCCTAACTTCCAATACACCCCATATTACCTCTCTCAATGTTTTTCGACCTTCCGGATTCAATGGAGAACTTATTTTGACCTAAAAATATTTAAAAACTTCCATAATCCCTCTTCTCAAGTTTACACACCTTCGAAACTTAAACTTTCCAATCCATTCCTAAGCCAACCAAATCCATCCAAAACCTCTCCAACACATATTTCTACACATATCCACATTTTTACAACAATTATTTACTATATATCTATGTACATATATCAAATAAAATGTGGGGTGTTACAATCACCCCTACCAGCACCATCTCCATCGCCCCACCATCACCATCATTGTTGCCACCCATGATTGCTACCATCACCAACGGTTGTCGTCACTCACCACAACCATCACCGTCTCCCACCACCACCATTGCCGCCCACCACTACTACCACTGCTCACTCCCACCACAACCGGTTCTTAAATTCATTTCTCTCTCTTCTATCTTTGTGATTTTATTTTGAGTGTGAATACAAATATGTTTATCGTTGACTATTTTTTTTATTATTCCGTGCCTTCAGGCACGGGAAATAACTAGTATATATATATAATACATTATATATAAAGATTTATGTATGTACGTTATACACTCATCTCATAAATATAATTTATGCATAAGAGCAAGTATGATACATGTATCAATAGATCCATAATATACAATGTATCCAAATAGATTAATAAATTCACATTGGTACAATAAATTATATATAATTATTAAAATGTACCAACAACCCGTATGTGACACAACCTGTTACCACAAATAATAAATAATTGGATTAGTATCAAACATGAATAATACGAAATTGATACAATTAACATTAGAGGTGGCAAATGGGTGGGTTGGGTTGGGTTGGTTATGAATTGGGTTAAATTGAATTGGGTTAAAATAAATCCAATCCATTTTTCACTCACGTAGTAAATGGGTTGGGTTTATTACGGGTTGGGTTAAACCGATTAACCCATAAAATAATTAAAATTCTTAATAGACACATTAGTACACCAAAACACACACATTAGTAGTATACCAAAATACAAACATACACACACACACACACACACACACACACTAATACACCAAAACACACACAAACTAATATACTAAAAATATACACACTAATACACTAAAATACACACTAATACACCAAAAATACACACTAATACACTAACACAAAAACTAAAACACATTTAATAAAAAAAATACACACATAATGGGTCCATGAGTCAATCTGTGGGTCGTGAATCGATATGTGGGTCATGGGTCGACCAGTGGTGTATTAGCGTGTGTGTGTTTTTGGTGTACTAGTGTGTATGTTTTAGTGTATTAGTGTATATGTGTGTATTTTTTGGTGTACTAGTGTGAATATATTTGTTAGTATATTAGTATATTTATTTAATTTTATTACTTGTGGTATTTAATAAAAAGATAAATATTCAATCCAATGGGTACCTATTTATAATCTATATTAATCTGCTTAATTAAAATGAATTATATTACCCAACCCATTTATTTATAGGCGGGTTAGACGGATTAATAGGTAATAAATTAAGATTGTCACCTCTAATTAACATGCTTAAGTAATATTATAAAAATAAAATGTCATTTTTTTATTATATTTTATCAAATAATGACTTAATTCTTGTACAAAAAAAAATATTTTTACTCATTTTTATTATTATATTTATTAAGTTAATTTAATTTATAAAAAAAATATTACCCGACACACAATTGCCACCCCTACTTGGAAGAGCAGTGGCATCCTACTTTCGGGGTGATAGACCCAAAATATCTTCAAAACTTAGATGGAGAATTTTCATCCAATCGACAGCAAAATGCAGAATCGTATGGTTACAATTCGTTTGATCATCCATCTCAATCAAATCTTAACAGTATTATTCTGATCATTTGGGACAGATTCAGAGGATCCGATCGATCATCGGGCACTTCAAAGACGGATTCACATCAGTTCAATCTTTTTTTTTTTGTCTATTCTCGTTGTTGTTAAATCATCCATCATTTATTAGTAAATGACCCGTTTATCTACAATAGATTTTATTTATATTTTTTATTAATAATTTATTAAAAAAATTAAATATCTACTAAAGAAGATCATTTCAGACAAAGTCGGTGATACTGCAACAATTTTTCCAAGATGATTTGGAAAGGAAAAAGAAGAAGAGAAAAAAGAGCATCACGTGCAAGTTAGTCATTGTCACATGTTACACATGTCAACTTTTCCAACATCACAGGAAGGCTCCCTTATGTTTTACCTCACGAGCATAATTGAAAGAATCCAAGTTTGTCGTTTTAGTGTGCAATATTCTCTAACTAAATAATTATATTCTTTATTTAAACAATGGTGCAATGCATCTGGGGGAGGTGTTTTGGTGACTTTATGAACGTGTAAATATTAGGTGTAACAGTTACACTTGTCATTATTGGTACATAATATTATTATTTAATAATAAATTTATAAACGGGTAAGATAAATACTATTTGGATGGTTATCTATAATATAAAATAGGACAGACTTAAATAAACTTACCCGACGATTTCAAATAGACTTATCTAATAACCACTAACATTCCTATCAAAACCGTTCACATTGCACTGTATCTTCAGACACGAGTTACCCCTGTTTAAATGACATGACAAGGTAGTTACTATAATATGTGTGATTCCCCTGCTTATTTCTTATGATTTTATTGTATAGTGACATTATGTGACAATAATGACATGATGTCACTATTATACCCAATATTTTTTTTTACATGAGCATAGTAAATCACTTCTCAAGTCACTCATCTTTTTTCGGAAATGGGAAAATCTCATGATTTGTTCTCAGTGAATAGAGGCGTGCTTATGTCGCTCAGACTCGTAACTCTAAGTAGAACCAAAGGCAAAGTCGGGGAAATGTACTGGTCTATCAACTCATACACCATTTAAATCAGGACTTGCGTTTCGCCGGGGACTTAAGACCCATACCAGAGACTTGGATACGGTTCATCTAGATAACTGAAATCTTGTCTTACCAAACAACCACGCTTTGCGTCCAGCGGACTTTGAACCCCTGACATCCTATTAGGAAGCTAGAGGCTCTGGCCAACTAAGCTAAACCCCAGTTGGTTTCAAGTCACTCATCTTCCTTCTACATCATTACACAATTTCCTTTAGAAATTGTGGTTTTTGCAGGACACAAAAAAAAAAAAGTCTCCAATGTAAAAACTTTTGTTTAGTATCGTTTCGTTAAGGATTTTAAGTATACGAGTCGGGTCATTTGGTTGTAGTGTTAAAGGCTGGACTAGAAAATTTAGAATTCTCTAATCGAATCTTAAACTACATTTGATTGCCAAAAGCACTCCATATTATATGTAGGCTTATTTCGTATAAGTATATGAATGATACACTATATCCGTACTATTGAATTGATTATAATACTCCAATTTCTTTCATATTAGGTTATAAATTTATTATTTTACACACCAAATAAACAAAAATATGAATAACAAGATTAGATCGATGTTTTTTTCATATGCCGAGCATGAAGAATAACAAGCATCATTATTGGAATTGAAACAATGGAGTTAATTTTGATATATAAATCTAAATATTTATTTTTCTAATTTTGATAAATTGACGAACCAATTTTATGGGCCACCTTCTTATGCCTTAAATTTTGGCTTGGACTTAGGTCTGTCAATCGTGTTGGGTGAAGTAGGTTAATGTCGGGTCTTAACAAGTTCACGTCAAAAAACAGTTCATTCATATCTGATTCATTTATTAATTTGTGTCTAACGAGTCGTGTTATATCGGATTCGTGTCATGTATAAATTGTATATAATTAGTATATAAACGAGTCGCGTCGTGTATTTTCTTTTAATTAACTTCACTCGTACTCGATTCGTTTATTAATCGTGACGTATTAGATCTACTCGTTTATAAAACGGGTGACTTCACTCGTACCCGATTCGTTTATTAATCGTGACGTATTGGATCTACTTGTTTATAAAACGGGTGACTTTAAGAAGATTCAAACCCTTTAATTTTGTATTGTATTCATGTTACAAGTCGTGTCTAATTTTGCACCAACCCACTGGCCCCGATCTTCTTGTGGAGTACGTCTTTATCTTTGACCGATCATTGTTTAGGTGGTCAAGACAGGCAGGCAGAGAAACCAAGGCGTCACTCTCACTCTTACCATAAAATGTGAAGAGAAAGGGATACAAAACAAGTTCCTCGTGAACAAACAATGTTCAAAGTAAAATTTGACAACTGCTATAATGCCAAGTGATGTTCCCTCGTGAACAAACAATGTTCAAAGTAAAATTTGACAACTGCAATAAGGCCAAGTAATGTTCATTTTTTCTTATGCTCCGTTTGGTAGGAAGATGGAAAGTAAGAATGATGGAAAGTAGGAGAGATACACTTTCTATCCTTCAAGAAAGGAAAGTAGGAATGATACATTTTCCTTCTTTTGTGTTTGGTTGGATGGATGGAAAATAAAAATGACTAATTTTTATTGAGTCATTACGGGTTTGTGTCAAACATTAATCACACTTAACTCAATTCATTTAGCTAATTGTGTCGTATCGAGATGCGAGTTGACATGTTTTTTTTTTTTTTTTTTTTAATTTTTAATTTTTAATTTTTTTTTTATTTTAAAATTTATTTTTAAAATTTTTAAAAATATATATATATAAATACATATTTTATCATTGTATTTTTATATGAAATTAATGTATATATAATATATGTATATATTAAAAGATATATATACAAATAAGATACATCTCAACACAAATAATTAACTTTCCATCCACTTTCCTTCCGATTTTGGAGAAATTGATTTTTGTGAGTTTGAAGGAAAGTTAATACATCCACTTTTCCATCATTCCTACTTTTCTTCCTTACCAAACATGATGTTTTATCTATCCATCTCACTTTCCATCCTTCCAATTTTTCATCATTCCATTTTTCCATCGTATCAAACAGAGCATTAAGCTTAGTACGTTCCTGTTCAACTTGCTCACATAAGTGTAGGGTACAATTCGGGCGGGTTAGGCGGAATGAAAGGTCAACCCTAACCCAACCCTATATATATAATCTTTAATCTGAGCCCGAACCCGATTTCAACCCGAAATACTCAACCCGAGTACTGTCCAAGTTAAATTTGGGTTTGAATGCGGGTTACAAATCAGATTAAAAAAAATTACACAACTCAATCAGAACACAACACTAAGAAATTAAACTAAAAAGTCCAAAATACCATAGCCACCCCATTGCCACCACAACCACTACACATAGCCACGGCCACTGCCACTATCACCACAACCACTATCCATAGCCACCGCCACTACCACAACAACCACTGTCCATCGTCACCACAACCACCATGTCACTGCCCACACAGCCACCACACCACACCACAACCACCAGATCTGACCATCGTTGTGGTCTTCGGCGCCATAGCCACCAGATCTATATCAAATTTGAGATACAAAAGCCACCAAATCTGAGATGCAAAAGTCACTAGATCTGACCATCATTGTGGTCTTCGGCACATAGAAGGAGTGAGAGAGAGTAAGAGAGACCACAGAGATTGAGAGAGGCTAAGAGATGGAGAGGGGCTAAGAACGACAGAGAGAACAAGTACTTCGTGAACCCGTTAAATTCTTGTCGATTCGTATCAGTTAATCGAATCTTGCTGAATTTTGTCAATAATAGTCAGAGGTGGGGTCCATCATTTTGTAGGGCCCAGACGTGAGTGAAGACTGGTCCAATGAATTCCATATTCATAGCACTTGAGAGCTGGATCCAATCCTAGTTCGTTTTCTTTTCAACTATGAGAATATTTAGATTACCATACTATATTTATAAACGTTTTTCTTTTGTTAATTACCTTGTGTATTTCTTGGCTGACAACGACCGGTAAGTGTAGACGAGGAACCCAAGCAGTTTGTTTTCTCCTTCATTTATTTTTTAATTTTCTTAACACACCCTTTAATAACTTTTTTACACATTTTTCTTCTCTTTTTAAAAAATAATTCAGGGTTGCTTTGTTCTTTCAAACCTAATTACATGTATAATCTATATAATATTATACATAACCTTAATTACACAAAATACAACAGTGGCTCAGATCGTTTACGTCCGATGATTGAATTACCTTTTTTCTTAAGAATTAAACATTGAACTTCCCAACTTCAGTTTTTCTTCCGCTATAAAATGCAATTTGTCAAAACCATATGCAATAAGAATCAAGAATCCTATTTTGGCATGGTGTGCCAACTGCTTAAGTCTTATTGTGACAGCGGTATTAGATTCCTTTCCACTTATATCTATGCTTTTCTATTTTATTTAATTTTTTCCCTACTTTGAGTAATGTGATCGAGACTCACAAATCTGACCAAATATGTTGACCTAATAATGTGTGAAGCGATAAAGTCCCAATAAAAAATTCCAACCCAGGGGCGGCCCAATGGAATTGGGGGCCTAAAACAAAATTTATAAATGACATCATATTAATATTTAATAAAATAATAATAATAAAAATATTATTAAATATTAAATTGCATTCATTCGAAATATATATTTTTTGTTTTTCGATTTGAGATGAGAAAATACAAATTAAGTTGTGGCATTTCAAATTTTTTTTTTTCATACATCATTCTCAATAAATAATACAGTTAAGTCATTTATAAATTTCTAATTATGGTATTTGACTTAAAAAAATTTAGTGAAAATTGTGGTTGAATCCTCTTTGATGGACTTATAATGAGTTGAGTTCGTTAAAGAAACTTATTTGAGAATAAGTCTGCTTTTAATTTTATTAACAAGTAGTTAAATTCACTATTTTTTTAAAACTCCAAAATACCCTTCCTACTTTAAATTAGTTTCCTAACTTGAGAATTATTATCCATTAATTCACTATCAATAAAGATATGTCAATAAATTTTTTTACATAAATTTGTAATTCAAATTCAAAGAACAACTGATATATATATATATATATTTGTTTATTATGTTATTGTCCATGTTACTATTCATATTACTGTTTTTTGTTGAGCATGTTGCTACTGTTATTTTTTCAAATATTAATACTCAATGTTATTATTTTTTTTTGTTTTTAAATATTACTACTTTTTTTTTTTTGCGTTTAAATGATACTATATTTTGTGTTTGAATGGTACTATTTTTTGTATTTAAATATTACTATTTTTTTTAATGTTACTATATGTATATATGTATATATATCTATATAATAAAGTAGAACTGAGTTTAAATTTTGGAGACAAAGAGAGGTCCAGATCGTTTTGAGACAAAACATAAACACATCCAACGGACAACGTAATCCTAACATAAATGACGGTTCAGATTATATCATAAATATTGATCCAACGGTCTATGAGTAATGAATTTTGTTTTCTCGCCCAACAATATTTTATTTTTTAATTATCCGGGCTTTTTTAATTAATCTCTAAATTTCTTTAACACCCATCACTTTTTCAAAATTCAGTAGGACTCTCAACCAAAACTCTCAACCCCTAGCAGTAGGACTCTCCTAATGATAGACTTTCCTAACCAAATAGAAGATGTTAGATGCTGGCTTTTGAATTTGGCAGACCCTTTCCTTTTCTTTCTCTCTCTCTCCTGAAATATACGTACATATAGGTATATGTATATGTATATGTATATGCCATCTCTCTCATCCTTAGTTTGTTTGATCTTTGTGTTTTTGTATTTGTTCAGGCGAGTGAGATTGGAAGTATTAGATATGAAGAGGTAATTGATTCAATTGTTCGTTCTTTTCTACTATTTATGATTATTTTGCTCTGACGTTTAAACTTTTTTGAATTTTTGCATGATCTCTCTATCTCTCCCTCTCTCTTTTCTATTGCAGCAATTCATATTGAATTCTCGAGGAATGAAGCTTTTCACGTGCAGATGGCTACCTACAGTACAAACTGTGAGCCAAAAGCTTTGATCTTTCTGTGCCATGGATACGCCATGGAGTGTAGCATCTCCATGAAAGGTCAGTAAATTATCCGCGAAAAACCTTAATTTGATTCCATTGGTATAAACAAACACAAAGGTAATTAACATGAAGATGATTGAAACAGGCGCGGCGACTCGACTTGCTAAGGCAGCATTTGCAGTCAATGGGATTGATTATGAAGGTCATGGAATCGATCACTCGATTTCCCTGTTGGTTAGTATTCTATTTTTTGCTTCACATAGTTCTGTTGGTCTTTATATTTTTGGTTATTCATATTTTTAGTAATTCTAATTGGCACAAGACACTCACATACAATGCACACACAAAACACTTGAGAACTCCCACTTGAACTTTTGTATTGATTTTGGTTGTTCTTATGGTTTGTGGAGCTGAGGACTACATGACCGGTAGCCATCAAGGGTGTAGAAGTTGGCAATGTCAATATTAATAGAATTCATTTACACATAATCAATGTAGCTATATCATAAACTGAACCTCAAGGAATTCATTTAGTTCCTGATTTTCACCAATTCAAGTGTTGCATTTCTGATTCAATTCAATATATAACTGTTGGGAAGTCGACAGTTATGAATGAACTGCTGATTCCGAGTCAAGTCTTTGAACAAAGGTGAGAATTAGGCTACTTGAATTCTATTTAAATCTTCTTTTTATTCTCTACTGCATCTACTATTAGGCTAATCTTTAATGCTACAATCCATTTACACATAAAAATTGTAACTATCAATGACTTGGAAAAACTAATTAGCTCAAGTTTGAAGTCCACTTGAAATCTCATTGACATCTATGTAAATCACTATACATAATTATTTTTGGATTGAGTTATCTTAGCGACTGAAAAGTAGATTCTTGATTTGTTGTCTTGCGGTTTTGTTTTTATGGGTGTGTGTGTTTGTTGTGGATTTTGTCATACACATTTGTTTAAGAGGAAACTTTTTTTTTTTTTGTTTAAGATGAAACCTTGATAAAGAAAAGAAATTTAAAGCATGTATGAATCTTTTAAGGAATGTCTTTGATGGACGATTATTATATTTTTCTTTGTTTTTTTAGAGGTACTAACGTGGATTTGAGGTTTTTTATTGAGAGTTGAATTTGATGGAAATTTTGAAAGACAAACAAGTGAACTTTCTTTTGTATGCTCAAAATCTATCAGCCCCTTTATATCTCTGTTTTTCATGTATAGGTGACATGGATTTCATGTCTTTTTTCTTGTGGGTTTGAATTTGGTAACTTTTATTTGGGTTGGATGAGTTTTTTATGCAATAAATATTATGTTTTGCTGTAGTATGTTATGGCTTTCAAGCTTTTTTTATGATGTAGGAAAATGTGATATGTTTGAGTATGAAATGTTGATGGTTGTTTTGGTGGTTGGGTATGGATGCTTATTTTGGGGGGAAATGGAATTGAATTGTGATTGTGCATTATGATAATTGTTATATATGATTGTGAGTTTTGTAGATAGGTTGAGATTTTTTTTGGCTCTTATTTTTAGAAGAAACTTTACCGAAATTTTTTGAAAAATATTGGGGACTAGATTAATTTTAATTTCTTTAATTAAAGTAAATGAAGAAAAAACTAATTCAAATTGACAAGTTGTTTTAAGTTACAAAGTGTCTTTAGACACGGGTTATTACTAGTATATATATATGAGAGAGAGAGAGAAATAAATAGTCATATTTTATATACAAATATAGATAAATATGAAATAAAGAGAATTTTAATGTTAGTCAAACTCCTAAAATTTAGGAGTTGTTAGTTTTCAAATATATTTTAATTAAACATAACTACTATGAGTATTTTGGATAATGGAGATCCAAATAGACTTAATATTAAACAAGTTTCTTTAATGGACTTTCATTAAATAAGTCCACAAAAAGGACCGGTCTCCAAATTTTCTAATTTTTTAATTGGGTTATATTCTTATAGGATCTTTTTGCTAGGTCTAAACATGTTATGAATATAAAACTTTAGCATAGACTATTAATACACACAAAAATTTGAGGTCTTCCATCTTAGTGGGACTTAAAGTCCAGACTTTAGCAGACTTGTGGTTGGGCCGGTCCTGCTTCAATAGTTAACGCTAAGTAATGATATTGAACTATGTCGCTGTCATATTATTAGATCAACAAATTAAATCAAATTTTAAAGTTTAATAACACTATTCGTTCTATTATGCCTTCTTGACTTTTTTGGTCACATGGACCAAACACAAGATATCATATTCAATACTAAAATATCATAGAAAACATAAAGTATAGGACAATAATTGCAGTTTCTTGACCAAGCCGAGCACCAATTTCAAACCAAACGATTGTAATTTTAACATATAATCTGTCTCTTGCTTGTAATAGGTTATTTTCAACCGTCCATGTTGTATTGTGAAAACGAATATGCATGTCAACATAGGCATCTTCCAACTAAGAAAACAATTGTTTCTTCGTATTCTTACGTATAGCATCGGATAATTAGCAGTCACATGGTACAAAGAATATGCAGGATGTGATTGTTTTTTTATTTCCTGCAAACGGCACAAATCCGATTGATATATAATAAGACTTTTTTTTCGATACATTTTTTTACAATCTCTGTTCAGTATTAGTCTCGTCAGTCGTTGTCAACAATGAAACAATGGAATTAACAAGAAATCAGATAAAATTCACCATATAAAACGTGAACTTATCGACACCATAATTTATCAAGAAAATTGTCTATATCATTTAATGTCGTGGCTAGTTCTTCGTGCTAAAATCTTAGAAGGTTTTTAAACTTCTTACACGATGATCTCCTTCTTTTTTGTGTAATGAGTAATAATGCGTATACTAAAACATTTATTAAATTTTCTTTCCTAAAACAAATACGGTCTCTTAAATTAGTGGATCTTATTAAAAAATTAACAAGACCCACCAAATCAATAATGGATATTGATTTGAGCAGCAACATTTGGTAAAAAATTAATAAGAATAACACTGTTCTTTTTTGTTGTCTTCTTTCCACAACCCATAAGGTAGGCCCCACACTGCCCCTCAAGATGCTTGTCCCCACTAATCATCCTAGAGGGAAAAAAATGGATCACACCACTTGGGCTGCCAAACCCATACTCTTATTAGAATAATGATACATGGATTTAAAAATTAGATTTAATAATCACAATTATTAAATAGGTAGTGGGTCTCAATAAATGTTGGGACCTATAGTGAAATCAATGATTATAATTATCAAGTTTAGTTTTTAAGTTCATGTAGCATTCGTCCTCTCATTATGAGTGTAAGCTTCTTCTGTTGAAGCCACCTTTAAAACAGAAATGGTTTGAAACATGCATTGGTTTTATGGGCTTCTTTAGTGCACCACCTGCTGCTTTTCCTAGATGGAAAATGATCAAGCAAACCCACAGAGTGCAAGATGGTTATTGTTGGTTTTGGTCATGAAAAAAGGGGTGAGACAAATTCATATCAAATTTTAACATGTTAAAAAATATTTCATACACATCATATTCGTTTCATATCGAATTTGTGTATAAATTATATATACCAAATATATAAACGAATCATGTTATATATTTCTTTCGATTGACTTCATTCATACCCAAATATTTTGTCAATCATATCGTGTCAGAATTATTTATTAACAAAATGGATGGCTTTAAAAAGATCCAAATCTTTTAATCTCGTGTCGTGTTAGCGTGTCGTACTATATTTTGACATCCCTAAGCAAGAGTTACAAGATATTAAGGAGCCAGACCACAATTTAAAGCATCTATTCAGATGGGTTAGATTTTTTTCCAAGCCAAAATAACAAACACTACATACAAAAAATGCAAAGAATAATAACATGGGGCTCCTCCATTACGACTGCATATAGAGTGTCACCTAATTCACAACAAAATACAACACTTATCCAGGTTTCTTGTGTAATTTTTTACAATATAAGCACCATGCAAATGGAAAAACCTGGTGCCATATACTGGGCTCAAAACAATTGTTACAAAACTGGCCCAGTTATAAACTTTTCCCTGTGTTTTTTTCATTCTGGATTAGCCATTAGAAGTAGGGCATACCCAGTCCGGCCACGAGACTCCTTCCATTATGAGATTTGTGGAGGATAAGATGTACGCAATCATCAGAAATAGCCACATATATAATCTCTTACATTTCGATTGCAGTTTCAAACCACAGATAAAATTTGAATAAATAAAATGGTCTTACTTGGTTTTTCCTGTTCTTTGGCACTTGTCAAAAATTGGATTTTCAACTAGTTCTTTGGCATAAGGTCGCCGAGCAGGGTCTGGATCCATCATGTGTAAGAATTAATGTGGCCTACTTGATTTGGCACATGTGATTTTACTGATTATTATCAGATAATTAATTTGGGTTAGATAATGATAAGGTTACCAATGCTAATCTAACCGGTATAACTAATGGTTTCTGATTGGTCAATGAGAAGAAGTGGTTTCCTGATATTCTACTTTGATGGGAAGTAGAGTTTATGTTGAATTAGGGAATCGGTCTTCTCTCTACCTATAAATATACACATGTCCCATTGAATTGTGTATCGTAAGAATAAAAGTCAGGAGAGAAACCGATTTTGGGCTACACCAAAGGATGATTCAATTCTTGTTCAAGTAATTCAAGGTTTGCAATAATGACTTTAGGTATGTGTTATGATGTTTTAATTCCGCAATATGAGTATGTGAAAATCATAATTGTTCTAGATCTTGGAATTAGGATTTGATTGATTTCTTTGATTAAACAAAGTTTTTACATGTGGTATCAGAGCCTGTGTTATGAACTCTCGTCATTTTCCATTAACGAATTATATTTTTAATTACCATCGTTGTGAACCGTAGAATGAATCTAGATCTAAACTTGTATTTGGACTCTAGATTTTTGTACGCTTTATGTCACCCACATATATAGTACAGCAAGGAAAGTCCACATGATCAGAATCATTGAGATTCAGTTAATAATAGTTTCTTTAATTGTGTAACTTCATGTAACCCCGGAACGTTAGTATGGGTAATTTGCCAACAGGTGTCTATGTTATAGTTATTTGTTGGTCATCTAATTTATGTGCAATGAATCTTAATATGTGGCTAAGTGTTCCACTTGTAGTTTTGTTTGTTTGTTGGCTAATATATATTGGCTATATTAAAAGACCCAAAAATATTTTATGTTGTCTTTAGATTCTAAGCACAGACCATGGAATTTTGAGTGATACATATATTCATGATATTCTGTATAATGTATAAAATTTTATTAAAGCACAAGATTTTATTTAT
Organism: Ilex aquifolium; assembly: GCA_951799425.1. Taxonomy (NCBI): domain Eukaryota; kingdom Viridiplantae; phylum Streptophyta; class Magnoliopsida; order Aquifoliales; family Aquifoliaceae; genus Ilex; species Ilex aquifolium. Next base: position 2,192,053 of record OX637409.1, on the reverse strand, counting down.
TAATTGATCTATTTAGGTCTAATGAAAGATCTTGTGTGTCATAATGATGAATAGTTGGCAGTGGATTATTATTAATCTTATGATTTATTTAAAGTCATTATTTTGATTTGAGATCTATATTACGATATAGTTTGGTAGTCACCAAAGTGACCCAACTAGAATGATACATAGATATTAAATCACATAATTGCTATTTAATATCCATGATTGAGATATTAAAATTATTATTTCGATTCGAGATCTATATTATGATATAGTTTAGTAGTCACTAAAGTGACCCAATTAGAATGACTCATAGATATCGAATCGCATAATTGCTTTTAATATTCATTATATCATGATATTAAAATAATAGTTTATGTAATGTTATTATTTTGATTCCATATCTATATTACGCTATGGTTTGTTAGTCACCAAAATGACCCAACTAGAATGACTTATAGATATCAAATCAAATAATCGATTTTAATATCCATTATCTTGTGATATTAAAATAATTGTTTGTGCAATGTCATTATTTTGATTTAATGTCTATATTATGACACAGTTTGGTAGTCGTCAAAGTGACCCAACTAGAATGACTAATAAGTATTAAATCATATAATTGATATTTAATATCCATTACCGATGTATTAAAATAATGACTTGCAAATCGCAGTTTCTTGATCACTTGGATATTAGGAATCGGCCCAAAGGTGCACCACCTTTCAAGTGATTAATTAACTGGAATATGATAATTGATATATATTCATAATGGGTGTGGAACGGATGCCCAAATGTGACGGACCTACCTAATTATGAATATATTATCAATTAGTCATATTAGGTGAGAGAGAATCACCATAATGGTTAATGTATTAGTATATAGTGATTACTATCCAAAGGAGAGTCACGATAGTACTACTTATTGCTTATTAGAATATATATTTTATTCTATCTTATGGTTAAACTTATAGATGAATCAAAGCATTAATGTAGTGAGCATTTACCTTCTTTTATTGTTAGTTCATGTATTGTTACATTCGCATATTTTGTCTAGTTTGATACTTAATGAAATGCAATATTTTCAGATTGATGTGAACAAATTCAGTTTCACTTATGTAATTTGAATATTTGTCGAATACTTAACTACTATTATTGAACCAAGTAGTTCTAATGAAAATAGTTTTGCATAAAGCCTATAAGGGATCAAATAAACTAGGCATTATGTTTATGCGAATAATAACTATGAATAACATTAAGTTAGTACTTTCACAAATGGATAATGCTTATGAATGTTATGTAGTTATGCAAGAATGTTATTGAATTATTGATGAATTTCTTATTAGACACTGATGGTTGAACTTACCATTATAGAATTTGATAGTACATGTGGGATGCATAAATATATCCTCATAATTTTAGCTACTAAGTTGATAATTTTAAGGATAGACGAGTTCTTTTATATAATTTAATTTGAATTCTTTGTCCCTTGATATTGACCTATATTGATGATATGTAGCATGCTAATGTATGTCTATTATGTTTGTTCAAGAGAAAATAAGACTTAAGAACTTAAGGCTCTATTCTAAGACCAAAAGCCTACTTAACTAATTAGGCTCATAGGGAAATAAATGATATGTGTCATTTATGTAAAAGTTGAGACATTTTTAAAAATGATTGACTTAAACGAAAAGCATGATTCGAAAGGAAAGATAAGCATTAAAGCTTTTGTATGTTTTGAATCAAACCTTAAAGAAGACTATTCTAGTAGCACATTATGGATTGACTTGAATTTGCTACAACAAATTTTTCAAATTCGATATTAGGGATTTCTCATAACTCAAAATGTTAAATCACAAATTGATATCGATGGTTAATCAGGTCAAAACCCAATTTAAGATGGTTGAGGCTTTCTGTTTGTTTTTAGATATCAGTCATAATTTATATAACAATTTATGTTCCTAGTATTTTGAAGTTTGATTTTATTATCTAAACTTCATGATGATTATTAATCTTTTCAAATATGATAATAAAGTGTTAGTTTGTTTAAGAATACCTTTTAGCATTCTAGTATTCTTTATACTGGTTTGTACAAATTAAAGTCTGATGACCTATTTTCTGAATCTCTTCTAATCCTACATCATAATGTTTAGAACTTATTATAGTCCGATAGATGAAAAATTCTTTCATCTTGTGACATAAATGACTAGGTCACATAATTAGAGAAATGTTGAAAAAACTAATCAAATATGATGTTGTCTTCAATCTAGAATTTTATTGGTTTGGTATGTATAGATTCTATTAAGGAAAAATGAATCAAAAACACCGAGAAGGATTCTAGGAGTATAAAACTCTTTAAACTTATCTATACAAGCACATAAAGAATTTGTTATCACGTTTATGGATAATTTTTCACATTATCGTTATCTCAATATACTATATAAAAATTTCAAGTAGAGAATGTCATTAAGGTACATATTATTAATGTTAAAAGATATGTATATAGTAAGGTGAAAGTCATCAGATCGGATAGGTGGTAAATATTAGAGAATGTATGATGGTTAAAAATAATGACTCTATCTATTTATTAAATTCCTTGAAAAGTATGGTATTTCTACTTAACACACTATATCTAGTACGTGGTATCATAATTGTATAATTAATAGGCATAATAACAACATAGTAGAAATGTGTATGAGTATATTACGTGATTTCTCATTACTCTTATTTTATGGATGAATGCTCTTGAAGTTTGAGACATCTGAAAAAAAATTTGGATTTTAGAACTATTAATAGTAATTTTATTGTTTATCAGAAAAAAATCCAAAGGGTATAGGTTTCACTATCCTACCTACAGTATGAGAATTATATGTATTGATAATGTCATATTTATTAAGAATGGTGAAATCAGTGGGAGTGATAAGTCACATAGAAAGTGGTTATACCTATAATTTGTAATGATGTTGTTCCCACAATTGTTAAATGATCTGACAGTATTGAACAACAAATTAATGATTAACCACTCCACATTGAGATTGTCACCAATAAATCGAAAGTAGAAAAATATCACATGAGTAGCATTAAGATAATCTCTAATATAAATAAGATAAGCTATTCTGAATGATTACATGATATATCTACAAGAATTTGATTTTGATTTAAGGATAGGTAAAGATTTAATATCGTTTTCACAAGTCATAGGAAGTAATGGTTTTGCTAATTGGATTAATGTCATGAATGATTAATTGAAATCAATGAACCAGAATGAAGTTTGAAATCTTGTTAGATATGAAGTCAAACTTATGATCAAATGTTTCACTCATAATTGAGACATTGATTATATAGAGACCTATCATGTATTTAATAAGGACTCACTAATAATCATTATGGCATTGGTAGCTCATTATGATTTAGAGTTATACCATATAAAAGTGAAACTATAAAACTTAGCCTAAAGGGTTCTCAATAAGGGAATCAAAGTAACTCTTGACTTGCAAACTTAATAGGTCAATATATAGATATAAAGAAGTTTTTCCACCATGGTATTTTAAGTTCAATGATACCATTACTTATTTTAGTATTAACGAAAGCACCATTATTGGTATATATATAAATCTTAAGGTTAGTGGGAGTAAATTTTTTAACTCTACATATTAATGTTGTTGTAATTTGTTAGTAATAATTTTAGATTATTACATGAAATCAAGGTTCTGTCTATAAATATTAAATGAAAGATATAGTGACAACTTATGTGATTGAAATTTAAATATCCCAGGATCGATCATGTAGATTATTTGGGTTATCTCATAAAGCATATATAGGAAGAATTCTAGAGAGATTTAATGTGGAGAACTATTACGCTAATGTTACTCCAATTTAAGTAAAAGGGATAAGTTCAACAGTATGTAATGTCCAAAGAATGTAATAGATTCCTTATGTTTCTGTTGCATGATGTTTTATGTATGCATTTACGTGTATAATATCAGATATTATTCTTGCAATTGGTATATTATGTAAATACCGAACCGATCCTAAAATGGATCATTATGAGCTTATAAGATATTTACAAGGCATGAATGATGATATGCTCACATTTAAGAAGTTTAATCATCTAGTGGTGATTGACAATTATGAAAGTTAAATTTGTGGCTTGCTTTGAGGCTACAATTTATGGATTATGGATGTGAAATTCAATCTCAGGACTTAGAATTGTCGACTTTATGGCCAAGTTGCTGAGAACTTATCGTGATGATTTCGCATATGTACTTTTTACAAAGTGTCTATAGAACATAATAGCATGGAGCTCATGATTGAAAATCTATTAAAGAAAGTACTACTAAAGACATTTAAAGATATTAACGTAATGAGTCTTGATTGTAGCTCGTGATGGTTGTTCACTTAATGTTGAGGATTTTGCATAATAATTATTTATTTGACACTTTCAGTTCTTATTCGAACTATTTATGATATTTCTTGTTTTTCAAAGTACGTACATGAATGAGATTGATTGAATGATAACAAGATTAGCCTTTGGCACAAGGCATTATTGTTGGACCTTATTATATATATATTTTTCAATTTATAAATCACGTTAGACAGGTTGCTAGTATTGTGGTACATGGAAGGGACTATGTCGCGTTAAGGATATACGACCGCCATGACTCGCATTAGTGGGTTGTTTAATTGTGATATTATGATGACCAAATTAAGGTAGTGATGAATTGGATTTATTGCGCGTTTATGTAAACCTTACTAGACCCAATTGTAAGATAATCATATAGGCCAAGTGGGAGAATGTAAGAATTAATGTGGCCCACTTGATTTGGCACATGTGATTTTACTGATTATTATCAGATAATTAATTTGGGTTAGATAATGATAAGGTTACCAATGCTAATCTAACTGGTATAATTAATGGTTTCTGATTGGTCAATGAGAAGAAGTGGTCTCCTGATATTCTACTTTGATGAGAAGTAGAGTTTATGTTGAATTAGGGAACCGGTCATCTCTCTACCTATAAATATACACATGTCCCATTGAATTGTATATCGTAAGAATAAAGGTCAGGAGAGAGAAACCGATTTTTGGGCTACACCAAAGGATGATTCAATTCTTGTTCAAGTAATTCAAGGTTTGCAATAATGGCTTTAAGTATTTGTTATGATGTTTTAATTCCGCAATATGAGTATGGGAAAATCATAATTGTTCTAGATCTTGGAATTAGGGTTTGATTGATTTCTTTGATTAAACAAAATTTTTACATCATGACCTGGATTGATGGACAAATCAATAGAACACAATCAAGATGCTTTTGCAAGTAATATTTCAAAGTACCTTATAAACCAACTATTATAATTTAGTTTTCGAGTAGAATCGTTGATATATTGGTGCTTCAAAAAGTAAGAAGTTTAGTTCATGTGACATTAAAGCATTTGGAAGCAACTCAAGGATGCCTCCCAAAAGCTGGGAGAATGATAGCTGTTTTCTTTAGCTTGAAGAAATCTAAGGTTTCAATGGAATCTAGAAAACATTGTCCCGAGAGTATGTGGTACTCGCTCCATCTTGAAGCTACCATCAGACTGACACTGGCCAACATTATTAACTTGAAACTCTAAAGCAACTCCAAGGTAAATTTTGTAATCCCCATGACCAATAGAAGACTATTTGGGACCATTTGAAGCACAGAACCAATGATCTTCAACATAGTTTTGAGTAAAAAGGGGAATTGGAGATCTTTGAAATGCAAAACACAAACAAGATTATATTATGTAACTGTAAGATGTCTCATGTTACCCAGCTGCCCAGGATACCAGACACAAATAGCACCACCATAATATATTGTCAGATTAAAAAATTTTGTTTAGTGAATGTTATCACCATAATATATTGTGCGTCGTTTGTTGAATTTGTTTGCCTTCGTTTGGGCTAAATTATAATTAGGCATGTTAATGGTCTAAGTTTAATCTAAACTCGATTAGTCACATATCTATTGATGTTTTTTTTTTATCGATAATCATAATTACAAATTCAATTCTGTTATACCATATTTTACGGGTTCAAATTTGAATATTCTAATATCTAATTTAATTCAAAATAGATGATATGAGATTAAGTTAAAAATCAATATATAATATGTTTTCACGGGTGTGGTCTTGCAATATTCACTCCAGATCATAAGTTAGTCGATGAAAAAAGTTTAAGGAAAGTGTACAGTGTTCAATCAATCTTTTTTTTCCTACATGCGTTGTGGTTTGATCAGGTATTTGTACTTTCAAATATGACGACGTGGCAACCATTCAATTATAATCCTTAGGCATGTTAGCCTATGATCTATGATCAGCACAATGAGTGTTATTCCGTCATGCATCATTAATGCTGAGTGACGAGACGTTTCAATTTACATACTCGGTACTCCTCGAGCATTCATCGCTTTGTTTCCTCCGTAGGCGTCTAATAGCCTCGAACATCAAGTACTCTATCGTAAAGTACTGATAGACTATCGCCGAGCATTTAAGGATAGGACACCTAGGGCTTGTTTGTTATGGGGGTTTGGAGGGGTTTTGGAACATGGGTTAGGGTATAAACCCCCATAAACCCATGTTTGGTAACAATAAAGTAGGGATAGGATTTGAAACCCGGCCCGGTCTTGGCCCGATCATGAAACCCACATACATGGGTTTCATGAAACCCAAGGGGGGGTGGGTTTCATATGGGGGTTAAGGGGGTTTAAAATACAAATGACATTTATACCCTCATATATCCTATATATTTCATATATACAAATTAGTTAAAGGAGAAAATAGTCATTTATATACAAATATATTATCACAATAATTATATACCCCTGCGCATACCAAACGTGGGTATGGACAGCATTGAATGTTGAATCCCATCTTTGAATCCCATCTTTAGGTCAAACCCGGGTTTGGACAAGCCAATCCAAACCCATCCCAAAAAACATACCAAACATGCCCCTAAGGTTCTCCCGAAGACTTCCTAACTCAGTCAACATCGTCACACCCCGCCTTTCAGTCGGTTAAAAGAGTTCTTCAGAAGGTGGATGTATTGAAATCTAAGGGTGTGTTTGTTTATTGTTTTTGTTTCGTGTTTTCTGTCTTTGTTTTCAGTTTTTGCCAAAAATGAAAACAAAAATATGTTTGGATAATGTTTTTGTTTTTGTTTTATATTAGTTATTTTGGAGACAAAGACAAAAAAATGGGAACAAAAAATTTTTGTTCCGAGAAACACGCGAAACACAAAACACGCGTTTTCAATTTAAATGAGGTCTGACCTTCGAGTTTTGTTAACCACAAAATCCCACTTCATATGAGAGAGTATAAATATGGGGTATTTTGGAGTCAAGGGCCAGAAGTTGAAGACAAGGCTGTAGGGTGCAGTCTATGGTAGTTGATGGCTTATGTTTGGAATTTTGTTGCTGGCAGTTTCTGCTATGCTGCATTATGTGTTGCAAGTTGCAGTTCTGTTGAGTAGTGGCTCTGTGAGCAGTATGTTGTTGCTGTGCTGGAGTGCTTGAGGCTATGACTGGAGTTAGTGCAGCATAGCAGAAGCTTAGAAATCTTTAACTTGAAGGTGTTGAAGGTCCAACATGGTTACATTCTGCAAACAGTCTGTGAGCTTGGACTGTTTTTCTATAATAGAGGGTTGGGAAGCTGGACTGTGGCAGAAGTTATTTGGCTTTAGTCCTTTTGAAGGATTAAAGCCAACTCCTTGTAAATAGAATTTTTAAATTCTTTTGTGCTGATGCTGCTATGCAGAGATGATGCTGTGCTGAAGATGTTCATGGTCTTTTCATTGATGGTTGCAGCTGCAATTTTGCTAGGTTGCAGTATGTGGCTGATGCAGTCTGTTGCAGCTGGAGGTTTTATCCTGGGGTGGAGATGCTCAGCTGGCAAAATTCTGTAGCTTCAGAAATGCATCAGTAGTACAAGAAAATGCTGGTTGTTTTCTGTTATACAACAAAAAAACTGATTTTTGTAACACTTTTTCTGTTACAGTTTTACAGTTGCTAGGACAGTATTTTTTTTTTATTAATGTAATGATTGAGCTTTATGCAATAAAATTTCTCTTTTCTTAAAAATAAAAAATAAAAATAATGTCTATTTGAATTTTATTTAGGTTGTCTGATTTGGGGATTGATTGCGGTAAGATGCAAGTTAACGCCTTTTGGGTGAGTTGGGTTCCTCATTTAGGTATTCTTACAATATCAGCTTGGGCATGTGTATAGGGAGGCAAATTCCATGGCTAATTTTTTTTGGAAATCTGCCTATGCAAGATTGGTGCTTTGTTGAAGGTCTTTAATTCATGGTTATAAATCATTTTTCATGAAATAAAGTGTTGATTTGTTTGACAACAAAAAATGAGATATTATAAAACATATTTAGGATAAAACTTGAGGTAGTTACCAAACATGTTTTCTGTTTTTATTCTCATAATTTGACAGACAAAAATGACTACCAAACATGTTTTCTGTTTTAGTGTTTACCACAAAACAGAGACAAAAAATTGTCTCTGTTTTTGGTTTTTTGAAGACGCAAAAACAAAAACGTTACCAAACGACCCCTAAATAATTGTGTACTTTGTGTTTTTCTTTTCTTGCAATAACTTCTAAGGAGAAGTGCAAAAAAATATGTACAAGTAGTCAGAGCATTTGTTGTTCTTCACCTACACAAGGAAACAATTACCAAATTACGTACGATTATGTATCTTTTTACATTATTCTATTTGTACCATGACTCCTAACTTATTTTTTAAATCCTATCGTTATTTACATGAAACATAGTTTGAACTCAAACCTTTTCAACACTCAAAAAAGATTTCTCGAGTTAAGAATAATGTAAAACATGAGCACACCAGTGTGGAGAGAGAGAGAGAGAGAGTTGCTGGGGTAAGTGCACATGCATCCCCAATGAATATGTTTTATGCCACATGTTATGTTAATCAACAAAAGGATTGCCAGAAACCAGAAAAAATGATGGATTTGTGAAGGTAAATGCTGTGGTTATTTTTACATATTTTTCATGATTGCAATTCTTTTCCTTTCCCCCCGGAACGTACATGGTTACAATTTGAAGAGATGATAGGAATTTTAATTCCTTCAAAATCTATTAAGTAGAGAAGAAAAACATGTATACACAGTTATTTAGGTTTTATTACATTGATCTTCGGAGCTTGCTATTCTAGAGCTCGTAAGTCATGCCAACTTTTAGCATTCGTTCCTGAGGAATATCAAACACCTTGTTGCTTTGCCTTATGTTCCTCTTCAAAAAATTGTAAGCATAGTTTATCAAGATTCTCTTTCCTATCCCAGCCCCTTTGCCTGCAACCACGTCATGCTCACCCACCAAGTGAACAACGCCAGCCCGCCAAGCTTTGTCCAGTGCTTCAATTTCTCCCTCCATGGCCTCTAGTTGTTTTTCGTTATCGACTCGTTTTGCATCATTGTCTGCATTTTCACCATGACTTGAGCCTCCATTTGATTCTCCTTCCTTTTCTGCACACTCTTCATTGTTGCGAATAATGGTAGAAAACATTATATCTTCCCTAATGAATGCCTTCAACCTTTCAACCAACATTCTCTCAAAGGGCTCTTCCGCATTGCGGATATCTGTGTATCCATATCTCACGATACAACGGAAGACATTGAGATCATTTGGTTGTGCTCGACGAAAGAGGAACCGTTCCTCCTCAGGAACTTTGCTTGTTGGCAATGATTTGATGGACACGAAAACAAGGACCGAATGCAATGCAGGCACATTTGCCACATAATGCTTGAAGATGGGTGGGATTCCATGAACGAGTTCTGAATAGAAGATAGCAAGTCCTGGTATTCGACAAAAGCTTGTATCAACAACTATGTCCTTCAACTTCTCTGGAGAGACCTTGTTATCTAGCTCGAAATAGTATTTCCTTCTGTACACATCATTCCAAATGTACATGATGGACATCAAAAACAAGGCGAAAGCCAATGGGAGATACCCTCCTTGATCAAATTTGTAGAGAACCGAGCTTAGATAGAGAAGCTCAACAGAGCCAATTACGAGGATATATGAGATTATCAGTAGTATATGAGTTTTCCATATCATTATCATGATCAACACTAAGAATCCTGATGTGAGTGTCATTACAAAAACCACGGCGATCCCTGCATTCATTAAATGATTATTAGTCCATAACATGACATATTATTTTGGAACATGACCAAATAACAAGGACAAAAGGAATAGTAACATGACTTACCATATGCATTGCCTATTTTTCCAGTAGTTCTAAATCCAAGAGTGACTGCAACACAAGCCACCATAAGAAGATAATTGATTTCAGGTATATAAACCTGCCCTTCATACTTAGCCGACGTATGGATGACTTTCACACGAGGAAAACACCCGAGCGAGAGAGATTGTTGGATGATAGAAAAAGTCCCAGAGATCATGGCCTGGCTTGCTATGATAGCCGCTAAGACTGCCACCACAAACATAGGCCAATACAGAGGATCTGCATTACAAATTAATCCCCCAGATTAGTAACATAGTATCAAACTAAGGAGGGAATGAAAAAGGTAAGTATCGTGGCTTGGAAAAGTATTTCTCACCTGGGATGGATTTGTAGAAGGTTTTGGAAACATATTCATTGTGCTTGCGAAGGAAAGAGGCTTGGCCAGTGTATGCTAATATGAGTGCAGGGTAAGTTATAGTACACATACTTATTTGTATAGATCGAACATTGAAATGGCCAACATCAGCAAATAATGCCTCAGTTCCTGCATTTTTTAAAGTCATTCTTAAAAAAAAACAAAGAAAAAACCGCAAATAAAAGGGTAAATTGAATTGAAAAGAATGAAATTGTAACCTGTTATGGCGAGGACGACGCCACCAAGAGAAATCCATGCTTCTTTTTTGTTCCTCTTGAAATACTCTACTATGTATTGAGGATTTATAGCTTTAATAACTGTAGGATCATATTTGATGAAATTACAGACACCAATGCCAGCGATTAAGCCAAACCAAATACACATTATTGGAGCGAAGCTGTAACCAACTTTGTCAGTTCCAAATCTTTGAAACATGAATAGGCAAACTAAGATGGCAACTGATATCCAAACAATGCTATCTGCATACAAAGAGAAATAAAAGGTACTTGTTGTTACAAGCATTTACTAGAAAAGAATCTTCTTGTGTCAACATATTTCAATTGGTTATGTGATGTTCTTTGTGTGCAAATTAATTACTAGTGTTGCTCAAGGTTGGTCTCCAACTCAAATTTGAAGAAGCAAGTGATATCAAAAGCCCTATATAAGTGAAAAAATATCCATCGCAACGATTACACAATGTCATTACGTTGATATGGTGTACCGTTCAATGATAGGATAACAAGTGGGTAAGTAGATCTCACAAAATTAAATAACTATGCATGTAGCAATGGTTCTTCTGAATATTAACTTGAGTTATTATTAATACGAAAACAGAAATGACAAATTGGGTTAGCAAATTTTATTATTAAAATTGGGTGCAAGTAAGAGATTATAGAATCAGATAGTGTCGCTGCAGCCACCCAATGAGCTGCCCTATTAAGGGCTCTTGGCTTGTGAAAAAACCTAAGATTTAGGTGTTTAGCATGCGCTCTAATATCGTCCACAAAAACACTTATTTCCGAAAGAGGAACGCCTTCTGTTGAACTAAGCTTAATAACATCCTGATTATAGTTCAAGAAATTGGATTCAACGCTTTTTGTCTACATCTAAGCAAAGCAGTAAAAAAGTATTGGTGCACGATGGCGTATACGTACCTTCTGTCATGGAAGATTTGGCTTCCTTGATCCCTCCGACTGCCGATAAAACTGCCGAGGAGTTTGAATAGTTATTGGAAAAAAGCTGCGTCTTTTTTTCATAGTCAAAAGCACTCAGAAGTTATGGATATGGATATGGATAGTAACAGACGAAACCACCAAAGCCTTCCGCCGCTGAAAATAATTACAGATCCCTCCCCCATCATTTTTCATTAGTCAAATTGATGCCCATTATTAGGTGAAGGTATGACCCTATTACGTCTTTGTAAACGTCAAGGGTGGTCTCAATACTTTTTTTTTTTTTTTATTCAACGCGGTCCGGTGTGTCCAAATCAATTTATATACACCTTAATTCATTTTTTTTTCGGTACGGTCAAAGACAAGACATTCATGCCTAATTAGTGTATTCATGAAAAATAAATCTCTCATGGTTTAATTTTTTTGGTGGTTTTAATACTTTTAGTCATAATAATGCATGAATATGACACGCATTTATAATAAAGCAAATATGATGAGATAGAACCTGAGATGCAAGGAGTGAGGACACCATCTCCAATCACCATGGAAGTACCCAGCATGGTGGCAAACAAGAGGACGAACTTGGCAAATTTGCTCTTCTCAAGCATTGACTTAAGCCTTGACGCTCGTCGGAGCTGGTTGCTCGGCAATTGCAGTTGGAAATTTGACACATCTCGATCTTCAACTTCTTGACTTGGGATCAAACCCACCTTCGCATATCGGCATATTAGAGAGTACAAAGCAAATGTTCCTCCTGATCATTATTAGAGATGTTAATCGAACCGAAGATGTTGAATATGAAAAACCCTATTAATTACTAAACCCTTTTATCGGAGCCGAACTATCGTGAAGGGTTTATTATCTAGTCTTGATTTAATCAAAGAAACGCATGAAACATGTAGAAAAGAAAAACTTTGTAATACCAAGATGACATATAAAAGCATCATGCGCGAGAAGAGAGTTCTTACCATCGCCGTTATCGTTTGCCCATAAGACGATGAGCACGTACTTCACAAGAGTTATCAAGGTGATAGTATACAAGATCAACGATAGAACACCCAGAATATCATCGTTGTGCTTGATAGTTCCGTTGGGGAAGGTGCTGGAATACACGTATAGAGGTGATGTACCAATGTCCCCATACACAATTCCTAGGCTCTGAAAGGCTAGTTGCAAGATCACCGACCACTCTGCACCCTACAAATTCAAAAAAAAAAGAAAGAAAATCCTTGATGATCAATAATAGATTTATCTTACTTTCAATTCATCTTTCCATGAACCATATAACTATATGACCAGTTATTTGGTGTCATGTGAGAGAGAGAGAGAGAGAGAGAGACCTTGGAGCCATTGCGGTGGTGGCCATGACGAAGCTTGCCGGATTCGACATCTAGAGAGTCATATCGTCTTAGTTTTTGCCAAGAAAGCTTCTTTTCTTTGAGTTGTTGAGGAAATTCATCCTGGCTTACTTCTATAGTACTATCTGTTAATACAGGAGCTTCGCTGGACATACTTCTTGAAAATCACACAACAGGAAAAGCTAAGAAAAGAACCCAGAAAAATCACACTCTAATGGATGGAGAGAGAGAGAGAGTTCCGGAGCGGTGGTGTTCATTTAAGACTTTGAGACACTCAATTCCGATCTGGGGAAAGGTCTGGGAAAGGGGTATTGTATTAATAGAGTTCAAACCCAATGGGCCCCTTCCCACGCACGTACGTATGTAAATTCTACTATGACTTCATATTCACTCGAATTTGGAAGATAATTTTTAACATGATTTATTAGATCAATATAAAACTAGAGAAATACTTAACTATATAAAAGGTGTATCCCGTGCATGAGGGTCCCTCTATTACGTAATTTGAATAGAATTAAATGTATGCAATCTTATCCTTACATAGTCACCTCCTTATTTTTTGTGCAAAAACCCTTATCTATATAATAAATCACATGAGAAGTTGAATTTTATCACATGCTTAATTATTTAATATTTATTTAACATAATTTTTATTTTAAATATTATTTATTTATAATAGTATACACATGTTGAGAAAATTTTATCGAATTATGTATTTTGAGAAAATTTTGTCGATATTTTAAAGAAAATAATGGATAAAAATAAATTTTAAATAATAAAATCAAATAAATGAAAAGAAAAAATTGTTATGTAATATAAGGAGATCGATTTTTTGGCCACCTGAATTTTATTTTTATTCGTACCTTCAGGTACGGGATATGACTAATATATATTGCATTTGAAAAATTATTTAATTTAATGATACCCTAAAAATATCACAATTATTGTTTTGGGGGACAAAGACATAATAAAAAATCCTAAAAAACTAACTAGTTATCCATTCAAGTCGATGTTATATGTGTAACTTTATAGTAAAATGGAAAGAACAACCGAACGTCCGATTCCGAGGCTGAGGAAAACAAAGTTGGTAGGTTATTTACGCGTTTTGACCACGTATCCGACTCTCCCAAATTTGCAGTTTTGTATGTTTGGGATGACTCAATTCACATTTACACCTGTTGATGCAGCTTTCATTTGCACAGTAAAAATTGTACCTCTGCACCCCTCGTAGCCTAGTGTTACGTGTGCACTTTTTAAGTATTGATAAAATAAGAAAAATAAAATTGCTAAAGGAAACTCACTTCGAGGGACAAAGAAATTTATGATGATCCAATTCGATAAGAATCGAATTTTCAAAATTTCACAAAAAAATTTATCACAATATTTCACATCATTTTCATTGATAAAAAGACATTTAAATACAAAATGATAAAAACTACCTTAATAACTAACTTAACTCATGACGTTACTATTTTAGTAACCACCTCAAAAATTACCCACAAAATATTCTATCACTAACTTATTCACTAATAATCTTCCAATAAACAACTCCTAGATTACATAAAAAATATATTTAAAATGTGCACATAATACCTAGCCTCCCTCCTTATGCATCGATCACTAGATGACAATTATACCTACTATTCTTTTTTACTCTAATTTTATTATTTCTAATTCCTACAACAATCAGAGCCGTATCATAGAATTCAGATTTCATGGTAGTGTTTGATAAAATTGAAAACTGAATGTTGAATTTTTAAGTGCTGAATGCTGAATTTTTTAATTCGCAAGCTATTTGGTATCAATTGAAATTTAAGTATTGAATTGAATCAAACTACTTGACAAATATAAAGAGCTGAAATAGAAAATTATTATTATTCGAATTTTACCCTTCTTTTTAACATCTCTCTGCAACTACTTTATTCCTACTACCACCATTACAATGGTGGTGGTGGCGGCAACACAATGGTGGTGATAGTGGTGACGGCGACACAATTGTGGTGGTGGTGGTGGCGACAGTGACACAATGATGGTAGTGGCAATAATAGTGATAGTGGCATAATGGTAGTGGTGGTGGCGGCGACACAATGGTGATGGTGACATAATGGTAGTGATGATAACGATACAATGGTGGTGAGGTCGACAAAATGGCGGTGGTGGCATAATGGTAATTATGGTGACGACACAATGGTGGTGGTGGCGGCATCACAATGGTGGTGATGACGGCGTCACATTGGTGGTGGCGGCGACACAATGATGATGGTAGATATTGAAAAGTTAAAAGTGTAAGATACATTAAGGGTATATTTATCCATTATGACGAATTGATAAAATTCTTATTGACTAACATTTTTAACATTAAATGATAAATAGGTGACTTATTACTTAAAATTTTAACCTATTTTTAAGAAGTATTTAAAATATTAAGTTATATGAGTTTTAGGTATAAAACTAATTTAATTCATTCAATGCTTAAAGTATTCAGTTTTAAACCTTAAGTAGCGTTATCAAACAGGTCTTAAATGCACTTAATTTTTTTTCGTAAATCATCATCATGAAGTAAAATAAAGTGATTGATATATATATATATAAAGTGGGTGATCTACTCTAGTATAATTGATAATATATTATGTGTTTCTGTCATGTATAAATCAATCATGTATAGTCGAGTTTGTATTAATAATTTACTCAAAATGTGTATAGTGGGATTTGTATAGCGGGCCATCTATTTCCTAAATTGTATGCTAGTATCTGTCCCCCAACAAGAAGGTTTGATCCACATTGCATAATAGTCGCAGTTAGTCACTAGTCACGTCAGCTAGCTAGAGTCGATAACTACTGTCCTTCATTAGGTCAAATTCCAAACCTAATGATCGAGGAAGATACATTTTGAGTGTCGTTTCTCTCAATATTGAACTTGGAAGTGGGTGACAATTTTTCACATAACACAAAAATACGATTCGAAATCGATACGAAATTAACTGATTAAGATTGATCATTTTTCGATTCAAACTCATATATAACATTGTGGTACCAAATATGCTATTGCCGGTCGGCATTAGCAACTCCAAGCATTAGCAAGTAGTAACAAGCACAGGCAAGGACCAAGTGTGAGGCAAAAGGCAAAGTCCTTTGGCGTGATGATAGTTTTAAAGCCCGGCCCAGACATCAACCCGGCAGAGGGACTGGTTTACTTGTTCAACTGTTAGGTTACTGGTCAGACCGGTAATATAATAAAAAATAATAAATAAATAATAATAATAATAAATAAGTTAAAAAAATCAATGAAAATAGTATCCTTAATGCATATTAAATCAAACAAAAATCCAAAATCATCAAATTGAATCTAACCAATGTAATAAAATCTATATCAAATCAAATTTAACTAAAATTTTCACCAAATCAAACATAAATACAAACAATTTAGTGTTGGTGCGTTGCAACTGAGACTCCAGGTCCACAATTTGGCTTTCCTGCTGATCGATGAGCAAATGGCACAGTTTCTGATCCAGTTCAGATGGGCAAACCCCACCGAACTGGAAAGAATTTGAATTCTGTTCATCTGGTTCATGAAACTCTTTAGCTGAAACTTCATTCTGAAGCATTTGTTCTGGATCAACCTTTCGAGCTCCCACAGCACACTACTGTATAAACTAGAACAGAGCAGAGCAAGAGAGAGAGAGACTCACGTTGAGAGGAACGAACGGCGTCCTCCACTCCAATGTCGCAAAGAAGGGGCTGGGCAACACAATTTAGGGCAAAATGCCCAAAAGGGCCAAAAATCAACTTTCATACTAAATTAAATGACCCGCCCGATTTGACGGTTTTTCCCAGGTTTTTGCTGGTTCACTGGATTAACTCCGATTATTATGCATAAACGATCCAATAAGTGAACCGGCACGATTTAGGCACCAGTTCATCGGATCAACCCGTCGGGCCGGACCGGATTTTAAAACACTGAGCGTGATGCATTGCCGAGCGGCAATAGTGCCGACCAGCAGTTGCTAAAGACTCTCTAGTTTAACCAAGGCAAATAGGTGTCTTTGTCATTTTGCTAGTGCCGACCGGCAGGCACAAGCCACCAAGGCACGCGAATCACGCGTGGGCAAGTCCAAGAAGCAGCCACCAAGGCATTGCTGACCAGCAGGTACTCTGCCAAGGCTCCACCTTCTTAACCGCGTTTGTTGGGTGAGTCTTATTCCGCTAATGATTAGCCTGAAATCTAGAGTCTAAGTAAAATACTACTCCAAGCAACCGGGAGCTGGTGATAAGGACTTAGAATCAAGAGTCTTAATATAACTCTATACCGTATTTCTAAGACTTGGTGACGAGTTTGAGCCAATCAATCTAGAGTTCGAGTTTGGGACACATCCTCCTACCACTATAAATAAAAGTCTCTGGGTATCAGGTAACAGATTGAATCCTAGTCTATTCACTCTATACTCTTCTTCGACTTGCAATCTGACTTAAGCATTAGAGTCCCTTTGGCCGCTTTCAACCATAGATTCACCTAGGTGTTCTCTTATCTTGCAGGTTACTCAATGTTTCCTCACAGTCATCTACTGCGTACGAGGTGGCTACTCTTTGTGTGAAATTATCCCCACATTGACACGATCCATTAATACGAATAATAAATGAGTTGGGTCAGTGTTAAACATGAATAATACGAAATTGGCACAATTAAAACATTTAAATAGTATTATAAGAATAAAATACTAATTTTTTATTATATATTTATTAAATAGTTACCTAATTAAGAATATTTTTACTCATTTTTATTATTATATTTATTAAATTATTTTTCAATTTATTAAAAAAAGAATGAGCATACGTTCAATTAAGTGATAATGAAATTTTAGACATAAAACTGAATTTTAAAATTGTCATTCACGGATCATATAGGTCAACACGAACACGAGACGAAAATAAATAAAAAGACACAACAAGACATAATTAATTAAAAGAATTGAATTAAAACTCGATATGAACTCAAAATGATACTTGTAATAAAAAAAAAAGGTAATGTGGACTTTTTTTAAACGTTTTTTTTTATGATTTGAAGCATTGGTGTACTTGGTCTAAGAGTCGGTATCCCACCTGTCGACGGCGCAGGCGGGCAACGAGCGTTAGCTAGTTTACGGGCCATATCAAGGTATCTAAAGAAAGAATGGCACACAATTGGAAAAATTACTAATAAGTATTGTTTTTTCTTACAAACATCCTTCGAGTCTTATTAATTTTGTTTTATATCGAAGTCCTATTTTAAATATTTTATTCCAATTAAGTCTTAATTCTATTATATTCTAATTTTATTCTTACTCTTTAATTAGCAAAATATTTTTATTTTTTTTTACAATCTTATGTCAACTCGACGACACACTCTTGATGCATTTTAATTGCTATGTGACTTTACATTCTTTCTGGTATGTCAACTTCGATGACATACCTTTGAGATTTTTCAATTACTAGTTATATGATGTGTTTTCTTCCTCACAAGTTAATTTTTACTTCGATTATGGTACATTATTATATTGCAAATTCTATTGATACATTATCTTTATAGTTTTAAATCATTCTTTTAATTTATATTGGATTTAAAATGATTAACTTAAGAATTTATTTTAGTTGTTGTGTTTGAATCGATAACGACATTAAAGTGGAATTAATTGACAAACATTATCGATGTAATTTTTTAACTTTTCTTATTTTATTAAATAATCAGCAAATATTATCTCAGGTTTTAAGATTGGATACCCCAATGAGATAAGAAAA
This sequence comes from Ilex aquifolium, assembly GCA_951799425.1. NCBI lineage: Eukaryota > Viridiplantae > Streptophyta > Magnoliopsida > Aquifoliales > Aquifoliaceae > Ilex > Ilex aquifolium. The sequence continues at coordinate 2,173,121 of OX637409.1, read as the reverse complement.
TATAAAAATGTGGGCTTTCTTTGGGTCCTATCATGAAATTTATGTTAGCTGAGTTTTTTTATAGGGTTTCGATGTTAATTTTTTAAGCAAGAAATTTTTGTTCTTTTAATTGGTTCTAAGAATACAAAAAAATAAAAGAGTTTTGATAATTAAAAATTAAAATATAATAAAATTTAGGATTTAATTGAAATAAAATATCGAGAATAGGACTTCATTGATATAAAACAAAAATGATAGGACTTAATGAATTTTTGTGGAAAAAAATAATACTTATTAATTATTTTTTAAATAAACTTTTAATTAAACAGTTATAATTGATTTTTATTTTGATACTTGTGTTTAAAAATTAAAAGAATGGCCCAACATATGAGAGATCACATGTTTTCAGTTTTACTCTCACAAGCAAGAGGCAGTTTCCGCATTCGAGATATAAATCTAAATATTTATTTTTCTAAATTTGATAGATTAACGTATCAATTTTTTATGGGTTACCTTCTTATGCCTTAAATTTTGGCTTATACTTAAGTCTGTCAATCGTGTCGGGTGAAACGAGTTTATATTGAGTCTTAACAAGTTCGTGTCAAAAAATTGACCTGATTCATTTATTAATTCGTGTCTACTGAGTCGTGTTATAACGGATTCGTGTTGTGCATAAATCGTGTAAAACTGATATATAAACGAGTTGTGTCGTGTATTTCTTTTAATCGATTTCACTCACCCGATTTATTTATTAATCATAACGTGTGGGATCCACTCGTTTACGAAATAAGTAATTTTAAGAAAACTCAAATTCTTTAATTTTATATTGTGTTCGTATCATATTAACGAGTCGTGTCTTATTTTACTTCAACCCACGGGTCACGATCTTCCTGTGGAGTACGTCTTTATCTTGACCGATCATTGTTTAGGTAGTCAAGACAGGCAGTCAGAGAAACTCACCAAGGCGTCACTCTCACTCTTATCCTAAAATGTGAATAGAAAGGGATACAAAACAAGTACCTCGTGAACAAACAAAGAAACATTTGACAAACTGGGATAAGGCCATGTAATGTTCATTTTTTCTTAAGCTTAGTACGTACCTGTTCAACTTAGCTCACATACGTGTCTTTATTCGTATCAAAGGCTCAAGTGCCGGGTCGGGTTGATTTATGGTGGGTCTTTGTAAGTCTATGTCAAAAATCATTCAATTTGTATTAGATTCCTTCCTACTTATATCTATGCTTTTCTATTTTTTCTTTTTTCTTTTTCATTTTGAGTAATGTTATTGGAACTTATAAATGTGACCAAATTTATTGACCTAATGATGTGTGAAGCGATAAAATTTTAATGATAAATTCCAACACAGGGCAGCCCAATGGAATTGGGGCCTAAAAGGAAATTTATAAATTATGTCATATTAATATTTAATAAAATAGTAATAATAATAATATTAAATATTAAATTACATTCATTCGAAATATTTTTTTTTTTTTCATATATCATTCTCAATAAATAATACAACTAAGTTATTTATAAATTTTTAATTATGATATTGGGCTTAAAATTTTCAAATTGAGTTATATTCTTATAGGGACCTTTTGATAAAGACTAAACGTGTTATGAATGTAAAACTTTGACATAACCTATTAACGGATAATTGGTTGTGGACATTTTTTTTAGAACTTATTTGGCTTTAAATATCACCTCTAAATTTATAGTCTATTAAGTCATCTTTTTCATCAAATAGTTGTCAATAAGTACACATTTTAAAATATTTCAAATTCTTTTTGAAATGTATTCCATAATTACCCTTACCATAAATATTATCTATCATTGTTTGTTTCAATGTTTTCAAATGTAACAACTCCTAACTTGTAAATTGTGCTAGCATTAATATATATAGGATAGAAATATAATTTTAATGCTACCACAATTTTCAAGTTAGGCGTTGTTAATATTAATATAATTTCCAATTTATGAGTTGTTAGTTTTTTCAAACAAATTTTGATTAAATATAACTATTGAGTGTATTTTAAATAATGAAAATCAAAATGGACTTATCCCCAAACAAGTTTTTTGAGTGTACTAAAATACAAATAAATCTACAAAAGGGACCGGCCTCCAAAGGATCACACAAAATTTTGAGGCCTTTCATCTAGATGAAGCCTAAAGCCCAGACTTTAGCAGCCTAGTGGTTGGGCCGACCCTAATCCAACAGATAACGCTAAGTAATGATATTAAACTATGTAATTATCATATTATTATTAGATTAACAAATTAAATCAAATTTTAAAATTCAAATAACATTAGTCTTTGTACTATGCTCCTCGACTTTTTTGATCACATGTGTCAAACACGAGATATCATATCCAATACTAAAATAACTTAGAAACATAAATTATAGGACAATAATTGCAGTTTCTTGACAAAGATATCATATTCAATACTAAAATAACTTAGAAAACATAAATTATAGGACAATAATTGTAGTTTCTTGAAGAAGCCGAGCACCAATTTCAAACCAAACGCTTGTAATAGGTTATTTTCAACCGTCCAAGTTGTATTGTAAAAATGGATAAGCTCGTCAATTGGCATATTCCAACTAAGAAAAAAACTGTTTCTTCGTATGCTTATGTGTAGCATAGGATAATTAGCATTCACATGGTACAAAGAATAAGCAGGATGTGTTTGTTTTTTATTTCCTGCAAACGACACGAATCCGATTGATACACAATAAAAAAAAAAAAATCGATACATTTTCTTACAATCTCTATGCAACATTAACCTCGTCAATTGTTGTCAGCAATGAAACAATGTAATTAACAAGAAATCAGGTAAAATTCACCATATAAAACATGAACTTGTCAACACCATAATTTATCAAGAAAATTGTCTACATCATTTAATGTCGTGGCTAAAACTTCGAGGTAAACGTTTTTAACCTTCATACATGAGGATCTCTTTCTTTTTTAAGTAATAATGCATATACTAAAACATTTATTAAATTTTCTTTCCTCTATGAATACGGTCTCTTATTAAATTAGTGGATCTCATTAAAAAAAATTATCAAGACCCATAAATCAATAATTAATATTGATTTTAGCAGCAACTTTCGGTAAAATTTTAATAAGAATGACACTGTTCTTTTTTGTTGTCTTCTTTCCACAACCCATAAGGTAGGCCCCACACTGCCCCTCAAGATGCTTGACCCGACTAATCTTCCTAGCGGGAAAAAAATGGATCACACCACATGGGCTGCCAAACCTATACTATACTCTTATTATGGGTATGAGCTTCTGTTCAACCCACCTTTAAATCAGAAATGGATTGAAACATGCATTGGTTTTATGGGCTTCTTTATTGCACCACCTGCTTTTCCTAGATGGAAAATGATAATCCCACGTCGGATAGCTTTAGGGTGTGTGTGGGTTATATAGGGGCTGTCTCACTTCTGCTTTTAAGTAGAAATATTGTAGTTCTCTAGTGATCAAAAAAAACGTTACATTCCTGGGGTGGGTCCCATGTGGGCTCAATTGCATCTCTCATTGGCCCAACTACAAATCGGGGAGGCCTTTGGGCCTGCGTGGTGATGGGCTGGGGCTATCCCACATCGGATAGCCTTAGGGTGTGTGTGTGGGTTATATAGGGGCTGCCTCACTTCTGTTTTTAAGTAGAAGTATTATAGTTCTCTAGTGATCAAAAAAAAAAGCTAACATCATATGCCCTGTTTGTATGTGGGTTTTGAGGAATTTTGGAACATGGGTTGGGAAATAAATCCCCTTAAACCCATGTTTGACAAATATACATCTACCTCAAGGTTTGAAATCCAGCCCAATTTAGACCTGGTCATGAAACTCAAGTTCATGGGTTTCATGAAACTCATGGGGGGTGGGTTTCATATGTGAGTTAATGGGTTTAACATCTAAATGACATTTATACCCCTCCATATATCTCATATACTCCATATTAAATTAGTTAAGGGACAAAATAGTCATTTATATACAAATATATTATTATAATAGTCATATATTCCTGTGCATATCAAACATGAGTATAAACAGTATTAAATGTTAAATTCCATCTTTGAGTTTGAAAAAGTTTGGACAAACCAATCAAAATCCCTCCCAAAAAACATACCAAACAGGCTCATAGAGTGCTAGATGGTTGGGCTTTGGTCATGAACAAAAGACTTGTAAACCAGTATTAAGCAAGAGTGCGTCTATCAATTATGTCAGCCGAAACAAATTTGTATCAAATTTTAACGAGGTCAATTAAAGAATATTTCACTCATACCACATTCGTTTATCAATTTATATCTAACAAATTATGTCATATTAAATTCGTGTCGTACATGAATTATATATAATAAATATATAAACAAATCGTGTTGTATATTTTATTCAATAGACTTCACCCATACCCAAATGTTTTGTAAATCATGTGTTCATTTATTTACAAAATTAATGGCTTAAAAAAAATCCAAATCTTTTAATCTCGTATCGTGTTAATAAGTCGTATCATATTTTAACATCCATAAACAAGAGAATAATAACATGGGGCTCCTCCATTAAGACTGCATATATAGTGTCACCTAATTCACAACAAAATACAACACTTATCCAGGTTTCTTGTGTAACTTTTTTACAAAATACGCACCATGCAAATGGAAAAACCTGGCGCCATATACTGGGCTCAAAACAATTGTTACAAAATTGGCCCAGTTTTAAACTTTTCCCTGTGTTTTCTTCTTTCTGGATTAGCCATTAGAAGTAGGGCATGCTCAATACACGAGACTCCATCCATTGTGAGGTCTGTGGAAAATTAAATGTACAAAGTCATCAAAAGTAGCCACATATATAATCTCTTACAGTTCGATTGCAGTTTCAAACCCCAGACAAAATCTGAATCAAGAAAATGGTCTTACTTGGTTTTTCCAGTTCTTTGGCGCCTGTCAAAAATTGGATTTTCAACTAGTTCTTTGGCAGAAGGTCGCCGAGCAGGGTCTGGATCCATCATGACCTGGATGGATGGACAAATCAATAGAACACAATCAGGATACTTTTGCAAGTAATATTTCAAAGTACCTTATAAACCAACTAGTCTAATTTAGGTTTCGAGTATATTCCTTGATGTATTGGTTTTTCCAAAAGTAAGAAGTTTAGTTCATGTGGCATTAAAGCATTTGGAAGCAACTCAAGGATGCCTCCCAAAAGCTAGGAGAATGATAGCTGTTTTCTTTAGCTTGAAGAAATCTTAATCTAAGGTTTCAATGGAATTTAGAAAACACTGTCCCGAGAGTATGTGGTACTTGCTCCATCTTGAAGCTACCATCACACTGACACTGGCCAACATTATTAACTTGAAACTCCAAAGCAACTCCAAGGTAAATTTTGTAATCCCCATGACCAATAGAAGATTATTTGGGACCATTTGAAGCACAAAACCAATGATCTCAACATAGCTTTGAGTTAAAAGGGTAATTGGAGATCTTTGAAAAGCAAAACACAAACAAGATTATAATATGTAATTGTAAGATGTCTCATGTTACCAAGCTGCCCAGGATACCAAACACAAATAGCACCACCACCGGATGGGAAACCAGGAAACTATTTGTTTCCAGACATTGCAACTCAAGCAATAACTGAGATTTAAATGAGATACTAGAAATAAATAATTGAAAATTCATTTGAGTTAAAGTAGATAACTATTGCACCTTGAGTAAGTTCTGAAACTGCATAGAGTGACCAGGCAGGAGCGGCAGTTTTCCTTCCCTAAGATTTAGGAAAAAGGGCCCCGACTCTGGCAATGCAGACCCTTTGACAAGCTCATAGATAGCAGCTCCCAGTGAGAAAATGTCAACCTTGTCAAGATGATCATACTTGTCATTCAGGATTTCTTGGGGCATATAACGTGCATCACCCTCTTCGATTGGAAGGCTCCTATCGAGTAGAGTTGCACAGCCAAAATCTCCAAGCTTATAAACACCGTTCTTGACATAAATATTCTCGGGCTTTACATCTAGGTGAGCTATCCCTCTCTCATGTATAAACTGCAAGGCTTTGGCTACCTGCGGGTGTGAACAAAAAAAATTATAATAACAATTAAAATGTAATAATAAAATGGAATCCTTCAAGTCAAAAGACTTTCAAGAAAAGCATAAAGTATCAATGAACAAGAAGACACCAGACATTCCATGTTGAGTTGAGTTGAGTATATAAATATGAAGCTAGCAAATAGCCTTCAATTTGTACAAGCACAATGGCTAGGGAAATCATAAAACCATAGACAGACATATGTAAGCAATCGGCATGTGGAATAACATCAAACTAAGAGATTGGTTCCACATATTGTTGAATCCTACTATTAATAAACATGGGAACGTAGTAGAATTTCAGATGGTTTTCATCCATACGATTTTTTTGTACTGTTTTAAGAGATGGAATCTTGAAAACATGTGTTAAAAATCCACCAAATCAAATAGTCCAGATCTTGCAATCCATACTGATTCTGGGCATAGTGATGGTCCAGATCTTGCAATCCACCAAGAAGCAACTATGTCTCACATGTACAACACTAACCTGATGCATTGCTTCTAACACCTCACCCTCTGTGGATAATTTAGAAAATCTATTGATAGACAAGCTATGATCACAGAGCTCCATCTGGATGTAGAGGTTCTCATTCTCAAACCAAGAAGAGTAATAGCTAACAATGTTTTCATGGGATCCTGGAAACAAAATCGAAATTTTTTAGTTAGAGGGTATCATTTCACACATTGTTATAGAAAATGTACCAGAAAATAAATTCAAGAAACATGTAGGAACCTAAAGCGGCCAAGGCTTGAACTTCCATCAAAGCTTTTCGCCTGCAAAAGTTATCACATTTAGCACCATATCCTAACAGAGGGACTCGATATCCAGATGCAACATAAAGTGGTCAAAAAAAAGATGGGAAAGATACCTTTCTGCATCCTGATGTAATTGCCTTGCACTACGTTTTACTGCATACATGCAACCATCAATTCTTTTCAAAACTTTGAAAACACGACTGAAGTTTCCATTACCTATTTGCTGGAAGAAGAACAGATCAATCACAAAACACACAAGTACCCAAAAGAAAGAATATCAATTATGGATTGAAAAAGTGTTGATTAAAAACCAAGAAAGTTCGGTATTGGAATACATACCTCTATTTCATGAAAATCTGTCCTATAGCGTGAAAGGCCATCACCACCAATAACTACTGGAGAAAAGCCTACAGATTGAAAAACACATTGCTTGATTGAAATTCTTAGAAAAAGAAATATGGGATCCTCTAGATATCTATGTCTACTCCCCACCTGCAATCCCTCCAATTTCAACTATTCTTCTATATATGCATTCATGCCCCTTTTGGACTCTGTTAACTGGCTATATGGCCTACATTGCATTGGTATATCTTCTTATAAGAGGCATAAAGAAAATGGTAAGTCAAGCCTATTTTGAAGAAAATGGTAAGCCAAGCCTATTTTGAAGAAAATGGCATCATAGGATTAAAATAGGAAGCCAATTTCAGTCATCTCAAAGAGAGGTAAAATTATCATATGCTGTTTTCCTTCTTTCATCTACTTTACCCAACCCCCGTTCGCTGGGCTCCCCACATTTTCTCAAGCATGCAGCTGCACCAAGCAGGTCTCAAAAGCTGGCTGGAGATGGCAGCAGATACAACAGGGGCCCATAGATTGTAGTTTAAATGCATATGCACAATACAAAACTGCCCAGCAGCCAGAACAATAGTTGCTTTATCAAGAATCTCATTTCCAAAACACCAAAAGAGAGTTGGTTAATTCATAAAGATAAGAACCCACCAAATATGTACCTGCACATTTTGATCTGCGGTTGCCAAAGGGATCAATATCAATTTCTGAAGCATCTTTAAGGTATGGGTTTCTCATGCAAGGAGGAGGCATAACTCGGCAGCGTAAAGCCACTGCAGATTGGGATACGTAACTATGGTTCTTTTGTGATTCAATGGTTTTGTCTATCTTGATTTCATCTGCTCCAAAATGATCTTTTGCAGGTTCCACCACTTGTTGATCACAAGACAAATTCGAACTGAGTGAATTTACGGAGATATCTGAAAATTTTATTTGAATTTATGAGAGAAGTAAAAACATAGAGGTAGTGTGCCTTAACAATACAAGGAGAGGCAACTGCTGCAGCAAGTAAAGTGGGGCAACAATTGACAACTCAAGAAACCATTTGCAAACGACTATCACCACTTGTGTTGCAATGTTTATCATTCCCAGGGATTTAAGTTACTTATAAAGAGTATTTGTGTAGAGGAAAAAGGCCTTCAACTTTGTTTACTATCCAAAACCTTTCAAAATGCAAAAATTTGAGAGACCGGCAATTAGCCCACCATGCTTGTGTTATGACATACTTGCCAATGAACAAATAAAATACGAAGTCAAAGCATAACTGAAACTGAGAAACAACAACTTGAAATGGATGTGGGACAATAAATAAGCTGGCAATAGCACCAACTGAGGACAAAACAAATATCTGTGGTGTAAAATCTTTGGCCATAACGATGTCTGCTGCTGATAATGCAGCTACTGTTAAAAATGCACCTACTAAGGACTGAGGTGAATGCTGGTGTGGCCAGGTATGACTTATGTGAAAGCCCAAGTGCATGATAGCAAGTTAAACATCAATCTTACCCAATCTGTATCTTTTGCTTCCTACAGTTTTCAATTTTTCAGGTGAATTCGGACAAGGAATGCTTTCCTGCACACAAAAAAAAAATGCAAATAATCAGTTATATTTTGCATCAACAATAAGGGTAGCCATTTCTACATCCCTTTAAACCTCACCTTATTGAAATCTATACCATTAGATAGCCCAGGCCCTTCAGGTGTAATATAGTCGGGAGTGCTGCATAATCAAAATGGACTATAAATAAGAACACAGATTGTATCATCTAAACTAACAACACACTACTAGGCCGTTGGGGCCAATAGCACCCTATTTAATTTTGCTGAGCAATAGCACAAAATCAAGAGTTGCATTGTTCATTCAGCCCAACAAAAAGTGATTCTCGAGCAGTAAAATAATGTATGCCTACTCATTCCTACAGACCCATTCAGTGTACATATATATCTATAGTTAGAAGCAAAATTCAACCCAAATTTTGTTCCCTCCCCTAAGTGGGTCCCATGTAGCATGAAATTTGTGTTCAAGCTGACAAACAGGCATACAGGTTAGTGCTAAAAAATATTTGAACGGGAAATTTCTGAAGTAAATGTATTTTGATAAATTTTGATAAGTCTATCTGTATAATTAGCAGATTAACTTACTGCTTCTAAGACTTCAAGAACTACGAGAGTATAATATGAACAGTTTAAGTACATTTAGCACATTCAAACAGCAAAATAGAATCCGATCAAACAGTCAATAAAGAAACTTGGCACCAAGAAATATAGTCCAATTGAAAAACAGACCCCAAATAGACTGAGCCAACAAAATTATGCCATAAAAAGATAGAATAAAAGGTAAATAGGAATTTACCAGAAGAAGTCCTGACTGAGAATGAAATCTTTGTCATCGGCATTGGCATCCACATCCACGTCGAGAGGCGACGATAAGGGAAGATGTGAATCTGAAGCTGCTTTTGCTTCGGATTCCAGAAGATCCTGGAATCGAGAGGGATTGGAGAAGGAGAATGATGAAGATTGCGGTGGTTGGATCGGCTTGAACGAGACTTGCGCTATCTGAACCGACAAGTGTCTTGCCAGTGACCCCTTCATTTTGTTCTTCTCTCTCCTACTCTTGCTCCTCTTTAGGTTTAGGGCTTTTCTCTTCATCAATCCACCACCACCACCTCTCTCTCTCTCTCTCTCTCTCTCTCTCTCTCTCTGCAAAACTTTCACTCGCAATGGCTAATTTCTATATGTAATATATGTATAGAAATGGATTTTTGGAATTTGTTGATGGGAGATTACAGAGGGACAGAAAGAGATTCAAAATTGCGCGGGTTTTGAATATTAGGTGGATGAATCAGGTGCTCTCGCGCACAGAAAAGATTGAGGAATGCGACATCTGGACCGTTAAAAAATGTTGTGTCTCGAACAATGAGTTATGATCATGTGTACGTTAGTGCGTGGAGTGGGAGTTAATTGGTTTAGATTAAAATAAGGAGGAACTTTTTGTAAGTAGTGTGCTGCATAAGCTTTTCACGTGGCGACGAAAGTTCGGCCGTTTCGAGGTAGTGGAGGTACCACTGTCCACTGTCAAGAGACTTTTGGGCTGGAGCCCATGAGACCAGGATAAGCCCCTAACTTGGTTTAAATATGGGACTTAGTGAGGTCGGTATCTCCCTAAAAACTTAATAGGATAAAAATATATTTTTTAAAACAATTAAAATAAAAGAATATTTCCTAAAAAAAAGTCATAAAAGCTCTCTTTTACCCCTACCATAAATAGTGCATACTTAATTGATAATTTTTATATTTCTAATATTTAAATTTTAAAATGTGAGGTTTTCAAAAAAATTTTTGATATTTGTGTATTATTTAAATTTTAAAATTTCATATATATATACGTATATATATACGTACACACGTGTGTACGTATATATATATATATATATATATATATATATATATATATATATATATATATATATAAAATAGTAACATCAAAAAATAACACGCTCAACAAAAAAATAGTAAGATCAAACAGTAACACTCTAAAAAAAAAATAGTAACATCAAATATTAAATTTTTAATTAAGTTTTTTATTGAGTATGTTACTGTTTGATGTTATTATATATATATATATATATATATATATATATATATATATATATATATATATATATATATATATATATATATAAAATTTCAAAATTCAAATGATACACAAATATCAAAAGGAATTTTGAAAGTCTCACATTCTAATATTTAGATATTGGAAATATAAAAACTGTCAATTAGATATGTACTATTTATGGTAGGGGTAATTATGGAATACATTTTAGAAAGAATTTGAAAATGTTTTAAAATGTGTACTCATTGACAACTATTTGATGAAAAATATGACTTAAAAGATGATAAGTTTGGAGGTGGTACTTTAAGCCAAATAAGTTTTGAAAAAGGTACTTACATCCCATTATCTCTTTAAATATCACAGTCAAACTTATGTTCCATTAAGTCATCTTTTTTATCAAATTATTGTTAGTAATTATACATTTCAAATTCTTTTTTTTGTATTATTTAATTACCTCTACCATAAATATTGTCTATCATTATTAGTTTCAATGTTTTCAAATATAACAACTCCTAATTTGAGAATTATGCTTACATTAAAATTATTTTTTTATCATATATATATTATTCATTGTATGGTGTCACTCTATTTCAATGATTAAATTTTTAATTAAGTCTTTTATTGAGGATGTTATTGGTTAATATATATATATATATATGTGTGTGTGTGTGTGATAGAAAATAATTTTAATATTAGCACAATTCTCAAATTATGAGTTGTTAATACTAATACAATTCTCAGTTTATGAGTTTTTTAATTTTTTCAAACAAGGTTTAATTAAATATAACTATTGATGATATTTAGACAATAGAGATCAAAATGGACTTATTCCTAAATAAGTTTTTTAAGTGGACTTTAAGTCCAAATAAGTCTACAAAAATGGCTCAACCTCCGGAGGACTTGATATTGTATAGGATCCTTCAAAGTCGATACACAAAATTGGACTTAATTGTCAAAAAATACATAAAAAAAATATTTTGTAAAAAAGTCAACTTAAGAGATAGAAAGACTTGGATACCCTTTTATTGTAAATAAGTTTTAGTATTATATTTATATATATAATATATAAAAAATAAAGTAGAACGATTTTGAATTTTGGAGACAAAGAGTGACCCAGATCATTTCATGACCAAAAAAGACATCATCTTACGAACGACGCTATCTCAAACTGTCTCAGGTTATTGACGTCTCAAATCATCTCAAAAATTTAATCTAACGGATCAAAGTGGTTCACAAAAAATTTATTCTGCCCATAAAATTCCATTTTTTGAATATCCACGATCAAAGCATATAATTGGCTGTTTATTATACACTAAATCAACCCCTAAAATTTTCCATGATTATTGACTGACCACATCTCACGCTCTCTCTCTCCTCTGTTGGCGAAGTCTTCCCATACCAGACGCAGATATCCCCTAATTCATGCCCTAATATCTTCCCCCTAAATCTTCCTCTCTCTCCCTTCATGGTATGTAAACCGACTACTCTGTCTCCCTACCTATTCTCTCTAAGCCCTATGCATCCCGTTGATGTCTCTCTCCCTCCCTATTCTCTCTCTTCACTCCTCCACTAGGTATGTCTTCCATCTCTCCATTTCTCCATCTCTTTCTGCTATTATCACACACATAAACACACACGACCTCTTTCTGCTACTACCACACACACGACCACGCACATGACCATGCACACAAATGCACTGCCTTCTATTTATCTAGATTTTCTTATGGGTTTTGTGTCTTCCAAGTAAGTATTTTTTTTATAGGAAGAAGGAATTTGTTACTACTGGGTGTGTTTAAGGGAATCAAACAAATTGGCGCAGGAGGTTGGACTTCTCAGGTGCACACACATATCAATTACTTACTTTTCATTTACTCATTTTCCAAATTTTTTTGTGATTTGCTTTGTCATTTGTTTTTTCCCCAAAATTTTGTGCATTTTTTGTGTGAAATCTTTTATGATTGGAGGATTTTAATGTTAAAACATCATAGATGACTATAGGATCAAATTGCCTTTTTTCACATACTTTATCGAGGTATTGCATCATTTTCATGAATATATTGTTGTGAAGCTATTTTCATAGGAATATAAAAATATAAATTAACACCCACTATTTTTCGAGGCTTTGAAGTTATTTTCAAATTCAATAAGTCTCTTGAATGTGGCCAACTCTTTCAATCGATGTTATTGCTGTATTACAACTTCACACCCCTGTTATTGATGTATATATCATACTCTCCAGGTTGACGCAGAATAAATTCTTTTTAGAGTGTAAGTCCATCATTGGTATTGAATATTGAATTCCAAAGACTGTATGGATTGGTTCCATTGTCTTTGATCAGGACATTATCTATGTTTTGCTTTTGCTATCGTTTATATTGTATTTTAAAGTGTAGTGAATTCTATTTAGTTGTGTTTTCATTGGGTATGTACTATAGTTTTAAATTTTATTTCATTTTGTTATTTCTTCCACCCAAAACAAAAAGGTAGCAATTTTTTGGCATCTCTCGGGTTGTGAGATATTAAAAAAAATACAGATTAAAAAACACTTTAAATCTAAGCATTAGTTAATCTACTTCACCTTTGTGCAACAAAAAGGCCAGTAAGAGCAGTAAATACAGTTCATGGGGATGCGATTGAGGTCCAATTTTGAAGATGATATGGGAAGGTCTTTCGATTAATGCTTCTCACCAAATTTTTACACCAAATTCTCAATAGTTACAGTAGTATGAGTTTCCGAGTTTCTAAGTATTTAATTGTGTACCAATGCACCATGTCGTCTCACTATTTGGGATGATTTAACTGGAATTAATAGATACATGCTTTAGCTGGGCTCAAAATTTTGGTGAAGAATGAAATGAGTTTTCATTTGGTTAGTATTCTATTTTTCTTTTCTTTCTGTGGTGTTGTTGGTTGTTTTTTGGCTTTACTGCATTGGCTTACACTGTTGATTCTAAGAATATTTTTGTTTCAAAATAGTTTTTTTTTTTTAACTGATTTCAGTATAGTTGTTTTTTTTGTCAATTTCCTATTTTTATAGACTATGCCAATTCCCCATCCCCACTCCTATTTTGTGTTTTCTTTCATACAGGTGTCTCCTACTCAAAGAGGAGGCTTTGGGTAAAGGTCTCAATCGCTCTGTTTATAATAAACATGTCCGTTTTTCCAAGTTCCACCAACATTATAATATTTTTTGCTATGTAAATCTTTTTAAAATCTTCAATTTCTGTACACTTTTCTGTTCAATATCTATCTGATTTTTTGTCAAGAAAAATATTAAATACACAAGTGTTGATATTGATTTCTATCAAATTTTAGTGTGAATGGTTGAAACTTCAAATGGATTTCTGTCCCATTTAGTTTGAGTTTTGAATGATGAATAATTTGTGTAAATATACACAAACAAAATTGAATAATCAGTTGTTTCCCATTGATTTTAGTGTTTAGCTGCTAATTACTGGTACTTAATATTTCTTTAGATAAGTATAACTTATTGACTAAACTAGTAATAGCTAATAAGGAGAAAAGGAGAATTTTGTAAGAAAAAAATAGTAGGGAACATGGATTAGTTGATATAAGTGAATGCAAATGTTATTGAATGGAGCTTTGGAGTTTTGGAGATCCTTAGTGAAGAGATGGAAATCATCGTGTATCCATTATGTGTTTTCCTTAAGTTGTTCATTGCATGCACCCTTGGAAATTATGTGTCAGTCCTCAAGAATTATTTTGGATTATTAAATGTATCTCTTCCCCCCTCACTCCCTCGAACTACATAGTGTTAATTGAAGAACACGATTATCTTTATCATGTTTATATTTTTTATTTGTTGTATTGATTTGAAAGTCAACTTATGTTTTAAGAAACACATTTTTGGAGGTTAATGACTTTACATTTTCTTATCTTATTTTCTCATTCAGAACTCTTTGGTGGTTTTTCAGATCAAATTTGCGTCCAGACATAACAGTGTATACAATAGCCAAGTGGCTTAAATTTAGAAGACACCAACTTTCCTTTGGGAGTATCTGTTTGAGTGAGTTACTTGCCGCATATATAAAACTACTTTTTTTGTGTAGATAATGGATCTCAATTATCGGGGGATAATGGTAAGGTGAATAATTGTTTGTTATCTAAGGTTGTTTTAACTGTGGTTCTTCTCAAAATGAATGTCGTTTAGCTGTAAAATGATTTTTCCAAGTCAACCACTTTGTAGTTGGTGCTATATGGGTTTTTTCTAATTGCTGTAGGAGTTGGGTGCTACATTGATGGGTGAATTACTGATTGATAAACTCATTGAATTTGTGCGAGCAAGTTATTTTTAGGGTGGTGCTATTTGTGTTGCAATGCATTTTTAGGCATAGGTTATTTTTTGTTCTAATCGTTACTTATATTGGTTGATGATTTTTCTCAGTTTTTTTGATTGCCAATTTTTTGTCATATAGTGACTTCGGGCATGAACAATTATATTCAATTTTTTTATTTGTTATATAGTGCCTTCAAGCACGAACAATTTCTAGTATATATATAAGTTCTAATAAAATAAAAATCTAAAATTGAGGAAAATCAAAATCCATAATAAATTCTCTCCATTTTTTTAGGAATATTTTTCAAAATTTTTGGAAACTTTTGAAATTTGATAACTAAAATTAAGGAATTTTAATTATTGTATCTTAGAAAGTACTAAAACTAAAGAATTTTGATTTTACATTAAACTTAATTTGGTCACACACACACACACACACACACACACACATATGTATACACACACACATATAATATTGCGAAGTTACACTATGAAGCCTAATTTTTAATATTTCTACACTATTTTACTACACTGTAT